>JAVKLA010000002.1:21312258-21363514 GCA_034782735.1 Sagittarius serpentarius
CGGTTTGGGTTGGAAGGGAGCTTAAAGAGCATCTGTTCCAAACCCCCTGCCGTAGGCAGGGACACCTTCCACTAAACCAGGTTGCCCAAAGCCCCATCCAACCTGGTCTTGAACACTTCCAGGGATGGGGCATCCACAGCCCCTCTGGGCAACCTGTGCCAGTGCCTCACCACCCTCAGTAAAGAATTTTTTCCTAAATATCTAATCTAAATCTACCCTCCTTCCATTTAAAACCATTACCCCTCATCCTATCACTACACTCCCTGTTAAAGAGTCCCTCCCCATCTTTCCTGTAGGTCTCCTTTCAGTACAGGAAGGCTCTATAAGGTCTCCCCAGAGCCTTCTCTTCTCCAGACTAAACAACCCCAACTCTCTCAGCCTGTCCTCATAGGGGAGGTGCTCCAGCCCCCTGATCATCTTTGTGGCCCTTCTCTGGACCCACTCGAGCAGGTCCATGTCATTCTTATGTTGGGGGCCCCAGAGCTGAACACAGTACTGCAGGTGGGGTCTCATGAGAGCAGAGTAGAGGGGGAGAATCATCTCCCTCAACCAGCTGGTCACACTTCTTTTGATGCAGCCCAGAATGAGGTGATTGGCTTTCTGGTCTGCAAGTGCACATTTCTGGCTCATATTCAGCTTTTCATGCACTAATACCCCCAAGTCCTTCTCCGCAGGGCTGCTCTCAATAATTTTACACCTCTTCCAACTGATCATGCCTTATTTTCTCCCTCCCTGCTTCTGTCTTCTCAAGCAACATCTCTCTTTGGAGTCCAAATCTCTCTTTTTTCTCCAAGTACAGCTCTGAAGAGCCCATGCTCCCTTTATTCAAGGACAATTCTTGTGAACGGCTGTCAGGTCTGCCCTGTAGTGCCTCCTCTGTCCAGTCTCTCCCCAGGCTGCCTTCTCCAGCCACTCTCTAAGGGCAGTAAGCAGCAATACCCCCCACTTTTGACATCAGGCAGAACTAGGTCTTCAGCTTTGTACTTGCCGTCTCCTTTCCTCATCCCCAACAGTCCTTTCTCTGCTCTTATTGCTGAAGTGTGCAAGTGTTGCTGTTCAGCAACTCCATTACTGCTCTTTCCCTGTGCCACACGCCTGTAGCAGAGCCAGCAATTCTGCTGCATGTCCTCTCTTGTGGCTGAGGCCTGTATTGGAAGCTGAGCAAAGAAGCTGGCTGAGCTACAGGCTGCTGGCTGGGAGCTAGTGACAGCTCTAACAGTGTCAATTCACCTACAGCCAGAAATCAATGTAGGTCTGCAACAACCAAATGAGGAGACCTAGAGACTGAGGGCCTCTGTCAGCCTTCCAGAGCATGGCCAGCACTGGGGACAGCTTGGGATTGAAGTGTGGTCACTAGTATAAGTGTCCAGGCTGCACAGTTGCTTCCTTTAGTGAAATTGTCTCCAAAAGGAGAGAAAGAGAAAGCTTTGTTTAGCAACAGTAATTATATGGTGTCCTATGGCTGAAATCACTGTCTCCAGATGGAGGATGAGGGAAGAGAGACACACTGATGTCTTCTCCACTAAATTAATCTGAAATAGTATTTCCACCATATTCAACCACATGCAAATCCTGTCATAATCTCCAGAGTTCCCTCCAGTTACCACTGTTGATAAAATGGAAACAAGGAACTTCCACATTTAATGGGAAAGAGCATAGCCTTCAGAACCCCAGCACAGTGTTGAAGGTTGGTCTGTTTGTGTGCTATAAAGACCTGCTGATTATACAATGAAGCAAGAAGTGAGAAATTCCACTGAGCTTTTCCTGCCTCAAAGTGTAGTCGTAGCATATGTCAGTATACTGACACTAGCTTGTTCTAGCTAATAAAGAAAGGGAAGATATAGGAGAAAGGGCTTTAGCATAGCATACACTAGTGAGCTGTGCCCACGAGCTCTGGAAACCCTGGTGACATAGTCCAATCCCTAGTGAAAACTACATATGAAGGCTTGTTTAACTGCAGCTTCCCCACCATGCTGGCAGGATTAGCTGGAGGGCTAAGCCAACATATGCTACAATCCCACCTTAACTTTGCTGTGTAGTCATTTTGCTGAATCTGTGACACTTTTGTAAAACAATATTATCATCTTCTCTGATAGATTTATGGGTGAAGGCTGTCGTTTATAAATTTTGAGGATTTATCACCTTTTGTTGGTGTCTAAGATGGATCAGTGCTGCAGCAGCACAGAGGGGCTGAAGGAAACATTAAACTGCTGCATTGCTTACTCCTGAGGATATTAATTTGTGTAAATATAGTTCATTTACATATCTTGTAAACATGTAATGCTCTCTATTAAATTTATCACTGTAAATATCTAAATTAAATTTAATCCATTAAATTTTAAAAGTTATATTAAAAAAAACCTGTAAATGGAGAGCATTGCCAATAAAAAGTAATAACATTGCCACATTTATAATGCTTGAACTGCTTCAGAAGGATGAACCTAATTGGAGCAATAGAAACACAAGACCATTTTTCAGAGTGTAAGATTGTCCTAGAAGGGATATAAATATTGCCAATCCATGGTTAAAACTAAAGGCTTTGGGGTTTTGATTTTTACCTGTCTCCTATATAGCCAGCTGCACAGACGCATTTTCCTGTCACGGGATCACAGTGTCCTCCATTGTGGCATGGACAGTCCTGGCTGCAGTTAATTCCAAATGTTCCAGGAGGACACGGCTGTGCACACACCAGCCCCTGGTAAGGTTGCAGAAAGAGCAATATTTCAGTCAACATTCATAATGCAATAAATTTCTATATGCAGCTTGGATTTTTATTGTCCTTCTTGTTAAAACTAGATCTAAGTGTGGCAGCAATATTTTTTCTGTTTAAGATGGGCTAAAGATAGTCTCAGAATTCTGCTACCAGAATAAATGCCTGTCTAGCCTATCTCCAGAAGGGATTTTTCTCGCCACTGTACAGTCACTGATAATTCTCTTCTTTGGATCTCCCCTGCAAACTGCAGCTGGGGTGGCAGGATATTCACTGCCCCTTGAATAGACACAGGAAGGCTTGGGAGAGGTTAAAGCCAACCAGAGAGGCTACAAAGCTGCATATGCACTGGTGGGTTTTTTTGTGAAATAGAGAATCTGAAAAGTTGTTGGACCTACCCTGGGTAAGCATCACAAAGTGAACATTTGGGAAGAGAGGGATTGTTGGAAAGGCTGCACTGGGAGGATGAAGTTCTGCTAGTTGTGATAGTCCATGATGTTCTCCCCTGTTCAGACAGCCCCACTTCATCCGACCATGAAGAAGACCAAATACTACTGCTGGAGAAGTCCTCTGCTACTCTTCAGATCTTACCTACTTCATTCCCTCTACTCTCATCCAGCCCCCACACTCATCTCTTCAAGCAGCACAGAATGGCATCTGCCAGTGCTTTGTCTAAGCTACAGAGGAGGCAGGATGGGAACAACAGTCTGGGACAGTTGCAGGAAGCCACTGGTGATGACATAGAAGGAATTTGAGTCTCCAGATCAGCAGTGCAGCAGCCTTTTGGCCATAAGAAGTGATTTTGCAGTGGAATATCTGTCTAATCTCTGAACACTGGCTGGATGCCCCATCCAACATCCTCCCAGCTCCTTATCCCCACCCAACCTTGGAGCCATATCTCAGTCCCTGACCTGCCTCAACTCCACACCTGGTTGGCTACCTCCTTCCCCCATTTTATGCTCCCAGGCCTCTGCTTTCCTGCCTCTTTATTCCAGTTTACCCCAAATCCTTGTTGCAGACTCCTTTTTAGTCCTCTCCATCTGGACCCAAATCCCCATCTTTGAGTTGTTTCCTCCTTCCCCTCCCTGCTTAACCACCCCTGAAAGTGAAGAAAAGACAGACTCTCATTCTTGCTTTTGCACCTTGACACTGCTCATACGGTAAAGCAATTGCTGGGCAAATCTCATTCCAGCTGCTCAGCCCAAAGGCAGAGAATGCTTACCATGGGTTGTGTCTGGAGAATTTATCTGCCAGACTCAGGTGGTTTTCCCCCAAGTATCACATAATGTCCCCTGCCAAGTATCAAGGCCTTACAAGGGTTTCCCTAGACTTTCTTAGAAGTTGTATGAATGTTTTTTTATGTGAGCAAACATAAATCCTGAGGCTGGCATCCGGCTGAGTAACTTCAGCCAAAACAAGTCTGGCAGTGCTGTGACCTGAAGATGGGGTCCTATAATGGAAAATGTTTGGCAACTGTAGCAAGTGGTGCTGCTGCCAGCGCCATGCACAGTGCACAGTATTTGATAGAAACAGTGTTTTTCTGTCCCTATTATTATTTTCTTTTAATCTCTCAGAAGTCTTATTTCCCTAACCAAGCCCCAGGGGCTCTGAGTTTTGAACAAGGCACATATTAGACACAACTTATACAAAACATAAAACAGGACCATAATGGCTATTTTCACTCCTTGGGGTTCTCGCTCAAGAGTTTGGGAAGTTTAGCAGTATCAACTACCCCAAAGTGGAGAGGCTGCTCTTCAATGGAATTATAAAAGAGACACTTCAAGCCTTTCCCAACCAGTGATAGGTGGCTCCTTGGCTGTAAAATAGAGGTTGGCCTCAGTTCAAGAACTTTCACATTACAGTGTTAAAAAACTGGTGTCTCTGGACTTGAGTAATACACAACACTATATATCTGAAAATGTAAGTATCCATTTATCTTGATAATAAATACTTTCTCTCTTCACATCTCAAAAGGAACAGGATTTCCATCAACAAATGATGAAAAAGCAATACTCTGTGATGCATCCCCCTGGAGCCAAGCGAATCTTTAGGCATACTTTTTGCATTAATATGTACTAAGGGAATCCAAAACATCCCTCTCTGGAGGATCAAATGTCAGACCAACGTTTCCTGCTGCTTATACATCTAATCAGTAAAGTTCACCCCATCAGCACCTTTTTTAAGGCCCTGATCTCATCAGCTTCTGCTTCTGACATTGTGTGATATATTATTACCATTTTGTAGTATAGAAAAGATTTTTTTCTGCTCCATTTTCTCTTACCCCCCATGTTTAAAATCCACAACAGAAAGAAAAATAGACAAAAATACAAATTATAGTTGCTTCATAAAGCCCAGAGGCAATGAGAAAAAAGTGATTAGTAGAATGTGTTGTATTAACATGGCACCATGATGCGGAGCCTTTAGAATGGGATCTGGGACCAAACAGGGTGTGTTGCCAGTGACAAATCTTGTTCATGTAAGGAAAGATTGCTGCTTCCCTGAGCAAGGAGATCTAGTCCTTCAAAAGTGTTTCTGAGAAGCATTGTAAATGCTAAATTTAACTTCTCTCCCTACTTCCTGAGAGTGCTTGGAGAATTTAATACTGCAAATGAGAAAGATGTATAGAATTAAACCTGTAAATTGTTAATGAGGCCCTAAAGCAGCCACCCACTAACTCCCACAGCTTCAAAGACACAGAAGTGGAAAAAGCCCAACATCATAGTATGCTGGAAGCCACATTTTGTTGACTAGTTCAACAGTATATGCTGTTAGCCATCAGCCTTTTGGTGAAAACCCCATGGGACAGTAAAATCTCACAGGACACAGTTCGTACAACTTGTGCTTCTGGGAGAGTCTGCACTGGGTGGGAGGAAGCAGGAGGAAAGAAATATTACAAGTAATATAAGAACCAGGCTTTGAAGATGGCAGATCCAAGGAAGAACCTAAGAACCCTAGAATTTCCTCCTATTCAAGTTACTGCCTCCCCTTGCATATCCCACAGGCAACCAAGCCCCTAAGGGAGCTGAGCTGCTGTTAATAAGCCTACCCTAGGAAAGGATAAAAGTCTCAGCTCATCCAGCAGCAATAAAATCCAAGTGGATTTGCACTTGTATAAATCCAGGGAGAATTCTCTCCTTCCAACATGATGGTATATTCAATACAGACGTGCAGTCTCAAGCCTCAAAATCAGCAAGTAAAATTCTTGATGTCAAAGAAAGACTATCCATGGTGTGAAATAAAATGAATGCTGTCTAGCAATCCCATCTCGCTTGCTCGTTTACAACCCACTCATGTCTCACTTCCCAAACCATTCCAAACACCAAGAGTTAAAAATATAGCATGAAAAAATATTTTTTTCTCTCTCTGTGTACTGAATTATCAGCTTTTCATTAAAACCCTGGAGAGACCCTTTATACTTAAAATCTCAACATTTACAAGCTGAGTGCTTTTACTTATAATTTCAGTTTCTTTCCCCAGAATACTTTATCTCTCTCTTCAATTTTCAGTTATGCTTGTTTCAAACATCAATTGTTAACTCTAGGGTTTCTCTGGGGACAGAGCAGCCAACAACACAGTTTTCAGGAAAGCCTCTCTGGGCCACTAAAAATGCAGAGAAGAAACTCCAAGCTGAAAGGAACAGGGCAGAAGTGGGCCAGAATACACGACCACAGATGCTGTGCAGCCCCAGTGCTGTGGTTCTTCTTTAGGGTCTATGCTGCATCCTAAAAGACCTCTAAAAACTTCCTGCTCTATTCTGATATTCTTACCTCTCTTTAGTGATTTTTTAACTTCACCAAAAAAGACAAAAATCCTGATAAAATACAGGTAAGGAAGAGTACATACAGCAAAACAGCTCAGATCCTCAGAAATATTGGCATGCAGAAGATAAGGGGAGGTGAAAAAAATACCCTAAAAGTAATATTTGTATGTTAATCACCTTATCAATCACTTCTTAGGGGTAGTGTCAGAATGGACTGACAGGCCCTCAAAAATATTTCAATTGCTCTCTTTATGCTTTAGCTCCAGCACTCTTTAGGAAAGAACCTTTTCTTTGTCTCCACTGAATGCCAGTTGAGGGTAAGGTGCCATATTCTTACTAAGTTTCTGAAAAGTTTTGCCTGCTTTGTCATTTGAAATGAATAACATCATCATCACCTTTGTCATGACTGGCCGAGTTAGAGAGACTCTAACTCTCCAGTTAGAGAGAGATTTTCTGTACACAGCTTCCACCAAAAATTATGGGCAGCAATGTTCTCCTCTCATGTTGCCGCCTGATAGCCACCAGAATTTCATGGTTGGTACTTTTTAACTAAAAGCAGCTGTGTGATCAAATGGAGGCAGCATTTGCTGTACTATCTAAAGGAACATAAACATCTCTCTCAGTGCTTAAATGTTTCAACAGGTATAAGGTCTGCATAGTTGTATGATGATCTTCAGGGTCTTCCATGTATTAAAATAAAACGTCACAGTACTTCTATGCATTAAAATCCAGCAAGACTGCCAAGAGACTAATTGTCAGATACAGGAAAAATGCCAGGAAATTTAGTACAGCTAAATGGTATGTAGGCCTGTGAGACTTGGCAAACCCCAAGAGAGTTAATTATTACATTATTGATAAAGTCAAGGACTCTTAAAATGTTTGGCCTTGCTTTCTTGACACAAAGGATTAAAGGTTAGAGCAATTTGCTCTCTCCAGTGCAACCCCTGATGCAAGCAAATCTATTGCAATCAATGCGAATTATGCTTGAGGAAGGACAGGACACTGAATTCTCCCTCTCTGCTGAAGGGGAAACAGGACAGTGCTTTCAACAATGTTGAGCTGAGCTTTGAGCTTTTTGTCCCGTGTGAGGGCAGTGTCTAAGGGCACAGGGAATATTTCAAGGAACTGTAATTCAGAGACAATTTTTTTGTCTCTTCTCCCACACGGAAGTGTAATGAGTACTCACTGCTTGCTTTACTGTTGTTTGTTTAACTCTGTGATGGTAGCTACCAGTTACAGACTGACGGTCTGTCTGTGTAAGTGCTGTGCACACATAACAGAGATGGTCCCGGTTTCAGAATTGTTAGAGCCTCGTGACGAGAAATAGCAGATATGCATCACAAGCACACAGGGAAGATGTGTGCTGAGACAGTGAACAATTAACCTCCCATTCCAACCTCTAAATGAGGGATGAGTATGAACAAACTACGCACCATCCATCCAGGCGGACAGGAGCACTCTCCAGTGATGTGGTGGCAGACTCCGCCGTTCTGGCAAGGGCAGCGCAATTCACACTGAGCTCCGTGACTGCCTGGGGGACAGCGCTCTTCACAACTTTGTGGAGAGAGAAGAAACAAAAAACAAAGAGATCATTTAAAAGGACTTACAGGAAACAGTAAATGAGGAAAATCCACAACACAGGTCATCATGGGAGTCCGTATGCAAATTGTGAAACCTCAGTAAGCCTCAGCTGGTATTAACAATTAGCCAAGAATTCTTTTTTTTCTGCTGGGGTTATTTATGTGCCATGGATCCAGTCCTGCAAGGCTGATGCATGTGTGTAATCTTTATGCATATACCAAATTCCACCCATCTCAATAGAACAACTCATATCCATCAAAATAGCCCAGAAAAGTAAGAGTTGCAGGATGAAGTCCTCAATGTGAATTGTGTCACATAAAAGAAGCAGCAAATGGAATAAAAGGATGGGATTAAAATGCTTGAAATTTCTCCAGTCACTACTAAATGTTAACATTTGCAGTGTATAACAGACTGGCAAGAACTCAGCATCATTTAAAGGCTAAGTAAGGTCTTTGCGTCTCTGTCAGTATTCATGGGGGGCCAATGTAAGACTAGTCCCCGCAAAAAACAGTGTCTCCTACGTTTGCACATTGGTGCTTTTCAGCATCGCTTCTTTCTCTAATCCCAGGTTCTGAAACTACAGTAGGTTCTTCCCTTAACTGACTACCCTCTGATGTTGTTCATGGAACATATTGGGGGTTGGCCTCGCAAGTACTTACTGCTGAGAACTGACATACTAATGTTAATGGGACACTCCTAATAGCAAGCAGTCTTTAGCAGTGAGTGCTTCCAGGACTGAGGTCACAATTCTGTGAGGGAATCGGATACTAAATAAAATATTCAAAAGGCATATCACTTATTTATGAGGGTTAATATTGTCTTTATTTTTTACCTTCCTCTTCATGCAGGTCAACAAATAATATTAGGCTGTAAAAGTATTAAGTCACCTGTAATAGATTTCCAACCAAATTCAGTGACTAAATTATCTTTTCCCCTTAAATAATTTTGAAAACCATAATTACTTCTGAAACTACTGAAAGATCTCTAATGAGAACTGATGTTACACTGTGGGCAATTTAAACAACGAACTGTTGCTTGCTGTCCTAAAATTAATATGCAGATTTTGTGAATCCTACCGGTAAACTTTCAGTGTGGTGGATGGGGATTTAGCTACATGATTCTCGTTAAAGTTAATAGAAGTCACACCGCTAAATCCCTGCTCACTATGCTTAAAATTTACCCCCTAGATAGTAAGCTGATATAGTTAACAGTAATGCTTCCTCAGTTAGATTGAAAGTCAAATAAATTGGGGATGGTAAGTCCCATTTGATACTGCACTGGACTGCTAATGAGTAGAATGTCCAATTGCTTATAAAAACTCAACTGTAATTTGGATTGTATTCACATATTGAAATTAGGAACAGGTACAGTTGTTGTACAAGCTGGATAACATAATGGATTTTTAAGTTCATTTTATTTTATTATGCAGACAGGTATAATTAGCAGCAAAAAAAGAGATTTCCTTTATTTAGTCTCTCTGAAATTCTGTTTCCTGATTTCTACAAAGGAAAGTGTATAATACACAGATTGTGTAAATTTTGCCAATTACTCACTGCATTAAAAGCGGTCAAAGCAAGGCTGTTAAATGATGCAGAGTAAAATACACCTATCATTGAACTTACAATACCCCCGTGTATCCGGGAGCACAGTGACATTCTCCCGTTTTATGGTCGCAGGTAGCTCCGTTGTGACATTGGCATTTAAACTGGCAGCCCTTGCCGTAGCTCCCAGGGTCACAGAGCTCTTCACAGCGCCATCCTCGGTACCCATCTGCGCAGACGCAGGCACCCGTGATGGGGTTGCAGAGAGCCTCATTCTGACACTGGCAGCGGTTGCTGCAGTGGGGTCCCCAGTGATCGCTATCGCAACCTGGAAAACATACAGTCATTTACCAAGATGATTAGGAAAGTGCTTCGTAAGCATCTCATCCCAGCCTCTTATGCTTAGGTTGGCAAGCAGGCAGAGGTACTCTTAATACCAGGAACCTTCTAAAGGGCCCTCGGACTTTCTAAAACTACCCCCCTGATCCAGCAATGTATTTTAGCATGCAAGGAGACAACAGCACTAGTATTATACCTAAATTTGAGGACTTGTTTAACACCCTTATTGGATCAGGACCTAAATCTTTTAATATCCTGTTTCTTAGTGCTCTTAGATAGCTGGAAGGGATGAATTTATAGTGGAATTAGATGCAGAGGATCACATCCTGACTGCAGTGTAGTTAATGGCAGGTAGTATTGCCAAGCAAATCCTGTAGATTTAATAATGTCATCAAATATTGTTTCTGTGCACTGTTCCCACGGATAATAAATACGATAATCTAAAGAAGGCTTTCTCCTTTGGTGTTGCTTTTTTTTGTCATGTTTGGTTTTTTTTCTGGAGTAAAGAGACGGTAGGGAAGAAAATAACACAGACGGGATTTCATGAGGCTGCTTAAACCAGGGTTGGGGATGAAGGTATGGAGTGTGTTATGTCAGGCACTTTCTGTGCTAGTAACAGTATGTACTAGCATTACAGAAGGGCCCCAAACCCTACGGCCATTGACACGGAGGGGAGGTTCCCTACAGAATGCATTAAAGCACAGTGAGCACCCTTCACATGACAGTCCTGCCTGATCCCTTCTCCTTGTTTGTGGACCATATGCAGGATGAGAGCGGGAAGTCAGCATTATAGGAACAGCTTGATCCTGATTTGCTACAGAAACAGCAATCAGCACCTGCAAACCACCCATTTAAGGTGTATGCATACTAAACAGACAGCTCAAAGCAAACACCCACAGGTTAAGGTTTCCTCAGTAAACAGCAGAAAATCAAGGATTTCTTCAGTAGTCTTACCCTCCGCTTAGCATTCTTTCGAAATAGCTATATCAAGGGTGAAGAAAATCACCATTCTATTCAGAATAGAGTTGCTGGCAAAATCCCTGGTAAAGACACAGTTACAGATCATTTTCCAGGTACAGTTGGTTGTGGTTAGAGAGCTGGTTGCAATTATACCAACAACTGCCATGCAGGAAACGAGTGTGTAATCCCAGCAACATTAGCTGTCTTCACAGACTCTTAGATTTGCAAACATGTAAACTAACCCCCAGGTGACACTCGCTGCTTCTCAGACCTGGATCTCTGTTTCCAGACTTAGCAAGGTAAATGCAAAGCCCACTTAAGCGTGAAGCTCTTGTCCTCTCCTTCTATGGTACATGGCTATAAACCCACACTGGATGACAACATCTCTTAATTTTGGCAGTCTTTTTGTCCTTCTCATTGGTCAGTCTGAGGATACTCGGCAGAAAAAGAAGAGACTTTACTCAACTAGCGTTGCTGATTACCAACTTACAAACTTGTGTTTCCTGAGCAACAGTGTTAAAATAAACCCATGAGAAGACAATTCCAGGGTCTCCAGAATGATCTGCAGGATGCACGTGCAGAGAGATGGTTTCATATCCTGCAGAAAGCAGAGCATGCAACGTACCCCTGTGCATAATCCTGCTCGTGCCTCACAGAAGATATTTTATTGCTTTGCCTCATTTTTCCCACAGCTGTAAACAGGGATGATAGTTCCTCACTAACACCGCTGGGAGCCAAGCAAACAAAATCTTACTCTTTATAAGTCTTAAATTATTACTGAGAATCTGTGGAAAGAGATGCTCCATCTTTATTTCACATAGACACTCTCTAAGACTCTGTAAGCCTTCTGGGGTAGGGAGCAAATCTGCTGGAGCTGATGGAGTTTCCCAGCAATTTCAGTTCCTGAAACACTGATTTGTTTTCCACAGAACTTGAACATCAAGAGATGCAGCTCTGCACCTCCACAAAGGGTACAAATCTGAACCACACAAGCAAAGCTGATAGCCCTTTGCACGGGGAAGTAGAATGCAGGAATCAAACTTAACCATGCCTGCTTCAGGGACTTAATTCCTACTTTACCACACCTCACATTAAAGACCTGAATTCCGGACTGTGGGTTGCTCTAGGCTGATTTAATTCCAGCTGCAATTAATTTGCTTAATATGAATAAATAACACTCATTAGAAAATGTGACTTATAGCCTTGGTCTTCCATGTCTCAGGTGAGTGCTCCAATCATCAGATTTGCCTGCTTGGTTTGTGTTTTTCACTTTGAAAGAAAATGAAGGAGAAAGCAAACCTTCTATAGGAAGGGAAAAACATTTCCCATTGTCAGCTCAAACATCTTGTTTCACACTTACAGTGTCTGCCCCAGACACAACTCCTTTTGTGTAAATCAATCTTATTTGAACACTTATTTACTATTTATATTTGGTCACATGCTTGCTCTCTCCCTGTACCAAGTTTCACTCCACAGTCCAGCCAAAGAGAAGAGCAAAATGCTGAAGTAAAGAGCAGAAATTCCTCTAATTGGTTGTAAAATCATAAAAAACCAAAGCTGGATAATAAAAGAAGCCTGCAGTGACCAGAAAACCAGCTGGCAGTTAGATTTTTCCAAAGGCTTCTAAGTACAAGGCATCAGTGAGCACACATTTCAGCATTCAGTATGTTTCACCCAAAGTAGCTAGCCAAAATGTTTTAATTATCTATGAAATAAAACAGCTTGGCATACCAGATAGCTACTAAGAATGTGAATTTCATGGGGATTTATTAGGGAGAGGACATAAAAATAAGGATTAAAGTACATCTGAATGCTCATGGAAGACACAGGAAAAAAACAGAATTACAAAAAGATGGGGCTTGTACCATGTCTCATTTACAATGCCTGATACAGCCTTTGCACTTGTTAGGCTTCTTTTTTATCTTCCTAAAACTACCAGCGGGTTCTGACTAAATTTCTTTAAATGGTTTGAAACCAGAGTTGTAGTATGTGTGTATACCCAAAGTGAACATAGTATGTGTGTACAGCCAAGGTGAACATCCTGTTGTCTCTCTAGTGATGGGATCATATATACACAGTGACAAGTTGGCCTCTTCTAGATTTAAGTCTTTACCTCAGATGGTAAAGATCTTCTGCTTTTAGCTGGTGGTTCAAGCCCTATATATGTCACAATGAGCAGAGCCGTTTCATGCAGTATCAATTCATCCACTGCTGATTAATTGCAAAGGGAATTGAGTGAAATTTATTGGTAACGTGTTAGTATAAATTTGTGATAATGAAATATCATCCTCACCTCATTTTACACTGCAGTAATCTCACATGAACATAAGATCTTTGTTGCTCAAAGTTTATCATTTCCTGTGGGTTTTCTTTTCCCCCTTCCTTTAAGTTCCATATTGCAGTGACAGACTGTGGAGTTGCAAGTAAATTCTTTACCTATGTGATTTCCTTGGGACATTATGCGATATTTATATTGTGACAACTCATAGATCTGCACTGTGGTAACTTCTGTACCTTTACAAAGGAAGGCAGATACTGAGCTGATAAACTAAAAGTACTTATTCATACGAGTAATTCCACTGAGCTCAATAGGACCACTCTTGTGTGAGACTACTCAAGTGCATAACTAACTATGCGATTGAGGTCTAGTAGTTCCTGCTAGAAAATTAAAAACCAGAAGCAATCAAAGGCTTCAGCAACCAAGACATATTTTTTCTATATACATCAGTGTGGCAAATCCTAGCTGGTGTGTGATAGCGATTCCAGTTTCTGAGATATGGGGCAAAGCAGCCTCGGAGCCACAGAAGTCCACTATACTTCAGGATCGTTAGCACCACTTCTCCTGTGGGCACAAAGAGGCCATTTTAAAATACAACCCAAGCCTAGCACAGTCTAATCCTGCTCTTGTTGATAGCCTCTATGTGTTACCATAATAGAGATAAATAATAATAGCAACAACATGAGAACAGAAAGTTGATTAAAGCTTACACAAGAGCTACACTGTAAATGCATATGCCATTAAAAATGTCAAAATGATACAGAGACTTTAAGTATACTATCAATAAGAAAAGCAACCTGAGAGTGGTGATGTCAGGGAGGTACAAATGCTCCCTTCAGACTGCATATGTGGCTGTCAATACCATGAGAGATAAGTCTGAAACAGCTAGCTCTCTCTTGGGAGATGCTACATTAAAGGGAGCTGCCATATTTCAGGTCACGTGCTAATGTTCCCTGGAAAACGTGCTAACTTACTTTTTCTCCTTCGAAAGTATGACTAGAGATTAATTGCCACTAATAAAAATAAATATAACTCTGTAAAGGATGATGCTGGGTGCCTAAGCATAATTACAGTTGTCTGCATACGGTAGTATGACACATGAAAGATTCATCCCTCCATGCTCCCTCCCTTCCAAGCTTGCTCAATACGGCAAAAGTGTTTTCTTCCTCTCTGCATCCCTACCCCCACCCCGAAGCCTCAGTGGCTTGTTGAAGTGAGGGCTAATTACAGCAGGCTCTGCGTATCCGCCGCTATAGTCGTGCATGACATCCTGTTACCAATTCTGTCCTGCTAAATACACAACAAGGACACATTGGAAGTACTGCTTCACTCCCAAATGGCTGTTTTCCCCTCTAGGAATGATTAGCGAATTGCTGTGTTCTGGGTCAATAGAGCTATCCAGTATTTAGGGCAGCAGCACAAGTCGGACAACGATGAAGCAAACACACAAGTTTGAAAACTTAGCAGATAAATAAAAGGACTCCCAAGGAAAGGATGACATTTATCAAGTGACTTATCCTAACAAGAGAGAATCACAAGTGCTCTTCCAGTGCTTTTCCGTCACTGCAAAGATGCACTATTAATATGGAAACAGCATCTTCTATCACAGCACCACCAGAATCTGTGGTCTTAAGGTCTATATTTATTTTGTTCTCATTAGCATAAGCCTGCATGTGTCTCCTTTTACAGCGGGTGACCAGTCCTGTGTGCTAGGTGTGCAAAGTCAGTGGGACATTCATAAACATTCTGCAGAAGGCACAGCTGAAAAAAATCAAGTGGTTGCTTTTCATTGCCTAAGGACTCAGGACTATATTTGGCTGATGGTGATCTTCAATTAATCCATGCTTTAAGGGAACTTTCTGCAAATTTGCTGAAGTAAGAATGTAGCTCACAGTCAATAACCAATATTCTGGATATTTCCAAATTCAGTTTGAAATGTTTAAATGAGATACTAGCCTTTAAAAAATGAAAACAGGAAATAAAATTAACTTACTAAATCTAGGAGGACATAATTTAAGATAGATTATTTTAGAGTTTGTTTTGAAATTAGGGATAGAATCTCCCCTTAATATAGCTGTACTGCTGTAGAATGATTATATGAATACTAACTAAGGTGAAATGCAGCCTGAACTCTGGGTGGGGTTTTTTTGATCTAATTCAGTTTTGGAATCTGACTGGGTTTTAAATGGTTGGCCCAGCTAATACAAAGCAGGCAAAGAAGCAGCAAAAGCTAAAACATATGCCTGGATGTACTGAATAAAAAATTAGAATAATCAATTAACTTTTTATTCCCTGCACTTAGCCCAATAGGAAAACTATAGTCCCTGTATTGAGCTGATGTCTAGTCACCGTACAAACATGATTCATTTTGGCACAGTCCAACACCTTCGGAAACATAAGCCAAGCCTGCAGTAGGTCTGAAATGAGGTCCATGAAGAGGGAATCCCCTTACAATGACAGTTCACACCACTTTGTGTTTGGCTCTGAGCAGCGCTGAGTCCCTCATGTGCTGGCACTGCAGGTAATACCGATACACTTCGAAAGACATGAGCCAGTTTATTGTAAAATCACTCACTGATCTGCTCGATTCTAAAGAAAAAAACCTGTTTATCTTATAAGACTATTTACCCTTGGAATTTCTAACAAATGTTTATGGATGATAGCTGTCCTCAAAATAACACAGATCTTCAGAAATTCCCTTCAAAAATGTTCTTACAAATATTTAGAGACCAACATTCTAATTCTGTGATTTCAGAATGAGGAAACCTCATCCATATGATAGACATACTAATGGGTACAGGCAGATTAGGCTGCACTGCTCAAACTGCAGTTGATTTTCTTCTTCATATCATAAGACTGATAATCTACCATGTGACAACATGGCTTGCTCAGGTCTTACAATTGAGAGAGGTCCTATCTGTCAAGCAACAAATAGGTTGGATTTCTGTAAATAAATACTTTCTTGGGGGACAATGAAGTTAACAGATTTTAATAAATAACACTGCTCCAAATATAATTTAGATTATCTGAACTGTGTCACAGGCAGGTAGTTGGTAGCATTGCTCATTTTCCACTGTAAGATGCTTTGTGCGGTCCCTGACTGCTTCTCTGTTACGTAGAGTTTACCACCTCCAGTTTCAGCTTCAGGCTCCCTCAGTATACTGGTTTGAGGAATAGAGGAAGGGGAATTTTAGCTTAAATCAGTAAGCTAAACCAGTAGCTTTTACTTGTTAAAGTACATTTTTATATCCTTTTCACTGACAAGCTGGGACACCTTCCATGTACAGAGCAATAGCTTGAAATCTGGCAGAGCACTGTCCCACACCCAGGGGTGTGCCCATGTGTCCCCAGTGAACATCTACCTGTACCTTATCAAACTATAAAAAATGCAATTTGCAGACACTCTGTGCCACCTCTGGATAATTCATTACCTACATTCCTCAACGTTTTCATCTGTATTAAAAGCAATCTGCGATTAAAGGCTTCAGGGGCTTAGCAGGACTTCTCTTACAATTGTTCCTAGTGGCAGCCATGGGCCACTGGCTGTTTAATTTCCATGTAGTAAGTGGTCCATGGAGAGGGTGACAGCCTTCTACCCTTAGTCCATTACCCACATGTCAGAGGTTTGTTCTGGTCCATGCTGATGAACTGTCTGTATATCAGCTTGATGACATTCTTGAAGGGATTTTTTATATTCTCCACTTGCATTTTAAGATAAAACAAACAAACCAGGCAACATCACACATAAATAAGGCATTTGACTTACGAAGTTGGTGTCACAAAAATAAGAAAATGTCGGATTAAAGGTTGGAAGTGCAGCAGTAATTCAGTACTTGAGCCTATGAATTACAATATTTTCTTTAATTATGTGAGCACAGGCTACCATTTAGATGCCCTGGCATTTTCTGTCTTCTAAGCTTGTAGCTTTGCAGTCTTAAGGTTCCTAAACACGGGTTTCTGTGCAACGGTGTATGCACTAGCATTTTATCTCCAATGCCAGACTTTCAGTCACAGCATACATAACCATAATGAAGAAAATGCCAGTCTCAATGTTTACGTCTCTAAGACTGCCCAGAGAATATATTTTGCATATGTAAATATGCATTTGTAAAACTATCCACCCAAGTGGCAAAAACCTGAGGTTAATCTGAGGCTGGCAGAATTTGCAGACAATCTCATTTTCTGAGTTTATAGATCAGTCTTCATCAGATAGAAAGGAAAAGATGGGAAGGGAACATCAGCTGATTTTTCCCAAAATGGATAGATTATTATCCACAGGAGGAAATTAATCTAATTCTGTGTTTGTTTTGGTTTTTTTTTTCTTAGAGACAGGAGAACAGCTTTTCATCCTTCAAGAAAGATTGTACTGATTCTCCCTGAAGTTCATTGTCTGAATCAGATAAGAAACATGTGGCTGATTTAGGTCATGATTTAATCTCAGATGATGATCTCATTAGTCATTGACTCTCCAACATGTGGTACGTAATTCAATCACAGCACTTTAGAGACCCTGAGGTTTATTTAGTATCCTCTGAGGAAACAGTTTCTTCCCAAAGTGATCCTTGTTTAAAGAACATTCCTACAGTATTATGTAGAATGCTTAGAACAGTTACCTAGTTGTACATTTTTATTTTGCATAAATGAAAACAAAATCATTCTAAGTCAAAGAAAAGTTGAGTATTTGGATGTCAGCCTCATCAAATCCCGTAATGAACTCAATATATTTTGGAGGCAGCAAAATGGGAGAAAAAACTTCTACTCCTGACAGATATCAAAGTGCTGTGTTTTCAGAATTTCCATCATGAGCTATTTTGACAGAGGCTTCAAAAGAAGTGAAAATTAGAACACACAAAAAATCTGAGAATATTTCCTATTTCTTTTTGTAGAAATTACTGCTCAGTTTAATGAGCCTTTAACTCTACTGACACTCTAGATGTTACAAGGAGTTTAAAATCATGAAACGCTTCATAAGGGAGCGACAACATTCTATACAACACTGGCGGCTTGTCTTCTCATTACAATTTTTTTAGAGAAGATGTTGCATTCTTTAAAATGTTTTTTTTAGTGTCATATTAATGGGAGGCAAAGTCTGTTCTTTAATTAGAATTTTACTGTGGTGAATTAAAAAATACATGGGCAGAGTATCAAGAGTCTAATAAAACTAAATGAAGATACTATCTTTCCTCTGTATGAAACCCAGCAGTCTTTGCTCTGGCAAAACTTCCATCAATACTTCATTATTATTGTCTAGGACAGGATTGTAATAATAAGATCTGCAAGCAACTTACTTCCAAATTCTGTCTTCCAACTGGGTAAAACATTCTCTCTCTCTCTCTCAACATCTGTAATGGACTTTAGATGTTTTCACTGACTATATTATGAAATTTTCCTGTAATGCCTCTGCAGAGAAGTACTACCAGTTTTGCCTGCAAGAAGAGGTAGAAACGCATTTGGATATGCCTAAAACACTGCAGGATAGGTATAGAGGAAGAGATCAAGCATCCTTCAACAAACAAGTGTTGAAGAGGCCACCGAAGGGGCTCAGGAGTGGCGGCAGCAGCATTGCTCTAAGGAGATTCAAAGAAAACAATGCAGAAATAGAGAGAGGCGTTTGTCACTGGAGATTAGGAGCTGTTGTTACAGCATCTGTGCCTGGTATGAAACAGTTCAAAGGCTTAGAAAAAGCTATGTGCAAGTATCTATGTACAGCTACTTGCTGTGCTAAATAGTGTACAGTCTTTCACTGGGTGCTTAGTAAGGCAGAGTTATGGGAGCAGAAACAAACCCTCTTCCCCTTCTCAGTTCATTAATGCCAATTGACTATGATACAGTTTAGAGCAGATCCACAGGGCCAGTCCGGCAACTGCAGTGGGCTAGCCATGCTGGATGCCCTTCAGTCACATCCTCATCAAGCTCCCTGCAACCGAGCAGGAGAACATCGTCCATACCCTGAGGAATCTACCATGTGGAAAGTAATCTGATCCAACCACTGAAGTCACCTTTCCGCCTTCTGGGACTGCAGAGTGGTGTTAACAGCACAGGATCGAGTGGGATCAACCCTGTTTGGCAAAGCTTTCGGGGAGGTATGCTCAGCTCTTTATTTTTCACAGCACATAAACTGAGCATCAGAAGGTCACCCTGCTGATGTTTTGCCAGATATGCAATATACCTTTATTTGCAGTTAAAGCAGTGCCTAAAGAAGAAAAGCTTCTTGTCACTAAAACAGCAAGCGTTAGAGAGCATATTCCTTCTCATTCTCATTCACACGCAGGGATGTATGTGTCCCTTCACCTTTGACTGCATAGGTCAGCATGCAAATTGACATGAGAAAAAGATGGGCCGATCAGTGGATAAAATGGTACTATCAAGATAAGCACATGGAAGAAATGCTACAGCTAGCTAGCCAGCTTCAAATTATACCATAAAGATTCACCTTCAAGGGGACGTATAAGCACATCCTTCATGCATAACGTAACACACAGTACTAACTCATCAGTCATTTTTAAGGTGGTCAATAAGCAATTTATTTTATTGCATTGATATTGAAACCCAAAGTAAACACTGTGGATTGTGGGACTTGCTTTTATGTCCAACAGTGTAGCTGTAGAGTAAAAAGAACCGCTTCTTCCCCTTTGCCACAGTCCTGTCCTTATGCCTGCTACCTGTACACTGCTCTTCAGCCAAATGATAAAAGCTTAAAGGATGTTCTGCTCCAGTAACTGAATTTAGGAAAAATGTTACCTTCTCTAGTGTGAATTCTGTTACCTAAGTCTGGGAGAGAATCAGAGCAGCAGAAGGCCTGGTGGCCTTTGAAATGGGGTTGTCTTTTATATCTAAAACAGTTCAAAGGCTTACAAAAAGCTACGTGCAGGTATCTGCTCAGGCTACTTGCTGTTCTCTTCTAGGCATACTTGAATCTTCACATGGCTCTTTAATGTTACTTAATGTCATCAAGATATCTTAAATACACTTCTGTCTTTCTCTTACAAACCCTTAATAGTAATGTCCCTTTCAGGCACATGAAAAGAAACAGTTTTTTTAAAAAGCCTTGTCCTGTGTAACCCAGTAAAAACTAGAATGTTCACTCATCAAAACCACATTGCGAGACTCAGCACGGTCTCTGCAAAACCTTTCTTATATTTACCAACAGAAAATAGCAAGTTTGAAACTATTGGGGGAAAAAAAGGTAAAAGTACTGAAATACTAGAGTATTACGCCCTCTGTTCATGCCACTCAGACAACGAGATGTGGGATGTTCTGTTAATAAAGACATAATCAGAGAGGTAGACAAATACTGCATAGCTTTAACACCGGGAGTCAAAGCACGGATGGCTCTAAGTGGGTAGTGGGTGGCAGAGGACACACACCCCAGCACAAAGAGAGTTTTATGCAGTAAAATCCCAGTGTCCCTAAAACAGCTCCTTAGACTGCAACACTGCTGCAGCTCTTCTGCACCACTTCTTTAGGATGCTAATGCTGATTGAGCAAAGCAGCCACAGGTCTCATGACCTGGTCCAGCAGTTTATACTCACATCACAGCCAGCAACAAAAGGCATAAGCCCCAAGTGCTGAGCAGCAAATAAAGAAGACGCCACTGCCTGCCTCCTTATGGCTTCCTCTACACATTGGTAGGGCTTTGGTTTCATTCTGGAGAGCTAGGCAGGAAGATAAAGTCTTGTCTCATAAATTATTGAGATTGGATGTCTAAACCTTGATATTTTATTTTGACTTCCAAACATGTTCAAATGTTGTTCACAGAAGCATAAATTAATGCCAATTTCTAAACCAGAAGTTGCTCTAAACTGGGAAATGAAACTTTTTGTTATGATGTTAAAAACAGACAATTCTTAAACTGTTTTACATTTTGAAAAACAGGATGATCGAAACTGTTCATCCTCACAATCAGTTATGGGTTTGCTGAACTGAAATGTTTTGACACAATCACAACCATATGGAAGCCAGTGCTTTCAGAACAGTTTCCCCCATTGTGGATTACTGCATTAAGCAATCAAATGTCAGTCAGGCAGAAAACAGTAAATCATCACTCCACATGTTTTTTCCTCATTGTTTACAAACAATATGTTAGTGTCTCCAGCATTATCAGTGGGTCAGCTCCAAAGAAACCAGGAAAATTTACACAGCAGCTCAAGTTCTGGGCTCTGCTGTGTCAGTTCTTGGAGGTTCAGTCTCACTTTCAGCAGTCCGAGAAACTGCCTATGTGAAACAGCTTTCTCTCTGGATTAATTTAATTTCTCTCTTTTTTAGCGACAACTGCCACTGAAAAGTAAAAAGCAAAACAGACATACGTGACTTCCTGGCTGGATGGCAGCAGGGAAGCAAACGGGATTTTGCTGGAAGAGAACACAGCATCTGTGCATTAAGGTTTTGAAATGCCAGATTCCCTCCAAGGTTCAGATCTCTACATTTTCCTAGTGGCAGCAGAGCTATATTTTAAAAAGCCACAGGGAAAAAGAGAGGTTTTCATATTAGACCATCAGTAAAATTGTCCACTGACCATGCTGTATGGTGCCCATCGCAAGCATCTTGGACTCAATCCAGTGCCCCTTACCGTCAGGGAATTTCTTTCTATTGACTATAATGGTCTTCGATAGGAGCTGGCCACCGTGGGTTAAGTCAGTGCCATCTGGAAAATGACATTGGTGCCACAACTTTCACGTTTCCTTTGCCAAGCAGGGTTCTCTGCTTACTGCTGAATATCTGAGCAGACCAAACACTGCACGCACACACCAAATGTTAAATAATCGATGAGAAGAAAATGACATGACCCCAAAGTAGACTGTTTTCCTTGCTGATAAACAGGAACCACCCAGGGAAATGTTGAATACCGCCTGACGCTTGTGTAGATGGTGATTGTGTAGTAGATGGTGATTTAGGAATGCTGCTGACACACATACACAAATCTGATGACAAAGGAAATTAGCATCCGTTCATCTCCCCTCCGCCCCTTCAGAAGAATTTACTAAATATAGCTAACCCTTTAAATATTTAAGGATATATACAGAATGTTGTTGTTTTTGAAAGGGTTCTTTCCTGACTGGATTTTCCTCATCAGGCTTAGTAATCAAGTTGGTTTATTTGGAATGGATAATTATTAGTTGAATAATTAATTATTCAGAGTACGTTACTAAATAAAAATCAAAGTATTCTGCTATAATGAAAAAAATTACAATATGCAACAATTTGGGTTCTAAGTTGTGCAATAAGATCAAAATGCATAGTTTTTTTGCACATTTAATAGAATTGTCTCCATCGTCAAAGTCGCATGCAAACACTTACTAATTCTCATGGTCCATTTATGAGCTAGAAAATATATTTTATCACCATTTCATAGAAGGGAAACTGAGACAATAAAATTACATTAAACTACAAAGCTACCCAGAAAGTAAGTGGTAGCACTGAGATAGAACAGCTCCAAGTTCTAAAGTCTACATTTACGCTATAAATACTTTATAGTATATTGCTTCACTACATTTATAATTCTGTGCCGAATTGAACATATGAAAAATGATTCTTTTATGTATACAGAGATTAATTTGTAAAGTATTTTTCTGTCTCTCATCAATAATAGTGTTTAAAAAGTATAAACTTTGTATGAACTACATCACTGGTACGCAGCCTGAAGTGGCGTACAGCTTGGTGCAGGACTTGAACGTCCTGGGGAAGGTACCCAGCCAAGAACACCTGCTACCTCCCAATCAACATTGTTTCAGCCAGTTCTAGCTCAGCACGTGACACCAAGTGACAGGCCACATCTACATAGCGTTTGGCAACGTGACTGCGGCATGCACAGGCCCATTCAGCTGGCTGTAATCCAGCAATGTCAGTCAGGCAAGGAGAGCAGTGAAGCTTCAGGAATGTTGTCTCTAACACGGGCTAGGCAAGAATCACCTACATACCCATGTTGACAACTTCAGCAGTAAAAGCCCTTGCTACCCTTGGCTTCACTGCTGCCAGTAATTGAAAAGGCTGCGTAGAAATAACAAGGCTGTCTGCTTCAATCACCCATCTGACTGCAAAGTGGATGCAACCTTAATAAATGCTTATTCAGCATAATGAGATTCTAATTAAAGATGGCTAAAACAGTAATCACTTCTTCATTTTCTCTAACTGCCGTCCCCTGAGCTTCCAGAGTCAAAACAAGACAGAGGCGGGATGCTCAGAGAAACGGGGCACTTCTTGATCCAAGGCTTTCCCAGCTGCGTGAAGCCTACCAGCTTTCACCAGAAAACCACAGAAGAGAAACTGAAGAAAATCCTGAGTCTTTCATTTACACAAATGATATACAGCAATTCAATAAAAAGGCTCCACTTGACACGATTCTCTCTCCTGGTTTTACAGGTCCCAGCTCTACCGTTCTCTTTAAGGGAACGCAGGATTCTCTAGCCACAGTTTGTTTCTCTGTATTTTCTTCCATCACCATTATCACTGACATTGTTTTTTACAGACCTGTGTTAATCTCCTCGCTCACTTGGGCTCTAACAAAACAAAACCCAAGATAAGTTACACAATATTTGCTGCAAGATTTTCCACAGACTGCACTGGGACCTGGTACGGGTTTTTTCCCCATTGATTGCCAGGGTCACAGAACTGGAATTTTTGCAAGGCAAGGGATTCAAAAGGCAATAAAACTTTGCATATAGAGACTGTTGGAGCTTCTTCAAATATTCGTTAATTAAAATTGTTAAATGTAAAAAGAATTAAGTTTATATTGTACCAGAAGGACTTGTCCTTACAGAGACCTTGTAGCTAGCAAAGTTTAAATGCTTTATTGTTCTGTAACTCGCATATATGCAGACTCCTCTATTTGGCACATCTTTAATTTCTGTCAAACTAAAAGAATTCTAACATTTTCTGTCAGGGAGCTGGTGTAAATCTTGAAGAAAGCTTAAAAAAAACTCTACTGTTGACTCATTTCACTCATTCCTAGGCAGATCTGAAAGAAGGAAAGGAAGACTTACAAGTAACATTATGAGCCCAAGAATTATCCTCAGCTCTTGAAAGGCACACAGAAAATTAAACTGGGGGATCAGTATTAAGATAGTGGAAATTATTGGGTGTGTGCACTTAAAAAATTAAGAAGGTGACTTCCCACTGAGACTTGAGAACACAGGTGCACATAATTTTAAAAATCTGCATTTTTAACCTTTTAAATTTGCTAGCAAAGCAAGGAAGTTGTTGAGAAAATGCAATAAACATGGCAATTCAATCAGCTTCTTCCAGACTGTACTCACAACTTTCTGATTCTTTAACCCAACAGATCAGCCGATTGTGGAAAGACTCTTTGGCAGCTAGCAATACAGTAGCTAAACAGAGTTGAAAGCAACACAGGAACACTTTTTTAGCAACTGCATAACAAAATCATTTAATTCACTGCAGCGGTGGGTCTGGCCACCAATGTTCATGGTTATTGTTGAAACCAACGTCCTTTTCCCTGCTCTTGCTCCTAGGAATTGCAAGAGGACCTGTGTAGAAAAGCTAAAGCCAATTTTTTAATAGGAGTCTGGAAAAGGATTCCCTTCCTAAAAGCCTGGTATCAGTTTCTGCACATTTTTTAAATACAGGGCTCTACAATCAACAGTTAAGAGGTGATATCACTATTCTTTTTAAGTTTCTAAAGCATGTCAGAGATGAACAGAGATTTCAAGGTGTTACTTTTGCCTGCTCCAATCAAGAGGCTTCAGGCTTACTCTTAGACCTATGGACTCTTTATTATAACCTCATAACACAAATACTCTGAATTTCATTAAAAATCAAAACACCACTTGACTGCCAAGCAACAACAAGCACAATTTATACGTATGCTAACTAATTCCATCTTCTAAGCCCCTGAAAAAATAGTAATTGTAGCTCTTCATAGCTACACCTAGAAAGATAACCTTGCAGTTGATTTCCGCCTGCCCTCCAATTACAGGCAAACTGCTGTGATGACTGTTTACATCTCACTTATGGCAACAGGACCTGGTTGTGGAGTAGGGCTACAATGCTGACAGCCATTCTATACACATAACAAATATGACAACAAAGACTTATAAAGCAGATACACTAATTAAAATCCTGATCCAGAGCCCACTGAAATGAAAGCAAAGACACCACTTGTTTTACAAATGTAGCCGTATAACCCAATTTATCTTCAGATTTGTTCTGGCAACAGACTGTCTAGCTGCCACCCACAAAATATTGCCAGGTTGAATCTTAGAAAAAAGATATGAAACTGTCGATCCAAGTCCTTGTTTTCTCGAGTCTCAATTATCATACCATTTTCCTTGTGGGATATCTTTATTATGCCCCATGTGGAGCACAGTTCACCCCAGCGTAGCTGCCAGCCTTCCTCCTCGCAGGTTCTGACTGCCTGAGTACATCCACCTTATTTTACACTATTTACACTAGCGCTGTAAAATTCTTTATCGAGGCCAAGGTTTTACAGCTTAATTTTAAGGCACTCAACAGTTGTGCTCGAATATATCTGAAAGATCCTCCATGCTATTCGTATGTTCTCAATTGTCAGTGAGGTCAAAACTGGCAGCTTGCTCAGCCCGCCTGAGATACAATTGTAAGTCTTTGGAATTAGGGCTTTTAACAACTCTGCTTTTCCTGATGCTTGTGCAAACCACTCAGTCTGTCTTGGCATTTAAACTAAAGACATTTTTATTTGCTGTTACTTTTGACTGGTCTTGGAAATACACTTCAATGAAATACTGTTACTGTAAAACACCTTAAAAAACAGTTTTAGGTCTAGAAAAACTATATGAATTCAATCACATTAATCTTTTTCACTAGCACATCTGGCAACGATACTTTGATAATTAGCAATGATCTAAATAATACAGCAGTCAAGTCTACAGATCAGTTAATTTTAACTTCAAAACCAAGGAATACTTAGTAATGTTTTCCTATCAGCATTTCACCACCCCATTAAAGAAGAAAATACTTCCTGTTTTACAAAGGACCTTAGCCAAATTTAATTTATAGCAATCATAATCAAATAGCTGAGGGCTTTTTTCCCCCCTAAATATTCTAAGTTAGACATGGTGGAGCAGTTAATATTTTTATTAGGTTTTGATCTTGCATTTTGTGAAGATTGGAGGAATTATTTTTTACTGAGATGGATTTCCCAGGTTAGCAGCTACTTACTGCACTCTGACATAAGGAAAGGTATTTCTGAGAAAAATAAGATTAAAAATACAATAATAAAGGTGCCAGCACTTACAGAAATAATGTCCATTACAATTCACAGTGGGCTAATGAAAAGCCATTGTGCAACACTTGGAAAGTATGCTGTGACATTAGGAACTACCAGAGAGCCTGATGGCAGAAAACAATAGCAAAGCTTTTCTCAGGGGAATGCTTGCACACTCTGTTCTTAAATCTCACTGGTGTGTACAAATTTTTGAGAAAAGTTCAGACCTATTCATCTTGTATAGCTGGTCCTAAAAGTCTGCCATTCAAAAGTCAACATCTATAAAAAACAAAAATAAATGCCTGAGAAATCCCAAAAATAAGCGGAAACAAGGTTTACGTTTGTATGCACAGACTGGCTAAGGACTATTTACAGGGTAATTGCCTTAGATCACATTATTACATATTTGTCTACCTGTAAGGTTTTCCAAACACAAAATTTTCTCTTATAAGTGAACAACTCTTTCTAGCAATCAAATTCATCACGGGTTTGATATAATTGGGAAACTAGTTTACTACCAATGGTTAGTAAAATTACATTACATTATACAGCACCGCCAGTTACCAGTCACACCTTTACCCTAACCAGTCATCCTTTTTGCCCTCAGGTCTTTCATAGGTGTGAAAGCTCAGAGAAAATACTTGGCTGCATGTTGAGCAAATTACAGGAATATGGAGACCCAAAGTATTCCTGCGCTTTGATGCTGCTTTACTGAAGGTGTGCAAGCAGAACAAGAGGAAGAAAACATGGGATGGAAAGTATTAGAAAAAGAAAAGAAAGCCACTAAGTCTAGGAGGAAAGAAGGAGAAAATGTATGTAAGGAAAGAACAAAGAGGGAAACAGGTTAAAAGAAAGAAAATAAAAACTGCATAAAATCCTGAAATAACAGAGGGAAAAATAAACAGCTGAAAGGAAAGACGATGTGCATTCCTGCTGTCCTTGCAAAGAGGGTTACCAGGGTCTCCCTGCTTTAGTGTCCCACATAATATGTCCCTGAAAATAATGAAGGTCACCAGCATATTACAGGAAGTAGCCAGCAATGAGTAGCCTATTACAACCGCCACAGAAATGATCAATTTGTTTATCCTTGTTAACTGAAAACAGAAAACAATGTGATAAGGGGATCAGCTACATCTTGCTCCCCAAGGCTTTCATTCCCCAGCTGCTTCCTCTCCCCAGTGACAAGCACAGGCCTCTTGCTTTTTACTCTGGGATAGGCAGGGAATAATGACTAACTGTAATAAAACAAATAACTGCTTCTTGCACATACTATGTCTAATGTCTGATTTCCTGGGAGCTGCATTAGCATGGTTTTATAAGTCAATTTTTAAAACTCAGGACAGCATTAAAAAACTGACAAATGCCACTCGGTCACGTCCATGTTGTCACAGTTATTGAGGCCTCTGGAGAGAGTGTCAAAGAAATAAAGCAAATTTCTTTTTTGCTTAATTTGTGTCAATTGATTTCCTATTTTTAATTAATAATTCTAATTATGATGCAGCAAATTTATCCAACAGACACAACTAGTTTAATCAGCATGTATTGATTGTAACAGTAGAATTATCCCAATGTTCCTGACATCATTGATTTTCTGTTGTGCGACTATAAGAAAACAGAAGCTGGACTGACTCTGTTGTCAGCTCCCTGCGCTGATGATCCCTATGAATTGGTGCTCTTGACCTTACAAATAAAAACACAGACATTATCTACTACTTCAGCACTTTGCAGAAGGAATCTGGTGATTAAGTTATGACACAAATAAGGGGGTTTAGTCATAGCAATAGCAGCAGGAAAATAAAGCTGGCAGACACTGATTTGAAGAAAAAAAGCAAATGGTAAGATAGCACTTAGAATAAGTCTTTGTAAAACTGAGCTAAATCATTTGCATTAAGTTCCTAACTTGTCCTCATTTTGGACAGTCCCAAAACATCTATTTAACTTTAAGCACATGCTAAAATATCTGTGGTAAGAACTTCAGTACATTTTTGAGCCCGAGTCTAGCATTTTTCCCTACTTTTTTTCCCTCAATAGCTCATCTGTGAAGGTGGTCATAGGGGCCGCAGGGTGGACAGGCCATTGACACCTGCTCACATATAGCCAATGCTCACTCTGATGTCACAGTATGACTGTCCCCATCAACATCCCGTTGCTGGTTCCAGAAGTAGTGCACTAGGGGTGAGAAAGAAAAGGGAATTTACAGAGAAGGTGTAGTGTGGCCCAAGCTACTGTTTAGCCCTTTTTCTAGAAAATCATTGAGAATTCCTGCAATTCTCTGCTCATCAAGGTCCAAATTCTGCAGAAATGATGCAAAAGGCCACCTGTAGTGGCACAGAGAATTTTTAACTATTTGCAATTCAAATGCTCCAACTTTGAAAGCGTACAAGGGCTTTGCAGCAAATCTGCTCTCTGGTGTGTCTCGCACACCTCCCCAGGGACCTCTGCTTTTCTGAAAAATGTCAGAGTACAAAGGTGTGGCACATAAAATGTCTGCAATGGAATGAGTGGTCCTAGTTCATGGTGTGGAGCAACTAAGAGTTCTCACCTATGATTGCCTCACTTAACCTATTTGTAGTAAAGAAGTCAAAAGCATTGGAATCCAGAGGAAGACGGAAGCCTCTTGCCAGCAGCACAGAATATGCATGTGTAACGACACAGACTGTAACTGAGATGGGTTTGAACTAAACCTCTGGAACCAAGCTGTTCCCAGGTTTGTGTGCAAATATGCAATGAGATCTGAAGGCTGGGCCAAATACCATTACAGAATGGAAAAGAAAAAACAATGTGGATGCTACTGCCTGAATGCAATGGAAAGGCAGAGACTGTCACACCATCCACCACAGGGAACACAGGTCAGAGTATTCTGTTACCTGAAGTGTAGGGAGGAGTAGCCTGGGATTGGAAACAGCTTTTGCAGAGAGGTGTGAAAGGGAAAGTATGATTTTTAAACTGCTTGTTTCATTGCAGAGCTAACCTTAGTCTGGCGGAAGATAATTTACCAAGTTTCCCCTTGTTTGGTTTTTCACAATACTTGATAATGCAAGCAGATTTAGCAGAAAAGCTCCTGTGGTAGAGGTGAAATCACTAGTAACAGAAAAAATACAATTTTTCCTATAGCTATTAATTCATATTAAACATTTTCTGTTTATGCTTACTCAAACTATAATGTGTCAATAATAAACATGTGATTATACTAGTTAGCTTTTTGGCTAAAATATTTGGAACAGTAAAATTGATAGATAATTACAGTAACAGCTATTTGTTCCCTGCCAAACCTGCAGTAAGGCATGCCTGCCTGCAGAGTTATGTCTTTTTAAGCAAAAAAAGATAAGCTGTACACACCATACACTTTGAATAATGAGAAAGATTTCCTATGGCCAGCATTTCAGAAGTGGAAACAGACTGTGGTTTGATACAAACCATATCTATTTATGTAAAATGGGATTTTAATTGGAGCTACTTCTCCCCATGATATAAATGAGGCAATGAAAAATGATTGATGCACTCTGGTAATTATTGTTATACCACCTTGCAAACTACAACAAAAAAATCTTTCATGTACATAATGACTGTTTAAATTTTAATAAGATACAGAACGGCACTTCAGTAGGCAAAATATTAATGCTACATTTTGGGCAATATTTATATTTAAATACAAACAATATTTAACTGAAAAATCAGAATACATGAGGAATGCTGGGTGGATTTATATAAGTGATAAATAGGTCTATTCTGGAAACATACAAAAGAAAGTAAAAAACGCATTAGCTAGTTATTTTTTGCAGTTGGAAAGTACAAGCATGACACAGCATAAACTCATTGTCTCCCAAAGTATAAAAAGTGGCAGTAAGTATGATGGTGTAGATATATACGGTCTCATAGTAGTCACTGTTGCTGCTTCTTTATTTCTGCCTAACAGCAAAGGTTAAGAGTGCAAAAACAGTTTCTGTTCATTATTATACAGAATGAATAGCAATATAAATTCTTAATAATTGTTATACCTAGGGGGGAAGTAAAGCAATTCTGCTCATTTAAATGAAATGAAAGTTGAGCACTAAAGCCATCCTTCTCTTTTTCTCCAGCTATGGAACAATGCCCCACCAGAACGTAAAAATGCACCAGTTCTCTCCATTACAGCTATATCAGCCTTTCTGGAAAACTGAACAGGCAATAAGGCTCAAAGAGGCTATTACAGAGTACAAGACTCAGTGCAGAGACACCAAATGCAACAGTCCTACTATAGATAAGTCTTCTAAAGACAGAAAAAACTGCAGAAAAGAGTCCATCTATACAATCAACTAATGCGTCATTTGTCAGAAAAGAAATGCCTAGGCTATCTTGAAAAAAATGCCAAGAAGTTACTTGTAACAGAAGAGCGTATTGAATAAAAGACCAAAGCAATCAAGACCTTCTGTGGTTATAATCTCATTTGTGCATTGACAGTATTTCAGTCAATAGACTGTCATACACTGGCTACGAGTTGTATTGTAAAAATGTTTGGAGCATCATAGCAAATTTCATAGCTGATGCCCTACAAGGTCACAGAGTGGAATCATTATTCTTAATAGGGTGATTGATCAAGCCATAAATCCACCAAAATCAAATTTTACTTTGGTGTCTCCTATAAAGAGAAAAAAAAAAAAATTTCAATTCATATGTATCATTATTTCTAGCAACCAGATCACATTGCATCATGAAAATCAGCGGCCTGCTCTGCATATAAAGCATGATCTTGCTTTCACTGAAATCAATCGCAAGTTCTCACTCTCTCTTAGGGAAGCAGGGGATAATGAAGGGTAACAGTCAGGTTTGGAAGGGGGCAGTTCATAATTCTCCACACTTCTGGACACAGATTACCACATCCTGAATGGTTACTATTGGAGCAAGCAAATGCAAAAGCAGAAAAGGAAGCTTAATTTATTCTCCCCCATTTTACCAGCTGCAGTTCAATCTATGCAGTGACAGCTCTTCAACATATATGCTTAATATACACCTTCATGGAAGTAGGGTCAACACAGTACATGGGATGGGTCAGACTCTGTCTATCAGGGATGTCAGTCCCAAAGATTTCTTTTGTTTGTTGAGCTTCTCAGTGAACCTGAATCAAGTATGAGAAACTGAACGAAACCCTCAAATCATGTCATCTGGTTTCAGTTTGTATTATGAAACAACTGCACTGTGGAATAAAGGAGAGAACATTGCTGTTGACTACAGAACAGGAGTAGTTGGTCTCAAACCATGACAGGAACTCATTGCACAGCACATTTTTGTATCGCATTGCAGGTTTCAGAATATAATTGAACTGTTTGGCTTTTGAGTCCCTTACCATTGTCAATGCAATATTAATGAACCATATTGAGCTTCCCCAAACAATAACAGGGATACGAATAAAAAAAAAAACCCTAACTAAGAATAGTCCTAATTCTACATGGACCTTCCTAACCCACTTTTATTTAGCCACCAACAAAGAGGAAGAATACCCAGAGTAGAAGATATTAACAAATTGTAAAACATGGATCAAGGACATTTTTCTTAAATCCCTGATTTGATCAGTTCAACATATGTCCCTCATATACCAGTAATCACCTGGATACAGGGTTTAGCAACTAATTCTAATTATAGAGACGTTGAGCGGTGACTTTTTTAAGGAGAGAGTTAAGCTGAGAAGAGCTTCTTGACTAGAAGCCAGTGTGCTCAATCAATTAAATCATCATAAGAGAAGAAGAATCAGACCAAGGGGGGAATGCGTATGTGAGGCTGATCATTAGCACAACTGAACTGTCACCTCAGCGCAGGCTGGAATGTGGCCAAAGAAGGAGACTGATGGATGAATTTTGCTCAGCAGAGAGCAGCCCACAGTGAATTGCTGATAAGATCTCCAAATAAATCTTCCAATATTACAAGCCAAGGTGGAACTGCAGCTGCTGCAGCCTTGCTGTAGCTCACAAGCTAAGCAGGTCCTCCTGTCTACCTAGCCTCAGGGGGCTTTCCTGGTCTGAAGGAGGGTCTTCTTCCCATGTTCCTGGGATGTTTGTACAGTGTTAGTGAGGTGTTATACAGCAGGTCATGAAAACTAGAAGTGGAGAGGGTTTAACAAGTCTGGAAAGATTCGGATGAGTCTGTGTGAGTCAAAGATGCTGGCTTCCCCTGTAACTACTGTTTTTTTTTAGTTGACAACTTAATGTCTGCCAGTTACAGGAAGGAGAGACTCTGACTGGAGCCACTGCAATCCAAAGCAAAAAGGCAATGATGGGTTGTAAGGGATGTAAAGATTAAAGCTGTCTGGTGGGTTGGTTTCTGGGTTCATAGAGGTTGTAATAACTATTGACCTGCAGAGTACATATAAAGAGGAGATGGATGTCAGACAGCTCACTGATAAAGGTTTCTTTACTGTGTTTAGCTACTTAAGTCCTTAGTATACAGGGCATTTTGGTTTAGGCTCCTTCAGTAGAAGGAAAGACAAAGAACTACCGATCTTCTTCGCGCACAGAGCCAAACTCTAAACAGAGTGAAAAATTCATAGTGAATTCAATAGGTGCCCACAAAATCCTAAGGAAGAGGAGGCCTGGACTGCTGTCATGATTCTCTGGCTTGCAAGCTACAGTGACGTGACTCTGGAATCAAAAATCGGTGTGTAAGTCATGAGAAGATAAATAAACTTCCTTCATTCCTTACGAAGTTTGTGCTGCAAGAGATGCGAGGCTGATTCCTGACTAACTGTTACACAGCCAAGGGAATGGCTTTACAAATGATTATAAAAATCATTATTTAACTCCTATGGGAGCGCAAAGACTCACAGATTGCACTATCCTGGAAAGGCATGAGTTGTGAGACTTGAAATGTCTCTTTTTGTCACTTTACTGCAAACAGGTGTTTTTGGAATAGGACATCCAAATACAGATTTTTTTTTCTCCCAAACCGTGTCCTAGATAAGATTTACATGGGGTGATTTCTGTCTGGCATGGACAAAGCTCCCACACCCCCCTTAATAGTACAATGCACTCTAATTAAGACTATGGGTTGTGAGTTGGCTTTTTATAGCGTGTAACGTCCATAAACCAAAGCCATTTATACAGCTGACCACTAAACCTCATACCCTTTTAAAGGCATGGTGGGATCTTCCCGAAACCGTTGTAATATTTCTGTTCCAAGAGTTTTTAGTATTAGTGATAGATGGTCAACCTGAGAGCAGCAGGAAGAGCAGGTCTTAACTTATCCATGAAGCTTGAGCTAGCACAAGGAGAAAAAGTATAACAGAGTCCTCATAGTTATGTGTCTCCCTTGAGGATGATGGTCTCCATTCCTTAGTGTCCTTAAGCCACAAGGAAAGAGAATGGTTTATGGCATGCAGATGCACAGGGCTGCAAAGCCCAGTGTAAATCTCACTAAATAAATTAAAATCTTTCTACTGACCTAAGGTGGCTCTCTGATAAAACCAAAACACTGAACTGAATTCAGATGCATGGAAATGAGGTCCAGTTTTTTTCTGGAAAGCATGCTGGACTTCCTTCTGCACTTCTGCGGTCTTAAAGACTTTGTGTTTCCTCTCATGCTGCCTTGTGGCCTCTGAGAGATACCTCATCAGCAGAAAAGTTATCACATTTGTTCTTCATCACTTCTTTCCTTAGAAATTCTCCTCTGCTGCAGCAGATGAGAAACTTGGCAGCAGGGAGGCAGCAGGTGTGCTGAATGCTGCCCTCATCATCCCTCACACTGACTACTCTGCCTCATTAGTTATAACTGTATCGGTAAACCAAGCAGGTATGGGGCCAATATTAGCACGTGACTGCCCAGAGTACTTGACCGATATCACACTGTTAGGCCAGCACGAAATAGTGTTTCTTCAAAGCATGCCTAGGTGCCACGCAGGGGTTAGCAGAGCCCAGGGACTAATGGCAGTGGGGAGGTTGGATGCAGCCAGTTTATTTGACAGAATGCTAGATTTAAGCTGTATGGACATGACCTAGGCTTTGCCAGTTAACCTCAGGGTCAGGAAACCACCTGGCCTAACGACATACTGTTTCCTGGGATCCCTCTGTTTGGCAAACCCTGTCATTGCCTGCCTCGTACCCAGATCTTTCAGTTCTCAGAGCCTAGGTTGCTCACAAGAAGCAGCACAACCCCTTGCAGATAATACGGAGAAAAATTTCATCCTCCCTCTAGAAACGTTAAAATAATTTGTCAGATGGTTTAGATCACTCTGTATGAATGCTGTGTCCTCATCAATATTCGCCACTCTGTCAGTTTTTCTGTCATTCACAAATTTTATTTGTAGTGATTTTATATTTACTTCTAGATCATTAATGTAAATATTGATAGGAGTGAGTGTAATACCAGAAGCCCAACAAAAATACATTTGATGATTATTCCACATTGACAGCTGCTTTTTGAGATCTGTCATTTAGCTCATATCCAATTTTTTAATGCATGTTATTGATAATTGTCTAGTGCTAAGTGCTAATTTTTTAATTAGAATATCCTTCAGAACTGCATCAAACATGTTACAAAAATTTATTCTATTTGCACAGCTACCCCAATTGAACTAGCAACTAAATATGTGATCTCATCAAAGAATGAAATCAGGTTTGTGTAGGACCAATTTCTTGTGAAAAACTAAACCTCATTTTAATTCCTGTCTTTTAATTTTTCATTGATTGAATCCAGTTAGTACCACAATTTATTGTTTTTCCTCCTGGAATTAACAATGTCTTGTCCAAAATCTGCTCAGGCTTGTCAAAACATGCAAGTTTTTGATTGTTTTTTATTAAAGACATTTTCTAAAATTAGAGGACACTCTGGGGGAAAAAGACTGAGAACTTGGAATAGAGGCATCCAGAATAGTGACTTAGTTGCTGGGCTGGCATATCAAAAAAGCCCAGAGGGAAGAAGGAATATCTGAGTCATCCTCAAAACTCTCCCTTTTCCAGGTCTCAAGCACAAATCAAAGAGCAATAGGGAATTGTTCACATGCTGCTTCAATGCAGGCAGAGATTGATTTGAAGCTGCACAATGTTACACAGGCCTCTTGCTCTGCAGCAGGGCTTGTCGGGAGGGATAGGGAGACATCTCTGCTCTAAGGGCAGGGCAGAGAATTAATAGCGTAGGTTACTGATGTGTGCACTAGCAGCAAAGTAGCTGTTGCTTTTTTCTCCAGCTCACTCTCACTCTTACCCTGTTTTCATAAAGGAATATGATTAAGATGTAACTTGTTTAGATCCATTTTTAATACCTCCTGATCAAAAGTGGAAGCTTAAATAGCATGTAAGAAATGACTTTGATATTAAAGAGAGAGAAAGAAGAACAAATAGTTTAATTTGCTTCTTGTCTTTCTTGGCTTGGGATTTTGAAGCAGATGTTCATATGCAAACACAAAAAAACCATCTCCCATCCAAGTCTGAGCACATATCGCATGGCTCAGAGAGAAGATGTATAGTGAGGACTACAACAGCATGCTTCCTGCTTGTAGTGTCACAAGAATGTCACAGGCAATGACCTATGTAAATTGCCTGAAGGTGGGACAAAAAAAAGACATCTTTAAAAAGGAACAAGATACTTTAAGTAACCCATACTCATAAAACATGTAAGTATGCTATTTCAAGCATATCCATGGATCTAAAAAATGGGAAAAACACAGATTGAGTATTATAATAAGATTTTAATGACAATCTTAAGAGACAAAGAAGCAAGCAATGTTAAAAGAAAGGGGCTGATTTCTGGATCTTAAATGGGTGAGACCACAGGGTAGCACATGCAAAGCCTCTGATTATTCATAAATAGGGGAAATGGATTCTTCATATTGCCCACATTCTAAAGGGCTGGAATGTCAGATTTTCAAGACAGCTTTGATTCTTTTTGGCCTGCATATGTACTGAAGAATAAGAGAGAGCTAATTTGTGGAAACCAAAACCAGACACAAGGGAAAAACCCAATCAGCAAGGAATCAAACAGGAAGATGTGCGATGCTTCACACATTCACTTTAATGCATAACCTGAGAGAAATGGTCTGTTGTAGCAAATACCACCAGCCTTCCACCTCCCCCAGGAAAAGGGACACCGCTTGCCAGCAGAACCTCCCTGTCCTCCCGGACTGATTCCAGAGCGGGCAGGGAGTTAACCTGCTTGGGAAGAGCCAGCCATCTCGCCTCACTGTTGCCCAGGAACAGAACTCGCACGAACGCAGGCACAGGCTGAGAGCTTTCAAAGAGTAATCCTGCCCCGTTCCCTTCAACCGTGGAATCATCACAGATAGACATTACCACTGATCCTAGTATTTTCTATGGGTTTATGATTTTTAAATTGCTTTTTATACATTTAATCTCCACTTCTTTTACAAGAACCTCAGGAAGACCCCCAGAAACACTTGCCAACTGTTCATGATGAAGATGGACGAGCAAGGGCAAGCAGACTGAATATTAACAAGTAAAAAGAGTAAAGATTTGGATATAAATCTGGGATGCTTGATCCCACAGGAAGACAGTTCTTGAACTAACACCATTTAAAAGCCTGTTCAAGTAAGCATGGCTATAGATCCAGAGCATACAGGCATAAGTTACAAACGTACATATACACATCCTAATGGATTTCATGGAGACGTTGCCAGTTACCTCTCTGGCTATATTTCTGTGGAAGCCAAAATGTGTCATGGGGACTTCTGTACCTCATAGGGTCCAAGCGCACCTCATGCATCTATGTTCTTAGACCTCAGCGAGGTCTAGTCACAGCAATTGCATTCACCATCATATCCTGTTATAGGCCCAATACCTCTTCCATGCTTGCTGCTACATATGTACAGGTTTCATATAGGAAATGAAAACATTTTAAACTGTCTCTCTGTGCTTAGACTTGTATCGGTAGATCAGTTTTTGCTATGCATTAACTGAGCATAAGCTGAGTGCAAAATCTGGCCCTTCATACAATGGCATATTTTTGGCATTGGGCCCAGATAAGAACAAAAACCCAACTGTCTGAATTTAATCAGTTGGTGTTACTTGGCAGTGCAAGAAGTCTTTATGCAGGTATTTATTTGTCTCAGCAGTAACAAGAATATTGGAATTTATATCCAGGAGATAAGTAAGCACCTTGTCATTCAAGCACAGCTAACAAGGGAATCGCTATTTGGTACAGACATGTAAATGCCAAATGCTTAGTCTGGTTATTATTGTAAATTCCATTTTTACAACCGCTTATTTTTACAATGGTCTCTTAATTGATTTTTAATTATATTTTCCAATGACATTTGACTACACGTGCTTTGTAAATATACCTACACATATGACAAAATATACTAAAGGAGAAAATACTGATACATTAGAGGTACTATCTTCACAGACTGCACTAAGAAGATATTCTAGTGCTCTCATTAGATGTTTTGCATGAGGAAGTGAGATCAAATTCATTCTGGGTATAAGTGGGTGCAGTGCTACCACAGGCAGCTGATGCCAGTTAGTTTGGCCCTCAGAATGTTAACAATTTGCATCACCAACCCATCAGTATGGTGGTGAACTGCTCCTTCCTGACAGTCATTCAAAATGGAATAGGAAGGTAAGTAAAACTGTCACGGCAGGGTCACTAGCTCAGCTGGCCACAGGGTGATTCAAAGCAACTGCTAATCCACCTCGGCACAAAGCAGCTGGGGAGTCAATGGTTGCCGAAAATAATGAACTATAACATTTTTCACTTATGCAGTGTGTGTTGTTTATTACAAGGGGCAAAATACAATGCCAAAGTATTATTTACCTAAAACATAAGCAACACAGAGATTCTTTAACAAATGAGCCACAGCTATCTAACTTGTAGAACAGGACAGCAGACCAAACCTTAGGAAAGGTAAGCTGAGAGATAAGCCCAAGGAAATGTAAATGGTGTTACTTGGCTTTTGCCTAAATAAGGAGTGTGAAAAAAATGAGTGATAGCTTCCAATTCTGGGCCCTGAGCGATTACCCAAGTTGAAATTTGGCCAGGACATACTGACCAAGTGCTGGTTTAATGTAAAGTTCCACAAGGTCTTTAGTGATCAGAAGAGGTTAGGACATCTCTTTACCTCAGGAACATCACCTTAGAGAAAAGCAGAAGGCAATGCATCTCGTGTCTCCAGTGTGGTGTTTTGGAGGTGCCAAACAGCACAGCCTGAGCATCAGACAGGACTGCAGCACAGAGTGCAGCATTAAAAGACATAGCACGATAAATTGCATCCATCCAGTTGCCTAAAACACAGGTTTGAGATGGGTTTAAAAAGTTAACCCAGTTAAAAATAACAAACGACAGAATCCTGGGAAGCCTGAAGCACTGTATGAAACTACTCAATACCCTTGAATTTCTGGCTCAGCATCCCTCAGGTTTGGGGTCCAAAGGATTATGTGCCATTCAGGAGAGAAACCATGCACAGGGAAAGGCTGGAACCAGCACCCTCAGATCCCACCACCCAAGGCACCTTATATCAGCCATCGGATTTGTTGGAAACCACTCACTGTTGTAGTTGCTGTTCCCACTAGTCTCTGCCGGTGCGGTGCTGTGCTCCCCTGGCCCTTCAGAGGTGGCCCTTCCTGACACGGAATGGGGAGAAAAAGGGAGGAGACGAAACAAAGACAGGGAAGAAGGGGACATGGGAGGGTAAAAGAAGGGAAAGGGAGCATCTGTAACCAAACTCTTCCAACAGCTTCCTTACACATATACACTGAGCACACTCAGGGCCTGTCAATGACAGCTTTGCCTTGGCCCTAACTGGCTCCAGGTCAGGCATGAAGAAGCTGTTTCACACAAAATCAGGTTCACACAAGGGCTCCAGAGGAGGCAGGCACCCGGGGTGGTTTTGCAGCCTCTCCTTAACCTGCAGTCACAGACAGCTGGAAATTTCAACAAACCTCCACTACAAAAATTATTTTCCTCTTTTCTTTTCCATTGAAAATGCCACTTTTTATTGAAAAAATTACGATTTCTGACTGCAAAACTCAATTTTTTTTAACAATAAGTCAATATTTTTCTGCCAAAAGTGCTTTTTTTCCCCAAAATTCAATTCCCCATAGAAAGAACATTACAACAATTTTTGTAAATGAGTGCTATTGATATATTTTATGGAAAATCAAAATTATAACTTGAAAAATACCACTTCCTGTGCATTTTTGAAAACACTGTATAATCTTATTGAAGTCAGCAGGAGAACAACAAGTGAAGGCCTGCACATTTTTCACTCAAACTTGTATTTGCTGACAATTCACATATTACCTTTTACGTGGCCAGGACGTCATACTGTTATTAGCAAGACTGTAATTTCATTAACGGTTACAGAAGCAGCAGAAAACACTGGAAAAACAGAATTTAGTATTTATCCAATTCCCAAGCTTAACAATTATGGCAGAGGCATAGTGCTTTTGTTGTGAAAGGACCTGATTTCTTTACGTTGTGGAACTCATAAAAACCACAGGACTGGGCAATGACTATATTGATCTTGGATAATATTCACTCCTGTGCAGAGATCCAGCACAAGCCAGTATAGCACATAAATTTTGTTTAAGCCCCATACTGGGGAATAAAGTGGCACGCAAATCATGCATTATTGTTACAATAATGCTTTGTTCCTAAATATTGCTACTCCTGAGTAGACTACAAAATTCTGCCAGAGATTATCAAAATAATAGGGACACCAAGACAATGAAAGGAGATGTGACTTGCCAAAGGTCACCCAGCAGGGAAGCAGAAGAGCTGGGATACATCCAGATGCCAGAGCAGAGATCTATCTTCTGTCCATTGCCCTTATATGCAGTAAAAACATACAGTCGATGACAGCTTCTGCCCCACAAAATGTATTATCTAAAATGCCTCTTGTAAAGTCTGCTTGCACAATGGGAGCTGAGTGTTCATCACTAAATGCATTCATTAATTTGTGCCATTTATTTTAATTTCAATGAAACCTGATTTAATTAGGTTGTGTATATGTTCTGCATAGATGACTCTTCTTATTTTTTTCCTGTGGATAGGTATTTTGCATGCTGCTTTTTCTTTCAGCAGCAGCTTTTGCTTACCCATACTTCCTCCTATGGCATCTGAGGAAAAGGAACGTAACTGGCATCCCCTTCCACCCTTTAATGAAACTAGGGTTCAGGTTACTGTCATAATGTGAAGACTGGTAAAACATCTTTGTTGACAGTTTTCAAACTTCCAGAACACAGAAATTAAGCAAAAATGAACTGGAAATCTCAGAGACAGATTTCAGTAGACAGCAATGCATACTCAATTCATTAACTAACTGAAAAAATGCAAGTGCTACATTTCATATGTGTCACAACCCCTTAAGAACAGTCAAAGTGTTTGTTAACAGAATTTTTTGGGAAAAAAGCTAAACTAAGTTGCAGTGCAGGATGCATTTCTGTGTCTCAGCAAAACTGGCTGTAAAATAGAGTAAGCTGTGGATATATTTTAGGGACCTACAAGTATAGTTTCAGATCAGTGCATTCCTGAACTTGTGCTGATGCTCAAGACAGTAATGGGAAAACAATCCTGCTAAGATTACTTGCAGCAAGGATAAAAATCCTTCCTTCATCACAAGTTGGACCTCTTGTTTTCTGGGGAAGCAAATGCATCATTGCACTGGGGATCCAACAACTCTCTGTTGTTTCTTTTTAAGTAAACATATATGCACCTGTACATATGAATGGTTACTTTTTTATTTGGCCATAAAGTGTCCAAGTGGCCACTTAAGCATATTTCCTCACCTAACTGCATAACCATGAATATTCATGTATAAATTGTAATTACAAGTGCACGTTCACTGTGCATGTACAGTCTTTGCTTTACTATTCCTAATTGCCAAAACACAAAAGGTTTAAAAAGATAAGTGAAGTGTTGGATTCTGTTTTGCAAACTGTCTGCTCAAAGGCTGAACGCTCATAAAGATACTAGCCCAAGGAAATGTGCGATTCAGCTTGGTGCTATGAACAGTTAAAGCAAGCTAATGCAGATCCCAACCTTGCTTTCCCAGTCCTTGCACATTCAGAATCCCGCTGGTTCCCATTTTATTGTGCACATGGCCATAAGACAAATTTAACAACAAACCTTTGAAAGGATTTTGGAATTCAGGCTGACTAACAGCAGGTAACAGTGAGAAATCCACTTCTCTTCAGACGGATGAAGTGATAGAAATGCAAGGTAGACCGAAAAGAATCAATTTGTCATGACCAGTAAAAGAGAGCTGAAGCTTATGTTTTCATTTCTGATACCTAAACTGGCAAAGCACTTCATAAGCTGACATTTATTGATCATGTAGCCTCAAAACAATATTGGTGAAGTTCAGAGCCCATACAGGCAAAAGACATGCATTAAATACAACAGGAAAGTTCCTAAAATTGCTTTTGATAGCAGAAAAGAATGAGAAATAAATTCAATTTAGAGACTTGGCATGTGTATTGAAAGCATATAGCCACTTTTACCAGCAAGAAAGTGTTGGGATTTTGCTATTACATGTTTTTTTCTTTCATGTTAGGTCACCATTTTGAGATGCAGAGTGGATGTTGTGCCTGTTAATGTCACTGGCCTCAATCATGCAATCCTTAATCAAGCAGAAATCCCTGCAGCTTTGCCCATATAAGAATTACAGACTTAGTTATAGGTCTTCTGGTGCAGATTTGACCCCTGCTGCCTCCCCGCTGCAATAAAACTCCTAAACCCTTTTGGATCATTACTTCTACAACTTGCCAGAGGGCATGGGAGTGCAGCATTTATGGGGTTGCTTTCTGTTTTTAACCAAGAGTTGAGGCTTCATACAGTGACTGTACTGGCCAACATACAGCAAGAGAAATAATCTAAACCAGATACAGGGCTGGTAGAGATTACTTGTCCCAGACTAAATCACTCTCTCCACCAACTCTGCCCCCATGCGAAACAACAATTTGCTAGTCCTTGTTCAGCCATTGCCAGTATGTTCTTTTTTAGAACATAGAAATAGGTTTCCTTAATGGTGTAAAAAGGTTATTAGGATCATTCATTCTAAGCTCTGAAATATGTATTACATTCTCAATTTTCTTATATGTCTTTTAATTATGTCAACATTGGTGTTCTGTCTTTGTAGTGGTAACTGGAAACTCATACAAAATCAAGACTACAAAACGTTAAGCATTGCAGTGACTGGAGCTGTTTTTCATGGCATTTATCATCTCACTGCTTGTTTTTCAGAATTAAATTTCCAACACAATTCTCTTTTTAACATACAATATTAGGTGAAAATATTAAACATGTTCACTGGCAGATGATGTCTATTTATCAGAGACAAGCACAATAAAAGCCATACCCTGCTAAATTCTGAGCCTGCAATTCACTAAATTACATAATGCAGCATTAGAGGGGAAGGAATATACATCTGGGACCTTCTGTGCGGAAAGAATCTTAAAAACCTTTGACATAGCCTGGATGTCAATGTATAGGAGACCAATGCAAAGAAAACCACGTTGCATGCTTGGGTGACAAACAGGATGACAGTGGTGTTCCTCACAATTCACAAAGGAGGCAGTAGACAGGGCACAGTGAGAGAGGAGAGGAGGGTGCAAATACTTTTGTTCTGAAACACAAATAATGTGAGCTGTCCAGTCAGACATACTAGTTGAATTTGTTTCTTGAAATGAGATTATATGTAGGCAAACACATACACAAATGAGATTATGTGTAGGTGGAGAAGGGAAGGAGACCAAAACTGATTTCAAGAAGGGGACAGCCATCATTGTCAAGAATAGGCAATAGGAAAAGGGGAGTGAGGGTGATAGCATTTGGGGGGGCACTTTGCCAAGAGAGAAGTACTATGCCAGACTGAAAAGTCTGCAATTGCACTGGAGAAAGGGAGGTACAGACAGCACCTGGAACCATGGATTGTGAGCCAGAGGGCAGCTTGCACATTCATGTTTGTGAAAAGAGGCCCAGACATTAACAGAGATTAAAAGTCTTTTCAAAAGAGAAAGAAAGTGAAGAGGAGCGATCCAGGCAAAAGCAAAAGTAGCTCCTGAATGGCACCAATGGCTTCTTATTTAAGAAATGCCTCAAAGGGGAAGTGTGTAAGTAGGAAGATAGTATCTATCTATCCATCTCTCTACACATACCTATACTTTCATAACCATAGATAACTAAAGATGGACAGCCATGAGTACAACAAACAAAAATCTATATGCATACAGGCGTGTACGTGCATATATAAAGACACATAAATATACAGGTTATAAAAATTTATATTACACATATATATGTAAAATATGTAAAACACAGTTGAAATATAAAATATATGTACACCTTATTAATATACATTGAATGTATACTATTTAGTCAGAACTGAAATATTCAGATGTACGTATGTGCACTCAGCTATGACAGACTGACCTGGATAAAATTCAAAACTTCTTGAAGTCTATACAAGTATACCCACAATGTTAGTGGCCTGGTTGTATACAAGCCATGATTTAGACTGAACTTAAAAATCCCACCAAATCAAGAATAAAATTCTTCTGGGTTCTCACTTTCCAGTGAAGAGGAAGCAAATGTTTAAAATTGTACCAGGAGACATTAATTACAAACTAATCTAAACGCACCATCATCCCGTAGTCGTTTGGCCTCAATCCTGAAGTAACAACTGGTGGAGTGTGTTCTTAGGTGCAACCAAAGGCCACTTCCAGGATGGGGCTTGAGCCTCCAAGTGGTCTGTGGAAGCTGCTGCATATCAAAGCCAACTCAAGACAGCTGAAACTATTCTCCACTGAAATCCATACAAACATTTTGGTAATGACAAATACTATACATCATCAGAGTTTTTATTCAAGTTGCACTTCATGCTCTATTTACCATATTTTAATAGGCAATAACAGTGGAATAATAAATGGGGAAAACATGGGGTTTGTTGTCTTTGTTCAAATTTCCCAGTGTGAGAGAGCAATGTGTCTAATTTTTCATATATCCTTGAACAGCCTGAAATGACAGACTGCCCATAATCTGTTACAAAATCTCAGTGCCAGAACATGACAATAGATAGCACCATGGAGTGTCTTGGTTATCTCAAAGGGAATAATTTAACACTAACCAATAGCAAAAGGGTGACCCAGTTCGGAGAGGCCTGGAGAGAGATACATTGCTGGTGGCTCCGACCATGTGTGGCTCCATGCAGGCACAGTTAAAAGGCAGATTAATAGGCAGTCAGGTGTGAGGAAAAAAGCCAAGGAGCCCTACTGTGGAACACATGGCATTTATCCTACTTTGTAAAGCACTTTATGAATTAACCTAGGCTGGTCTTTTTTAAATAGTGAGCATCCAAAGATTCACACCAGTGTTTCTCCAGCCTGATCTGTATTCCAAAACAGTACTGCTCACATAAATCTCAGTGGTGTTTTTTACTAGAGAGTGAAAGCGAAAAAAGGAAAGCTGCCGTTAAATCAATAGGCTGCATTGCACACCACAGTATATGAAAATAATAGTGCTGTGCTTATCATTTGTGCTGCCACCAACTAATTGCTGTAACTTGCACTTCATTATCCTCTGTAATATGGTTACAATAATAAAGAATGACAAATAAGAACTGTTATCTTTCTACTGGTGAGTCTTTACTCACAGGGTGAGTTCTCATTCAAATGCATCTATCTGGATGAATAAGATTTACCAGATCACACATTGACTTAAAAGGTTTAATACAAGCAGTGATGGAGAACTGCCTTAGGAAATATGTTCACAGGCACACTTTTTGGATCTAGCACAAGAAAGTCTTTACTCCTGCTTTTGTACCCACCATGGTCTCCCTTAGCTCTCCCTGCATTTAAGTCAGCAATGCTGGCAGACAGAAAACTTGATTCCTATGAAACACTTAACATGCCTTACGTCTTCCCTGAATCAGGTCTTCCAGTCATTCACACACCAGAGAGGTGGTCTCATTCTTTTGATGTTAAATTAGGTACCGTAACTAATAAAACTGCCTACATTGATTATCAAGCAGAAACAGGCAAAGAATATTACAGATAGGAGAAAAGACTTTGGGCTCTGGCAAGAAAGGATAAAAGTATCTGATCGCTAATGTGTGTCCTAGTTAAAGAAAATCCTTTGTTGCAGCAAAAAAGAGGAACTGTAGAAAATCTGAATGAAACATCCAATACCCACATTACGGCCACCTCGTCTCTGGTGGTGTTCAGAAGGGGAAAAGGAGCCTCCCAGTCCTCTTCTGTTGCTTCTAAATTCTCTGCAAGAGATCAGTTTTGCCCATTGGATGTAAAGGATGTGCACCGTATCAGAAGGAAGGAAAGAATGGGGAAGCCATCATTATGAAGTCTTTATGCTAATGATCCTCAAAAACGTCAGTGTTCCTATGCAAAGACATACGGACTTTGTAAGACCCTGCAATGAAAACTCAGAAGTTTCCCTAATCAAAAGAATGCACTTATAAATTACATTTTTTTAATCCCATGGTAGCCTCATATGTAAGTGTCTCAAAAGTCAGCACTTACCCTAGGCATACACAACATTCACAAATATCACTCATACTTGTCTACAACAAAAAGCATAATTGCATTAAGGCGTATATAAGCATAACTAAAGACATCCATAGGTGAAGAAGCATTAAAAAAGAGTAACAAAGAAAAACGTTGCTGAACCATTTATTTTCCAAAGCTTTCCAAGCCAAATTAGAGGTAACTAATTGCCCAATATGTACTGTTATGACAGCCATTCCATAATAATGGCTGTGAGGTAGTTTCCGTTCTTACCCCATGCTGAGTTCTCCTTTAAACTTCTGCATTTTTCTAACTCCTTCTGGAGATTTTGTTTCTCTTTTTTTTTGTTTTAGGGACATGAGATGTTCTTTTTGTTTTCTGCTTGGTTACAAGCTAGTTATGATCAAGACTCTCTTAGAAAACAGTACTACATAAATGTCCATAATTATGTGTAAACTAGCTCTACATATTTAAGGACCATAACAGTAAATAAAAATAAATCTAAACATGACCATGAATCAATGTCTCATATTATTTCAAATGCTCTGCTAGTTAATGATGTTCTGAATTGTTTTATGATTATTATAACCTCTCTGATAGTTAAATCAATCAAATAATCATTGCTGTAGTTCATCAAATATACACCTCTAGAAAGATGGTACTTCCCTTGCATACTACTAAGGAAAAACAGCATTTCTTTATTATATACATGATTAGTTAATCTTAATATTCTAGAAATGTGGTGAAATAGTGCCTTGGAGGTAATAGTTAAATATTTTTGCGTAAGTTTACAGAGTTTCTATTTTTCTTAGAAAGAAAAAGACATAAATTATACTGCACAGAGTTATGTAGTCAATGGCATGTATTGACTGCAATATGTTACTCAACACTGCTTCATACAGGCATTTACATATACTTCTAGAAATTCATCCAGCATTTTTTCCTTTACAACTATACAGTATCATACGGATTTTGCTTTTTGATTTTATTAAACCTGTCTTGCAGAAGCTTTTCTCCATCTATGTGGATACCAGCATTTCTGTGAACAGTATTAAAAGGAATTACTTGTCTTAGCCCTGCATTGACATTATCATGGTAAATTGCTTTAAAATATCACTTGTAACTGTAATATTAGCACAATAAAATGTTTTAAATTTGCCTATTGTGTCTCAGAAATTGCCCTGCTGTTGAATTACTTCTCATAGAAAATTAACAATTATTCTAATAATTGTCAGGAGTAGTGATGGACATTTTGTTCTCCTAAATGAAGGGAGATCACAGCTCCAAGGACACAGACGGTGTATTAAATTTCATAACTCTTGGCTTTCAGGTAGGTGATGTGGAAGACTTATACCTATATATCAATTACAAGTTTATTGTACTAATAGCTTGTACGATTAGAGCATCTGCAAGCTTCAGTTTTATGCAAAACTCAAGATCAAGTCTTCCCATGCAGTGATTCCCATTACTGTATAATAAAGATGAATGCAACCCAGTGTTGCTCAGAAAGACCGTTAACTAAATGAAGAAAGCAGTTCAGTGAATGTGGAATCTGTACAGAAGCCAAATCAAACTCCCTCTTATAACTCAGAGATACAACATTTGGGCAGCTGCCCAAGGAAGGAAAGAGAAGAAAAACCAAGTCTGCATGCATTTTTATTTTGCACTGACTATAAGCCTATGGTTATAAAATCTAACTAAATTCTTGATTTCTTTATATACGCTGTTCCAGACTCTTTAACCCATGTATTCTTGATTATAGAAATGCAACTGATATGCAGGTGATGTTAAACACATTATGATAACTTTGCAGTTAGGGATATAACATATTCCCACTAAATTTCAGTATGATGCAGTCCAAAGTGAAAACAAGATAAAAAGAATTCAGAAGATGAGAACTCAGTGGGGTTTCATAATCCTCAGCATGTGTACAGTTGAGAGGCAGAGATCCGAATGACCTGGACAAATCTGCATAAAGTTTTTTAGAAAACATAAATGAATTTCTGAAGTAATCACTCCATCAACACATGGGATTGTATCTCCACCTCTCCCACTCTTCACTTCTGCTTGCAGAAGACGACTTGCATAATAAGTAGAAACTACATTTGCAATACACTATTTTTTGAGCCTTTAGGATGAACACTGTTCAACTTGACTACCTGGTGGATATATTTAATAATGTATCAAAAACGTGTATGCTGTGCCTGATTCAAAGAAGAGAAACAAGGAAAGTTAGTCTCTAATCATTAGTTTGTTACACAACTTCCAAAATATAAAAGGCTGAACACTAATGTAACCTCTGCATTGCACAGTCAAAGTAGAGAATTTGGCATTCATGATGTGTGTTCCAAATTTGACCCATCACTCTGAGGAAGGTTACCAAAGAATGCTAGCATGGGATGGTTTAAGAAGTGAGCTTGGAAAGGAAGTTACATTTGGTAACCAAAAGTGAAATTCTGGTCAAACTGAAACAATGATACATACATGACATGAGACACCAAATCCTCTGAAGAAAGAGGCTGTGGTTACCACAGCTGAAAGTGACTTCAAAAGCTGCTCCTGGTCTACATGGAAGCGCATGACTGGAGAGAATCCTCCGGCACATACCATTCAAGTACTGCTCTCTATAGTGGACTATACTGTCAGGGTCCTAGGTGCACTGATGGGCCTTGATGTCCCTGCCCAGCCTCCCCTGGGACCACCACCCACAGTCCCTGCCCAAGGACCCAGAGGCTCCATTTCAGCTCAGCCCTGGGCCTTCAGTCCCTGCCGAGCTATGCTGTAGATGATGGGTTTGTCTCCAGCTCTGTCCCAGCCAGGCCTCTGCCTGGCCATGAACCCTGTTGATCCCCAGCCCATGGACTGATATCCTGGCCTGACACTGGACATGCCTTGTCACCATGGACCTGCTTGACAATCGCTGTACCATGCCTGAGTATCTTGAGCGGGTCTTCTAAAACAGACTTTCAAAGAGTCACTCATGAGGAGCAAGTAAAGAAATGTACAAGACAACAACATGCCACTTTATATATGTCTGTATGAGATTCAGTACATTTTGATCAGTCACCTTCTGTAAACTCAGAAACGCAAGTCTGAGATCTAAGTACTGGTCAGCCACAGAAAACCAGCAAGCTTTACATAGCAGAGATCAGAAAGGTGACAAAACAAGGCCTAATCAAATGTGGCATGGATAAAAGTGCCAATGTTTAAAGCTAATAAATTTATTACAGAGAACTCTTTCATCAGTAGGGGCAACACCACTCACTGGTTTGGAAGACATACAGTTACTTGCAGATTTGCCAGTATAGTGACAGGCAGAGAAGGCATTAACTGTAAACTCTTGAAAGTCTAGGCGTGTTGTAAGCAGCAAATCAGAAAAGAAAAACTATGAAATCAGAAAGAAAGCATCCAAGTAGTTCTTCAGAACCCTGTTACTAAACTAGAGATGTATTTTATATATTCTAATAATTGCCCAGTATAATAATTCCGTAATTTAAACTGATGATAATAGTTTTCACTTAAAAAAGGGCTATACTTGTATATTTCTGAAATAATGTTTTTTAAATGGTAGATCATTTGTTCATGATAATTAGTGTGTGACATCACTCATGCTAATGTTAAACATATGGTCAAGTGTAAGACTACATTATTTATTGCTACATTTTGTTACATAATGCAAGTGCAAAACATACAAAAAGTCAAAAAGCTGAAGCCTGCACTTAGTTATGTTAATTCTCTCAAGTATGATGGTATTTCATTGCACCTCTTAATAGTCAAATTTTTTCTGCATCTCAACTGCTGCTTGGCAGTTGGGATAAGAAAGATGTGGGTGATCCATTCCTGTAGCTGAGATCACACCCTGCCTGAAAGTGCCTCACCAGATGGTCAGCATATTGCATTTTCCCCTTGGTAACATCCTTTTTTCTCCCTGCATCTGGAACTCAAGTAGGAAAATACTTCTGTTGTTTCATATAGTGCTGAAGGTAGGGACGTATCCTCAGCTATTGCACAGTGCAGCTACCCATGTCTATACAGCATTGTGCTTTAAGTTGAGATATATCTGAATTTCAGATTCTGATTTCACCTTCTTGCAGTCTGTTGATTCACCAGTCAGGTAACTACTATCACTTTGATAAAGAATTTCTGCAAAACAATTGCTTATTTGCTCTCAGGTGCTTTAAGTGTTGCTTATTCTATTCCAATGATGTTTTGAAATGGGCTTTTAACATTCATGACTTCCATCCTAAAATGTCTCTATTAGTTGATCAAAAGGTTTTCTTGACCCCATTTAAAACTTCTGGAGCTGACGCTGTTTTCCAGAGAGGCTTGTGTCTGAACAGAAAACACTGAGTCATACAGGAGGTTATTGGTAGCTTTACAGTGAGCCCTGTGAAGTACCAGTGCTCCACACGAGGTCACAAGTATGAGCTGATGAGATTGTATTCACTTTATTGTTTCCTTGCTCTGAGCACCAAAGAATGTAATAGCTTTTTAAAAATCCTGTGTTTGCATTAACTGATAATGTGTTCTGGATGGAATGACTTTTTTATTGTAACATTTTAGCAACAGCTTCAGAGCTTTGAAAAGGCATCATTTTAATATGCACAGTGTTCACCTCCTCAAATAGCTGATACTTCTAAACACTTTTCAAAACAGTTAAAAATGTTCCTGGTAGTATTTTAGGAGTTCATTTCCAAGTGTTTCCAATTTCTTCAGAAAACAACATCCTGCAATCACCAATCATTCTGGAGACTACACTATGAAGATCGCTCCGCAAATAGTGAATTCAAATGTGCTGCCTTAAAAATGACTGTGGTGGGTTGACCCTGGCTGGATTCCAGGTGCCCACTAAAGCCACTCTATCACTCCTCTCCTCAACTGGACAGGGGAGAGAAAATAAAACGAAAGGCTTGTGGGTTGAGATAAGGACAGGGAGAGATCACTCAGCAATTACAGTCACAGGCAAAACAGACTTGACTTGGGGAAATTAGTTTAATTTATTGCCAACCAAATCAGAGCAGGATAATGAGAAATAAAACCAAATCTTAAGAAACACCTTCTCCCCACCCCTACCTTCTTCCCAGGCTCAACTCCACTCCCAATTTTCTCTACCTCCTCCCCCCTAGCAGCACAGGGGGACAGGGCATGGGGGTTGGGGTCAGTTCATCACACGTCTCTGCTGCTCCTTCCTCCTCAGGGCAAGATTCCTTACATTCTTCCCCTGTTCCAGCGTGGGGTCCCTCCCATGGGAGACAGTTCATGAACTTCTCCAATGTGGGTCCTTCCCACCGGCTGCAGTTCTTCACAAACTGCTCCAGTGTGGGTCCCTCCCACGGGCTGCAGTCCTCCAGGCACAGACTGCTCCAGCGTGGGTCTCCCGCAGGGTCACAACTCCTGACAGCAAACCTGCTCCAGCCTGGGCTCCTCTCTCCACGGGGCCACAGGTCCTGCCA
>JAVKLA010000002.1:21363604-21384776 GCA_034782735.1 Sagittarius serpentarius
CTGCAGGTGGAGATCTGCTCCAGTGTGGACCTCCCTGGGCTGCAGGGGCACAGCCTGCCTCACCGGGGTCTTCCCCCCAGGCTGCAGGGGAATCTCTGGTCTGGTGCCTGGAGCACCTCCTGCCCCTCCTGCTGCACTGACTTCGGTGTCTGCGAAGTTGTTGCTCTTGCATGTTCTCACTCCTCTCTCCGGCTGCAGTTTCTGTGCCGCAGCAACTTTTTTTTCCTTTCTTAAATCTGTTATCCCAGAGGCAGCGCTACCACCATTGCTAATGGGCTTGGCCTTGGCCAGCAGCGGGTCCATCTTGGAGCCGGCTGGCATTGGCTCTGTCTGACATAGAGGAAGCTTCCAGCAGCTTCTCACAGAAGCCATCCCTGTAGCCCCCCTGCTACCAAAACCTTGCCACGCAAACCCAATACAGTGACTGTCACTTTTTAAACTGGCCACAGCAGTTGATGGGAAGATCCATATAACCCAGGGAAACAGAAATTGCTTACTTGCTTCATTTGTATAATAAAAATCAGTTGCAGGAGAAAAATCCTCAAAAGCTCTTCATATCAGGAATCTAAATCTTATTTTCAGAAGTGATAGAAAGCTTAAAAGCTGAAGTATCACTGGCTTTAAGTGTCTAAAATATTTATGCTGCAACTCACTAGATATATCTATGCTGGTCTAAATTAGGTAGTTCTGGCATTGCTGGCAGTACACATGGGGCATCAACAAACTCAACACTGGCTGCCAGGCCGCTCAAGGAGCAACTTGCAGAAAGCTTCTTCCTGGTTCATCTGCCTTATTAACAATATCTTAACGTAGTAGATTAAATATGGTTTGTTTATGTGTACCTGTACTGTGATTGTGTGTAGAGACAGATAGATCCTACATCAATTTTCAAAGTGCAATTTAAGACTTTTGAGAATTTCACCCCCAGTTATCCTTTGTTAATGTCTCTAGGCGACATCAAATTCCTCTTCCACTTTTACAAATTTGTAATACTTTCTTTTCTCTCCAGACTAATTTTGTTTTGTCTATAAACTATTAGCTTCAAGGAGTTACTCCAGAGTAACGCTGATGTGTGATCAGAATATGAAACAAAGGGAATTGCCTGTGTGTATTCTCATTTATACCATTCTACCATTCCCTCCTTTTCCCTTTTTTTTTTTTCACTCTCTCCTAGTTATCCCTCCCAGCTATCTTCCAAATCCCTTTATTGGGTTTAGCATTTAACAAAGAAGCAATGAACCCACAGAATTCTCCCTTCATTACTAGAGTATCGTAATAGCATCTTGCTTTACTCATAAATAGTATTTCATCACAGTATCAAACTTGTTCCTGGGGAGGAGTATAGTGTCTATATTTTTATTTATAGGTAATAAATAATCATTTGCAATGAATTATTTTTAACTCTTGTTTTAACAACGTCAACACCAGCACCTCTAACTATGTAACTAACACACACACACACACACACATACTCTGAGAAAGAGAAGGAATGGAAATCCATACCAAAAATAAAAAAAAATAAAATGCAACTCCATCTGCCTTGGTGGTGGCCTGCCCATGAATCCACCTCCCCAGTACAAAACCAAACTTTTGAGTTTAGAGCTGCTGCCATTTCTGAGGTCATCCCGCAACAACCACCTTTGCCCACCAGCCAGGCTACAGAAGTCCCTGCCTCCATCTCTTCAAAAATACACCTAAGGGAAAAATTGCCCTTTGAACAGCTACGGGGTTTCTATATGCATGGAGAATTAGAACTGTGAATTTCTTGTGTTGTGGGAAGAGAAACTCTTGAATGGCCTAAACAACATATCAGCTCAGAGACTCAGTAAACTCTTGGCTAAAAGACCTTACAGTCATGATATTTTGCATATTCAAAAGCACAACAATATCTGGAGAGCTTGATTTGCTTTAAGACATTTAAGATTCCTCTGATCTCTATTCAGAAGGACCGCCAGCATACCTAAATAAAATTTATATTTACATGTGCCAGGATATGGAAAATTGTCTCAAGAATATGGATTGAAACTCTGCAAAACTTATGTAAAATATTTTTTCTGTAAATCTATCTAAAATAGACAATTTGGCAGTACAGGGTGCAGGGTTTATTTGCATGCACTTCAGATGACCCACTTAATTCATACCTGGCTTTTCTACATCACTTATAAATTCATTTCAGGACCACGTCACATAAAACCTTCAGACCATCTACCTTGTCTCGTAGGGCAGCTAAAGCCTCTTAAGGCACAATGACCAGGGTGCCATATTCCACTATCATTCCATAAATGAATTACCACTGAAGTCAGTGGGATCTCACATAAAAAAATCAATGTTGGATGTGTCCCCAAGCAGTACGTTTTCGTCAACCATAGGTTACATTTTTGGTGATGGACATGAGTTCTCATTACTGTTGACAATTTCTACATACCTAATTAATTCCCTGAGCTCCCTATTAAAACTTCATCCAGAGTCTAGCCACAGTCTAGAGGTGGCATTTTTGCTGGAGAAAATTCAACCTATTTGATATGTGTTCCTATCGCTTTTTAATAAACCAGGAACTAATCTTGACATCTGAGTCAACAGGCATTTCAGCCAAGAAGAACAGGACAAAGGTGACAGGACTGGATGGAAAGTAGTGGTTTTCCAATACAGTACGTGGACAGCTTGCATGTTAAGACAGTGTCATTGTATAAAAGCAAAGCAAACAAAACTTGCTTCATACTAGTCTATACAATAAACAGAAATCTTGAAGGACAAATGAACACCGTGATACAGTTCTCTATTACTGATGATGATTTAGGCTGTGAATAAAGCCAGAAAGCCTACTGTCTAGGTCCCTAGGATCCTTTGCTCCCAAATAAGAGTGCTGTGCATGGGGATGCTCAGGCATTACGCATACAATTGATAGGCTTTTCAAAATTTGCTCATAATGACAGCACTTATTCCAGCCAGACACTTACCCATATGCTTAAATTTAAACGTGCTTACAACCATTTCTATTCAGCAAAGCATGTGATTAATTTTAAGCACGTGCTTAAAAGCTTTGTTGAACTAGGTTTAAATAAGTAGACATTGTGAGCAAGGAGAACAGACATAAAAGCAACCACAGAGCTGGAGCCAGCCAAAGCTAAGCAGAGTCAGGTCTCAGGGGCCTGCAGGAATGGGATGCCAGCCTAATGCAGACCGTCCCCAACAACAACACAGACTCAGTTTTCACACAAATGGCACAATGGTAATGAAATGTTACAATCTGTTAGTTTAATGTTCTGACTTAATATGACCAGCTGCTTTTCAGGCAGCAGTCCTGTACTGTAAACAGTAGCACAGGGTCAGGTCCGAAGGAGTAATAAAAATGCTTGAAAGAGGATTCAAAATGCAAGCTCTGCTCCTGTTGGTGCGAATCTTCCCTTCACCTCTGCCTGCCCCCTTGTCCCACTTCCCTCTTGTCTGCTTGTTCATTAGTGGTTCATCTCGGATTTCAGAGAAGTACATATTAGCTGAAATGGGTTTAAACCCTAACTCAGGGTTTATAGCACTTTCTTTATGAATCCGAGGAAGACCCCTTTTGATGTTCAGTTATGCTTCAACGCATGTTTGTGAGAATTTTTTTGGCAACATTCCTTCTGGAAAGTCCAGGTGACACCAGAGCTGAGCCAGGGCCTTGCAGAGTCCTGGTGAACATCCCAAAGAGTCTGGTTAGTTGGTCTGTCAGTCTATCCGAGGGACACTAAAGGGGCCAGGGACAGACTGGATGCTCTAATATGAAAAGTTGCTGCAGTGTGTAAGAGGCTCTGTCTTTTGCACTTCCTTGCAGGGAACAAAGAAGAGGGGCATAAAACCTTTCACTCAGTGGATGGAGTCTTCATTGTTGCAAAGATAAAGTAACTGGATGGGAGCTGGAGCCATTTAGCAATTAACTGACATTTTAAAAAACAATTCTTTTGCAACATTCAGGCAACTCTTTTTATTATCTAGTTAATGGTAGCACTTACCAAAGCTAATTTTATGTGTAATAAAACTTCATTACTATCCTTTCTTCTGAGAGAAGGGGTGCAGAGGACAACTGGAATAAGAAACATATGGTTTCTCATACTTTATCAGTCATATATGTGTATATGATGTATCACAGGTATCTAAAATATTCTCCTTTCTTTTTTTCCCCTCTTTCTTTCTTTTTCTGGCTGTGTAACTGCTGTACTCTTTCATGTCAGAGGTCGCCTATCAAATTCTACTCTTCTTTTTTTTTCTAATCACAAATCAATGATGAAGACAACAGAAGGTTAGATCCTTTTTAAAAATAGCACTGATGTTGCTGTTTGCTTATTCAAGGTCTGCCGAGTCTCTCTCAGGCAGAGACTCCTAAGCAGCATGATCCAAATCAGCAAAACTGGGTGCTTGCTGACCCCCCCCGGATGCGCTGCAGCTGAGGAAAGATAGATTAACTGTCTGCCCAAGATGCCCTGCTCCAGCCTTTGGATTCTTGCTGGGTACTGTCAGAGCAGCAGTTGGTGTTAAGATGCAAGGAAAATGAAGGGTGAGCAGGGAGCACTGTCACAGTGAAAGGTGACATTACATGGCTTTTAACTATTTTTCAATCAACAGAGTTTTTCAGCTAGCCCATCTCAATTTGAGTGGATCTGGTTTTCTATCAGTCATTGTTATTAGCTTGATAATTGGTATAATCAGAGAGAAAAAAGTGGACAGTGATATTTCATATGGTATAGATTTAAAAGTATAAGACTGAGATTTTATAAAGAAGTCACAGATTTGCAGAGTATGCATATTATTTTCTATCACAAAGAAGAGAGCAACAAACCTAAACTGGCTCTCCATAGTAATTTTAAAGAAAGCATTTTCCTCAGTGGGAAAATTTAAGTCTGTATCAGATCTCTGCATAATTTAGGTGCTTTTCATGACTGTTCTGCCAGCATCACCTCGTGGTATACAATGCTATTTTCTACAGGTGAAGAGCTACAGCAAATAAGCTATAGGTTTACGCTTTAAAAAGTTGTCCATTGACACTGCTGAGGCTACATCAATTGACACCCATCGAGGATCTGCTTGTATCACTTCTCTGTAGGCTCAAGCAAAAGTAGCTGGACTGCGTGGAAAAGGCACTTACTAAAATACAAACACTTCTATCACAAAGAAAGATCATCTGGAAAGTGCTGGCAAAGTATATTTTGTTCTTTCCTTTTCTTATTTGTTCTAGCAGGACAAGCCAAACTCAGCTGTCACTTGCAATGCTGCAAACAAAACAAGCTGGTGTAAAGTGACAAAACTCCATCTGGGGTTGAAAGTGCTAATTTACACCGAGTGAGGATCTAAGCCACTGGCTAATTTTACTGGTGTTGCTCAGCTATAACCCAAAGTAGGATTTTTCTCTATATCTTTTGTTTCTGTTCAAGTCGAAGCAATTTTATGAATATGTTTAACAATGAGCATCCCAGGGACAGCTTGGTAAACCAAGCAAGAGAAAGAAGAAAGAAATTATAAATCTGTTTTTCAGACATTACAGTGTATGCTCACACAGTGATCATGTCTTTATGCATACCATATCCTCACCGTGACAGGGGAGTAGACACCTACAATACTACAAAAGTGAAAGGCACTGAATGGAGGTTTTTTTAAAAAAAAACCTTGTGATTTGGTCCCAATTGTTTTTCATTCTTTATAATTACTTTAACTTTCAACATTAGCTTTTCCTGTGAGCAATTCAGTAAGCAAATCAATTTCCCCTTTTCCTAGGAGAGATTCTGTCTAGGTTTAACTTTAGAAAAAAATGCTATGTGACGGGGTATTTCAGATGTGTGTTCTTCATCTGAAAACAGCTTTATTCATTATTTCAGCTTCAGGTATAGTCTGTATCTATTTCCATCTAACTTTCCAAAGACAGGTATATTTACTCTATCATATAGGTGGTAGTGATATCCTTTAAAAATACAGGAGGGATCTCAAGAATCCCAGCTTTTCACTGTGATATACAGAACTTCCTCCTAATCACGGGATGGCTTAAGATATAAAATCTTATGTAAAAACCATTGGAAAGCAATTGCAAACTATTTTAGGCAAGCATCATTACTATCTCAGCGATCTGCACTGGTGGATTCATGACAACTTTGGTATCTGTAGTAATTCTAGTAAAATGATACTGCATGTCTTCAGAATATCTTTGGGAGACACACTTTTTCTGAAAAGCATGTGGCACATAAAGGCTGTGGGGCAGAACAGCATCGAAGTGTGAAAGCACTCAGCTGGGGCAGCCAGAGGGTTGGGTTTCATGCCAAACTCACCCTGTTGTAGTCTTTTAGACCATGTCATAGGACTGGATGTTCCTTCGTGCTAATTCCGTGCAGTCTTACAGCATTTGCTTTGCTTTAATCACATGCATATGCATATGTAAACTTGGCCTAGGATGTGCTAAATGCTTTTCTAAATATGGATGAACTTCTGAATCGGAGCCTTATCACAGTCATATTCCCACCTTTGTGAAATGTAAGAAGCAGTAGGAGGTGGTTTTTGCTTTGCAGTATCATAAAAATACAATGTTAAAACTGGCTTAGTGCCTATTGTACGGGAAATGACTTGAGAGCCTAGCATTTAAAGAGAAGTGGCTGACCTACTGTGAAACATGAGTAATGTCCCACATTTCATGCCTTGGTCTGCCCATCAGAAGGCCTTCTTGGTGGTTTAAGTGTTGTTTTTATATTTCTTCAGTATTTTCAGATGAAAGGTGCTAATGTCCCAAACATCATTATTCACTGAAATTCATTGCATAGTTGGAATATCTAGGAGCCTGATGTTATCAGAGACAAACTGAGAACTGTATTACTTCACAAAGTAAAGTAACTGTATTACACTTTACAAAGAATCTCAACATTTATATAGCTGAAAGGATGATTTAAAAAATACATTTTTAATTTTAAATTAGACTTTTTAATCAAAGTGGTAGATTGCAGCAGCTACACCAAACCTAAATGAGTGACTCAGTTCCTAGTGAGGATGTTCTTTAAACAGATGAGCAAAGTTTCAGCCTAAAAAATGTCCTTACAATTATAAATGCCTTCTATAAGTACAAACTAGAAAGGAAACTTTCTTAGGAATGAGAACTTAAAGTATATTCTTTGATTTTTTCTCTTTTTTCTTAGTCCACTGTTTTTGCTGGACATCTAGAGCCCCTCTAGTAAGTGTGTTCATGAATTTACCCTTGACTGCTTTCAATTTCTGACTCTCAAAGGGGTCAATAGATGTTTTTTTCTGTATGAGTTTTCCAGTGAAGCAGAGAAAAGAATCTTACTCAATGATCACTAGAGAGATGCACATGGTATGGCAGAGTTGCGGCTGACACTGATGCATTTGTGCTATATAACGTCTATTTGTCCCTTCAGTTTCGCTTCCAGCTATGAAAGTTGTAGGAGGTTGGAGGTTTTGTTCACTCTCGGTGATTCCATGCAATTTTACATCACTACAAACTGTGCATTATTGGTTTACGAAGTCAGGCCTTAAAACCTCATGAGAAGCCTTGATTGTGGGAGTACAAACTCTTGCCATCCTAAATATCTACAGGCATGAGCACATGTTTAAGTCTACAGACTGGCTTTGTGACAGACATAGCAGCACAAGCAGCAATGTAAGCAAACCAGTGCTCACCCTCTCCAGTTTTGACCCAGTTCAGTGCCCTTGGAAGTCAACAGAAACGCTGCAGTGAGCTGGTATAGAGAGAGATACAGAAAAAGCCCACAAAAAAGAATGAACTTCACTATTGCAAAACTGTGGTCCATATGGCACTACCTATTAGTATATTTGCTGTTGGCTGACTACTACATACTACGTGACAGATAAGAGAATTAACTGTTCTAACAGTAGTACACACGGAGACCCCACATCACCTCAGACACATAAGTTTCCACTGAATTCCAGCACTGGACTGGATCCTTCATCTGCCCTTCTGCTTCTTCCTGACTCTTTCATTGTCTTTATTCTTTCCTCCATGTTATCAAGCATTTGTCTGCATACACCAAGAAGAAATTATTGAGCTGTTAAGCTGGAATGCCAGGGCTAAAGAACATGAACTCTATTCTACAGTGTATCTTCCTAGTTTATGCAGCTGCTGTGATGATTAATTAGGTAATGCTATGGAATACTCAAAACATGAAGGTATATAGCTATATAAATGCAAGTATCCATTAATTACTATTATATAATGTCAAGCAGAGGGCAAGCCAGCTAATAGAACCAAAACTCTAGTATGTACTTCCAAACATGGAGCAAAATTCACCAGATGAAACCAAATTTTCTATTTCATATCTTTGCTAAATCTATTCAAATCTTATCTGTGTTGGGAAACTGCATAGAACAGTTTTGCAACTGGACCACTTTTTAATAGTGTCTTCCAAATGCTGACTTTAAAAGTGCTATTTTCCTCTGAGGAAAACTTAGCTGATCCAGATATTTCAACATTTATGACCCTAGTAGTCTCTTTCAAAAATCATAATTGTTAGAATATTAAAGATTTCTATACTATGCTAATGGAGAGAAGGTGAGCTGGTGCTAGGCATCTGCTTCTTGATAATAATTATCACAGTAATTAAGTTTTGCCATAGCTGTTCAAATAAGAATCCAGTTTTGACATTCATAAGAGTGGCATTATGAAAAGCTGAACTCAGAATTATCTCTTTATCATACAACTAAAACAATTACAGATGTTCTATTGATGTATGCTGTGGTCCTCTTCTCAGTGCAATAATTATCTTTTAATGAGCCCACATTAATGTAAATTGGATTCAATCAGGAAATAAATTTGACAATGAATGTGAGGCACTCTACAGGTAACCTTTCATGAAAGCAAACCAAATACTAATCTTGATCATTTGTGGACTAGAGATTTCCTTTCAGGTTTGAGACAAGTAAAAAAATCCAGGCAGATCACATTGTTTCCTAGCATTCTAGGCAACTTGAAGGTTACATGGAAATAAACTGAATTCATCACTTTTGTAAAATTTGCCTTTGGTAAAGGATGGATAATAATGCACATTTTATCTTGGTTCCTACTTCCATCATGCCCTTATTCACCTCAAAGAGTCATTTGTACCACAGTACTAATAATGGGAGACTCAGTGCCAAAAGCTGCTATTCTTGGGTTATTCCAGCTACAGTGTTCTAGGAATACCTGCTGCCTTGCTGCATCTGCTCCACCCTGTACCAGTTCTGCCATGTTCTCTTGAGTTCTCTAAAAATCAAGCTTCACTGAAAAATAAATATCCTGCTTCATACCCCCAATAAAAGGAAAAGAAAGAACAAATTTTTAAAATTGTTTTTTAATCTTATGAATATATAAGAATATTATATTATGGATATACCACAAGTAATTCTAGTGCTCACAGTCACTTGACAATATTAAACAAGCCAGGGTTAACAAACCTTCATAGAGAAAATCCAAATGTAGGTCCCTGCCTAATGACATTCTTCAATCTGTGTGTTCTGTTTTATTTAATGTCAGTGGAGTTAGAAGATCATCAGTTTGCAAACTAGTCAGTTTCAAAGCATTTAAAACTCAGTTTTGAATGATGTCCTGTTGCTCTTAGAAAAACTGATATGGCCAACTGGTAAATATCAAAACTAGTTCTTAAAACCAAAAAATCATTTTTGTGTCCCTAAAGTTGATTCACTATTAAAACATTGAGCTGGAGAACAAGGAAAGTGCACTGATGGTATCCTTCAATAGTCTGGCTTTTGGTTCAACAGCTGCCTAATGCTGACAACCAAATAAAGAATATGTCAATTTTGGAAGAGGCTGGATAGTTTTAGCTGTAAGTCTTCAGTCTAACACCATAATGAGTAACTAAACACAGGTATAGACAAGAAGGCATGTCTACTGTGATTCACTGGGATGGAATATGATTCTATCCAATTTTCTAAAACTCTTCTATATTCTTTACCCTAAAAAAAAAAGCTACTGAAGGAAAAGACACAGTTAAAGGTAAAGCTGGGTTTGTAACAGAATACGGGAGGGAAGCAACTCCCTAAGGATTAGGCTTCGGGTAGGTAAGCCTTCGCTCAAATTGTGAAATGCGTGTCCTGATTGTTCCCACAGTCACCACTGAAGGAAAGGGTAAGTCAGATGGGGGACAGCTTGTCGGAGGAAATTCATCTTATCGTTATTTGTGTTCTCCTATGTCATTGGGCTAAACATGATACACGCAGAGCTCAAACGCAGTCTCTGCCACAAAGAGGTGACTATCTAAGGAACCGAGGTTGTGACGCAGAGGTGTGAAGGCAACCTGCCCTAATGTACACAAGTTAGTTCCCAAACTTCAGACATCAATAGCACTGTTGCACCTAATAGTTAGCCAGAGTCCTGTGTGGGTTCATGCAGCTTATACTAAAAACCCTGCACGTCAACCAAGAAATTTTGAGAGGACATGTATATACACACTGCTGTCACACCAACGGGCTGTAATGCAGACATACTTCTTGTCTAAGTCAGGAGGCAACAGAAGGCTAAAAACAAAGAGAACAAAAGGGAACAAGGAGACGATCCCAGTCGGTGACAGGCTTACCAGTACACTAGATACATAACTGTCATCAAGCTTTTTGTGGGCTTTATCTCTGTGCCAGAAGTGAACAAAAGGTCTATGTATTACTTCAGGTCTATTTTGAGGACTGAAATGTGATTTTATAGGTACACAGGCTCATTTTGGCCTTCCACAGAGAATTATTTTCTCCCACATTAGAATATTTAAAATAATATTCATTCAGTTATGGTGACTACATCGGCTATTTTTCCCCCTGAATAAAATGGCCCACTGAAATTCATCAGGATATATACATTGAAATGCATGCAAATTGTGTACATACATTTACAATCTCACAGATATGGCAGAAGTCTCCATTAAAAAAACATTCACTTTCTTACTGCAGCATTTGTCTGCAGATTCTAAATGTCAATATTATCCCCAGTGAGAAAAGAAAGGAGGTTGAAAGGTTGGTAGTTTTAGAAAGCTAATTGCCATCCGTAAATTGGAGTTATGAACAGACCATGCCTTTTGCAGCAGCGAGGCGTGGGAATACTGCAATTTTAGGTCTAGTTGCACAACCCAGAATTTACAGAGGCATGCTTTGTATTACCATGATCATCACAGGAAATGAATTCATGTTAATGAGAAGGTACATCAGTAGATTAAAGGAATATTCTTTACAATTTATGAATAATAGACCCTTTGAAATAAAATGGAGAAAAATCCCTGTGTAAAACTCACTTCTACAGATCATTCCCTGTTTTCATCAAGGACTTGGCCAATAACATATGAGTGCCCAGCACTAAAAGACAAGCTTTAAGTGATTTTTTTTAAAAGATGTCACAAATAAGAAATAACACTCTATTTGAAGCAGCAGTGATCACCAATTTGACTCCATATGGCATTTCTGTTGCACATCAAAAATGGATGTTAGTCAGAAACTCCCTCCCCCATCTCCAAAGCTGGGAAAAAGTGAGCACCAAATTTTCTTTGGCACTAAGGCAATATAGTGCATGGAGCAGTTCAAAGGTTACGCATTAGGTTTTCACTGAGTGTCACCTCTGCCTCTGTGGACAAAACATAGCCACAGAAATGCACTAGTTTTTATCCAAAATGTGTATGCCATTCCCTTTAAATATAGCCCTTTATCAAAACAGTTTCACAAGGATATTTAATTGGAATTAATCCTGGATCTTCGATACTTTCTAATATGTCACTCTTGCTTTTTAAGATTGGCTTTTTGAGTAGACTGCCAATAAATAAGTGATTTTTTCCCACCAGCAGGTTACCTCTTGAAGACAGTTTTCTATGGATGAAGGGAGAAGGGATGTGTTGACAGTCACAGATACCAAGACCATATGCTGCCTAATCTCATCTTGAGCACATACTCTGAACCTCATGAAATGTATGTGATATTTAAATGTATCTACACTACACAACTTCAGATCCATCAGATATCTTGCTCCACGTTCTTGCTCCACATATATATCCACTTTGCTAGGTGTTCTACAATATTAGATCCTGTGGGGTAGGTACTTAAGACAGCTTGCCTAGTGGTTTCAGTGGATTTGCTGAGGTTTTCCTAACTCTGCCCAAGATCAGAGTTTTGATTTATCTTCTGCAACATTATACAAGACAATTCTAACAAGTTCTGCCTTGTCTTACCAAAGTCATTGGGCATTCAGACAAGAATTTGAGCTGGAAAGGTGCTAAATTGAAGGCACTACTAATGCAGGATCTCTGGTGCAAGAGATCTCTTTTGTTTTCTTCTTGAAATAAGATTTATATTTTCACTGTCTGTCTATGCATGCCTGTTTGCCTGCCTCCCCATCTTTACTAGGAACTTTTTTTAACCCACTGGCCAATTTCAACAGCCTTTGGCAGACTGGTAGAATATCCAAAAATACTGCAGTTCTCAGGCTGCAGATAAACAATGAGACAGAAAAGGATGATTTTATTACTGCCCTAAGGAAAAGAACCCTCTTTTTAAGCATCAAAGGATGCATACGGGACTAATCAGTTGGAGGCAAAGGTTTTAAATTTTGTCTCCTGACAATACAATGCCTATCACGACAAAGTGCCAAACTGCAGCTTGGGGCTGCAAAACACCACTGTAAATATCAATATCAACACGTCCCTCTTTGTCTACACACTAGGAATAGCAGGGGTGTGGTATCATTTAATAAAACAACCTTTCTGTAATTATAGAGGGATCACTACTACAAGTGCAGCCCAGACACCAAATCTGTCTTTTGCCTCTACTGAGATTACAAGTGTGACAAGTGTGATTTGGAGGAACACACCATGATGTTACAATTTCATGCTCAGTTTGCCATGCTTACAATCAGGCAGGAAAAAAAGCCTTCAACTGGTAAATGGAGTAAATTTGCTATGGAAATCACTGAGAGAAGATAAATATAGAGTCCTACAATGTCATTTTTACAGTCAATTTTCTCTCTGTATCAGAAGTTTGTATCAAAAGAAGGGAAATTACATAAATATTTCATCTGGACTGTAATAGTACTAAATTAGGTGTTCTAGAGATGATTTATATAATGTAGATAGGCTGTCAGTGGCAAATATGAGAATTACAGTAACATTGAAACAGTATCCTCCCTAATTCATGTACAGTAGTGAGAGCTTATGCAACTTTCAAGTAAACATTTTTTACAGATATTTAAAACAGTTTCAGCTGAGCAATGTGTTGAGCAATATAGTAGTTCTTTCCCCCCCATACAGAGACTTTCTTTTTAGGAAACCTGGGGCGCTTTAGTATTGAATCTTACATGAATTTTTTTTATCTATCTCCATCATTTGAGTGAGGATACTGAAGTACAATGTAGTAAACAAACTGCCACTGGTCCCACACCAGGTCTGTGGTCAGAACGGGCCACTGGAGTGGAGAGGTTTCTTCCAGTCATGACAGTCAGTCATTTGCTGCAACTGCCAGAGACATTCCCTTGCAAAACAAGGTACTGTGCGTACATGCCTCAGAATTCATATTTTGTCCACCAAACACACAGCAGAGATCAGCCACTCAGTTCATCTGTCACCAAAATGTCAGGTTTGCTTCCTTGTTGGGATCTGAATTAGAAGCAGAGGTAAAAGGTGGATTTTTCTCTTTGACTTACTCCCAAATTATAGCTCTGTTGGAACAATGGGAATGAAAAACTCTTTGAAGATCCTTACCAGATAAGTTCTGTTTGGTGAACATGCCAGCAGATGCAAATGTATCAAAGCCAACACCTCTTGTCCCTGCAAAGGGACATTTGTGGAGTAGGCTATGAAGCGGGAAGGGATAGCAGCCAAAGTCCACCTCCACGTGATCTCAGTGGGAGTTAAACTCTTGCTTATGCACTGTGAATCAGGGCCCCAGGGCTGCCCACCTATCCAGTTCCTCAAAGCAGTCTGCCAGTGGAAACACAGCCAGCCTTTCCCAGGGATGCACTGGCCTGGGGTGCTGTGGGGCCGTGCTCATGGGTCTTTTCCTGGATACTCTGTTTCCTACAGCTGTTAACTCACCTAGTGAAAATCAAATCAGCTGCCAAGCTACACAGTGTCCCTTCAGTGGACAGGACTGCAATGTATTCAGTCACTATTCAGCAGGAAAAGTAAGGCGTTCTGTTACCTGCAGCCACAGAAGTAGCAGCAGAAAAAGCCCTTCCTACAGCCTATGACTCACTGTCATGTTCTTTTACATTCTTAAGTAACATCTAAAACATCTTTCCCCTATTAGCTGATATTGCAGTAGTGGCAGATGCACAATAAATAATACATTATACAACTGTACTTCAAAGGCCTGCATAGTGCGAGTGCAGTATCTTTCTTAGATTCAGTTTATTTAATGCTTTCCATAAAAAGGATGTGTGATATTTATTTATTTATTTTTCAACTAAGTGCTTTGACTGTGTGTCGTTCCAGTTTTCATTCTACTGCTTGGTGCCCTGGCTGCTCCAGTGAGTGCAAAGGCCATTTGAGAAATAAAATGGATAGAAATATAGTTACTAATCAGCACAGCTGACTGAAAATGAGCATGCTGACAGGGCCAAGCTCCAAGGAAAGGAAAAAAGTCATGACATTTCCAGGGTTGCCACTGGGAGCTGTGTGGCAAACCTCTGAATAATGAGATGAGAAGGTAAAATGAATGTGGTTTGGGTGGCCTGAGGGGTGAAAAAAACATAAACCCCTGTCTGAGAGGGGAACTTCCACAGGACTTAACTGTGTGCTCATGTTTTAAAGGCGTTCTCACAAAACTCCTCTGTTTCTATTCAGTTTTGTCTTCTACTCAGATCTTTTCTAGATTAACATCCCAGGACCATGCCATATGTCAGAGGGAAGGGTAGAAGACAAAACCCCAAAGCCTCACAAATGAGCTGCAGGGAGAAGGCACAGGCCAGCTCAAAGTAAACTACTAAAAAGGTACATACCAGGGTCATCAAAACACTGTCCGCTTCTATCACTGAGAGGGCTGGCAAAGAATTACACTTCCTAGAGCAGCGAACTGGGTTAGATGGGTTGAATCCCTCTCTAGGGGCTGCACTTCGCATTACAAACTAGCCCATGAAGTGAAACTATCCAGTGATAAGACATTTAACTCATAAGCAAATAACTTAGGCTATGACTGCCCAATGCATGACTCTAATTTCAGAACCACGTCATGCCTTGAGCAAGACATGCAATTGTTAATGCCATCAGGTGCAGTAATTGTTTCTTCAACATCAGTCCCAAGGTGCAATATGTAACCTATGTTGGAACACGGCCCTTGCATCGCCTGCTGTAAAATAAGATTTCTAAACAACCAGCTGCAATTATAAACGAATAACAATTTTAAATTAACAGCCAACTGACTTAACAAATCTCATCCCTACAAGATCATCACATATTCAAAAGCTCTTGGAGGTTTATATATATATATATATATATACACACACACACATACAAAAATTGATTCCAATATTTAAACAACTTAATCGGTTCACAACTTTAATGCACAGTAAATTTTCTTTACTGTATCAACTGTACACTGCAATGGAGATTAAATTAAGAATGTTGTAGCAAAGCATAGACCACAGTTTAAAATAGATTTATAAGTACTGTATGGACATGTTTGTCTTTTCTTTTATTTCCTCATAAGCGATGCCATTATGGCTGCCATAATTCTTATTTATTTGACTTCTAGGCTGCTGGCAATAGCATAAAAATAGATTTTGAGAATTTATGTCATACATGCATCACAAGAAGGCAACAAAAGAGCACAGGTAAGGTTTATTTAGGTTTAGAGCCAGTGTTCTTCATATTCATTTTCATTCTAACCCTGTTCCTCCAAACAGAAAAGTCAATCACCTCGCTTTCCAACAGGCTGAGGACCTGCAGTTCCCACCATGCCAAACAGGAATTGCATTTGCACTGTAACTGTCTATCTAACTTTGGGCTTAGTTTTGATACAGAAATTGGAAGACAGCACAAATAAATTCCTACAGGAACACTGTTGTATTCCCAGTATATTCACTCCCAAAACTGAGGAGCTCGTTTCTAATTCAGGGTGTACTGCATGTGATGAGACATTTCCTTCCAGCTTCACATAGAGGAGTTCATCTAACAGCACCTAGAGAAACCAACACTGATTCTGAGAGAGGACGAACTAATACATTGCTAAAGTCATTGGAACTGCACCAGTGTGGATTCTGGACACCGGAGTTGAAAGAACAGTATTTCAAGTGCCATTTCACAAGAATAGTATCACAGGATGTTGTTCTACTTGTGAAGAAGTCTTGTAAAGATAGAATTTAATTATTACCTCTTTTCAACGGTGTCTATTTTCAAAGGCAATGTCTGTTTTCATACTTGGCAGGTGCAAAAATGTACACTCACAACACACTAGTGAGTACTGCTGGTAACTTTTACCAGCGGTGCAAGCAGGCCTTCTGTAGAGGTCTACAGAACCATGGTCAGTTGTGCCAGGTACTGACAGTGCAAAACCTGAACCATGATTCTACCTACTTTTCCTTTCATGTGCACCTTTGTTGAGTGACAAAGCAGAAAATATTCATTACCTTTGTGTTCTGGGATGTTTGCTTTAAGAGGACTTTCCTTCCACCTGTTATAAATGTTCATAAATCCAGAGTGAAATATTCAATAAAAAAGGGAAGATTTGCAGTTATAGAGAAGAGCTCAAATAAAGTTCATGGTTTCTAAGTAATGCAGCTTTCAATTACCATACCCTTTTTAAACTGTGAAAGATGTAATGTTAATCAAACATGTAATTTGCAAGTGTTTTTCTTTAGTAAATGTCATGTACAAGTAGATATTTAGGATGTAATGCAAAAAGTAATTGCAGTTGGATAACTTTCCATGGTAATATTTATTTACATTAGAGAAGACATGAGTATTCCTGAAAAAGGAAATGAATATTGTGCATAAAATCCTAACCCTACTGAAGTCAATTCCAAAACTCCCATTGCCTTCCAGGACTAGAATGTCACCTTTTATTTAATTCAGTATGTTAACTAATCCCTTTCCTCCTTCTTACGAAATAAGAGTTAAAAGGGGAGTTAGCATAATGGAGCTCTATGGATGAAATGTTCAGACCCTCTTCAAGGCAAAAAATACCAACTGTTAATGATTCGAAGTGCCTGAAAACCAGAGGAGTGGTGAAGCCAGACATGAACTCTGAAGACAGAGGTTCCCTTCCAGCAGAGTTTCCATTCCAGGCTCCAGTTTGGCAATTATAGATCTTTCAGGGTCCCAGGATCCTTACAAATTCTCAGGATAAGGTTTTCATGGGAGTTTATTCTTCTTCTGTTCGGGCACCTACATCAGGATTAGAGCACCCAGAAACTTCTGTTGGGTCACTCCAGCCCAGATATCTAAATCGTTGTCACAAGCCAGCCCTGATCTTGCTGGGGTATCCCTCTCACTGCTACTCTGTATAAATAATAATGAATTGTTTTATAAGGCTAATAGCCAAATTCAATTTTACAAAAAAATACATTTTTACTTTTATTAAAAGAGTGCTTTTTACATACACCAGCTAGAAACTGCTTTGTCTAACATGCAGCGGTCAACAGGAGAGTATTTTAAGCTGAAATGCTGACACTGATGCCTATCAAGAGAACTGAGGAACTGTCAACAAGATGAGGAATTGGATGCACCCAGTACGAAAACAATCTTTGCATTCATGGGAAGAGGTTTCATAATGGGACATCCTGCACTGTGAACTGCAGACTCTCAAACCACCCATAGAGGTCAACTCTGTGGCTTAGTTAATAGTTAAAAAGTAACTGTGAAGTCCTAAATAGTGGCTTTCATCAGAAAACAAATGTTCTTTCAGAAATTCTTTGCCAATGGCACATTTTAATCTTCTGCAACATCCTCTTAGGAAGACTAAAAGCTCTGTTCTGCTTTCTGCAGTTATATACGCATATTGCCCAGCATCACCACCTTTGCCCTTCCCATATATTTTCCTAGAAGACGTGCAGTTTATAAGCTACAGAGCAGTCAGTAAACAAAAGCATCCAAGATGGACAATTGAATCCTGGACACGTGGGCCAAGGTTCACTTGTGTGCCAGTCCCACGTACCAAGGAACAAGGGTTCCTCTTCTGGCATACAGTGCATATGGTAGAATGATGTAAATCTCACCTTGACGGTATATCTCAAATTGTATTTGGCAAATAGAAGGCAGCTCCGATACTGCACACGAGATGTGGCTGGCTTCCTAGTATGTGTTACGTGGTTCATGCTGATATTTTCATATAAATAAACTGAACATCATTTTTTTCTTAACTTACCACAAGCTACAGAATTCACAGCAAGGCAACATTTACAGTGAACATATCAGCCAGCAATTTGCTTCCACTTGTTTATGTTTACAAAGCATTTTCCACTATTCCTTTTGCCTGGAAAATTGGTTATTTTATCAAAGACAGCTATCAGCTTCCTTTAGTACTAACTCTAACTATCCTAGACAAATATATATTGTATTTTATCCCATTTTTCATTCACTTTTGATTCTCTTATTTCCTTCAAAATTTATTCTATGATGTTTATATTCTTGAGACTGGAAAAACAGGCCTCTAGCTACGTGCATTATTTTTCCATCCTTTTAAACCTAGCAACTACGTTTGATCATCTTCAGGTACACGATACTGTGACCAGTCAATGAACTGCTACAATGGAAGAAGACACTGCAGGGAGAGGCAAAGGCTATGTGTCCTTGAGGCTCAGGGGCGAATGAGCGAGTGACTGACCACAGCGATTACAAAAGAAGCTGAACTTCTCTCAACAAAAGGGAATCGGAGGGTAGCCTTTGTTCTAGATCAACTGGCTATATCAGCTGAGTAGATCAACCAACCACCTGTGTAACTGCTTTTCCCTGAGTTAATCAAAAGAATGCAAATATGTCTTCCTGAGTTAGCTAGACCAGCATGGGGAGTGTATACCTGGCTCAACCCAACATGGAATATAAAAAATGAACAATGAAGAAGATAACTTTGAAGAGAGCAATGGGCTTGAGCTGGTTTCAACCCACATACTCCTCCCAGCAACTGGGGATGCAGGGTGTCATGATGGTGAACATACTTATAAAGACCAGCAATGAAATTCATGTTTGTATTGTGATTCAGCTGTATACTGCAATTGCTACACTCTGCTAGGTGTAATTTGTACTTCTGCTGCAATTTAAGTGCATTGCTGTATCACTCTGTTAGACAAAATGCTGTGTAACTTCAAATAAGTAAACTTCGTATTAGGCATTAACCCCCCCTACACGAGCAATATCTGCAAGAACATGGTCAGCATATATCGGACTCTGACAAGTACCCCTTTCATCTTGGCAAGATTTATTAACAAATCCTCGCTATCAGGTCAGATTTCATACACCATTGTTTCAGAACACAGCTGGCAGATTATCTGGCTTCTCTTAAGTGACCATACTAATCTCTTCCAATTTTGCTCCTACCTCAGTTGTGGTTATTTCTTTCTCCATTACTCATCTTCTTTTTGACCCAGATTCATCATTATTGCAGAAAACTGGACAAACGACCTGTCTAGTTTTGGTGACACCAACGTCTGACTCCATTTCCACTAAAGCAGGACTCTCCCATCCTTTTCTTGTCTCTTTTTACCTACACACTTGCTATTTTTTTTAATAGTTCGTGCTAGGCATAACTCAGCTTGACTTTTGCCAAATCTCACTTTATCCCTAACATATTTTGACTTCTAAGACATAGTTTTGTCTGCTGTTCAGTTCCTTTTTCTATTCCTTACAGATCTCTACTTATTTCTACTATCTTCTCCTTTGATAACTAATATGAAATTGGCTCTATGGTCTCCAGCTACAAGTTTCTGCCTCTTAAGCTTAAGTTGCTGATTCCTTACAGTTTTCTGAGAACCTGGACTTCAGGGCATCTATCATATGAAATTTCCCAAGTGTTCCAGGCCAAAAGACATTCCAAATGAACTTCCTTAGTTTTGAATGTTTGTTTTATAGATATGTAATTTTTTTTCTTTTTACTTCCCTTGGATTTAAATGAGCAAAACAGTCATTATTCAGCCTGACATTATTTTCTATGACTGGGTCATTTATTCTATCTTCATTATCTACCAATACTACATCTGAAATACTATTTTCCTGGTTCAGTAATCTGTTGGCAGGAATATCTAGTATTTCAGTAACACTTGTTCTCCAAAATATATCAGAGAAATTAAAGCTTGGAAATGATACAAGCCCTAGACGTATTTCTCTCTGTAGTAACATCTGACAGGCCTCTACATATAGCCAAGTCAAGTGCTAAACCTGCAAAACAGATTTCTAGCACTACACCACTCAAAACTTTTAGCAGCCTTTCCCACAGTGATTTTGACCTAAACAGATGTTGATGTATCTTTACTATCTTTTATTTCTCTTAAGCCGATCATAACCCTACAGCATAATGTTACCCTGTCAGCTTAACTGTCTTTTATATATAAACTATAATAAAGTGGCTCTGTGCATTTTATAATCATATAATTACAGAATTTTGTGCAAGAGTCTATGCTTTCACAGATAACGTCTCTTTGCACACAGCATGTGATGAAACCTCTAAAACTACAAACTGAGTAAGAACTGACGGAGTCTTACCTTCCTAAGTATTTGGGACTTCCAACAACAGCTCTGTGCAAAGTGAACAGAAGGAACCAATCAGGTCCATGAGTGCAGCTAAATCACACCAGGTTTTCCAGGCTGGGAAATTTAACTCTGAATTCCTTAATACAGAAAAAGTGATTTGATTCATTGGAAAATCCAGATCTACTTTTCCTCTCCAAAATCCCATCAGGTGCAGAGAGGGGGCTGGCTGTGTCTGACCGGTTGATGACAGTTTGCCTAAAGACCCCATGCTTATTTCCCATATTATGTAACCAGACTCAAATCGGTCACATCATCAGTAAGAAGGCAGCTCCACCATGCCTGGGGAGGGAGGCATCATTTCATTTACCTAACAGGCATACGGCCACTCCCTTGCAGCAAAAGTCTGCAGGACTGTCGTGGTTTAACCCCAGCCAGCAACTCAGCACCATGCAGCCGCACACACACTTCTTCCCAACCCAGTGGGATGGGGGAGAGAATCGGAAAAAAGGTAAAGCTCGTGGGTTGAGATAAGAACAGTTTAATAGAACAGA
>JAVKLA010000002.1:21384876-21455885 GCA_034782735.1 Sagittarius serpentarius
AGGAGAAGCTGAAAAGTCCTTGACTTAGTCTAAACACGACTTAGCAACAACTGAAACCATCAGGGTGTTATCAACATGATTCTCATACTAAACCCTAAACACAGTGCTGTACCAGCTACTAGGAAGACAATTAACTCTATCCCAGCCGAACCAGCACAAGCGTGCACCTGGTTGAGGGTCTTACCCGGCACTGACTTAGCAGAATGAATCTAAAAGGAGGTTTTTAACTTTGATCAACTGAGGACAACATCCACAAGAATGTTTTGATCAAATTACATCAAATATATATGATTGCATAGTGCAACAGTTTATAAACATGGCAGGAAAGAATATTCTCTTTTTGTGAATGTAAGTATATTTCCATTAAGTCTACGGTAGATTTGCATGCACATGAAATACAAGATCAATCTACTACAGAGTCTGACATACAAGGACTTCATGTTTACACTTTGGCTGATGTTTAGCATGCTGCAGTGCAGCAAATAGAAAAGTGTAGTTGAGCTGTCATGTAAGATAATTGATTCTGACAAGACTACAAGTTAATTCGTCACTATTTTGCAACTTATTTGGAAATTCTTTGCAGCAATGTCCCAGAGGACAGCATGTAATCGCTTGTAAACTGAAATTAGGTCCAGAGTTAAATATCATTAAATCTCAGGTACAGCCAGAGCTCAGCATGTGACTACTAATGCGTTACCTTCCCTTTTACATCAAGGACACAACTGTAGCAAAGGTTATGAAGATTATTGCTCAAGTTGCAAATTGCTTATAACTAGAGAATTAAGTTGAGATAAATTTCCAGGCAGCCTACAAATGGGTGCAAGAGAAAAGCCACTGAATGGACACCTGAAAATCATTAATGTCGCCATGCACTCACATTTTCTTGCATTTCTCTTGCACGTACACACAAAAACCCTGAGTGAAATAAAATGAAGAGGATTATTAAAGCTCATCTTGGTACTAATATAACCAAATTAAATCACCACTCATATTAGCCATTCCAATGTTTTATTATAATAGAGTATGAAGGACTGGTAGATATTTTAAAACTGTATTGCAAAGACCATATTGTTTGACAGTTTTATTTGAGACTGTTAAATATTAATTGCTGAACAAAAGAGTGCATTAAAAATTATGTCGGATACAAATAATTCAACTCCCTGCAACTAGAAAGAATATTTGCATATTCACCTTCTCTCAAGTCACAGCTAATGATCTCACTTTGGCTAGGTTTAGGGGGTAATTTCTACCAGAGTGAACACACAACTGCAGTTAGCATTTGACTTACATATTAAAGTGAAGGTAGTGGGCACAGTCAAAACATCACAAACAGCTTTGTAACGGCAATTTAAGTAGTGCCCCTCAACAGTTCTAGACATTTCAGCCTGACACCACTGTCCATTTAGGATCTTTTGGGCTGGTAGGAAAGGTATTATATCAACAAACGCTGCTGCTCTTATACAGGCTGCTTCCTGGGACTCCCCACCTACATAAAGAACGTGCTGGTTGCTCTCTGTCTTGGAGTGATGCAACCCCTCACTCAGCTGAAGAAATAGTCAGAGCTGCTTGAAAGTGGTTGTGACTTGTGAAGTATTTGTGCCCTGAAACGGCAGCAGGGAGCGGGCCCTCCACACCCTTCTGTGCTATACAAAGTAGGTTGCAGAAGCTACAGGCTCTTCTTCCCCAAGGCGTGAACTTACTCTGCATGTGGCAAACAAAGAGACCTCTCCATGCGTATTTTGATCTCTGACATGCAATGTAAAATGCTTCGCCAGGAACTAAATTGAGACCCTTCACCAAAATCCATCTTGTTTTCAAATAGACAGTACATTGCAGTTAGAAGAACTCCTTAATGTCACTAATTACTTTTTAATGATCATATGCAAACAAAAGACACTAGGTAGGTGCCATGTGCCAGGAGACTTAGTGCAGTATATGGTCAGAGTCAGAAAACTAATCATCCCCACCTGTTCTCAAAACCTGCCAGCATCTGAGATTGGTTTGGGTTCAATTTCTAAAGAAATGGAGACTGTTCATTCTAATTAGGCTTTTGGAGCAGGGACACCTGTACCAAAAAGCTATCTGAAAGTAGGCTCAGATGGTGACTATGATGCTTTTCAGCAACAATCACTCTGCCCATTACTAGAACTAAAGTGAATACAAATCCTCTTGTCTTTTATAGACTCTTAGTTCCTAAATCTTAGAAAATGCCTCATAGACCTTTATATATGTCTCTTCCCCCCGCCTTCTACTCCCCCCACTTAAAGTTCAAATATAGAAATACATTGCTCAAGTCCCGTGGGGTGTCAGCCTGGCATCCCTTGCAAATGTTGAATTCACATAACACAGATTACATTAAATAAGTGCTTCTGATCGCCTGTCTCTGTTTTCCACTATTATGTGAGAGGGAGACCACAATGTGACACTGGTGGCACACTTGGCAGTTTCCACTTAAATAGTGACTCAGATAAGAAAATAACCACACTGAATAGTTGTTATTTGGATGCATAGCCTGAAAAGGCAGACTGTCATTTTGAAATACATTGAAGGAATCTTTCTGTGATACAAAATGGTGTTGTAGACTCTTATCCAGACTACCTAAGCAGCACCAGAGCAATCTAGGGAAGATGGAATAACAGAGAACTCGAGGTACTAAAATCCTGCCACTGCTCTGCTTGAGAGCCATTTTACTGCTCTGTTGCAACATCTTACTGTGGGTAAAACAGTAGGCAGCTCCTTGAAACCCACTTTACTCCCTGCCCGGTGGATAACGTAATCAGGAAGGCAGCTCACCATGCAGAGCTGCAAGCTCAGGAGGCCTCTACAAAAACAAGCCTGTGGCCTCTGACTGCCTGTAAGGCAGACTGGTGGCGAGAGCAAGGGTATCTGACTCTCCTCCCACCCAGGCGTTAGGTAGTATTAAGGGCAATAAGGGAGGGAAGTAAAGAAAAAGAATGGATAAAAGCAGAATGCAAGAGAAAAATGAGGTGGAAGGGAGACGATAAGAGACAGAAAGAACCGTGGGGACAAAAGGCAGTCAGAGCCTGGGTCCAGCACAAAGGACCATCTCTTAACTTCAGCCTGCTGTGGTGGTAGCATCTTGTGACCAGGGTATTATAGGAACTGGTGATGCCAGCCATGCCTCAGTATAAATCTGAGTTCCCTTTCCAAGGGAAGAACTTAGCCTGCTTTCTGGCCTGTATTTATTTGAGAGACCAAAAAGTTTTAATAATGTGACATTGTTCACTGTGAGTTAGTTTCTTTAATGAGATACAGGACTGCTCTCAACTACTAAAACAAAGGAACTGATTCATGTCTAATGTGTCCAGAGAATCACTGTGTTGAAAGCCTGACATAAAAGGGTGGATGAGCCAGGAGAAACCAGAAAGCCTCATTTGACATGCCATTCTATATTTACCATTAACTGTCAGATGTCCCTTTGTTAACAACAGGGGGCTGCATGTGAAGTATTCTGGTAAGAGAGACTTTGGACCTTGAAAAGTCTGGCTGCACCATCACCCAGGTGCTACACAAGTCCGTTATGCAGAACATGAAACTATCCCAACTACATGGAAGATCAGTTTCTGGGATCATACGGGTGACATCAGTGGGAACACTGCAAGAAGACAAAGGACAGGAAGGAAGCCCTTTGCTTCGTAGTTTTGAAATATAGTTTCATTAACTATAGGTTAGGCCAAGGCTAGTTATGCATTGACGTTTACATATTTAGATGAAAGTGGAAAAACTAACTCAAACACAAACCTGTTTCTTTCTCTTAAAAACAAAAAACACCCCAAGTGTACTTTCTCTGTACTACCTTTTTTTTCTGGAGTTTAAAAGCTTTTACACATTTACAGAGATCTAGTAGCCTTGTAACGCTGACCTGCTGTGGAGGTTTTTGTTCTTTAAATCTTATCAAAACAGCGGATATCTGCAATTCATTTCAGAACTGTGCTCTGCATTAGGAAGTTAATGTACTGATTAATTTACCTAATTACAGTAAAACAAACAATCCTGCAACTGAGGCCAGTCTGTTCACTTACTTAAAATGCAATTACACACAGCCACTGCACAGACAGAATCAGCTGCTAGGTATCTGAGGACAGGGCCACGATAAAATTTTAAACATTTCTTCTGGTCATGTTTCTGGTTTTCAAGTCTGTCTTCTGAAATATCGGAGACTAGTTTGATATTTAATTTCCATTTCTGTATTGAAACCAGGAAAATATGTGGCTCTAGAGGAAGACACTGAGAGAGAAGTAAATATAAGCTAATCAGTCATGGAGTTGCTGGATGGTAATGAACATGTTTCTTATGCACAGTGTACAGGGAAAGTAAAGTTCAGTTTCAGTGCAGACAGCTCACACCAGATCAATTAACTACTGAAATCTCATTTAGGATGAATAGGAGCTGGATCTGAGCCCCATTTTGAGATCTTCAATGAAATGTAAGTGGTAGAGAAACCTCATAATTCTCCTCACAAAGGACTGAGTAGCATTGTAAATGCTCAGTGTACAAACTTCCATTGACAAAGTAATTTTTTCACAAAGGTGCCATATCCCACTTCGAAATGTGTGTCCCTCCTGAATCCCACTTTAATGGAAGTATAAGAAGAAATTCTCAATGATGAAGAAAACCAAGATTTTTAACCTAATTTACTGTAATTTTAACTTGCCTTTCTTGAATGTTATGAAACTCTCAATTTCATATACAAGATGCCTGATTATTGCTTACGTTATTAAAGAAAGTATTCAATTTCAGTACAGAAATATGGAAATTAGTGTTGTGCAACAAGCACAGGAAGCACCATGAAAAATGATTCTGACAGAGTCAGAACATCTCTTGATCAAGACTGGTACCCTGATCTGACAGAGAGCTTTATAATTTCTATTTTACTTTAACATGCTATACTGCTACTCCTATTTTTTAATGTGTGAAAGACCTACAGAAAGGGTAGAATTCGGACTTTTATCTGCAGCAGAGCACTGCGTGGCAGCCTTCAATTGCAAATTAGGAGTGAAGCCATCCTGTATCTTAATTTGAGGAAATGTCTGGTTAAAAGACAACCGTAAGGAGTGTCTTCTCAAAAGGCAGTCTTGTTATTGGATTAGAAACAATTCATTTTTATGACTTTTCTAAGAAAAAGTAATTAATATTAAAAATCAGTAATTTTTCTCCTCTACTCTTCAACTTGAGAAAAACATTTTAAGTTGAGAAACTGTTTGGCTAGTCCAAAATTCCTGTTTCCACTGAGATCTCTGTTTATTCCTGAATAAGTCTGGTAAAAATATAAGCATCCAGTGTAACAAATTTCTGACAGTACTACCTGAATACTAGGCTGGTTTATTTACCAAGAGAGAATCAATGATCTTGGTATCACTGGCAAGTAATGTAACAAAAGATTTAAAGAGTTTTCTCGTGAAAAATTTAAAAGGTAGGAAAAACTATTCCATAAGCTGATACCAAGAGAAGACAAAGTTTTCTTTACTGGCCATTTTTTTTAAGAACATAAAATAATTTCAGTTTCAGTATTTTAGAGCCTACAGGACTTGCATAGGGAATGTAGAACGGCACAGAATAATTTGGGAAAATTTTTAATTCCTATTGAAAACACAGAGAGAATTAAAATGTTATTTAAGAATGAAATAAATGAAAGAAATAATTAGTATTGAATTCTAAAAGCTGTCCTCAAAAATTACCAAGGCAAAGACAAAAATGATACAATGACAGAATAAGTCACATGTGTAATGCCATATGGAAAAGACAGCGCATTTAAATGTTCATGAACCAGATATTCATTAAAATTGTCCTAAGTAGCTGCAGAAGCAATTCAAAACTAAACGCAGAGATACTTGAATCCATCCACCTCCTTGAAAGTGTCTCCACTGTAAAGGAAACTATGGAAATTTGAAAAGTATAAATCTCTCTAATTTGACCTGATGGTTCTTATCTTGATTCTGCCTGCTTATTTCATCTTCACTGAGCAAAAGGAAAAAAAAAATGGCCATTAGAAAACAAAGGATTAAAAGAAACCATATCACTTCAAGGGGAAGTGACCTCCTCGTTTAGCAGTGCACTGGCCATATAGTCACATTACTGGGATTTCAAAAACGCAGATGAAATAGCATTTGCAAAGATCCTGAGAATCAGAATTGAGATTTAAATTTTAGTTTACATGATGAAGCCCGTTTTCCTGCAGATAGGCCTGTGTTCTGTTTCCCTGCTTTCCCATTATCATAATACTAGCCCAAACCAACAAATTCCCTGTAATTTCATACAACTTTGCAATTATCTGTAGTTCCTCCTCTCCATGTCTCTCCCTTGCCACACCTGCTCAGTATTAATAGACTCTTCCTATGCCTTCTAACCCCCAAAGGGCAAAAGACAACAAAAAAACTATTCCTCTTTCTGAGTACCATGTGCTGCTTGGCTGGCCTGGATGTGCATGCGGAATGGTAATCCAACAAATCAAACAGAAGAAATAATTTTGAGTTTGATCTATAAACTTTCCTTCACTGGGGAACAAATGTGTGTCTCCCTGCTCTATCCAGACAATACTTTTCAGAAAACTTGTAGGAAGTTGATAACTTTGAACTCTCTACCAACCTGTCAGTTTGGGTGAATTGGTCAGTGCAGAAGACATGATAGGCACACATGAAGACCACCTGTCTCCTTCTGTAATCAGACTAGATGAAATTTCTGACGAGAGTAGCTGTACCCACTATAAAGAAAGAACTCAGAAATGTTAAATATTGAGTTTAAACATCTGACAATGGCTGTTTCTGTTTGTCATTTATATGAATCCAGAATAATTCCACTTGTGTAGTTCCGTACTAATAAAACTGTGATCAAAATGTGATCCAATGCTCTCCCAAGATGCAACATGTCCTTTACAACAACAAAGCAAATGAAGCAAAAGAGAATGAGAAGTGAATTAAAAAAACATTGATCGTGCAGACACAAAACAAAGTTGGGATAAATATTAGCGCTGATGATTTCCTTTCCATTATCCACAATGTGTTTTTCCTCACAAAGAAGAAGTGGTTTAATACCATCTATCACTCATATAATGGATGAAGCATGAAAGATGCCTTCAAGCAAGTTAGCAGCTTGGCTGTGCCTCAATTTGTCATAGTCATACACAAAGAAAAAATACACCTCCTAATACATTCAAACATGTTGCATCCTGGAAGAACAACCTAACATCTGGACATCTATAATACAGACTGCAACATCATGACTGCATGTCAAAGTAATTAATTAACATCATTTCTTTCTGCCAGATAGAACACATACATTCACTGCAGAACACACAACATTTGATCTTACTAATATAATGAGAACATCTATTTCTTCTGTAGCAGTTTTCATCTAGAAGCTCTAGTATCCCACACAAAGGAGGTTAGGCTCACCATTTTATAAAACAGTAAATGAAGTACAAAGAGGGAAGGGGTACATCCAGAATGACGCAGCAGTCCAGAAACAGAGTTGGGAACAGAGACTAAATTCTTGAATAGGAGTAAGTAATTCTAGTATTGTCGCATTTACTGGTACCCAAAATCCATCCTGTCAAGAGAATTTCCATGGCATTTCAGAATTTCAGAATGAGGATAACCACGTAATTCTTTGGATAGGTTCACCATAATAAAGTTCTACTCTCATATGCAAAAGATTGCCATGGGCTTTCAGAATATTCTGACCTGCTGCTTATATATTCTTTGTTTTCTATCATATCTAGCAATGCAGTAAGCCCCTTGCTCTGATTCAGAGATCACTAAAGTTACAGGAATAAAATAATTCATAGAATCATAGAACTGTAGAACAGTTGAGATGGAAAGGGCCTGTGGAGATCAGCTAGTCCAAACCCCCTGCTCAAAGCAGGGTAAGCTAGAACTGGTTGCCGAAGACTGTGTCCAGCTGAGTTTTGAATATCTCCAGGGACAGACTCCACAATCTCTCTAAGCAACCTATTCAAGTATTTAATCACCCTTACAGTAAAAAAGAGGGGGGTTTAATGCTTAAATTGAACTTGTATTTCAGTGATCTCAGTAAGCTGTGAATCTAAGCACTCTGGAGAGGCCCGGAACCCAGCTGCTGAGGATGAAAGATGGTGAGACTGTCCCTAAGAAACCCAGAACTGGGCTGCCGCCATCAGATTCTATGAATTGGCTAAATAAATAACAAGATCCTCTTCCGAATGCACTTCTGAATAAGCTCTGACAAAAGTAATTTTTCACCTGATGTTGAAAACAAATTCATTGGGCTCTGTCCTGAAACATATTCCAAGAGGTATCATAACCCCACCAGATCTGGAAGGAAGAGTTACCACCCTCTAGCAGTACCCCCAAACCGGAATCTGAGGAATTCCAGTGGCTGGAATTTATCCTAGAAGATGGAAATAATATTTGCAGAAATGCACGTATTTTCTTACTGCTATCCCAAACTATGTAATTGGGAAGCACTAACAGTCAGGCTAAAGCAGATGACGAAGCAAAGGTTATTCTGGATTCCCAAGAATTCATCAAGCTTACAGTCATATCTCCCTACCTCACATGCCTGCAGCAAACCTTGCAGTCTCTATGGAAAAATGGACATTCCAAGCTAATCCTCATGTCTTTCTGCCAACCTGCCTCCTTCTGCAGTTTGTCTCTAGGCTTTGATATTTATTTAGGAAACTATCACTGCAGTCTAAGTGAGATAGGGTATTAGACATTGGTCCTTATCTAAAAACTCTCCTGCAATCAGTTTTCATGATTTAGTAATACTGCTACATAATTAGAACACTGCAACTCTTACCTCTATTACTACCACAAATGTCCGTTGTTTCATGGTTTAGCTGTTTCTGTTAAAATTTGAATTTTGCAGGCTAATTTCACCCAATCTACCCTGCATTTGATGCACATATTTTTAAGCATTCTGGACAGGGCTTATATAGCCTAGCAGTCTCTGGCCTTTACATGAATAGGCACTGTATGATAGGCAGAAAACTATTGAAAATGATGAACCACAGAGATTTTTCTGTTGAATGACCACCCTCCAAGATCAAAGAATGAGTATTTTATCTCTTTTCTTTCTGGTTGATGCCCACAAAGATCTTCCTGATATAAAACACTCTCAGTAATAATACAGACATCATTTCTATCTGGCATTTACTGTTGTTCCTAATGCAATCTAAATCCTTGCACAACACACACCAAAGCTATGAAAGTGGTTAAAACTTACTATTACAAAGTAGCTGTGGATGGAAACCTTTCTCACACACTTTCCCTTTTGCACTTTTCTTCTGTGAAGTCCCTGTAGTTATTTAAGCAGAAGTCTATGTGTAGCAGTAGGCCTCTTTTTATTTTACTCCACAACGCAGAAACTCAACATGCATTGTTATTATCTGATTCTACTCATCTTTTAGGTCACTGATACTATTCCATGAGTTCTTGATATTACAAAAAGAGTAACACCCATATCTGTGACACTTGGTTCTCTTCCCAGCTTCAGTGACAAATGGCCTTCTTGAACAAGATTTGTGTCTTTTGAACTCTCATTTTCACTCCCAAACTTTCAGATATTCCTCTGGGTTAACACAGGTATCTTTAATAAATAAAATCTTGCAGTTTCTCTGCACTGAATCAAGTCTTTTTGAGCTGTAAAGAAATGACTGGAGGATGTGCTTGTTATAGACCACACATTCAAGACAATTAAATGGTATAAGGAAGGGTTAAGACTGAAGGTGTGAAGTATTTTCATGAGTACAGCAATACAAGTAAACTTTTGACCGTAGAAATCTTCCCCAATGTGCAAAATTTCTGGTATGTCACCTAACAGTTTTGTCAGTAACAAAATAGAAACTGACTACTGAAAATTGCACTTTCTTTGCTTGCTTTACCCTATCAGGCCAAGAAAAGGCATTTTGGCAGTTGAATGCACTATAACTTCCAGCATCCCACTTCAATACATCGTGTTTAAACATTAAACAGTGTTTATTGAAGCTATAGTGCCGAATACTACTATAGAATAGATGTTTACGTCCCTTCATAAACACTTAAATGGGCTTCTTTGCTGGCACCAAAAAAAGACAAACACCACTTTAACCAGAGCACTTCATCTCTAAATCCTTCTTCTGTCAGGTTATCACCACTGGTTTGCAAGCATAGGTGCTTTCTTACTTTACTAAATTGTTTGCATGATAAAAAGTCATTCTTTCCACATCTTGGCTTTTCCCATTTGAGGCAATTCCTGGCGTGCTGAAGTTTGCCTTCCCTTTATCATTGCTGTTCCTTTTGTTCTCTCAAATTCATTGTAATCTTCACCCTCACTGCCCTGGCTGTGGCATCTCCCACCACCATTCTATCCCCTCTCCTTCCCTTTCCCTTTCTTATTTTGACAAAATCTGTAATATCTACTGGGCAGAATCAGCCAGTAACTGCCTGCTCACAAGTCTGAAATTCTTGGTGCCTCACATGCAGCATAGTGTTCATTTTCCAAAACATCTGAATTCAGCTATTTATTGTCTCAAGTTCAGTTACCTGCCTACTAAGCGACTTTCCTAGCCCCAGCTGCTTCTGGCTGTCATCTCACCTTGCTTATTATTCTATTTTTCCCCCCAAATTCCTTCTCTGTCATGTTTCAATCTTCATCTTGCACTGCTTTTTATTCCATGCTTCTGTGCATATCTCCTTCCCCCTGCTCTTCTTGGATTTGGCCCCTGTTCATAACTATATGTTTGTAATGGGTGCTTATGCTACAACAACCTCCTCTGGAGTGTCAGATACGATGCTAGCACACCATCTGCTCATTTATTTCCTTTGGTCACAACACATTTCCTCATTCTGTATGCTTTTCCTTACAGATAACTATGGGCCCTCTACATTCCCTGCCAAAGCTAGATTAGCAGTGAGAGCAAAACGCTCACCTGCGAGCAGTGGTGTGAAGACTCTCTTCTGCCAAACCCTGGATTTACAGTCAGATATGCACTTGTTAAGTCCTCTGCTATTTTATTATTTCTCTCCACATCACTGAGGCAGACAAGCTGTCAACAAACATTCATTTCATTGAGGACACAAGATATCCGCTCCTGTGGCAAACTCTGAAAAACAGTTTTATAAGGACTACAAATAAGTATCAGGGTATCATGTGAGGCATCTAGGAGGGATTTTCATGAGCGCAGTTTAGGAGAACAAGATTTCTCAGAGAAATTTCTGAAAATACTTCACTTCAGAAGTATGCTATCATACTTACAATAGCAAAAACACAGGGTAAAACAAAGAAGAAAACTCCCTGAAACTTTCCCATTTTACACATAGTGATTTAAGGTCATCATGGCCTACTCTTGGCACTGAGAAGCTACTAGAAATGCAAGTGATTGTAAGGCTATGGTAAAAAGAAACTCCAAAGAAAAGTTTTACCTGTATAATGGCACATTTATCTCTAGCTTTCACTCTAAAAGAGGTCTCTTATTTATACACAAATAGTTTATTGACATGGAAATAACTTTTAAAACAATAAGTAACAGAATGATTCAATATACTGTCATATACCCATTAGGCAATGGAGTAAATCGGCGTTATCATTCTCTCATTTTAAACTGTCATGTTACATCACTTCTGCATACTCTTTTGCAGATCTGATCACATCTCTAAAGTTAGGAAAGCTGCCTCCAGGCTATATTTTAAATGCAACGCACCCAAGACACCAAGGCCAGCTGCACATTATAGCCTCACTCATCTTTAGCGAAGGTATTAATTGATGGCTGGGCTCTTACCAACACCACTGCAGTCTGCCATCCTTTTTCAGCTCTGATACGGGTCCCGTTAATCCACATGATGAATATACTCAACCCCCATGGAAATCAAAAAGAAATAAGGACTCCCCACCTTGTGGAGGCTTATCTAAGATCACACAAAATCAGGGTGAAGTCTGAGGAAAAATTTTTGCATGTAACACTTTAGCAAAGACACTGCCTACATTAAACACTGGGTCAGTGAGCAGACATAGGAAGGGAGAGGACATGAACGATATGAACTTCATTTTCAGAAAGCTGTTCAGTACAGCAGTCAAAGTATAGTTAGAATACACCATGCTGCTATTTTTTGAAATAAAGTATTTTACTATCTTTGTATGTTGGAATTTACAGCTAAACAAAGAAACAATCACTAACAGGGAAAGCTGCATATCTACACGCTTTCTCCCTGCAACCTTTCCTCCCGTGCTTGGGCATACTCACTGATGCTGTTTGAATATATTTACTGACTCTGCCTCAGCTCTCAGGTATCAGTACACAAGAAGGCTTGCATCTAATGCTAGGTGATGAATGACTGCTATTTTCTAGCAAATTTTACCTGCTGGGGGGCAAGGTAAATTCAAAGTCTTATTTCTGAATGAAACCTTTTGTTTTCCTTCTTGACTTCAACCTTTAAAGACCGCCTGTAAAATAGTATTGTAACCAGGAAGAACAGCATCTTTTGAAAAATCCTAGGAGCACTGAATGGGGCAGTAGGGCCTTTCCCAGTTGTAGCACGTCTTTGGAGACAGTTACTCATAACCCAGCAAAAGCCAGAGGAGGCCTGGGGCTTCTCCAGGCTCAGGTGCCTGAAATAGCTCCAGTGGGATTTTCTCAAACCTTAGTGTTAGACAGTGAGCTGAGCTCTGCCCTCTCAAGCATTCCTTGAAATACCTCACCATACCTAACACAGAGACAAATGATTTAGAAGCTTTCCCAAGGACCACTATACCTTTTTTCTGTTTGTTAGCAAGCAAAAACCCTGGGAATACTTTGAGTGAGTGTCCACATCTGAGATTTTTGCCTACACTTTGGGAGAGGGAATTCTGCTCTTTTCTCCAAGTAACAGCTCTTTAGTGACCAGGCCATAAAATTATACCAATGGTACTTTTAAATTGATCTAAAGTCTGTTCATTTGTGTAGTGCACATTTACAGCCACATTATTGTAAGATGCTCCAGCAATGAAATTTAGCATTAGCAATTCAGTTCATTAAAAAGGATATTTTAGTAGGTTCTTTCTTTTATAGCTGTCTAAAGTGAGAAAAACCTCAGTCAAATTATTAAAACTAACAACTCGTCACACATACACTGCCTTTCTATAAAGTCTCCTCTGCTCTCACCAGTTTGGCAGCCAAGGAAAGACACACGTGAGCCAAATTCCCTCTTGCATAACCACACAAATCCTGCACGGGAATGCATTTAGCCCATTCAGTACTAGTAACCATGGTTTCATTTACTGAAAATTATCCTTAAAGTGTAAAGTTTTAGTCAACCATCAAGCTGTTCCCAGATAAGAGAATAGCTACATTATGAAGTTCACTTCCAGATTTGGCAGGTGTGCTCAAAGTTCAGTGGGGCTCTGCTTTGGCAGGTCAGGCTACTCTGTATGCTCAGTTACAAACACCTCATCAACATGGTTGTCTTGCTTTGGTACAGAACCTCCATGTATAACCCTGCTTGCTCCCAAAGGTTCACACCCATCTCTCTTCTCTGAAATCTAAATGTCTTTTCACACTCCCTTTTGAAGCATCAGTCCCTGACATACTGCCCTAATGACAGGCAGTAAGTAAGTTTTTATACAACAAAGTCTGCCCACAGCTTCCCTTATTGGTTTTCAGCATGAATTCAGTATTGGATTCAGAGAGCCATTAGACTGATTTTCCAGAGATACGCCGCATATACAATCGCCTAATAATTTGGTTACATGGAACACAGAATTTCCACACTGCTCATATACAGCTCACCAGGGGCTGGAGAGTAGGTAAATGTGAAGTGATATGCCCAGACAGCCATTAGGTCTTAAATCTGTCCTCTCACCTCCCATTTGTCAGCTATGTGCCTTAAAGCAATGTATATGTATAAATATATCAAAATTATAATTGTACAATTGTTGGTTATTAATTATATAACATACAGACTTTTCAATGCAGCATTTATGTAGATTAGGAAACCCCTTTCTGTATGTCTTTTATTCCCAGCTAAGCACTCAAGGACCAGACCAATACAGGCATGTGTGTTGACCACTGCAGCTGACCACATAAATCCCAGCAGCCCCAGTCTAGATCCACAGAGTCACCTTCTATACAGTAATACAGAAAATCTGTGTACATAGAAAAACTACATCAAGAGAAAGAGAAAGACTCCAAAATGATGTTGCTACCTCAGGCCAATTTAGAAAACTCTTAGCATGCAGTAGCCTCATCAGCTACTACTCTGGGTACAGATGGGAAGCATGGTTTTAACAGATCACCTGAATTTTATATGAATATTCACTCCAGTACCTAACTCATTATGGGCTTACCTCCTAAAACAAAGCAGCCAAACATGGGAAGAACTGGATGTTTCAACAGAGGAGATGATTGTGGTAATATTGTAATGATTACATGTAATTTTGCAGACTTATTCTGATAACATTTTACATTTAAAAAAAATTATTAGACAACTTAATGCCTGTTACACTACATACCCAAATTATTTTCTTATCACATCTCTATCCTCTGGTACTCACCTGTGTGGTGGGTCAAAACATTGTCTCTGTCTAGAACTAAGAAGTATGTTCAGTTCCCTGACCTGTGTATCGTGCTCTGCTCTGCAGGAGACCTGGAATTAAGCTTGAGCCTCTCTTTCTTGACACTGGTGAAGCTGACAGTGGTTTTAAATCATTGAAAGATGAGCCTGCCATTGCTCAGCCTGGATGATACCCAATAACTCTTGGTCCTTAAATGAGATCCTCATCAAGCTGATTTTCCCCCTCATCTCTTAAGTTCCCATTCAGATAATAACTTAAGTATTTATCTAACTTAAAAAAACAGGTTGTTCATTATTGACTTTAAAAGGACCATTCATATGCATGAAGTACGTCGCTAGATCAAGCCTTAAGAGCAACGGCATGCACTGGAAGACAGAACTCCAGGGACCGGAGCAGACAGAGTCAGGTCAGCTCAATTGACTCTTCAAAATAGGCAGTCTCAAAGGAGGGCTGGGACTGCTGGGGGGAAATGATCTGTCACTACCTTGGCTTTAGACATGACCAGCTGATTTAAGGAAGGAAGTCCTTTCCCACACTCTGACAGGGAAGGTGAAGATGAAGGTGAAAGGTAAAAGGACACAGGGTGCTGAATTACTATTTTTCACTCACTTTAGTACAAGACTTAGGACAACTGGCAGCTGATCTATTCATCATTAATGAACTGCATAGAAGTATAGAAAGCAAGTTCTTCCCAGAGTAAATCCTGGATCTACTTTTCCTTTTCCAGAATCAACTGTTGTCCTTTGCTTAGACTCAGCCTACTGTGGGAAGACCCGAGGCTAATATGACTCTATCTTTCCATAAGCTTGCAGCACCTCCAAAGCAGTTAACTCATGGAAGCTTAGAGGATACTATCATATCTCTAACAGAGTGAGGAGAAACTGCCACAAACAACTGAGTAGATATTAACAGCTTCAGCAAGAGACAAAATATTCCCACAGAATGAAAAATGATGGATTAGCCCAGTTTAATGCAGCCAAGTTATCTGTGTAAAAATATATACAGGACATGCTGCTGTGCTACTAACTGCACTGAACAGCAGCTTGTGTTTACATTTTCATTCCCTGGCTACAGGCTGTCCTGCGTAGGCTGGGCCCATGAAGATATGCTGCTACAGAGACTACTTAACACATGCAACCTGGGTACGCAAGCCCAAGTGCGTGGGCCCAACATCCAGCGGAGGCAAAAATTAAACACAAGCTGTTTACCTGATTACACCAGTTCAGCAGTGGTTGGAAGGAGCTGGATATTTTTTAAGTTTAAGGAAGAGCTAATTGTTAGACCTGAAAAAGACAGAAATCAATTCCACTCTGTAATTGCTATGGAAAGATCCTTGTATGAGCCTCATTGGAGCTTGTTTTTATACATTTGCATGTCTTTGCACAATGTAGTTGTCACTGAGTCTGCAAATCACACCAAAATTAAGGTGCAATTTGAGCTTGGCTTAAATGAAAAGTATATTAAAACTTTGAAGTCCACATCCTATGGATATGAAATTCTGTTTCAGCTAAAGCAATAAGTAAGCCTGGATCCCAACTGAAGTTTCACAACTTTAGAAACTGCATCTAAACTCAACAACCGGAGCGACAAATGAAATACATGAGCTTTGGGGGAAGCAGAACCATTGTACCCGGCACTTAAGATACAACAGTCACTGTGGTACAAACCCAGACAGATAGACAAATTCCCACACAAGAAACAGACAGATGTCCTTCAGGAACAGGCCCTGAATCTAAGTAGTGGCCCACTAACAGTTTAGAACAGCTGAGGTCTTGCACCTTTGCACCTCTTTGGTGCACCTTGGTGGTTTCGCAGTCAATCCTATCCTAAAAACCTGAGGACAAAAATTAATTAATGATTCTGGCAGATCAGTCCCTGGCATTAGGCTGAATTTTGTTTGAGCCAGGAATCTTTCCTTTGAACTTTATTTCTTCTTCAAAAATAGTTCAAAGCATTTTGAGAACATGGAAGCCAAAATCGAGCCTGAAAAACACCACAGACTCACTTTAAAATACTCTATTTTTCTCCTGAGATTTCTACTGTTTCTTTCCATAGCTTGTCAAGCAACCCCACTTCAGATTTAGCGAAGTATCTGCAGTTCTCATTCATCACAAGTCTCAGAACTGAAGCACTCCAGCTGCTCTAGCGCTATACCCTTAAATGTGATCTTGCTGTGATGTTTTACTTGCCTGTTGTTATGACCTTGGCTATTTTTGACGAAGAGATAAAGATGAAATAGGTTCTTGCTCTTAATGACAGTTTGTACAAAACATCCTTTCCAAAGAAAACTATGTTATCCATATGTGTGCATTACTGATCAGCCTATGCCAGACAGCAATATTACAATCTCTCTCCTGCGGGTGACATAGCATGAAGAAAGATGGTTTGGCATTACTATGCCAACATCTCTTTAATTACACTTTGGGCAAGTACTATATTTTCTCCCGAAACTAATAGCAAAGCAAACATTTTGAAAACCACTTTATTTTTTCATTACAACCTCTGTGTTTGTTTACTTTGAAATTTCTCAGACTGGCACACACAATTTTGGAAGGTTCTTGCTTTTAATTCAAGGCTCTTGCTCTAAACTTTTTTTTCCCTACCTGTTGCCTACAGTTTTGTGAATTCCCTACTAACAGGAAAGACTTCCTGGCAATGAAAAGTGCTTGTGAGAGTCAAAATGGTCTTCAGTAATACTGCCTGATGAGTTTTAGTCTTCTGAAAGAAAGACTACCTTATTCCTTATAGGCCTGATGAATTCAATGAGAGGCTTGTTTAGATTTCATTGAGGTCTTTTTAGCTGTTTCTTCAAAACTGAATCAGCAACATCTTTAAACACCTGTTTAATTTAAAGCAGACAAAAAGTCCTACTCATGTGTCAAGTTAAGGATGTGCTTAAGTGCTTTGCTGGATTGGGGCCTAACGGCTTGCAAATACAGATGGCTATTATGAAGACCCAGAAGAGGCCAGGTAACCACCAACAGTCAATTATATTCCTACCAGAACTTCAAGCCAGTATATCATACTGTTTGAAGTTAATTGCTTTGAAATAATTGGACAGGTGAGCAGGTAAGTTCACACAGAGCATTTGCAATTTTCCTTTGTATTTAAAAAAACAACAGTGCAGATTGCATGGACAAAATGGGTATAATTTTAATATAACAAGTTAAAAGGGAAGGGAAAAGTATGGGTTTTTTTAAAACACTTTTAAATTTTAGCATCATTAAAACCTTGAAAACATTTTATTCAAGAGCTTCTTTAGTTAATACCTCATTACTTCTCTTTTTATTGTTATGGTAATCAAGCCTTAATATATTGCAGCTTTATAGCATGAAATCAAGGCTAGGCCTGTGGGCATCGACAGATGTACAACAGCATGCAGTAAAACACAGGTATAGAGGCATGCAGAGCTGAATATGGCACCAGGTTTTTTTTATAATTGTTTAGCAATTCATCTGAAGTTATTTTAACCTTGACAACAGATGAACTCTAACATGTACCATGATCAGTCACTGGAAAGCTGCACTGAATAGCAAGTTTTGTGATTGTTGTCTTACAGGCTGAGTTTTAGGAAAGCATGAAACAAATTCTGAGAAAGATGATTAAATTGTTTGGATGGCTACAGGCTGTAGCTGTAACTACTCAGGTCATTTAACTGAGTATATTCTAGCCAAGGGAGAATGGTAACACTGGGAAACTGCATTTAACACCAAAACCTTGCCTCCCCATCTGTGCTCAGTGTCAGGATTCATACCCTCTCCTGGCACAGGCAGTCTTTGCAGTGCACCAAAAAAGAAAAACATTTGGATCTGACTTCTGGTTTTGAAGTGACACTTGGACCTTGTGCTGGAGCTCTGCTTATGGTTGAATTTCACCCATCAAAACAAATAAAAGTTATATATAACTTTTAGAAAGTTATAATGGTCTCATCTGCAGGGTGTTGAAATACTGTCTCAAAAAGAGTGAGTGTCTCTAGATCTTTTCCAAGCAAACGACAACAGACGACCCCCAGTGTCAGGTAGGCTCCACTTCTCAACATTGTTTTCAGGAGAGATCATTCAGGAAACAATTACAGCTCCTGGGAGAGTTTCTAAATTTAATGGGAGTGTTTTGGCTAGCAATCCCTTTCCCAGTAAAATAGTTTCAAACAGCCAACATTAAAAGCAATATGCCTGTGACTTAATAAAATCACTGATACTGGGGACCACGCAGGAAAGTTCTACGGCCCCACAGGGAGTGGGGTGGCATGCATACAGCCAACAGCCTCAGTTTATCCAGAGCACAGCCCTACAGGGCCAGCCATTCAGAAACATCCAACAAACGGTATTTGTCATTGCGAACACGTAACCTTCATAGTAGCTACCCAATATTAATGAAGTAATAGGAAGAAAGTAGGCACAGGTAATACATTATTTCAGTAGAAGTGAAAAATGTTTTCCATGTTATTACTGGATAACAGTAAGACATGACTCAATATGTGGATCCTCAATGTATCTGAAAAACCCGGCTAACCTCAGTTAGGCAAAGGCTTCCAGCTTCTCTCTTCTCTCTTGGAAATACTCAGAGTAACAATGTACTGTATTGAGCTGATATCTGTTCTATACCTTTTAATTTAAACAAAGTCCCCTAACAATAAAAAGGCCGGTCATCCAAATTTCTAGTGTCAAGCATAAAGGTGAGCAGCATTCTCAGCTGCCGTAAAAGCTAAATTCTATGAGGCCGTTCCCACTTACAAGTATTACATTGGACAGTGCTTGTCAGATCAGACCTTAGGACAAGAATGCGTGTTGCCCAGCATATAACAAATGGAACGAAAGACAATGGGCACTATAGTCCAGTGAACACACTAATTATATTAATAAAATGAAAGCTTAAATTTTGAAGCTAATCCTGGGCTATCATTTATAAAAGTTAACAGGGCATATTTAATTTAGGAATTGGCTAACGCTTCTCTTTCCACTGCTGAAACCTCATAAATGAAATATACTGGATTGCTGCCCAGTGCGGAAATAAAAGTTATGAATAATGTTTCTATCTCAATCATTGTCAGTGCTTTAATATTCCTAATTACTTTAAAAAGCTAAATATTCAATATAGGAAAAACCTTCTTTTTCTTTTTATCTTCACTTGCAAGATTAGTGCAATTTAATAAGAGTCACTGGGTAGTTTTAGTCCACAAGACCCATCTGTACTTTGACATCTTATCCTTTCCTCTTCATTTTTACAGAGAATGGAGTGCTTGTTACTCTGTGTATGCATGTGTGTATAAATGTATACATCTATATATGTATGTCCATGTTGTCACAGTTGGGTTTTTTTAATTATTATTTTTAACTTCTCTAAGCGCACATGCACTGTATACTCACTGGCTGTTAGGTTAAACATATATATTACTAAAATTAACCAAAGGATAGAATGAGTTCCTGAGATTTTATACAATATTTTACAATTGAAGGTACTATTTTTCTTTTTTAAAATATTGTTACAGAAATATATTCAGTATGTAATGCTGCCCAATTTTTCCCTTGTCTACATGTCAGGTAATCCCAAAAGGTTGCTTCAAACCCCAGAGCATGGCCTTTCTTTCTGTCCCTCCTCCCTGCTCTCTCCCTATTGCCTTTTCTACTGTAACTGAGGAGACATCAGCAAAGCTGCAGACAAAACACCAGTAACTTGACCAGGGAAGAGTCTGCCCCATTGACTTAAGCCTCTGGAGGTGTTTGTCCCCAGTCACATTTAACTCTTATTCTCTTCTAAAGCCTCCCTTTATAGATCCCTTTGCTGTTATCTTTTTGCCTGGTAATGATGCCTCTTTTTTAAGATCCCAATCAATTTGGGAGAAAGGGAGGAATTAAAAGCAAAATGAAACGTTCATTCAGTAAATGACTCACAGCATCTTTCTCGATGCAGCTTTATTTACTTGCCTGACGCACAAATAGACTTCATTTAACAAGCTTATTTCCATTATGTCAATAACGTATTGGGCCTGTGTTACATAACATCTCTGATGTTTGTACTGGAAAGAACACTAGCTGTTTCATTCCGGCATGAACTAATCACATAGACTTGAACTTATCATCACCAATTAAGAGTTTGACACACACAGCATACCCAGCTGAAAGAACTGAAAGCCTCAAGTGTGAATTCATTTCCTAGCAAGAGGTGCAGAACTCCCACATTTACCATTTCCCTAACTTTTGCAGTATGGATAATTTAAGGTGTGGAATTCAAGTCAGAAGGTAGAATTTGGGCTGCATGAAAAGTCAATGGCAAAACTCCCACTGGCTTCAACAGGACAAGGATTCTGTCTAGAGATACTACTTTCCAAACGACTCCAAGTACCCCACAACGTATTTAATGAAGAATGTGTTGTATTAAAAATTTAAGAGAGAAAAATTTCATAATAGAGGTATATTATCTACATTGGTATCCTAATAACAGGACTGAAAGCATTAAGAGCATGCTCTACTGCACTTAACATTTCTTTGCAAAAACAAGCAAAAAAGGTGAAAGTCATTATCATAGGAGTTATTACCGCATATTGTTGCAAAATAACCAACAGACAACCTTCATTTTTCCACTTAAAGCATCCAAGTTCTAAGGCCACTGCTTTATTTAAGGCCTTTTTTTTAATGGCAGCATATATCTTTATCACATTTTTGTAATCTTTACTCACCACTAGAGCAGTCAGTACCTCCCCACCCTGGTTCACAATGACAAGTGTCAGGAGAAACACATCTTCCATGCACACACTCCTCTGTGCAGAGTGCTGTTAAGAAAAAACAATACACAGCATTGTAAACATATTAAGTGGCTGGTAAACATACAGTAAACTATGCCTTAGAGAGCAATATTTTGCTTAAAGATACTAAACAAAGCAAACACACAAAAAAGAATTACTTGCAAGATTTAATTAATACTAAGTGACCAAAATAAAATATAGGTCTCTTGACAGTGATAAACTCATTTGTCACTTGAGATTTTTGTAATGAAAAACTTTAACAACAGAAATTACTTTGGTTAGCAGTTTTGCTTCATAATAAAATTTTTACCAAACTGACATTATTATTGTATTACAGAATACCAGCTTCTTCTATTGCACTCAAGTTGCTACTGTTCATAAGACAAAATGGAGCTCGGTTCTGAAAGTATATTAAGATCCAAAATAGATTTGTAAAAAATGGCTCAAGAAGAAATAATTTTACTACATCATGCAGTAGCTGTAGTGCAGCCTTGTCTTTTCAAGGTCATCAAGCTTTCCATAACTACAGTGTTCTATATCTTACTTGTCCACTGTTTTATTATTGAAAGTTCAATATCCTCAAGGATCAAACTTGGAAAAACCGGTTGGTTTTACTGTCTCACTTGCCAGTTGACTAGAGATATACATGGGAGAATCTCCTTTTCTTCTCACTGAGTAGGAACAGCTCATGGTTTTAAGACTTTTCTTCTCCTGTGCCGCTTTGATGTCTGACTTACTTTCCAGTGTATGCCAATATGCCCATCACATACAAAAATACTTGGACAACACTGAATAACTATTTTAAAGGCTGAACTTCACTGTTTACTACCTTATTTCCATTTTACCACTTAGGACATTGCCAAAACCTCAGTGTGTCAGTGATACAAATTGGATGGTTAAGCTGGAACATACAATTTCCATCTAGACTAACATGTAAGAGTTAGTAATGAATATGATGTAGTGACAATGAGATCACTATATTAAAATATATATATAAAAAAGATATATGATATATATCATATTTAACCTATGTTTGTATATCCTGTGTTTTTATATCAGATGGGAAATGTGGCCATTGCGCTCACTTAACCAAGAACTGGCTGAAGCTGGACTACAAAAGACTTACTGGAAGACAAAGATTAATTCATTCCTGTCTAAAACAAGGCCATCAAAGCTGATTGGGGAAGTAGCTTTGTGTTGCTGTACTGAAAACCAGGCTGAACTACCCAATTCATTTTAAATCAGCCAGCGAACTTTCTTAAAATTGCACTGGGCCTGCCTAGGAACACCCTTTCAGTTCCCAGGTACCTCATGGGCCAAATGTTTTCCACCAATATCTTGTACATTTGAATGATTCCTGCTGTATTTGACATTCTGTTTGGACTACCAGATTGGTTCACATCTTGAAATTGCACTCACGCTGGCATCAAAGTTGATGGAAACATTTTGCTATCTATTCCGTGTTTGGGTCATTGTGGACCAAACCCACTACGCTATTCACAATATATTTAAATCCAACTTCAAATCATAACTGGACTTTGAATAATCCTATGGGACAAATCTTCCTGCTCTTTATCCATCAAATCACACGTGACCAGTGATCAGAATGTTGCCTTGTTATAATGACTGCAAGGTCTTTCTAGATTAGTCATTTCCTTTCTAGGTTCACTGCATATCAAAAGTGCAATTTATTCTTATTTCATATCTTGTGTTTAGACAGTATTGCAGGGAGCATGAAATATTGATAGCTAATTCTCTAGTCACTAATTGTCCTAATCTTTTGTGCATTTATTTTACTTGAGTTAGGGTTTCTGAAGACAGTGAGGCATCCTATTCTACATCTGTAAGATGAAAATCGAGACAGGGTATTAGAAAAAGAGGATTTTCCAATAAAGAAATACACGCCTTCATGCAATCATTTAAAAAAGGCTGGTTATCTATGACAGGAAGTCCACCTACAGAACAGCCACAAACTTATAATTTGTTATTAAGAGTAGAGAGTACTGAAAGATATACAATATGGTGGGATAGGGATACTTTGAAAATTCTGCCCCATATAGCTTTATCTAAGAATACAATTCTCATTGATGTAACTCTTACACATTAGTTTTACAAGAGGTATGGAAATCAAAACTGAGATTTTTCTGTTTCCTGTATAGACATTTACAATAATAAATCATTCTTACATGTAAAACATGCAACTTTTTTATCCTTTTAACTTGGTCAGGTTCTCAGGCCGAGGCATAATTTGTGAGCCAGAAAGTTGATGGTGGACTATTTCTTTGCTCTTCCAAATAATAAAACTCCTGCTCACGACTGGTCTAAATTTAGTTGATTTAGCCACAGAAACATGTCACACCTTAACTGTGTTAATATAAATATGAAATAATAATGACTAACAAAGTTTACTTAATCACTTATCTATGGACAGAAGTGCTGACTTTTGTAGTAGGGCTCCAGTCCCTCGGGAAGAGTGCTGTGTAAGACTTGCAAGCAAGATTCAAGACAGTATTCCTCATTCTAAAGTAATCAGTGATATGCAAAATACAAAAAAGTACTATAGACAACTGCATCTTTGGTTTTAGGTGTTTTGAAGTCCTGCATAGCTGAAGATGAGCAATTAAAGAAGCAAGTAAGGTAAAGACACTCCTTGGAACTGTGGGTTCTCTCATCTCTGGTTTATTAACTTGCCAAACAAGCAGCTATGAGCTCAGTAGCATATAGCCATTTAAAGCTGTGAAATTACACAGGTGTAATCCCATACGTGGGGGTGACAGAAATCCCCCCTGTTTAAAAGGGGGAGCTTTGATATAAGCCATTTTATTCAAAGAGGCAAATAATCAGACTCCTGCACTGTCTGATTTGAATTAGGCCTATAAAGGTCCATATAAAGGTCATATTAGGGTACAACTCTAAAGTTTTACCATAGCAAATAAAATTTTGAATTTCCCCTGTAAAAGGGAACTTTGCCTTGCTCTAATCTTTAGAGTTTAAATTAATTTTTCATTCTATTAACATTCAACATAATAGGATACAATGGTCCCCTAGGCATTCTTCATAATATACTTTGTACAGTGGTTTGCAAATGATCTTACTAGTTAATGGAACTATAAAAATTACTTGCACATAAAGGTCAAGAAAAATAAAGATAAGTATATACTTTCTGACACTGTCCTGTTCAACACTCAGCTAAAGGCCCCTGGAGTAAAGAATACTTGTACTAATGCAAGGAATGTAATCCCTCCCAGTATAATAGCCCAAGCAGTACAACCTTTGGAATTCCAGCCTTTTTATGTCTGCATTTTCCCCTGACCAATTCTCTTGAACAATCCAGCACCTCATTGATCAGTTTATTATTAGCATTCTTGGCATGAGTTTAAGATCAGTTTGTAGTTTCATTCAGCCTGGTAATAAAATGACCTACATCAAAGCCCTGCCAAAATGCCATCTTTGTAGCAATGCATTTAGCATGAGTTATGTGGCCATATTCAAGGTTACACAGCAACTGCTCCTTATCATGGAATAAAGTCAACAAAAGGGTTCTGTAACAATTCATTTGATGCTTATCACTTACTTTATAATTACAAACAGTGCTTTTTTTAACATATAAGGTCAATCATCAGGGAAATAGATCTAAAGATTAAACTCTTTTCACACCTGAAATGATTGCATAGATTTCTCTAACACTAGCACTTATTTTTTAATTGTTGTCCTGAATTTGAATTTAGATATATTAAATGGGTTGTCTATGCCTCCTGTCTACAATGGTATACAACAGCCAGGATATTGTTATTAAGGAGTACACTGCTAAGCGGAGCCGACTCTTCTGCCTGGAGAATACATTCATTGCAGAGTTACTTCAACTGAGTGGCACCACTGTTAGTTTTTCCCAGACAAAAGCAGCCACAGTCCAGGGATGGAGAGCTACTCTGTCTTCCTTGGTGCTGCATTCCTCTGTATGGACCCAAACTATGACATTGCAGGGTTTAACCCTCCTGTACCATGTTGTTTACACACACTGTTCTGCCCTGCTCATCACTACATTATCAACCCACTGACTGCTTGTACTCCATTAAGCAACGTAACTAAAAAACACAATTACCTCCTTAGCCTCCTTCCTAGAGGTGAAATTGCATTTAGAGAAGGGTTTCATTCTAGGGGAATAAGTATGGAGTGATTTAGCCTGAGAAAGCTTCGTTAGCTTGTCCAAAAACACAACTCGTGTACTTATTTCACAAAAGGCACAGTCAAAAAAAGGTGTCTTGTGCTCATGATGGAATGTGGTAACATTTGCAGTGGTCTTTTGAACCTGGAGGAGTTCACAGCCACTGACCCAGCAAGCTCCATCTCCCTCCCACTTCAGCTGGTGGGACTTTTGTTGTGGCAGACAAGTAAAATATCTTCAAAACAGAGACCAGTATAATTACAAAGTCTAAAGGAACCTAGCGCCGAAAGCAGAAAACAGACTTCATGGACTGCACTCATTCATAGCAGCGTGTGCTGCTGAAAAGACGTGCTGGAGTGTTCTGTACAAGCTAGAGTTTCCTGGGCTCTGCGGGCTCTCTGCCTAGGGATTGTAGTGCAGCCAGAAGGTGATGGAAAGCATAAATAAATGTAGATACATTATAATAATGGAAAATAATGCTAAATGAAGATACAGATGCTACTATATGAGAGCACAGACACAAGAGAAATTCAGGCACTCCTAGAACTACACAGAATAAACTGGTCTACTGTCACTGCACATGTGGCAAAAGGACATTGCCCCATGACTGCAAGTTCTTCAAAATAGTTTTCTTTTCTCTGCTCTACCTTAGGCACTCACTGCCAGTTTTTCTTCACTATACACTGATCTCACCCAGACTCTGACGAATTTCGTTTATTTGCTGTGGACAAAAGGTAGACCTGCATTTTTTCTATTATATTGCTGGTATTTTAACTTCAGGTCATCTAACCAGTTTGCCCCATCCTTGATACTTGTTGGACTACACAAAGCAGAAATTTAATAGGAAAAGTGATGTTTTCCTTCACTATTTAATATGTGTCCCTGGAACAATTTGGGCCATTTTAGCACATTCCTCCAGTCTTGCCACTTTTAGAGGAAAGAATAATTTTGTCAGGTAAAATAGCAGTTATCTCATGGCCAGTGGTTTCAGATAATGCAGAGAGGTCAAAGAAGATGAAAAAAAATGAAAAAGATGCTTGCCCCTAATCCATTAGGAATCTATTCACTCGGGGCCACTCTGGTGTTTCCATCTTAATGTACTGGCCTGAATCCAGGTTGTGCTGAGTCTACGATATTAGCTTCATTAGATAAGCCTGTAGTCAGCTTTTGGCTAGACTGTCTTAGAATGTGCTCAGAAAAGGAAGGTTTGATAGTAGAAGAAAGATGACAACAGCTAATGCATCTAGGTAGGTTTTCCTCATTCTTAGATTATTGCTTATTTGTGGAACGGAAGATTGCCTCTCTAAATCACTGACTTTCCATCAGGAATCATGCTGATTAGATGGTGTCCTGGATAATTGTTTCAATGATGTGGGATAATAGTTCTTTGCATTGCTTAATGTCTATTTCTGTGGCCATCACTCAGGATACATCCATTAATTTATCACCTTGGATAGCACTTTAATGCAGGGTTTAGCAGCTTTAATAGATGAAGATATGAAGAGATCTCAAAGCTGTTGAGGCACTGAGGAATTTATTGCTTCAGTGTATGGCAACCCTTATTTTTCATCTCCCTCTTGGTATCCGATGAAAGTACTAATAAAAAAATACAAAAACAAGGAGATCAATGTGAGCAAAGGAAAGATGAGACTGATGCAGATCATATAACAGCAATGGGTCGCAAGATCAACTCCTTTTCCTGTAGGTGCATTTCCTCCGCATTTTTTGGCAGATTTGGAATTAGAGACTATGCATCTATGCAGTCAGAGCAGAATCAATGGTCTTTCTTGTCGTCTGGGGCATGGGGAGTCTCTGACCATTGCCTTATTGATCTCTTCAAGATAGCAGCTAGGTTGTGTTATCCTCAGTCTTGACACCCTGCCAAAGCTTAGGGAGTAGGCTATGCCAGAGAGGACTTGTGAATGCTTGAAGTAAAAGAATTGAGGAGATACATTTTGAGGATTTTGTCTTCTCCCAGGAGCAGAATCTGACATATGTCAGTGCCATCATTGACAAAATATCAGTAAATCCCTACATGAATCTGCTAGGAAGTGAAGATTTGTTAATAAGCGTAAAATCTATGATAGTTTCAGCTCAGATTTCTATTACCAGATAAATGGCAATCTAAGGCTCTGATGACTAATAAGAAGGTAAACACAGGACCTCCCACGTTCTTGTCATGGCTCAGTGTCCCAGGCAGATGACATGGGCTAGTTTAAAGGTCCTGGAATAATTCCAGCCAGTCCTCAGTGTTTCAGACTCTCAGGTTCCTCATAGAAGGAATGCTCACAGTTTACTGATTACTGGAGGATCTGGCACTGATGAGAATCTAGTTTAGTCCTTGTTGCAATCTATTGCCTGCCATAGGCCTTACTCTAGGGAGTGGTTAGGGAAGTAAACTGCGCCAGGGAAGGTCAAGGTAGAGAAGAGGCTGCCATTTTTTCTGCATGCCCTGAGAAAGGCAAGACTGGTGGAGCACTTTGTGGAATTGCAGTCCGGTTGGTTCCGAGGAAGAGCTGAGCTGGAGCAGCACATCCCTGAGACAGGAATGGCATCACATCAATGACTGCAAAATAGTGCCAGTGACAGTAACAGAGAAGGTTAGAGCCCTGCAAAAGGAGAGGTCGATGGCAGTCACACATTTAACAGACTCTTTGTGTCATTTTGATGCCCCATTGGCTTCATCTGCTCTGGTAGAGAGAGGGAATGGGAGATAGTACTTACCATTTAATAATGTCTGAACGAGAGCTGAAAAGCAGCCTCCTTGTAGCAGCAAATGTCAGAAGAGCAGAACTGGGGTCAGTAAGCTGAACCGCTTTGTATCTTTGGCTGCGTGAATAACAGAAGAGTTTTGCGGTACTTCAAAGAACAAAAATGGAATGGTGGGAAGGCATTGCAGGACTGAGCACTGAAGTGCATCTCCCTGCAAAGTGGACAGGTTGCGAGGTTGGGTAAAAGCAACACTAATCCGTTAGTCTGTAGACAAAGTCACAACCAAGATCTGGCAAGAGGAATGTGTGCAAAGGCATGAGGGAGTTAAGTTTAACAACTAAGCAAATTCTGCAATGAAGACAAAGCATCTGTCTAATGCCTGATTTCAACAGATTCATGATTAAGGTCACATATAAAGGCAAGACCAAGGTCAGAGATGACAGTCCATACAGGTATGTATCTGGCTCACCCCCAGTGCTCCATAGGGGTCATGAGATACAAGCACCTGGGCTTGCTCTGTGGGGTGAAGAAATTGACCTTCAGGTGAAATCCTGACTGCTCTAAGGTAAGTCACACTCCCAATCCACTTACCATTTCTAAGGCTCAGTCTTTCTCACTGCCATCACAGAAAGTGAATCTGAGCCCGTAGAGAACTCTCTGGAGATCAGCTAAATATTGATAATTGTTGATTGCTTAAGGCCTGCAACTGATTTTATGCAATTTCTGCAATTGCTTCAACTAGTAATAATCATTGCATTCTACCATGTTGAGAGGAAAGACTTACGCTGAGATCAATTCTGCTGATCAATGTTCTAATACAATATTAGTCTGTGAGATAATTTCAGCATTTAACTTTTTCTGGTAAACGATTTCCCATTGCTTCACTGTAGGGTTCAAAACAATCATTATCACTAGTTCAAACTGTTAATGAGGTTAAGAGAGATCCTGAATCAGCAGAGCAGAATCTATGACCCAGGAAAGCTTTTCCTCTCCTGTCCCCTCTGTCTACTCCTTCCATTTTGGTAAATTGACCAACCCTTTCCAGCAGTTTGTAGAAAATACATTTTGACTAGTTAATTTTCTACTTGATTCAACCAAGCAGCAAACTTAATGACAATTTGTCTGCAAATTGTGCTTTACATTGCACCCTTAGAAAGAGCTTTACTATCTTTTTCTGAGTAATGTAGAAATATTAACATCTACTCTTATGCATTGTCTTTCTTTCTAGCAGACCTCACTCCACCAAAACTAAATGCAGTCAAATTGTGTGTGCCAGCAGGAGGCTCCAGAATTTTTGAGGACAGAAGAGAAGAGAAGCAATTTTCTTGTGCCAAAACCAGTGGAAGTATTCCTCAATCATTGTGTTCTCAACCTTAGGGGAATTTTTTTTGCTGCCTCAGGGAGTGAAATTCTTGACAGGCTGGGGAATAGAGGAGAAGCTCGTACCTAAGATCCCTGGTCATTTCAGCTTTCCTGCCAACATATGGAGAAGTAGCCAAACCTACCAGAAGAGGAGAAAGCATAACCTGATCTACCAAACTACCTGTGATGGCAGGCAGTATCAAACTACACTCAACAGACTGCTGAAGGAATGACTGTTCTCCACTCATAGGTATGGGTATCTTCATCTGCAGTCTGGGCTCTCCTAGGAGTTGTGTTGGAATGGAAAGTGAGATGCCGGTTGCAAAGCACAAAGTTAGAAATTAGCTAAAAGTGGTAAGTCAGAAATAAATGTTTCCATCATAAAAAGACTACAGGAACATACAGTGCCCTACAGCTGAGGAAGGTGATAACTGAATTACAGAGGTACAGGTAAGTACTCGTATCACACATGGCAGAACTGTATGAAACTCATCAGTTGTGGGATGGCATTTCTAGCCGAGTAAGCCTCACTATAGAAATTTTGCTAGTATATTACTACTGCCTTGCTTCATGTCACAGCTGCCTCTACTTTTTTACTATGACTGTATCACTCAAATAGACCAAGAATTTACAGGTTCCAACACTGGCTGAGTAGCTATTTGATTTAAGCAGTTATAGAGGAAACATATAGGATAATGTCAAAGAAAATGAGCTATTATTAAAAAAACCAAACACATTTATAACAAGGGCAAGATTCTCCGAGGTGCTACAGCAGACAGTGAGAGAGACATCAGCAGGACATTGGCCTAAACAGTCTAGTAAAATAGCCAAGCCATCTTGCCTTGTTTTCTGGAAATCACTTCAAAATTACAGCACTTGCATATTTTGCTACAGGTTACCCACTTGGCATTAAATGAATTTCTTTGTGTACAAATTCCATCATATTACTGTTCCTGTGAAATATTTATTTTTGGATCTGGTAGCACTGCTACATGTCCGTAGTTCTCTGATTACTGACTTGCCCTGAATTGTGGGTTTCATGCCAAGAAAATTCTATTTTCTGTCAGTAAATGACATAGCTCCACTGCTGATTGATTTTCATAGGCAGAGAGTATGTGCTGTGTGTAAGAGTGAGGATGGGTACATCAAAAATATTGTTCCTAAAAGATCAAAAGTAGATAGATGAAGACATCTGGACTGCACAATACTTCTGGCTATCTTTGCTGAGCAATGCAACACCTGATAAAACTAAATTACACCAATTCTCCTAGATAAATTTTAGTCCTGTGGCACATTGAATAAACTATTGATTTTTCAAACAAAATCTTTCTTCATTCTTATTCCAAATTTCATCAAGCCAATCTAACAAATATCCTTTCTTTGTTTCTCACCAAAATAGGATGAATATGGACAAATTTCTAAAGGCAGACCTGTCATTGAGGCCAGGCTATTAGATGGCATGGGCTCTAGAGGGCCAACGCATTTCAGATTTGATTTAAGATCAAGCCACACAATGCAAATGAAGGTCACCCTGATGAAATCAAGGATAGAAGTATAGTCTGTTTGAAGATCATGTTAATGTAGAAGCTACACTAACATTATTGGGGAAGGAATATTTAAATGCAGACATTTGTAACTTTTCTCACATTTCAAAAGGAACCATAGCACTGTGATTCAGAGCAACTTACTGAAAAGAACTGCAAAAAAGACCCCAGGAATTATGGGGGCTGATTCTCATCTCAAGCCACTAGTTTAAACTTTCTGTAACCAACTCTAGATTGCAGGTCAGCTGATTTAGTTTCAAGTCCAATTTCTTAGTAAAGTCTAAGTGTCTAGAGAAACTTTCTACTAATGAGACATGGTAAAATGTACCTTCCAACTCCTGTGATTCACACTGTTGCTTGAAAATAGAAGATGGGAGCTGGAAATAAAAACTTACCTACATTATCAGAAGGTATTGAAGATATATACCCTTTACTATAAGGTGAATGTTACATAGCATTTGCATAAGCAAAACTATTACACAGTATTTGGTGAAAAAAAGATCATTTTGGATGCTTTTAATAATCCTTTTAAAATGAATTCTATTTAAACTGCAGATTTTCCTAAAAGACGACACCTCTGAATGCAGATGTAGTGATACCAGATCCTAAGATATGTACCACTGACTTACTTCAGCAGAGCTCGTATATGCACTACACTGCTGAAAGCCTCCTTTTGTTGCTTGCTATACTGAATACCAGTTTTAATTTCTTTACAAGTATGCTTATAACGTGTTTCTCACACAGTTTCTTATTTTCAATCAGAAAAAAAAATATCTCTTTATTTGACTCAGTTTATGTATTCAAGTTGTAAGATTTTTCACGTAAGGCTATCTTTTAGTGGTTTTGCACATGGATTTCTGGGCATTACAGTAATAAAAGTAAATCATAGTATTCAGAAAGGAAAAATCTTGGTAAAAAGAAGGGAAGCTTTGGGATTAAATAGATTGAAAATATCTCTTGACTTACTGCATCAGAGAAAGTGAGGTTTGCAAAAGTGAATACCTATGTTAGAAATACTGAGCTTAAGATAAATTATTCAAAAATGTTTTGTGATCAGATCTGCAATGAACTGAAGTTTTGTGAAAAATTTCCCTGGAGAGCCTTAAAAAACCTTTATTAAAAGTGAAAAGCATGTACAACAATACACAAATATGAAGTTGGATGCTATAATCCTGTAACAGAAAGAAAAAGAGAATGCCTGTGCAAACAGTCAAAGAATATCTGGTTCTAGAGGAAGTATCCATGGCTGGTTAGAAGAGCTCTGTCTCTGATTAGCCTTTTTGATATCCGATTAATACTCATACACTGTACTAGAGTATGAAGTGTTAACAGATGCTTTTCAAGCTATCAGCCGACATCATCATCTTCTTTCACTGAGAACAATTAGGGAACCAAAAATAAACACTGATTTGCCAACTGACTCTATTGCAAACCTAAAATTGCCATCTATGTGCACTTTGGGCAACTTTATTCACTCCTACTATCCATTTTGCCCTGTCACACTCTTTTTTTTTTCCCATGAAGAATTCATGCAGTTCTGCTTCACTATCACCCACTTCACTAAAGTAACTCATACAAATGTCTCAGGAAGGTGCTTTGCTATATAAAGCTACAGAAAGAATTAGTACATCTGTATGAAAGCAAAACTCAATCTGCAGATCAGTTGTTACTTCAACAGCAACAGCTGACATTTATTATTGTTGAGGTGTTAACACTGCTTAGAAATGGTGTATATCCACAGTTCTCAGCCAAGCTGATGGAAACATTCAACACCTTTGAAAGCCAGGCTCCCGATGCAAAAGTACGGTTTCAATAGGAAGAAGTTACTTCTTTTCTGAAGTCCTACAGTGATCTGCACGATTTGGCATCTTATTATTTTTACACTTTGGTCTAAATGATTTACGCTTCAGAGTTGTAAGTACTTCTTATTTTAACATATGTGATCGCTTTCTACAAATTTTGAAGACTTGTTTCGTAACAGAGTATATCTGTTTGCATTAAGCTACAGAGTAGCTGGCCTATTTTTATAGGCTACCACATATTCATCAGAAATAGATGCGGTTGCAAAAGCAATAGGAAATCCATGGAATAATATATCTTTACCCTACCATGAGACATGGATTAAGTGCCACACAAGACAAAGCTAACTGGGAACAAAGGGTACTACAGCTCTTTAAATTCCCACCCAGTAAACCCACTCCCAGGTATTACCCAGCATTCGAGAAACCAACATCAATAAACACAACTAGTTTGGTATGGTATTTCATATGGCAGGCTTATGTAGTACACCTAGTGTGAATGTCACTGGTATTTTTAAGAGGGACTGCTAAAAGGATGCAATGATTACAGGCATACGTTCCAAAAGTTCACATACAAGAGATGTACATTATGCACAGGAAAATGCTGAAAGCAGTATACTTAAGCCTAACATGCAGCTTTTGGGCCAAATTCAATCTGCCAAGTGCTTCCAGCCAGTCTCATTCCTGTGATCGAGGAGATGGGGAATAGTTGAACTGTAAGTAAATGCGCCCAGGTAGCCAAATGCCTCCTCCTGCCCGCAGAGGTTGACATATTTAGGGCATCCATGTGTGTTGCTATAAATGGCTGAGAGACCAGAGGGTAGCAGGAGCAAGGCCCACAAACCCTCAGCCAGCCCAGACAACTGCCAACACTGGCTCGTCCTTTCCAAGGTTCTGACATGAGTGAAAAGTATTTGAAAAGAGTGGTTCACACCAGCTTTCAAAGTGGTCCCCTGTCACTACTGAAACTAAGAGGTGGAAAGAGCAAAAAAAACCGTAAGGAGATTTCATGAGGATCATATTGATGAGCATGTTTTATTAACTACAGTATGGCTGTATGTACTGGGTCTGGCTGAGATGGAGTTAATTTTCTTCATAGCAGCTTGGATGGTGCTGTGTTTTAGATTTGTGACCAAAACAATGCTGATAATGCTAACATTTTAGCTATTGCTGAACAGTGTTTGCACAGCATCAAGGCTTTCTCTGTTTCTCACGCTGCTGCCCCCCACAGTGAATAGACTGGGGGTATGCAAGAAGTTGGGAGGGGACAGAACCAGGCAGATGACCCAAACTAACCAAAGAGATATTCTACGCATTATAATGTCATGCTCAGTAATAAAAAGGGAGAGGAGGGGCTTTCAGGTGACTAGCAATCTTTTGTTCAGTAACTGGGTGGTATCAATCTACCCATGGGAGGTGGCGAGTGATTGCCTTTGCATCACTTGTTTTGTTTTGTTTCTCTCTTCTTGCACTTCTCTTTTGCTTATTAAACATTTTTTTTGTCTTGATCCACAAGATTTCTTTCTTTTACTTTTCCTCTCCTCTTCCCCTGTCCCACCAGGGGAAGTGAGTGAGAGCAGCTGTGTGGGTCAGTGAGGGAGCAGGTACTGGGGTTAACCCACAACACTGTGCTATGCTATTATTCTATTGTATGCACTTCAGACATTCTTGTAGTGATACTGATTCATTTTTATTTACCGTTTCAATCTTCTAAGATGCCTAGAAATGAGGAAGAGGCGTGATTGGTGCTTACACTTGGCATAGGTTGCAGTAGATCTTTTTTTCAGTCAAGAAGGAATCTGCCTTAGAACAGTCCCCCACATCTGACTGATGGCTTCCCAGACATCTAAAGTTAATGTGTGACAAAGACTCTGGAACTGGTCAGAGGAAGGTCACAGCCAGAGGAAACTACAACAGAGAAGATGTGGAAAAAGATGCTATCTTAGATTTTGTATGTACATCAGAAGCTCTTTTTAAAGGGCATCTAGATTTAGGTAACTTTTTTTTTCCTCTCTCTCTCCCCCTCCTTTTCTACTAGGCTTTAAAACTTATTCAGAGCACAAGGGAAATAAATCTATTAAATGAGAGAAGGATATAAAGGAGTGGTCAAGAATACAACTTCATTTTTAAACATGTGTTTCATTTCACACATCCATCTTCTTTCTGACCCTATTGATTTCAGTAAGTTAACCCAACTCACCACACGTCTGGACTACTAATGGACTTCAAACTCTTTTGGAGGGAAAATGCTTCTGGATTTCTGTGCCTTCATAATTTGATAAATGGCAAATGTTCTGTATGTATGTCCTCAAGAACAGCTCACTCATATATGGGATGGACAGAATCTTGTTTTTATAAGTCTATGCAAGTGAATGGATACCAGCAACAAAGGAAGGATTGAGCCATAAAGCTATTGCGGATTAGCGCCGGTGCCCTCCACAGCATTCTAGATCAGTGCAAACTAGCATTAACAACACTGAAGTATATTCAAGCAGGAGAAGGAGGAAGGGGATTTTGAAAGGAAATCGAGACATTAAAGAAGATGTGAAAGCGAGGATGAAGTTACTGAAGATGTCCATTCAAACATGGTGGATCTGTGCTGATTTACAGCGGCTGGGGACCAACCTGTCTTTGCTAAAAGTGAGCAAATTAATGGACTAAACTTTGCATGGCTTTCTTTGAATTCAACAATGAACTCCTACCTATGATTCTTGTGCCTGAAGCTTCCAGGCATCCAGGCCATTAGCATGAACACTACAAGTAGCTCTGGATCCAGTGCCTCCTTCTGTGTCTACATTCCCATTATTCTTTTATACTGATCCAACTGAGATTGCCTAAAGCAGCCAGAAAAGCTTTTTTACTGCTACACTAGCAACAGTCTAAATCTTTTTCTAACTATAATGCCTGCATAATTTTTCCTCTGATATTTATTAAGCCCCTTGAGACATTATATAGCTTTAGCACACCCTCATTTCTGACTTCATGCTATTTTCATTCCCTTGTATGAACATTTTTTTTCTCCTCCTTCTACTGCATTTCTTCCAGAAGTCCTTCCCCTACTTCATTCCTACTCCCCACCAGCATCTTTGCAAATCCATCAGCATCCAGAAGCTGACTGCAAATATAAAATGATGGATGGGAGATGAGAACTGATTTTTTCACCTTCCCATCAAAGAGGTCTCTCCATTATCTTCAGGCTAAATAGTAACCCAGTGTCTTCATCTATGCCACAAAATGAAGTGACCTACTTACAAGGCTGGTCTCCCTCTTCCTATCCACATACACCTGCCTCCCAAGATGCTGAGAATTAATAAGCAAAGGCCTCTACTGTTTGCAAAGCTGTGGCCAGCCCCACTGTGTTCTGTAAAATGGTATATTAGACATTAATATATGGCTGCTAGGTTACACTCTGCAGTACAGAAACAGAAGTTGAATGCAGATAATCAGTTCTGTTGCATGCTCCTTCTGCTGCTTTTCTATCAACCCACCTCCTCATTCAATAGAAAACAGAGATTCCTCCCAGTCACTACACACGGGCAAGAATGTTGCTGCAGCTATGGCCATGACTACGACTACTACTACGAGAAGCAGAATTTCTTAATTCCTGCGCAAGTTTCCCCTCAGATAGGAACACAGGACCCAAATTATTTTCCCCATATTCTTCACTGGAAAAAGATGTATGGAGTCATCTCAAATGCATATAAAAGGAGAAATTTCAAAGCATCTCCTAGCGTCATTTCACTCTATAATTAATAACGCTATGTGCAGAATGGCCTTCCACACATTTTCTTGCACTCATACATCCCAAATCAGAAAGAGAAAAAGAATGTCCCCTGATACAAAGTATCTATGTACTGCTATATCATTTCCCTTAATTTATGTTGCATTATTGATGTACAGAATGCCGTACCTGAATAATGCAACAGTAAGGCTCTTTCTTAGAGAAAGCGCTAGCACCAGCTTTAATGTGTGTCTATAAAGATAAGAAAAATATATTTCCTAAGTCCAGCAGTTTTCAAACAGTATATTTTCAAGTTACATGAATGCTCACCATGAGGAATTTAAAATTGAGGTGAGAAAGGGGGGGACAACGTTTCTTTAAAATGTTAATGAGATACTGCCTTATAAAGTGAAAATATCAACAAATCTGACATACGAACAAACATTATGAATATTCAGGAAGTTTAAGCTGCTGATTCAACATTTTCTAAGAGTGCACAACTTTCGCACTCATCACATAAGCTATTATTTTTCTTTTCATCATAAGTACACTCTACTGTGGTGTCGGTGTGTTGTTGTAACATATGCATTGAATTGCAAGCATTGTAATTCATCCAGATGGCAGGAAGCTTTGGAATTGTTACTCCTATGGTACAGATGTTTAACAATCTAGCCATATGGCTCCAATAAGGCCGTCTTTTGAAAGATTACAAAAACTACACTAGACATGCAGCCTTGTAAATTTGAGCACAGTCCTGAGGTATGAATGTTCATATTGCTACAATATAAAAGCATACATCATACTATGAAGTTGGCATGTCTATTGGAATTACAGGATTTATGAAACATTATTTAAAATCCTGAAAAAAATCAGGTCCAAAATTTGCATAATTTCACCAAGTCATCTATCAAAAGAACATTCTTCATTTGTTTTTGAAATTCATTAAAGGTGTCAGACATAGGCTAGCTGAAAAGATGGGTAAATAACTACGTGCATATATAATAATGTCCCTAACCTCTGGCCTCAGTGAACTACCACTCTAGGTGACAAACTGAGATTCAACCAGTGAGACCAAGAATTTCTCTATAAAAAGATTTGTCAAAGTCAAGGAGCCCTGATGAAGTTTGTGGCAATTGTAATGTGGAAAGCTGAATGTTGAGAAACAGTCTGAGATCAATAATATCTTGGCCAAGAAAGGAAAGAACCATGAAATGGTCAATCTGTAACTCTACTGAATTCTGGCAGGTTTGAATGACAGATAAACAGCAGCAAATAAGATTGTTAAATCACTAATCCTGTCATTATTACATCCTGTCACATTGCATAGATTTATACATTAGAAAAAGAGTGTAAGGTATGACAGTGAAAAATAAAACTGTTAAAAGCTAAAATATCTCAATCTACGAAGAAAAGGTGAATTCCCAACTTTGCGTTTCATGGTTGGTTTTTTCTGCTAAAAAGTCAGATATAAGTAGATGCTGCTTGCAGTCCCATCTTCCTTTTCTCTGATGCTTGGGTCTCTGACCCTTTGTTACCTAGAAGAAACATCTCTTTTATATAAATCTGTTGTGCAAGAATAAGATTAAAATGGACAGACTGAACAAAGCATTGGTCTCTCAGACAAAAATGTATCCATTTAGCACACGGGATCTTTCCACTTGACATACTCTTAAAGGGAAGTATTCAATTACCATCTACTCAAAGGGTAAAAATCACAAAAAAGCCATGTAATATTCCTTTTCTTTTTCTTTTTTTTTTGAGCAGGAAAGTATTCAGAGATGCTTTATCTACCACAGATACTAATCTAGGCAATATAATTTTAAAACACCCTTATGAAAACCTTGAAGGGCAGTTGAACCCTGTGGTTGTTAAAAAAAAGATTTTCTGCAGTTTATGCATTTGCTTTGCCAAAAGCTTACCTTCGCATACAAAGTATAGTAAATCATAGTTGCTCTGATTTACTACCTAGACTACGCTGTTTGTTTTCAGGGACAGCTCAGTGAAAAGCTATGTCATGTATAAGAACATTCAGAGAAGGTGAATCATTTTGCAAAACTACCAGAATGGTAGCAACCATTTCTAAGATGTCAATGGAAAAAAAATGCAGATGTGCATTTGCAGCATTTTTCAGGTGGTATTTTTTGAAAACCTTTACAACCCAAAAATATTCCAAGCCCTTTATAGGCACAAAGACAATTTCATACCCCAAAACTGTTTAACCTAAGTACTGATGGGCTGGCCAGATGTGTAATTTTCCAGTCAACAATTTAAATTATTTGACCTTGTGCCTGAATTCCACATTTTATGGGGCAGTAGCATATACAGATCTCAAAAAGGCAAAGAAGACACCAGAGAAAGAGCGGCAGAGCAAGAAGCTCTGGGTCAACCTGATTATTTAGAACTGAGGGTAGATTTTATTAGACCTAATCCATTTAGTAAGTCCCAACAGGAGGACAAAGACAAAAACATGTATCTGACATTCCTTTAAAAAATAGTAAATGAGAAGGGAAAAGATCAAAACAGTAGCTAAAAGCCTTAACTCCTGCTTTAAAAGCCAAGAAACAGTCATTAATAGAGATTTAAACTCAGCCTTCTCTAGTCTAAACATGTCACTGTTAATTACAAAGCTATTTAACTTTTGCAAGAAATAAAGACTGCTATTAATGAAAGAAGAACCAATTAGCCTTTAATCTACACACTGTTTTTTAATCAAACTTTCTTTTGATCATCAGACTCACTGCGGGATGTATTCTTTCCTCCCCGTGTTGTAGTGTCTTCCATGATTGCTAATGGAATAGATTTTAAAGGGCTGGCTGAGTGGGGAGAACATTCTCTGCAGGGCTGGAGCTTCCTTCCCTTCATGTCAATGGGGCTTATCGGAAGCACGCTCATCTCTGAACCATGCCACCCTATGACAGCATAGGCAAGTGGAATGATTTTGATGGTGTCTCCAGACCTCTCTCTTGTAGCAGCTGCCATTAAAGGAGCAGGCACTTAACATGTCTAGAGGAACGTGGGACAGGAGTACTAGACTACCTTGTCAGGCAGAAAATATCAGTTTAAATAAAAGAAAGAAATGGGAAGGGGAAAGTAAAGAAAGAGGCAAAAGACGGCAGGCGCCACCAGGAATGAAAATAGAATTCACTGCTGACTGCAAAGAACAAGGAATGGGAGAATTCGCTTGTTGGCACAGTAACGTATTGTGGAAAAACAGAACAAAACGAAACTAATGGGACCAGGGCTTGATGTGTTAGAAACAAAAGGGATGACATGAAAAGGATCATATTAGCTAAATACTGTTGTGCCTTCAAACTGTTGGTTGCATGGTCAGAGAGTCTCAATGAGGTTTTTTGTTTGTTTCTTTTTTTTTCTTTTTTTCTTTTTGGCTATGTGGCTGCTTGTGGTATCAAAACAATAAGACCAAGTACCTAGAATCAGTCGTGATGGAGAACTTCTTCCTTTACTTCATTTCTTTCTCAGCTGCACTTGCTGCTCAGATTTCCCAGGAAGAAAGATACATAGAAAATGTCTCTGAGGCATGCACTTTACATTTATAACCATGCAGATAATGAAATATAAGACCCTGACTCTTACATTCTCTCTGTTATTTACACATGCAAATATTATCTGCATGCACTCTGTCAAACATGATACTCCTGGTTTGACAGGATACCTGCTGTCTGTTCTGCTTTAGCAAAACTTTGGTGTATGGTGTATGCTGTTCTTTCTCCATAATATAAAGACAAAATTTGCCTGGCAGCAGCAGAACTCTTGAGTATTAATACTACCAGAAAAGCACTTTGAAATAAATGTTAATATCCTCAAAGAATTAGAAAGTCTGCAGAGATCTCCTGTTGTTGCAACCAGTATGGCAATTAAAAAATAAAAAATAAAACAGCCAATAGATTGCAGAGAGAAACGTGGAAACAAATATGTTGTGTGCCAGACAGGATTCTGAGTCACAAAATTCAAGTTGGTAATAAAAGTATGTGGAACAACTGCTGAAATGATATTGACACTTCAGAAATTTAAAGATAAGTACATAATTAACATAAGAAGGATTTTAGCAAAGACAATAAGTTACATTAAATGTTTTTCAGGACTTGAGTAACAGCACTTCGCACTTCAAAAGGTCAAATTATTACTCCCTCTGTAAAAGAAGGCTAATTGTAATGCCTTATCTCAAAGGGCTGGTAATTTTTCACAGTCCAAAGCCCCTTTAAAGTAACCATTTGGCATAAAGGTAATTTAAAATGAGATTAGGGTCCATTTGTGTTTTTGAGGTGCTCATATATTACAATATAAGTACTCAGATAAAAACACCAACAGAATTAGACAGAAATAGCTTTAAAGCACTGTGTCAAGATATTTAAAGTTAGCTGGATAAATGTATCATTTTCACATTTAAATTATTCTATGGCATTCTAAACTTGTCAATAAGATTTGGATTCTGATGCTGATCAAAACCTCCTTGTGTTTTTCTTGTGTCATAATCTTATTCTAACAAGATGTAGACAAGAGATCCCCAGCTCCACTCTCCTTTTGAGCAAAGTGTAGCAAATGCATTCTGCTTCAGAATACTTAGAAAGATGCAATACTGAAAACACGTGATGTTAATGTACAGGACATTTTTAATTAACAGTGCTTTTAGGTGTTGCTGAAAGATCCATTTCGCTTTTTGTCCCCCTCAGACTGACCTAACCACTCCAGAGCTTTTTATTTATCTATACAGAGCAATTAGGACAAAATTCTTCTGGCATTTGCAAAGATTTAAAAAAAGGAAAATTATTGACAGAGACCTTGTGAAACACGAGATTTTAACTGTTCGTACCTGAAGTAAGAACTTTCAAAGTTAAGAGGCAGAAACTTTACACTGCTTCCTAAACTATCTAATAGTTTATTCCTTAGAGTGTCCCCTAATTCTTTAACATTAGTGCATACTTGCATAAATTACTCCCCAAAGCAAGGTCGGATTCAAGAAAGTACTCAGGAACTTGATTAACTCCCTCCCCCCAATGATTTCAGCAAAATTTTACTTAGGTGCTTCAAATGCATATACCTGAAATGACCTGAAATGTTCTGTATCTGCAATTCTGACTGAAATCAGTGGGGCCTGAAGGTTCTGAGCAGCTCTGAAAATTAGCCCGTAATATTATTACTGCAAAACATCTTTAATTTGTTTACAGCTCCTCCAAAAATTACTTTTAATTGTCATATCTGAATCAAAGCTCTGTACGTACGTATACAGTAGTCTCCACTTTCATAATATCCAGGGCAGCACTGAGATCTTCGCCGATACATAGTTCTTAGTCCTCTTCGATACGCTGTTTTATAACTTATTCTAAATTGCGAGACAGAAAGCCATTTGACAATATTGAAAATCAATGTGTACTGTTAGAATTATATTTGTGTTAGATTATAGCAAGGATAGCATTCAATAATTATTTTCAAATGCATGAAAGCTTTTGATATTAAAAGCCACCATAAAAAAATCAATACTTGTTTTGAATCTTGAAATATAACTTGTATTATAAACACAGTACTCATGACAGTCAATCACCGTAGCCCTTCCTGGGACTGCTATCTTAAAATATTTCCCCAGTCCTAAAGCAAGGGCAAGGAGTTTCTTCAAGAATAAATGATTCATTTCTGCATATCAGCAAGGTCAGCTATCATCAATGGAATTAACAGAATCTGCTACAGAGACCACTGTGTCAGCGTGCTACACAAGAAATTACCACAATAGAAACTGCTCTCAATACACAAAACGTTAAATTAACCCCAAGTGATTTCTTCCTACTTGCTAACCCTTCCAATGCCTTGCAAAATGACATTATAGTCCCAGTTCAGTATTTAAAGCATGTTTTCCCCACCACAATATGTAGTTCACAGAAATTAAGAGGTGCTAAGCATTCTATAGCTTTTCTAGACTTATTCATAGCACTAGCAATGATACCACATTAGAGAAGGAATATTTAACAGAGAATATTTAACAGCGAACACTTCAAAACAGCTTTGTTCGTGTTAGTGTATTTGAAATTACCTAAACTGAACAAAAACCTATTGTCCCTCATGTTGGATAAATTGATCGAATTTACTCTGCTGCGTTTCAGTCTATACAATAGTCCAGAAAGTTCTGCATCTCTGTTGAATTCCATACATTGTAACACAGAAGCTAAAAAGCAAAACGCCCTTGTCCAACTGGGACAGTGCTGAACAACCTCTTTGCTACTGAATGCATGAAACTGAAGGGACCGACTAGCTTGCTAAAACTCCTTTGAAAGATTGCGAATATTAGTGGATGTTTATTAGGATACTTTTCTACTTGGAATCAGAATGAATATAACAGTGACATCTTGCAGCCTGGGAAAAATTAATTCTTTGGTATCAGCTTTCATTCAGTGCTAGAAATGGACCCCATCCTCATTCTACCTGATTTTCAATGCAGATTTGGGTGTAGTATTTCAAATATGGATCCATTTATAATTATCAATAACCCTCAAGTGCCTGATTCTTCACAATTTAGGAGCTGCAGGGATTTCCTACCATAAACCTGGACATGCACTGATCACTTGGAAAAGATAGTTGATCATGTTTGGTCATGTAATAAACACTTCCAATCATATGGCAGGGTGATTGGCAAGGATACATACTCCTGAATGGCCCCATAACAGACTGGCTACCATTGATCTCACTCAAATTTCATGCAAAAATCTCTCTACTTCAATCAATGCCCTAGAATGCCAAACAACCTGGCTATTGTACTGAAGTATGTCTTTCCGTACATATCTATATAGAGTACCACAAACATTTGGATAAAGAAAAGGTATGTGAGGAGATAAAAAGGCAAAATAAAACTAAAATTTCTGAGGATTAGCTCTTACCTATGTCTAGTGCACTTGAACCAGTTCAGTATGTCAGTACATCTTGTATAATAGATCTGATCAAAAGGATGAGCATAAGATTCCTGTATTGTCACAGCATAGCTAGGAGTAAACAAAGAAAGAGAGTGAAAGGCTGTTTGTTGCAACATGAAAAGCTTCAGATCCCTGTATATGCTATTCATCTAGCTCCAGTACGAAAAATAATTAATTTATAATCTTAAAAACTTTGGGCATTATCAAAAACCAGAAAAGGGCTTCCTTCAACCACAGCTCTTCGTGAAAATTTTGGAAATGTTTCTAACTTGGGCTCCACAACTGAACTAGGCAGAGATTTCAGTCCGAGTAATCAACCGTTCCCTTCTGGAAAAAAACAAATGTTACTAAAGTTCATGGGGTTTAAAAAGTTGCAGTTGCCTCCTGCCTAGGACTGTTAATTTTTGCTTGTATTCCACAATGCTAATAAGAGCTCATACTAACTTAGGACTGCTGCATTTTGCCAGCGTGATGGGATCCTCACACGTCATTTTATGATGAAGCAGCAGCATTACTTCAAATATTGGGTGCACCAATCAAATAGGATCATTTGTAAAAGGTTGAAGTGTGTTTATTTTTCTGCTGCACAAATTTAATCCTTTTAATTTGTAGCAGAAATAACCTCAGAACTATCCGAAAATTGTAACAGGAAGTAACGGGGATCTAGATTTGGAACACTCTGACATATGGTTAGAATGGGATTACCTCCCTTTGTACAAATGAATGGTTAAAAACAAAAACTGAGCAAATTGATTAGAAATCACAGTGCTCCAACAATACTAAGAATTCAGCAATCTCCTTCCCGAAATGCTGCTTATTCATGCAACAGGTACTATATTAATTACTATGATTATATTGAAAGTGTCCAGGCCTTTCACATGATAGAGGAACACAAATCTCATAGACTTGTTAGTGTCAGTCATTTTAGAACATTGTATTGCCCTATAGTAAGTATGTGCACTGCTTAAGAGACTCATAATCTCAGGTTCTGATCTGGAAACAAATTCTACTTTATCAGATCTACAATATCTTTGGAGAATGATACTGAAATGATTCTAGGCAGGGTCAAGAGCCAGGAATTAGATCCTCCAAGTCATTCATTGTATCGATTGTCTTAATCCTCCAAGTGATTTCCTTCTCATCAGTGGGACTGCTGATGTGATTAAGCCCTGTCAGACTGCACCCATAAGGTAATACCAAAATATTTGCTTGGAGGGTGTGATTGGCTTGAAATCGAAGATTGAACTATTACAGCCCTGCTTGTCATGCCCCTTCTAGACAAGCCAAGATTCTACTAGATGTTGCTTTTGCCCTCTATCAGTTTTCTGCATTTGACAATAATGTTTTTACTTCTACTAATGCCAAAATGTAAAAAATTTACATTGCTCATTATTAATGTAAAACAGTAACACTCACAAATCTTGATTATTATTTTATGATCCCGTTTGTTATCCAGCAATTGCCCTAACAATCTTTTCCCTTTGATTTATTAACATCTAAGTAACAAAGTCATCTTGGTCAGTACAACAAATCAATTTTGGTATTTAATTTTTGTTTCTCCTTGATTGGGTCTCTAGGTTGCTGACTTTCTTCAGACAAAATCAATATTTTATTCCTGTGCTCTGAATGCACTTCACCTCATAACACAGACTGCAAAATCTGATTCCTGTGTAGTCTTTGCTTTGCAGTTACATTACCTACAAACGGTTAATTCTCTAATTAAGGCTTCTAACTTGTCATTAAAGTAAGATTCCGGTTTTGCTCTTGTTAAAGGGTGTATTTTGCTAAAGTGTACAGTAATTCACATTTGTGTGGAACTAAACCACAGAACAGAACTGGTAATTTCACAAGTTAAACTTAAGAGTACAGGAGCTTTAGCCTCTGCAAACAGACCCTGCATGAATGTGAACCCTATCAAAGCTAGTGGGTTTCTATGTACTCAGAAGAACTGTCCTGCACGGATCCACTTTTAGGACTAGGACACTGCAACAATAGAGAGAACAAGAATTACCAGGCCCTTTAATTCTCAGTGCTTTCATGCAGATACTTTTTGATGCTGACACAAATTTGGCAGATACAGCCACAAAGTTCAGGACATACAGAATAAGCCTGCATGTTGCAGCAGGAAGGGCTTAAAACTTAGTCAAAATCTCTAATAGTCTTGCCTGACAACAAGCATTAAAAACCAAGACTCAACAAGGCCACCACTTCTCTAGGTCTCTCCATGATAAATGAAAATACGTCTGTGCAGTCCTCTAGCTGAAACTATGGAGGAGCTTTTCAAAGTACAGGTAACATGGGTGTGTTGTCTATAGCTTTACAACCAATTCTTTGGGGATGACCCAAATCCTCAAAGTCACTCAAGTACTATTTCTGTCACGGAAATCCATGTTCTTTTATGAGGCAGGGTGGTATTTAGCAAATTATGGCTCTTATTTTGCCTTTTAAATGTAAAAATCTAAAATGGCTAGTAAAAAAAAAAGTGGCACGTTATACATTACCTTTCCCAATGACTACAGACATTTGGATCATCTGGGTTTAGGGACAGAGCAATTTTGTGCAGAAAAGACAGAATAAGCCCTTTTAGAATCCACTGGAACAGCATATGTGCCACCATTGTTGTATCTAGATAAAGAAAAGAAAGTATAGCCATTAAACACAATGTTGAAGAAAACATCCTTCTAGGCCTTTTCATCCTTGCTTTTGTGCAAGTCCAAATACTGTGGAGTTATTTACTAACTGAAATACTTGAAAAAGCAATCAACTAAACAGTAAAATTTTTAAAAAGTGCAAATGCATTCTAAAAGGAATATATACATTTAAGCCTACTACAACCAATGAATCTGATGATTAAGCTACCCAAGATATTGATAGCCCCAATGATTCTTCCAAAGAACATTTCTGATACTGATCATTTTTATGGCTAGCTGGCTGTACCAACAAAATAAATAAATGATATATTAAAACAATCTATTCTTCCATCAACCTACAGGCAAACGGAAGAATACCCAAATACCCTCTTTGATTTATTTAAATGTGTTTTATATGTGTCAATATGTAGGCTAGATCTAGAGACAGATGCTTATTACATGACTGAAGGAAAATCAATTCACTTTTCAACTCTTAGGTGGGGAATCACTTGGAATGACAGAGGTCAACATATTGGGTCACATTATGCAGAACACTGAACATGAAATAAAAATATTTGCATTGAAGTTCGAAATAGATTATATAAAATTCATTAGGTGTGGTCTCTTCATCATCTTACAGTTGATCTATTAAATGTACTGACTTATACCCACTTATTGCTCACTTGGGGCTTTGAAATCAAAGTCTTGGTTTCTAGTCGTTTGCCTACAGGTCCCCTATTACATCAGTCAAAAATACAAAATAGATAGGAAATACAAAGCTGCTTTTAAATGTAACTATATTGCAGGTGTTAATCTGTTAAACATTAAGTCAGTAAAAAATATTTTTAAGTATCCATTTCAGGCATTTACATTGTCACATAATCCACCATTCAAATAAAAAATCCCATAAATTATTCCTGGCAACAAGACTGCCCTAAAAATAGATTGAATCTTCATATGATCATCTAAAAAACACATGGCTCATTGCCTTATGGTTCAGAACAGCAAAAGGGATGTTAAGGCGTTTGCTCTGCATGGCACTGATATACAGCCCAGGATAAAGAAGTCATCACAAAGCAGAATGAACAGCACAGGGATAGCCAGGAAAGCTGATCTGAAATTACCTCCTGATTCAAAGCCGCCTTAGCTAGTTCAAGGACACCCATTGCCTTTAGTGGATTCGAAGTCAAGATCCCAATGGGAGTAATAGCTCATCTTCTAAATTATTCCTAGAGCTCTGCTAAACCCAAAGATAGGTCTTAAGCCATGTAAGTCATATTAATGTTAATTAACATGATTTAATGTTAGTGTTCTTCATTAAATGGATTTAAGTCTATGAGTGACCATTCTCTACCTGCAGGCTGTTTCAAAGTCCCATAGCAACAATGCAGAAGCTAACTCTGGAATTTAAGAGGGCTGACAAGACAAGGACATGAGAGAGTTCTGTTTATTGAAAAGGCATTCGCCACGCTTGTCCTAGTCACTCCTTCTCCATGGAGGAAAAGTGTCTTGAATGGCTGACCTGCAAGTGCTCATGGGACAAAAGTTCAACAAACCTAGTGTTCAAAACCTCAGAGCTTGTTTGAGAGAAGAACTGAACTTTCAATATAACATGTACCAATAGATATGAACTACCCAAGTATGAGGCTCAACAAAATGACAGACAGCCCTTTAACAAAAATATCTTCAAAAGATGCCTCTAACGTATTACACTAGCTACCACCTGTATAATATCAAAGTACAGAGGACAAGTTTTTCTGAGCACCGTATTTATAGGTTGCAATTTACCCCCTTTCTTCATTCTCCACACCTTTGGTACATGGCAAGATTGAACAAACAGGACTAGAGGAAAGCCTGCTTCTAATCAACAGAAATGGTCAAAGCAAGAGCAAGGCAAAAACTGCTTAAGGAAATACAATCCTTAAGAGTTGGAGGGTTTTAATCAAAACATAGTTCCGTGCTCAGTTTGTTAACTTCTTGAGAACATCAACAGCCTGGGTTTATCGCTAAATTAATTAGAAGTGGAAACAGCCCAACTTCTACCTAAAGGGAGTGAGCTTTTTCGCATTTAACTAAAGCAGCCCTATATTTGAATTCTGTGGTTCTCAGAGATCTCAATTTGTTCTTAAGAAAACAATGTATCAGTTTAGTTTTTAAACTAAACAAACATCAAAGAATTATTTGTAAGCAATGTATTTGAAAGAGGTTCAGAATTGTTTTCTAAACTTGTAATGCTAATGCTATTTTATTTTCTGTTTATGAATTAACTGCTTTGGGCAATTCATTTTCTAACTTTGTAAGTCAGATCGTATATCAGAAACGCCCAACTCTAAATACAGCAGAACCTCATTCATCTCAAGTGTCTCTTTTTCTAACTGAAATATTTCACTTTGATCACTGTTAATAGAAAAGACCTCATACTAAAATGGAATGGTTGCTATTACAAGATTCAGAATAAAACTCTAAAAATAGGAGCACATATATTAAAACCAACATCAAAAAAGAATCCAGTAATGACATCTAATACAGAGTTTTTTTCAGCTTTTATTGCTCACCATAATATATACTACATTCCTGCATTGTGTTTAACGTTTGGAACATACTCTCCAAGGAGGCAGCATCAGCCTTTCAAGGGGGACAATGTCTGTAACTTCATTAAAGATATAGCCAAACCATATAAACATTTCCAGTGTCTGCCACTGTTACTCTCCTGAGGACAGGCAGCCTTTTAAGCTCAACAAGAAAATAAATGACACATAGGTTCTCTAAATGGACGCTAACTTTTTGTGTCTCCAGGCCTGATTTTTGTTTTCAGGAAGGAAAGAAATCAACTTAGGTACAATTTGGCAAGAAAGAGGGTCTTTCAATCCAAATCACAGTCTGGTGATTTTTCACAGGTGTCTTATTCTGTTAATTATCACTGATTAGGTTAGGTATCTGTTATTCATCAAGCCATTTTCACATACCTTGCTCCTTTTTGAAGAAATTTCAGTATTTCACCTACAGTGTTAATACAGGTCACTGGTTCCATCACAAAAGAAAGGAAACACACTTTCAACTGTTAAGCCCCAAATCTTAGCTATAGAAAAACTAGTAGGTGGCAAGTCATTGATTTACTTGTCTGTGGATTCACTTTACAAAAATCTTTGTGGAGGAAACTGTGCTGGGATTTGCAAAGAGGCCAGAAGATGCAGATGGTCCTTTAAATTGGATGAAGTACATGAGAGTGTGGACAAAAGCAGGTTTGTTACTCTCTTATGCAGTTTGTACAACGCAAGCTGAGGATGACAGTACCTCACAAGATCAGGACCTACATGAAAAGAAAATAAGACCCCAAAGAATCCTTGCTAGGTGAAAAAAGTATCCTCTAAAGCTTTCTCTAGGTGTTGAGAACCTGGGTTTGGTAATATTCTTGTGAAAGAGGATTAGCGTATACTTTAAGTGGCTGGGAGAAAAAAGAAAAAAAAAACCAAAACCAAAACCACAGATTAAATTTCTCCTCTTCTTCCTTGGCTGACAGACTAGAAAATTTAGCTAAAAATGACCACTAGAGAATTTCCTGTTCAGGGGCAGTAGTAGTGAAACATTTCATTTTGACATTTCTGTCATAAAATATTTCGTAGCATGTCTTTGACATGAAATTCAAACAGAATTTCCAGTCCATGACAAAGTTCTAAAGTGAATGCTTTTCTCCCAGTTTGGGATGAAATGACCTCTAAACCAGACAAAACCCCCTAATTTGGTGTCCAGCTGTAATTAGGGAAAACATTTACAGAAGTGTCTTTCACCAGCATGCAACATTCTTAAATACATACTTTTGAAGATCGTTCCTTTAGATGTCAGAACGTATATGCAGTTGATAAACTTAGCCTGAATTTTTCCCACAAACTTCCATGCAATGCAAACAGCCATGTTAAAACATCTTACCTCAAAGTGCTGAAAATTCCTAATGGATCCTGTTTTTACAGACTATCGGCACATGAAGACACACAGCATGTTTACAGGATAGGAGAAGAAAGCTCTTTGGAAGTTGCTTGACCCTGTGAGCAATCAACTAGAAAAACAGAAAACATTGGGTCAGAGAAAGTGCATTTGGGGGAGTGGAAACAAATTAAGACAGAAATGAGATAAACCATTCTAAATTGTTACATATCATAAGATAATTGTGCTGTATCAGACCAAAGACCACTATCCTGTTCACAGCCAATAGCAAGTGTCTAGGAAAGAGTGTAAGAAGATGGCTGGTAGTTAACACCTCCCTTTTAAACCCTTTTAGCTTCCAGCAATTTGCAACTTCTGACTTCCTCAGCCAGGAGTGGTATCTTTGTGTTTAATAACATTTGATGGATTCTATTCCAATAACTTGTCTAATGATTTTTGATCCACTAAAATGTAAATTTCAATCCCCTAAATTTAAATTTTAGTGTCAACAACATCCTGTAATAGTCTCACATCTTAGCCATGTACTGTATGAAATACATCCTTTGTTTTTCTGTCTGCCTCCTCAATTTCATGCCTCCTTGTTCTTCTGTTAGAAATCAATCATTGATTCTCAGACTTTGCTTCCTATCATTTCCTATCATATAAACAACATTTTGTTTACATATAGACTTTTTCTTCTGTAATATCCCAACAAGAAAGTTCAGTTTTTTCCAGGAAGTTTGATGAACAACCTTGCAAAAGCCTTCTGGAAATCTAACTGGATCTTTTTGATCCACATGTTTACTTCAAAGAGCTTTAACAATTTATGAAGCCTTTACAAAGCCATGTTGATTCTTCATAAATGTATTATATCTATCAAGAGGTTCCCTAATTCTGTTCTTAATTATAGTTCCTACCAAATAGGACAATCTAGGTGCATCAAAATAAAAATGTATTCTAGTATTTGTGTGTGAGCAATTGAGGAAAATGCAAGAGAATAGTTAAACCAGAAAACAAAAAGTTGGATTTCACTGAAGAAGCATTAAAGTGACTGAGTGTTTGCTGATTACACTATTTTAGTCTCTAAGTAGTAGCAAGCTTCCAACAAGCTGCCCTCTGTGGCATTCCTCCTTCTCATCCCATCTGAAATTTTCATGATAGTTTAGGCAAGGGATCATTTAAACACACATTTCATTTGGCTCTACATCAGATTTTGTTAGAAACAAGCTGTTATGAAAGCTAAATGAGGCCATGAGTTTCAAAACTGATCAGGATTTTTTGGATGCCTCAATTTATGATTAATATCTTGAGATACCATGAAAGGGCTGAATAATACGCAGAGCTCAGAATGCATGCTAAGAAACAGGCTGTTTTAATCTGGGCAGTCAAGAACTAAGCCACTCAAACTCACTATTCACCTCTAAAAATTGTTGCCACAACCAACAGAAATATTGCCAATGACAGGTTGTGGTTTTGTTTTAGTTTTAATGAAAATGTAAAGCTGTTTTAAACAGATAAACACTTTCAGGAAGGATCAGGTACTGAATACAAAACCACTGATGATGTGATTCTTACCAACTGAGCACAGAGAAATTCAAGTGATAGAAGAACTAGTAGAAACACCAGACTATGCACTGCATTGCTGGGTTCCCCCTACTGACATCTTGCACGATTACTGCAAGAAGACAGTAGACAAGAAGCTGCCCCCATTAACAAAAGATGATATTTCAGTTAACAGGGTCTATATAAGCCTCTAGAAGTCATTTGTACTTGAGGGCAAATTATTATCCCTTACATGCAGGGCAAAACAACTGGTCTATAATTTGTGCTACAAAACCTATGCTGTCAGTCATATATTCAGTTTTGCATGTTCTCCTTAAGCATTCTCTTTAAGGTTTGTGTGCAACTCTGCCTCTGATTTCAAGAAGGCAGTTCAACAGCTGGAAATACTTGGAGTAGATACAGAAGTCAATACTATTCACAAATGTCCCTAATACCATTTCCAGACATAAGTCTCCTGTCACCTGGAGGTGACATAGACAAGGGGAGAAACAGAGCTGACCAAGACAGAACAACAGCTTTAGACTTTCAGCAGGTTTCCTTCACAGTATCCTGTGAAGGCTCACAAGCCCATGGCATGGCACAGGACCAGTTTGTACAGTTCAGTTCCTTGAAGAGGCCAATCCCAGCAGTGGCAAAAGCTAGGAACAGACCAACAAGATGTTCAAAACTAGGATCTTTCTTACCTTACTCTTGAGTTCATACAATGGAGACAAGCTTGTTCCAAATTTGTCCTAGCCATAAGGGCAATACCAATAAATGTAAGCAGGCACCTTAACTTTTCAGGATAAAAGTATTCTATGCTCTCTATAAAAGTTAACCATGCTCCTCTGCTGCTCAACCAAAGCTCATGGCTGAAGTTACAGTGAATGTTGGGAATGAAACAAATTAAACAATTCTATGGTATTTTCTGTAATTAACATGACTTGGGAAATAGAAGAATAAAAGCAAAATTTAGAGATTTTCACAGTTTATGGGGAAGTCATCAAGGAAAGGTATGAAGAGCTGCATCCTGAGTCCTGCTTGCTTAATCTTAGCAGCCACCTCTGCTACATCATTCAGTGAAGCAGGTGCTGTTCGGTACAAATAAAGGAACTAATTCAATTTCCCAAGATTAATTTTAGAGGCTTTCTTTTAAAGACTGGAGAAACGCACCAGGGCCCTAACTGCTAGAGTGCCCTTGTGACTCTCCCTTATATTCTTTGAACCACAGTTGCTTAGTTTTCCAAAACGGGTGTGTGGGGTGTGCGTGCTGATTTTAATGGGAACCCAATGTCCAAATATCTTAAGTTGCTCTAAATTTCTAAGCTCTAAGATATATCAGTGTGAGTTGCAACTGCTACAGTGAACATTGTTACAGTTCCATGGATATCTTACGAAGTCTGAAGATCTGTTTCAGTGCTAAGTACTCTTATAAGCTGACGTCCACTGGAGTCATTGGGAGCTTGGCTACAGCAAAGCAGGAATAAATAATGAAGTAAGCTCTTCTTAATCTATCAAATGTTAGTTTTGGAAGCTCGGGATTGTGCCTTCATTGCTCTCAGAGGAAAACTGGGTCAAAATACCACAGAGACATGCCATTAAGCAAGCAATCTAGGCAATTAGCTTAGTTATGGCTAATGAAATATGTTTATCAAGACAAAGGCTCGTGTATGTTAAATCATACTGTTAAACACTTAAGGTATGACACTGGGTTAGCAAAGCGGGCTAGACTGAGGTAGCTCAAATTCCACCCAAGTTCTGCACCTAGTATTTTCTGTAGGCTAGCTCTGAGCCTTCAGAGGCACTTTACCACCACACAACACCAGGCTTTGAAACTTCAGGTGAAATTCAGGACATACAAGTTCTGAAAGTCTCAGTATCTTCCACAGGAAACAGGGGAAGAGGACTGCTCAACCTGCCAGGTGCTTTAAGAATAAGCATACTACAAACTGAAAAGTGATTAGATACTGAAGCAACAATGTATAAACACATTTGGCATTATCCATCCACTCTGTGAGATCAACGTCAACACACAAAGAAATGCAGACACTCTTATTTTATCAGTACTTACACAAACTCAAACTTTACTTGTGCAAAGCAGTCCAAAAAGCTATTATTCATTACAATACTATATTTCTTTTTCTTAAGTAATTGAATAGTTAATCAATAGCACAGCAGAAATATAACAAAAATATTACATTAACAATACCTAAAAACATTGCTGAAACAGTGCCCAAATACCGATAATTGCTGCCTCCTTTTCAGGAAGGTCAGCTTGGAAAAAAAATTATCTGTGATTTCCTGCCCATAATTTTGTACTCGTACTCAACTACCAGTGTAAAATTGGAAGCCAGCCCTTGAAACATTTGGCCCTTTAAGTTATTAATCCAAACTCAAGTCCACTAAAACGCTAGTGTTCCTTGTAGCACCTAAGCCCTGAACTGGTCTTCCAAGCCCTGCCAGTTAGGACAGGGAGATGGCTGACATTCCACCAGCACTTTCTGCCAAAAGCAAGTTGGTGTTGGCAGGCTTCAAAGGCAAAATCCTGGTAACAGAAGACAACCTTCTGCAAGCTAAGAAATCCTCCTGGGGCAGTCATCTCTGAACCCTCTCAATTAAAACATGGTAAACAAGGAAAGTAGAAAGAGCCACTTTATGCATTTCCTGCTTAACCCTCCTACCCTGATCTCACCATCTGACCACTGCCATAAGGGGATGGCAGAGGAAGCCAGCCAGTGCTGTAGTGTCCCCCGTACTGATCCCAGTCTTCTTGCATAGCGGAATTTTAAAGCTGCCGAAACTGTGTGGGGAGTCACATTCTCTACTGATTTAACAGTATATTTATACTCACTATCCCATGCATATTTCAGATATTCCTTCACATACATTACTTCAGAAGAGAAAGTAAGCTGACACACATCAAAAACCTGATCTCCTGAGAACTCAAGTTAGCTTGCTTACACATAGCCACCCACATAATCCATGTTCAAGATGTCAAACAATTACAACATATGCTTCCTTAGACACTTAGAGCAACAAAGACCATGTATCCCCAGAACACCCAGGATAAATAAAGCAATCTAAGTGTTACAGGCACACCCAGATGAGGAAGAATATGTTTCTAATTATTTAGCTAAAAAACCCCAACCATTTTTTCCAACAGAATTTTTTTATAGCATTTAAAGACAGCACGTGAAGTTGATCTGAAAATGGGAGTAAAAAGCAATGAAATATAAAGATGCTTAATACACATGCAGTGAAATAAATTAAGTATGATTCTGTGAAAGTGCTGTGAAAGTCAGAAAAAAAAGTGCTGTTTGAAAATGTAGGATATCCTTTACGGTTATATTTTTAAAAATTACTTCTATTTGTCAAGAACAATTGGCCCTTTCTTTTTGTCTTCACTTATCTCGGAGGAAAATAAAATGAAACAAACAGCAAAAAAGTCCCAAGCACAGTGAACAGCTGAGCTAGGGACAAATTAAGCAACACAGATTGATGGCTGTTGATCTACAGCAGTACTATCACATCCCAATGCTACATCTCATATTTCATTTAAAGACCCGTCTCTTCTTTTCCAGAAACAGTTCAGTATTTATGGGAGAAGGCTGATTCGCAAGCCTTGGAGCTGCACTGAGAATCCAGATTCAGTTTTTCCAATTTGGCTTTAAAGTTGGTGAATGCCTTGAACTTTCAAGGTAGTAATCCAAATAAAATGAAACTGAACACTGGAATAAAATGAACACTGAAACTAAACATGTATTTTCAAAAAATGCCGCAGGCAGGGCAAAGCTTTTTATCTTCAGTTTCTTCATAAGACAGTAAGGAAGTAACGTTTGCTTCCTCTGCATCTATACCTTTACTAACCCCCCCAGTCCAATAGCATGTATCTTCATCTGTTCTCCCCTGGGTTTTCCCAGTGCTTTATCTTCCCTGGCATTCTCTGTTACAACAGCACTCAGATGTTCTCTTCCTGTGTTCAGTTTCCTCCTCGGCCTCTTGAAATCCTAATCTAAAATTTTTTAACTTCATAGCTATTAAAAACATTGACTGGCCCATACAGAATATAACTTTTTCTATGAATGTCTGCTAAATAGAAGATAAATGTTAAATCAGTTTTTAGATTTCTAATGGCTTAAGAATTAGAGTGGCCACTTAAAAACTGCCAATTTTACTTGAAATATGAGAGGTTTCTTCAGAAGCTGCAATAATCCTTTGTGCTTTCCTGGGCTTTTTACAGGGCATATCTGGAACACTATCAATACTGGAGGAATGGTATTTGGTTCAATCATGTCAAAGCTAAAAGCCTGAAGTTCGGAGTCCACGTAATTTATTTGATTTTCAGAGCATGCACAAATCTCTGTCTATCTGAGAATCAGGTCAGTTACTTAGGCGCCTAGAAATGGCTATAAGCTCTTAGGTTTAGGCATCCAACATGGAAAACAGGCCGAACAGATCTGCCTTCTCTAGGCCAGAAAGCTGATGCCATGGAGGTCATGGTGTGTGAACAAGGACTCTGCAATTACTGCTGGTCACTGCTATGAGAGGACATGCCACAGCACTATTGCTTCATAACTATCCACCAGCTGGTCACACGTTGTGCTGAAGAAGGCACTTACTCAAAGTGCCTAAAGCTAGTCTCCCAAAACACCTCTAAAGGAAGCTCAAGATGCACATTAAAATGTGAGGTTAGGTTTAAGTTCTAGCAAAAGCCTGACTCCATGCCAAGGCAAGACTTAGACACACACCAAATCCCTTTCCATGCCTTGATTCCCCTGTGAATCCAGCTGTGAACCAGAAAGGAGCGCTGGGCCTAAAGAGCTGGCTGTGGGGCTCAGGAATACAGGTCACTTCAAGAAGCAAAATGTCTCTGCAGTCTAGGCTTAAACTTGGATCTTTTGACCACCCACCACTGACTGTAGACCTTCAAGCTATATAACCAAAGACAGGCACCATGAATAGTCTTCATTCAGCTACAGAGCAGTACCCAACCACACCTTCACTGAGATGGGTCTCAACAGGTTGAGACAGGCAACAGCAGCATCTGCAAATGCTCTTTCATAACATCCAAGTCTTACACTTCTGCGCCTGTTTTCTCCCCTGTGCAGAGCAAAGAGAAGACTGTGGCCAAAATTCCCAGCAGATCCAAACAGTCTCCCAAAATGTCCTTACCTTTCCAGGAACCATCACAGACACTGTTAGAGCAATAACTGGAGAGAGAAATGAGAACATGACCCCAGACTTATTTAATTTTACATCACTATGCAAAGCTCTTGACTCTGCTGTCTCCATGACCTACTTTATCTACTGTTTATTTCTTTTTTTTTTTTTCCAGGAAATTGTTCATTAAGGATGAAAGCACCTGGCTTACAGTAACAGGGCAATGTGTAAAATATCTGTCATAAAGCCCAGAGAGGAACATTCATAAATATGTCAGAAAGAGCAAACCCACAAAGAACTGAGGGGCTGCAGGGAAGTATCGTAGGTAGAATGAAGGCAAAGAAGATGTAAGGGCCAAAGTCTCTACTGGTGTAAATGGCCGAACTCCACAAAGTTCACTATGCCAATTTGTACCTGGAGAGCATTTGCATCTACCAGCTCAGTCATCAGATACAGATGGTACTGGAGCTACTCAGGTTAGAGCTAGTATTTTCTTTCTGGGAGAAAAACAGTAGCTCGAAAAATCACTACGGACAAAACTGGATCTGAATAACTGGTACATGCAACTACCTTGGTTTCCTCTTCCCCCTCCTCCTAAATTTGGCACTGAAAACTTACTTAACTACTTTGAGAAAAAAGGTTAATGAAAATTATAAAGAGAGTTTATGGGGTAATTTTAGGGCTTAACTTCTATCATTTTACAGATGTACTAATTATGTTTTTTTCCACAAGTTAAGACAAGTACAGTTTTCTCTCTGTATTCTTCCCTCATCAACATCATATATGTACCATCTGCTAAGTTCTCTTACTGAGCCCTCTCCATAGCTTGCTCTCAGATCCACAGCACTCCGATGGTTGAGGAGAATACTTCCTTACAAGTGCTTTATTAACCCCTCTGCTGAGACATAAAAATTGGAGCTTAAAAGTTCCTTATACATTTTTTCACTTAGTGTAACATAAGCTTAATGCAGCTTACTCTGTGTTGAGATTATCTGAACAAATATCCTGCTAAACAAAACCAAATGTAACAAAAGTCTTCCTTTCCACAAAATAGGCACACAAGGTAATAGCCGTCGGGAAACAAGCAAGTTCCCCCTTTTCCTCTCCTCTCCTCTCAGATACAATCTTCAGCACAGTAAAGAAAGCATAAGCTTTGAGACTCTTGTATTGGTTAGCACCAAACTTGTGGAAAACTTTTATTTATAAGCATGAGCTAATCTTAGTCTCCTTTCCAGAGCACAGCATTGATGAAGGCCTTCTAAGCCCCCCACAAACTGTTGACCTCCTTCCATCTGCCCCAGTTCTTTAGCTACATGCTTGTGAGTCCTGTTTCCCTCCTCAGCCACTTTTTCTGACCTTCTCATCATCTTCTCGGTCTTATCTTACACACTGCTGTCCAAAATCCCCTCTGACTAACCCCATTTAAAATTGTATGGAGCCTTCTTCCCAAGATTAACAGCCACTTTCCACTTCCCCTTCGCAAAACTCACTCCAGGCAATTGCTTTTATTTGTTTAAACTGCAACTTAACCATGCTCATCTCCAAGGGAACCTGTGCAGTCTCTAGGCTCTCAGCTACAAGTTTTAGCATCTGCTGGGACTCCAGGTATGCTATGTGTTGCAGGGTAAAGGGTCAAGATCTTATAATTTGGTGATACATCCTTTACCACAGAAGTTTTCTCTCTGCATGAAAATGTTTAAAGCTTAGGAACAGTGGAAGAAAGATTGGTGATTGTAAACTCTCTTCTTGCCGCTAGCCTGCACATTACTCTTCTATCTTAACCACCTTTTCCTCTTCCTCCTGTCTTTCATCACACACGGCATTGCTTCCTTTCATGGCATTCCTTTCTTCAAATACAGAGAAGCTAAACTGTAGCTTATCTGTTCCTAAACCATCACTTCACATGATTTACTACTGTTATACCTGTGACACACAAAGTTGGAGTATGTTTAACAGATATGTATGAGCCAGCTCCCTGGGACAGAGTAATCACTGTCCAATTAAGCAACAGACAGCCACAAGGATAAATAGATAAATACAGCACAAAATATATCATTGATGAATAGTTTATATCCTGGACTATTCAAATAACTCCTGAATTGCTCCTTTCACGGATTCTAGAGGACTCTGTTGATAATACACCTTGCAATATCCTTTGGATTTTCCATCAAGTGAACAAGAAGATATAGCATGTACTGGCTTTTTTCCACATAAAGATGGAACACAGAGCTTGAATTTCCCTACAACACCCAAGCTTCTGTGATTGCTACCCTGTTCTGAATCCCTCTAGGAGAGCAGGTTGCAAGTCAAAACAGTACACGTGTCTGGAGTTCTGGCCTCATGCTCTGCACCTTGGAAATTATTTATCTTAAGGCATTCTTACTTCACTACTCGTTTCAAAAACAGTCTCTGATATGAACTAGGAAGAGAAAGCTAGTATTGCAACCCAAGAGCAGGAACCAAGAGTTTAGCTCTCAGATATTACAGTGATAAGAGTGCTAAAGAAACAAGCAGAATAGAATAAAGCAGTATTGTGTATCAAGCACACTTGTCAACCAAGGGCCATGTGTACACTCTGAACTGTCCTCACCTCAGTCTTACCCCTGCTAAAATGGAACAAGTCCTTCTTCCCAACATCCCATTTCTGGCTGTCATTCACAGAAGAAAAGTACACGTAAATGCACAGTGTAATGGCTAACTGGATTTTATTTATTTTTCATAACTTATGCTGTCCAGTCTCATCTACTGAGGAATAAAAAATCCTCATCATATGCCAACGCAGACAACAGATACAAATGAAGTATGGGGATATGATGCGTTTTGCTTGTTTATTTGTTTAAACTTGGAGCCCACCCACCAGCCCAGTCATTCAATTTTCACACAGTTTCAATTCTTTGATTTGATAACTAGCAAGTCAAACATCAGGTGGGAGTAGTAACGAGTAGGTGGGAACCACAGCAGTCTTGAAAATCTGAAAATTGGAAGTTGATTTTAAAAAACTATAGTAAACAGTTCTAATTTTTTCAGACACTTTTTTTTGTGTTTTTTTTTTAAATACTGACTCTGACAGAGTATTTATCTGTCTTTAAGTTCCTCCTCAGAAGGATTTGGTCAAAATATCCCCTTCAGACCTTGTAAGATCTCAGTGAAAACAGGCACAAAAAGGCCAGCTGGAAATAGGGATATCAGTTTAGGTCTAAAAGATGTTCACATTTTGCAATTTAAACAAAATATTTACTAGTTATGTATCACCTTATTATAATGAATTGAGAGTAAATTGAAATTTCATGCAACTGAATAGGCTAATTACATACACAGACACATACTTTAAAAACTAGGCTTTTCGTGTTCTTAAGTATAAGCAATTAAGGGTAAGAGTAACATTTCATAATTATGCCATTGATCTAAATTCCTTTTCATTTTTCAATGAAAGCACTATACTTCTGTAAGAGACATCTGAGGTTTTTCCTGTTTCTCAGATACGCATTTGTTCTAATCAAATATTCATCTCGTGACTTGTTTTTTTTCCAGTTTGTCTTCACATGAAATTAAAATTTTGGAAGTCTGAATCTATCATTAACTTTGAAGAAAGTACTAAAAACTCTTTTTAAAAAAAAAGTCATAGGGAGCTATGGGAAATTCTGTATTAGGCTGGCCTACTAATTAAATCAACTATGCTATATTACTTCCACTGTTCAAAAGTATCCGCCTACAGATCTAAAATCTTTTCAGAATGATTAAAATCACAAGTAAAAAAATCCCAAATCTCTTCCCTCTTTCATCTGGAGCCACACAGAATGCACTTTTTCATATTTCAAAGTGCATTAAAACATCACCTTTGAAAACAGATGCACAATCAGGCCCAGAAGTGATTTATGCAAGCGAGATGCTCAGAACTGCCAGGAACTATTCATGTTCAAAGTACCCCCAGCAGGCTCAGCTAGGTCCAGTCTGTATCACATATAATTAGGATTCTTCAGACCATAAAATCAATAATATAATTAGTAAATGGTATGTTATTTCTCAGAATCTTGCTACAACTTATCTGTCTTTGATCAAGCAGAGCTGACTGCTAACGACATTTAATGTTAATTAATGAAAATACATGTGATAAAAAGTTCTTTGGAGAATTATCTAATTATGTACCATAAAAAAAATGAAGTATGTAATAGCTGTAATTTATGTTTATATCAATGACTATTGTTTAGGATACTCTAAGAAGACATTACAATTACAAGTCATCTTTAGTCACACTTTCTCCTGCCTTACAGAAACACTTTCTTGAGCTGGTGTGTGTACAAGAGATGACCCAGTTCATTAATGAGTTATGTCTCATTTATAATACCAAAGTCTGCAGGTAAATTCTTCCTCAGCTGTGGGACAACACCAACAGAATATTTTATGAAATTCACTTGTCTTTTGACAATGGATGATTGACAGCAAACCATCACGACTGAAGCTACTGACAAAATAAATAACGGAACCTGCGGAGATTAAGCAGGGATTTCAAAAGAACTACTACAATCCTTAGAGAAGAACGATTACAGAAGGCCAAAGTATTTCATAATCTCATAGGAGTGCAACATTTTGCTACCGATCACTTTGACTGTCCGAGACCCCAGCTACTGAGGAACATTTATATTTAAAAATATTCCAATTAGATGTAACGTGTCTAAGAAACTTTTCATAATTATCAGGCACATGCAGAAAGGCAAAAGGAAATTTTTCATTATTATAAAATGCGGTGGGGTTCACCAGAAACATTGTATCAGATTTAATATGTCTGTTTCTCAACTAGAAAGGAAGGGTAAAATAAACGCATCGTATTAATACCATAGGGCAGCTTCTATAGTTAATATGTCACATCAGTCAGCTCCTATTTCCCAAGACATTTTGGTTTTGATAATTTATATCCTAATGCTCTTGCTTAATATTAGCTATAGATAGTAAATGAACCCCTGGGTTCGGTGAAACTATTCTAATATCAGAATCTGAGTATACACCTCACTTGCAACAACTTTTTCCAATACAGATGTGTAAAAAAGGAACACTCCTGATATTATCTCACTTTTCTCTCTAATAAACATACAGAGTAGCACAATAATATTCAGAAATTTTAAATATTCTTAAAGCAGCTCTACTAATTCCACCTAGGACATGCCCCATTGTTCAGTGGCACTCTATTGTCAGTATAAGCAGGGAACACTGAACTTAAAAGTAAGCTAAGGTTTTCAACAATCTAAATTCTTAGGAAAAATAAGAGACATACAGAGGAAAAAAAAAAAAATCTTGCTGCATCTCTAGCAGTTTAGTTTAGTTTGAAAGAAAAACTGTGAAATTGCTGAGAGCAGGATGTTGGCTAAATAGGTGCCACTTGTACTTGCCCCAGATGTGATGGAGCTGGCATGCTGTTCAATACAAAGTGATTAATGATTGCTTGCAATCAGCCCTAGAAATCAATTGGCATTGAGTGACATAATGATTCTATGACATCATATAGCCTCACATCTGATGCTTGTTCTTGGACACATTTCTCCTCATGCTGACATTTTTGGCACTGTGAGTGGGCGCAAAAAGATTATGGGCTTTATGATATTCATGAATAAACAAGTTTTCACATGAGACAGTTTTTGATTTCTTTCCACCGAATTTTATTTTACTGTTCACTCATGACCCCTCTCATCACCACATTTTGGCATGTCAAATTCAACTACAGGAGCAGCACACAGGAAAAGTTACGTATTTAAGGTTGGTCCTTTATTTCAATTAATAATTATGATAGACTATCAGAAAATCATATGAATGAGAAAAGGAAAGAAGGTGCGACTGCTAGTAGAATCACAAGTGTTGTAAGCCATGTAAATCTCTTTCTCAGTTTTAGCTGTACCATTGCTGCATGAGTGGACCATTATTTTGTCACTATTTTTGGCACTATCGATAACAAGTTTTTCCAAAGCAACTGTTCTAAAGCAATTAATGTTTTTAAATGACCCCCACTGCCCACTTCCAAATGCATTTTAGGATGCTGTACATTTAAAAAAAAAAAAAAAGAAAGCGTGACAACAGAAACAGAGGAATAAAGGGCAGCTTCTTTAATCTCTGTTAGCATGTAATAGGTTTCTCCCTGCCTTAATTACCATAGTGGCCTTCTCTACATTTGTTCAAGTTTAATTTTATTTTTTTTAATAAGGAGGACAGCAGCAATACATAACATTCTAAATGAAGTCTCACCACTGTCTTGTACAATGGTTCTGACATTTTTCTACCCCTGCACAAAAATGCCTTACTGAATCTGTCCTAGAAGAACATTGCACTTCATATTGGCAGCTCACAGACATCCTATAACCCATGACTATAACCAGATGTCTCTTCTCCTGTCACATCCAAATGATGAACCTCTACCTTATAGCAAAAATTCATGTTGTTAGTCCCTGACTGTACATCTTTGCATCTGTTTTATTGAATTTCTTGCTGCTACTCCAGTCCACAAGGTCATCCAGTTCTTCCTGTATTACAATCCAGTCCACCTTGGTACTGAGAAGCTCATTAGCCTCCTAGACTAAATATGGAGTACCATTCTAGCAAGCAAGGAACAATCAAGAATTGTGATACCTTGTAGCTTTCCCAGATGAAAATCCCATAACATAATAAATGAGCAAAACCTTAGTACAGTCTATAGGGTCACATATAGTCATTTAGTGTATAACTTAAATTACAATAGGCCAAATCTGAAAGAAGGGTTCTAGATTCAAGTATTCAAGTTACCACAATCTTCTTAATCACATCAAGTTGCCTTTTATCACCAAAACTTTAAATCTAGAAAATGGAAATAGAATCTCTGGGTTCTGCATTCATATTAATTATAGGCTAAAGAGTATGCATTTCTTCATTAAGAACTAGCTAGATGCTTGTAATTGAATATATAAAAGTGAAAGTAAACTTAATAAATCTGCTCCTGTATTTTATTATTTCAGTTTCCTTCAGCATAAGTTGTACTAGTATAAATAACAGAGAATAACTCCTGCATGATAAATAGTCTGTGTAAACTTTTACAGAAAGAGTTCTTTGGTCCAGTTTGTAATGTGTTCTTGCAGTAGGTGCATACGTGCACATCTCGGAACATCAGCGACCACAAACACAAGCAGTACAGGACAGGCTAGCATGTGCTAGGAAACAAGGCATCAGTTGACGCATTTGAAGTGAATGATAGCTTAAGTCTTAGTAAAAGATAGAACAACATCATAACTGTCAGAGCAATTTTCCACATCAGTAGTTTAACACCTGAACTACTGCTTATTTTTGCAACTGAACTATTCCCAGTTTCTCTGTTCTACTCTGAATCAACATCCGTTCTGAGATGTGTCATAAACAATGTTTGCCTGAAAGAACCAAACATACCACTGCTGAGGTGGAGACTTACTGAGGAAACAGTAGTTCCTTAAAAAAAAAAAAAAAAAAAAAAAAAAATTGGTTAATTTTATGTAAAAACCTGGGCTGTAAGTAAATGTAGGCTTCACACACAGTAAAACGTTATACTGCCTCTGACTTAACGTCATAAAGACTGAGCTATTAATTTTAATTCAATGCTACCATGATTTTCAGCTTTGCATATGAATATAATCTTACAGTCTGTTACCAGCTATCTCAGGAACGTAGCAGAAATTACAACATTCTTACGTCTTCTACTTTTCACAAGAACAACCGGCTAAGCATCTTTACTTGTCAGGCATTTTTAAAGGTTTTTCAATTAGCAGTGCACAAAGAAAGTTTGGTTTCAAAATGAAAAAATAGACAACTTATTAAATATACTAATTTTCCAAATTCAAACCAGTTTAATTATTTCCATGGTCTAAGAGAAATCAAAAACAAATTGTGAGGTGTAAAAGAATAATTTATTTCCAATGGTTAATCCTTCAAAAAGCCACAGGGAAAGAGACTCAGGATGTAGAAATCATTAATGGAATAGTGATTGCTGAGTTCTATTCCTAGAAACAAAGAAATAAGGCTACAGCTGGGTCACAGAAGCAGGTATGTTCTGGCTGACCTACTGTGAAGACTGTTGCTCACAGTGCAACTCTGAAAAGGCTCTTTCAGAATCTAATCAAACTACTGTTGCGGGGAAGATAAAGTTTGACTATAATTTTCTGGAAAATACTCCTTAAATGGTGCCAGTCACACTTTTCTACCTGATGTCTGTCTTCAAGTTATTTTGACTCATAACTGTTTTCGTTTTCACAAAACTGTCCTTAAAGAACCAAGTGAATGTGTCATTAACACCACCAGCTCTTCAGTGCCCAGTTATGGACGGACATGCAGAAAGAAAAGCAGGCAGTGAGCGGCTGACACCTAACTACAAAGCCCGGGCGTGTAGTGAAGATCCACATCCCACAAGGAGCACACACAAGAGGGTGAAATCCCAGCCCCTAGCAAAAATACTAGCGGATGCAAGGCAAAGTAAACACCAACTGCCAATCCAGCCTCTAAAAAAAAATATATTCTTACAGAAGCCTAAAGCTTCCCACAGTTGTGCTGGTTGGAACCCAGTATCTAGCTATCCTCATTACTGATACGGAAAACATGCTTACTCCATGACCTTGCAGCATGTGGATTCTGGCACAGAATCTTAAGGATGCTTAGTGTCTATAAATTTGTTTGCAAAATATTATGCAGAAGAAATATAGCTATAATACCGGTAACATTAACTTCTTGGAACCCTGTAGAGTACTGAAGAAAGCAAGTCCACATGTATGAACGACTTCTTTCTGATGTGGGTGGTAAGCCAAAAAGTTATTAGGCACCAGGCCAGCAGGAGGAAACAGGGACAAATAAATGAATGAGAGTAGAGGTAATTGTAGCACTTACTTAGATTAAATGCAGATCACCAATGAACTCTTTTGCCACTTGTTTTCTCCTAAGGGAAATCTCACTTTCCCAGCTTTAATTTAATCACGGGAAAAATATGTCAAGTATTGATTATAACTAGAAACTAAAGTCTTCTACAAGCATGTACACATTAACACTATCACTCAGACATGACCTGGAAGAAATCCTCTGTTTGCCTTTTGTCGTCTTGATTCCCACTTCTTCTAACAGATTGTCTTATACAGAACAGCATGTTCAAACTTGTAAACATCAGCTTTGGTGATGAAAAAGTCCAGGAGGAATTTGTTAAAACCATTAAATTTATGTTGCTTGTGATGCTAAGCATAACTAAAAGACAGGTCTTCCAACTATGAAAGCAGGATACAATAAAGCCTCTGAGGAAGTACTATATATCAACACTGTTTTCCATTTATTGCAGTTTGAAATGATATTCCAGTCAAGTCTAGAAGTAGGAGAATTTGGCAGAAACACATGTGAAAATCCTAAAATGGTGCTGTTTGTTCATGACCCTTAAGAAATAAAAGAAAAGAAACAAGTGTCACACATCTACAATGCATTAGATTGCAAAGCAGGAATAGGAAATTAACGGATGGAAGATTTCTAAAAATGACCCTCTGCCACTTCCTCCATACCTGCTCACCCCAGGCCATGCTCTCTGCCCTTTAGTCTTTTGTCAGTTCCAGGTCACATCGATGTCACATTCTGAAACCCACCAGTATTAGAGAAAGGCAGTATGCAGTTTCACTTCCCTGAGAAAGTTCTCAAGATTTCAAAAATTTCCCATTCTACTTTGAAATTAATTCAGACCTTCTAGAGGAGAAGTAATAGTGAATGCCTTTGCCACACACCTATGTTATAGTAGTTTATATTATATAATAGCCCCTAAACTCATTTAGAGAGGCACAAGTTCAAAACTCTGACCTGAATCAAGAACAGGCCTTTGAAACTGAGTCCGTTTCCTTCCAAATGTTGGCAATTTGAGATGAACAGCCTTTCTCCTTTTGACCAGAAATTCACCCTTGTCAAAAAAAGTATGCATGCTCTGACAAAAACGTAGCTTCATGTATTGATATCTTCTGGTTAAGAAAACATTACTAATTACCTGTACTCATTCCTTGTTATGATCAGCCATCTTTCATCTCTGATTGCATCCCTACTCAGACTTCTGCTGTTTTCAGTGTGACACATCCAGATGTGTATACTCCCACAGAACCCCACAGAGCAGAATTCGTTCACCCTTCTGCACGAGCTGCCTGATATCTCTCTGACAAAAGAGTTAATTCATTGTCCCTTGCTTTCTGCCTGTCAGCTTCTCGCAGATCAGTGTCCTTCTGGGGTATAAACCTCATACAACTATAGGTCCCCTCTTGTAAAACCATTCTGTTTACAACCATTATTTTCAAATATAGAAACATTTTCATTTTAATGATGCTGTTGTATTTTGTAGGTCATATCACATGACAGTTTTTTTCTTTATCTGTATCCCCATATACTTGGAAGTCACAAGACTCTTATACCAAACTCAAAGAAGAACCAACCACATTTCCAGAACCTTGTTCTGACAATGCCAACATGCGATACTCCTTGCTTCAATGAAGACATTCAACAGCTTAACAGTTCTAGACAGACGAAATCTAACTTTACACAGTCTGCTTTTATACATAGGTTCTACTTGATTGGGAAAAAGCGAGAATTAACAGCATTATGCCTAAACCTGTAGTTGCAAGATGTGATCTCTACATTCAGCAGGAGATGCCTGCCAAGCCTCATCAACAAAAAGGTAGTAAGAGAGTCAGTTTCAGCTAATGCTGAAACATGGATGGAAAAGTTCATGAACCCACAGACTACAGCTGAAGGCTCCCTCTCTACCAATTTCAGTTCTTTCATGATGCACAACCTGCACATCTCCCATTTTGACCATACTGCTATAAGCAGGCTGTGCAAACACAGCCTGGAAGCATCTCCTACCTTGGGCTTATTGTCACAGAAGCTGGACTAGAATCTCTCCAACTGCTTCTGCATATTGCTTTCTCTCTGTATTTAGACTGAGGATCAGGTCAGTGGGCATCTTTGCAAAATAATGCTCCTACATGCTGGTCTGGATAGACACAAATTTTATGACACAATTCATAAACCTAATAAGTCTTTGTATCTTGTCTTTGTATCTTTTTCTGGTCTTCTGGGAGAGTAGAAACACTACTGTCATCAACCTGCACAATTTGCTGTTACTTTTCCTCCTCAGTGCATTATTCTACCGCATGGGATTTACACTTCTGCTTGCTCCTGTTATGCCCAGCAACACTGGTTCTGTCCAGATATATTCTGAGCTTCTGATAACGCTATTCTACTCTTTCTCCAAATCAAAATGTAATCTACATAGTCCTACAATGCTCTTTATTATCCAAGCTTTTTGTATTTTCTTATCAAACACGGACATCAAAACCAGCCCCAAAACATTGCCCCAAAGATACAAAATAACGAAGAGCCACAGTCATATATTCTGATTTTACAGACATGCACTTGCTGGAAATCTCCTGGAATAACAAACATTTTTCCTCCAGCCACTCCAGTCACCTATAAGAGGAAGAACTAGAGAAAGTTCCTGAATATTCTTGGTGCAAGTTACCAGGTAATGACATTGTTACAGAGTTTAATGTTATAGCTTCACTGCTCCTCTAGCACCTGTCCAGTCAATGCCTGACAGAAGAAGATAAATATATTTATAATACACAGCAAAGTGAATAACAAAGACTTTATATAGTTGTCTCTGGCAAAACTGACAAGTCTTAGCTGGCAGCTTTAATCAGCTCCCAGCTGAGCCTGGGAAATTGGAGGGAACAGAGTGTTGACCTTTCTGATGAATTTCTGAAGGAAGGCTAAAGTTTTGTTTACTTTTTTAATGGGAACAGGTATCAAGTTCTAAGACCTTTGGATAAAAGGAAGATTTCTGCACAAGAGCATTGTACACCATATTTAACAAAGTAATTACTGGTTTATCTAAAACTGATTTTTTCAAATAAAGGCATATGGCCTAATGTTACATAGATGAAAAGGCCTGTAAGGTTTAATGCCACAAATCACTGCCAGATGCTGAAAATATACTAGATGTGATTTTCAAGTCTTGAATGTTAAAAATGGAGTAGAATATAGTTTAAATTTAATTTTTACAGGTCAGTTGTTCTTAAAACCATCAATTATTTTTGCAACAAGTATTCAGCTCCTACTTGTTTTGTATGGAAACAGTGTGATTTTTCATGTGCATTTGCTTAAGTAGTACCAAGAAGACAAATGCAAGTAATGGGTAATGATTTGATCAGACATTTCAAAGTAAGTTATAATTTACTGTTTTGCAGTATGTATAAAATCTCTGGCAGTAGTTTTAAAAACTACTGAACATCTACTCTCTTAATTTTAAGCTCCTTGGAATCATGTCTGAAGACTGAGAGATCCAGCAGCACTTTTCCAAATGTTTCACCTTATGGTTTACACCCCCCTGCAGTTACTACCCAAGCTGACACCACAGGGGACTCTGTCTAAAAAGCCAAAACTGTTTTCTGATTAATAGTATCATATCACAAAAGTATCTGCTCACATTGCTAGCTCAAGTGTCTACTCCATATGAATTGCTGATACAGAGACCTCACAAGAATTTAGGAAGGTTGGTGACTTGTAAATCAAGACCAATGAGAGTTTTGCAGTAAACAAACTGCAAAGCTTTTGCTTTTTTATAATCTAATTTACCGATCACTTTCTGTCCACTAACTTTTAAAAAAATGAACCCATAGCTTTAAATCACCACCACACATATACTCACACACTTTCGAAGTTGTTTGCTGAACAGTCGCTATATAAATCACTGTACAATTTTTCAAACAGCACTGAAGGAACTTAAGTATCGATTTTTGCCACAATAGTATATAGGATACACCTGAATGTCCATCAAAAACACTTGCACCAGTAAAGTAGTTCCATGTTCTAGTTTGTTTTTTACTTTCCTTACAGTTCTACTTCAACAACTTCTACTTGGTATCAGTGGCAGACACTGACATTTGGTTATAGGTCTGGGCCTTCCAACTTACACTCATTTTTAATATAGCATTATATGAACATCATATACATGTATACATGTATAATGTATATACATACACATGAGCATGATATAACCAGTTCCTTCTGATTGACATCAGTGGAATTGTTGAACTGGACCGTTTATTTACTGGGAAGATGACAAAGAACCTCACTGATGTAAGAGTGTTTCCACAATTGTCATCATGGAAAGGTGCTGACTATAATTGCATCTTTTCTATTCTAACCTATTTGATTAAGAAATGTTTCAGAGACATATGCTTTAATGGTAAGGAAAAATTGTTTACACTTCCCTTATGAGATAAGGCTGTGCTCTATTGTTACAGGGAAGGGATATGAGGATCAGGAGGTAACAGCACATGTAACTAAAGCACAGTTCCTGCTGCTCTCAAAGAAAGGCTCTGTTTCCTCAGCAGCAGAAAACAGCAAGTGAATTATATCCTTACTGTAAGCACGAGACAACCCACACACTGCTAAAAAGTTTTTATAAATTGTGATGGATGATAATTCTGTAGCTGCTTCCGTCCACTCCTGCCTGCTAGTACAAGGATCAGCTCAAGAAATTAAAGGGGAACATAAAAGCTGCATTAAGAAAAAATAGATGTTTGTACTACTACAAAATTAATATGTTGCCATTGCAGATCTATATCCTCATTTAGCTGAGTTACACTCATGAAAATATACAAAAAATATTATTAATATAATTGTGGGATAGCAATCAAAACCATACCCACTACTTCAAGTATAAGAAAAATCAAGTTGATTTTACACCAGTAAGTCTCCTACAGTGTGGGTCAGAAATAAATTTTATATATAAAACATATAATGTATATAGTCAACATATAAATAATTAAGATTCTGCTTATGGGTGAAAGAATCCACATCCTGATATAGAAATTCAGGAAAATCAGAGCTTTTCTTAAGCTGATAAAGCTTACCATATTGTCACTATCATTGCTGTTTCAGAGTACCTGTGAAATTGAAAATATTACAGGAACACAAGGAGATTAAAAAATGTTACATTCAGTCAAAACAGCAGTCCAAGTAGTTCAGATTCCTTACTATTTACATGCCAGAGGCATGCAAGAGATCCTTGACTACCAAAGAGCAGGTATTTTTTATCATTTATATGAATGACTGATTTTTTCATTTGAATTATGCCAAATGCTTGACCTCTGAGATATTCACAGAATCACAGAACAGTTTGGGTTGGAAGGGACCTTGAAAGGTCCAGCCGCCCTGCAATGAGCAGGGACACCTTCAACTAGACCAGGTTGCTCAGAGCCCCGTCCCACCTGACCT
>JAVKLA010000002.1:21456383-21504794 GCA_034782735.1 Sagittarius serpentarius
CCAGGCTGCGAGCGCACATTGTCAGCTTGTGTCCAGCTTTTCATCCACCAGTACCCCAAGTCCTTCTCGGCAGGGTGCCTCTGAATCCCTTCATCCCCCAGCCTGTATGGGTACCGGGGGCTGCCCCGATCCAGGTGCAGGACTTGCACCTCTGCAAGTGCTGTTGCACATCTTTCCTTTTCATTCTTGTGTAACTTAAATTTCATTGGAGTTATGAGGCAAACTATCTGCATGTTTGATCCCCATACTCCAGACTGCTCATCATTTATTACATACATTTATTGTCCATTTCTATTCTAAGGTGAACAATTTCTAGCTCTTCAACATAGTCTAAAAAGAGAGTTTTGCTACATTTCAAAGCATTCCTATCACATCTGTAAAAGTCATTCAGCTGCTATAGCTGCAGCATTTCAAAATTTTCTTTGAAAAACAAATTTAAATTATTTTTAAATAAACTGTGTTGTTCAAAATTCATTCAAATGCAAAGGATTCTGTGATTTTAATTGGATTTTTAAAAGTGTTAGATCTGCTCCTAAATCAGAGCATCACATGATATCCTTCTTAGTCGCCTAAGGATGTGAGCAGATTTCTTGGATTGTTTCAAAGCTTCAGCAGAATGACACTGATTCAGTTAAGCTAAGGATCTGAATCCAAGTGACTTACACTGCAAGAAACGAACTTGGAAAAGCTCTACTGCTATAGTCACAGAACAATCTCATAGTTTAATACATTATTTTCACCAGCTTCAGACTGGAATAACCTCACTGACTGGAGAAGAGTTCCTTCTTGGTTAGTGAAATCAGAATCGGCTTCCTGAATCTGAATGTATGATGTATAGGTCACCTCATTTTTTGCATGGAGAGCATATTATATATATCACTCTAGTGGCAGACTCAGGGAACAAAAGCAGTAAAATATTTCCTCAGGGTAAAATATAGCTCCCAGGAGTCATAAAGCCTGAAGCAAAAGGTTATTTTACCCAAGACATATGCTGTATGTTTTATTATTCTTGGGGGGGACACAGTGGCGTTGTTCTAATATGCTGGTATTCCAATACCTTAGACTTCATCCTACCTGCCCTTTGCAGACCTTGGAAGCAAAATGTCCTTAATGACACCAGTGGGCAGAAAGGGAAGTGAAACAGAAAAGTCCAGACACGAGTGCAGAACCATTTCATGTTTAGTGAAGCACAGTGAAGAATGACAGATGTAGATAATTACCTGCAATTTGTAGCTGAGACAATCTTTTAGACAAAACACCACATAAGGTTTTAAAAGTCCAAGGTGAAATTCCAGGTGGTAGTAATCAGTGGTAGGCAGAGCAGTCAGTAGCCTAGACCTTTGGGGAGTGGAACAGACAAGTACTGGTCAGTATTTCACTGTTATCTGTGTCAACATAAGATGGGGAGGACTCTCTTTTAGTTCAGGCTCCAGCCTTCCTCAAGACAGCTAACAAAACCCTCTTTCTGCTTGAAGATTGCAAACAGCAAGGAAGAAGAAGGATCACACAGGACTCAATCAAGAAGAAATAAAAAAAAAGATTAAGAAAGAGAATACTGAAATGGAATACTAGTGGAAACTTTTTGACAAGAAGATCTACAAAATGCATGGAAAGTTTATATAAAACAAGCAGCACAGTCACCAAGACAGAACACTAGAAAACTCAGAAAAGAAGAAGCCCACACTGTCCATAGAAAGCCTAACAGGACGATGCTTCCCTACTATCTAAAACTTGTATTTGGAAGAACACTCAGAATCCCAGCTGAGCTGATTATCCACAGCACCAGCTACTGCATAGGTATGTATGAACATAGGCTAATATCTATTACTTTTCCAGTAAAACAAATCCATTGAAATACTGCTACATTCTCTTATGTCTAAACCTAATTAATTTTGACATTTGCATCTGTGTTCCCATACGTTGCAGCAGATACTGCTTATAGGAAATACGCTGAATATGCTGAATATTTTGGAAGAAAAGTCTGAGGAATACAGTTGGATGGATAGGCAAGCCTGACTCGTTACAGCTGGGCTACTCAGTCAGAAGCACAGGATTTATGGCACCCGTGGCAGAGCACGTTCAAACAGTCCTGTTGATTTCAAGCTTCAGGAAGCTAAGAGGGAAGAGTTTTACAGGCACAATGCAGTGCTCATGTACATATACTCACCATGTGCTACAGCTATAACAGATCCCAAGGCATGGTGTAGTGCATTTGACTCATCAAAAGTAAAGAGGAAGAATCCAAACACTGTAATAGCATTTTCCTCTCTGGGGAACTTCACAAAAAAAATCAGTTAGGGCAGAGGAGAAAATAACAGCCCAAATATTTCAACCTTGGAAGGGTCCTATTAATGTATTTCCAACTTCTCTTTGTATGGAATGACTTGCATACAAATCCAACGGAACTAGATTTAGCTGCTTCTGAACATGCATATAGAGGTTTGGTTTCTTCCTCTTTTTGAACAAAAGTAATGAAAGGACTGAATTTTGAGGGTTTTCTTTTTTTTTTTTCTTTTTTAGAGATTTACGCACTGCTGTCTGGAGAGCTTCTAATAGAGTCACTAGGATCCTCAAATGCAGAAATTACAATCTAGGTAGCAACAGGAAAACAAGGACTTGAACGCTGAGACAGGAAATCATACAGGTTCACAGAAGCAGAAGGATGGAAGAATTTGATACACCACTTAAAGACAGCTGACTTAGGGTATAACCCAGGTGAGGAGGCTTATCCACGATGAATTGTGTTCATATCTTCTCTTGTCTTACACACTAACATTCCTCATTCCTGGGATGCTGTACATGACAAACGATACCCACGCCTTAGGGGAAGACGCCAAAGTGAGAGAATATTCTGAATTGAGAGGCCTGGATCCTGTTTTTAGCCAGATCACAATCAATAGACTTATTCCTGCTTCATTATTATTTATATGGTGTAGTGCATAAGACTGAGGGAGGGATGGAGAACTCCCGTGCTATGCAGTAGGCACAAGCACACTCACAAGCACAGAAAATTCTCCTTTGTCCAGTTAGTATTAGCATGCCTTATTTCAAATTACTGACTCTGTGTTTACACCTACATAATAGAGATAAACATCTATCTGCATTGGTGATTTTAACAACATCACTCTGTACTCCTTTGTCCAGTCCCAAGGAATGCAAATTTTTGTCAGGGGAGAGGAAAAGAATCAAAAAAAACCAAGACCAGGTTGCACAGCTTAGATGGCTCTTCAGCTTGTTACTGGCAACTCAATGCCACAGAAACAAGAACACCGGTCTCCTATACGTGTTATTGTAAATATGAAGCACTGAAAGTAAGGACATCTTCAGCTCTCAGTGAGAGCACTTTTTCTGTTGAAATATCATTCCTCACTGTTTGGAATGAAACCCATTATTACCAATTAACCTGCTGTGAACCCAAATCACTGGCTGAATTGAGCATAATTATTCATCCATAGTAATAGCTAAAGTAAATTCTGGCAATCTCGGCTAACATTGACTTCTCCTTTGGGAAAATTTTCAAAGATGCCATGTCCTTGGTTATGTTTTTAAAACCTTTTTTTGTGGTAAGCTGCAACTGAAAATGTATCATTATGACTCATTTCTTCTTGTTTCATAATGTTGTTTTCTTTTTTCTTGCACAAACATCTATAACTAACTCTATTATCAACTGAAAAATTACCTCCACATGTTCAGAAACCTGATTTTTCTTAAATGAAGTTTTAGCACCGGTAGCCCATGTAGGTTGTCTAAAAATAAATTTTTAAGTTAGTTGTTACTTTTCATAGCTTTTTAACCACACAGTCTGATGAACCACAGCCCTGTGAGCAAATGCAGGCATAAATCTTGGTTTGAATTTATTTCAGGTTGTCAAATGTAATTTACTAAGAGAACGTCTGCCAAAAAAGAATCCAGAGGCAAACCTAAGTTGTCATCTTAAATTAAGTGTGGTTCCTTTTTGTTAATCTTTCTACATAAAAGGTTGTAAAATAGTGCATTAAAGATGCAGCAGTCCTCTTTCCTAATAAAAAGGCAGAGGTGGAAAAACAGAATAAAGACAGAATGTTTCTGTAGCTGAGGGAACATGTGCTCAAGATGATTAAGTAAACGCTCACTTGCTCTCTGAAAACTGCAGTCTTCTGTTTATTCTTAGGCCACATGCAATGTGGGAAATGAACAACGTGAACACTGAAGAGGAAGAATAGCAAAACATCTGCATAAGCTTAGCATTAGTCTTTTTACAAAGCAGAGTTACTCAGAAGGGCAAGTAATACCTACTGTGATAGCCCAGCTGGCTGCTGGATATATCATGTCCCCTCCAGACTGACTGGAACTATGGAACTAATTTCATTAATGACAGGCTGGATTCCGGCTCTCAGTGAAGAACCGTTTTACTTTCATAGTCAAGAAACTCTGAATTATTAAACCATGTCAAAACCTTTGAATCTTTGCACTGGTACCCCTCCTCTCATCACAGTGAGGTTGTTCTTGCCTTCAGGGCCCAAATCAAGCAGTTATTGCTTTTTTTTTTCCTTCCCTGTGGGTTACTATCTCCTCCACATCACCTGTGTCCCAGTTGTTCACCTTAACCATTGGCACCTCTTCGTATTTTCTCCATACCCTTCCCCTGTGTAAAACTGTCAAAACTGAGCCACAAAGCTAGTACATTTCAGATCCTTCAAAGTCTTCTACCACACTTCCTTTACAATTTTAAGACCAAGGCAACCTGTAGCAGCAAAGAAGAGCTCCAGGCATAAACCTGGAGCAAGAAGCACCATGGCAATTACATACAAATGACAAAAGCGATATTTGAAAAGTAAGAAACAAGCAGTGTGTGCATGGAAACACAAGCATTTCAGCCACAGGTTTATTTGTCAATGTAGGGCAGAGCTATAGCATTGCTAAGAGTTTGTGTCAGCTATTTGGGGATTTTTAAAACAGCACCATCTTGACTTGCCACCAATTGATCTTTGTGTGTTCCAAGGCCTAAACGTTTGTGTGGAGTAAAGTAATGCTTGGGAACTGATTGTGTACTTTAACAATCAAAATTGGCCACTCCGCAAAATTCACAGGAATGTACCTTAAAACTTTAGGTGAGTAAAATATTCCAGATGTGGCTGATCACCTCCTGAGCTATACAGTATTTTGCCTCTCTGGTTTACCATTTTATTTTCTAACACTCAGCTTTCTTCTGCATTTATACAATACTGAGCATTCAACATGGCAACACCAATAGACCTATTAATACATATGAACTGGAAAAACCCAAATCAGTCTGACAGCCCTGCTGGGTAATACATTACCATGCCCCATTGCATTCAGATGATACAAACTTAAATGGAAATAATTATACTCCAAACTAGGTGACTAAATATTATTTAATGAAATGCTTCTACAATAATGCCACTTTGGTACAGATGAGGTTTTGTGACTTTTTGTTAGCCCATCAATTAAACATTGTTTTTCACTAAATTAGTGGAAGAAAAAGAGGCTTGCTGGATTAACACATACCATATTTTCCTTTAGGCCTATATCCTGTACCTTAGTACATTTAATTATTTCCTGTGAAAGTAAGACATCCATTTAAGCACAACACCTCCCACGTAAACACAACTCCCCCCAGAAGGCTCCCTGCCCTCAAAACTAACCCAAAGGGCTCATTTTCAAATGTAGAATTTAGGGACTGCGTGCAAAAATGGAGCATGGATGGCCTGGAGCAGTGCTGTAACAGCCCATACAAACTGGGTATGTGCATAGTTAGTTAAAACCTAATTAATCTGCAAGCAGGTATACCTCACTTGTGCATACCACACAGGTAAATTCATATACAATTGGGCTAGGAAGCTCCCTTATCAGTTTCTATAGCATGCCTTTCTCTGTGCCCAGTTCTCAGATTTGAAACTGGTCTAGGAATTCCTGGAGGCTGAAGACACTTCTAATAGGCTTGTGAAAGGTAATAAAGAAAAAACAAGCCTTCCGTCATTTGATTTGTATTTGCTACACAGAGGTCCATACCTAAACTTGAAAATGTACAGGAATCACCAGCTGAGCTCAGTAATGCAGATTTCTTAAAGCTTCTACCTACAAAGCCCAGCTTCTTAGCTGAAATTCATGAAACGTGTGTTTTCGGGCCTAGAGGTCACTCTTTTGGCCTTTAATATGACTGTCAGACATACTCCTTTGCTGATCAAGCATCTCATTTCTCTTGAGTAGGAGCTAGGGCCCCTGTTTTCGAAGACAGGACCTTTCTATATCCCTTCTATGGACAGAATTTTCACCAACAATATTATCAGTCACTGGGGAAAAATGAGTGTCCCACAAGACTCTTCTGTCTCCAGTAGTCTAAATGCTGGGGCTAAGCAAGTTAGAGGCACAGGCACTCTGGTTTTAGTCAGATTTATATGCACCTCTGCTATACCCTTGGCACTTTGCATAGATTAAAAGACAATATTCTACACAACCAATTAAGATCTTATCATATTAATTGAACTGCCATTATAACATTACCACAAGCCATCTAAGTAATCACTATATGATAACTTCTTATAAACCAGTTCATTGACCTTCCAGATGCCTGCAGAAAAGGTAGGTTTGGCAGTATGCCTTGAAAGCTCACAATCTGATAAATAATTCCTAAAACAAGGGACCTTTTCCACCTAAATGAAGCCTCCAACGTATGTGTATATACTATATGAGGGGAAAACAGGCAGGTTTTTTTCTTTCTGAAAATATTTTTGAAGGTTTAAATAATGTCTAGATATTATAGAGAGGAAAAAAGAAAAATATGAAGCTGCTACACTTTGTATATACATAATTACCCATCATCTGAGATCAAGAGGAAGACTGCTTTTATAGGCTTGTATTTAGGATGGGAAAAAATCAGGTACAAGCCACAGATCTGATCCCTTCCATTACAGCCAACTGCTTTAGTCACTGGGTTACTCCACAGTATTTTTTTTTTCTCATGTTTTAACCTCGTGTTCCAGGAAACAGCATTTTCCTGTTTTGCCATTCAATTCCCAATCAGCTGTAACAAGCTGAAGGCTCACCAACATGATGTTAAACCTTCCTTCTTTTCTTCCCTTTACATCCTCCAGTTGTAATTTACTTTTGGGCAAATGGATGTATTTGTTCCAAGCTACTTCTGTCTGTCTCAGACACCCTGAATGAAAGGGACCTATTTATAGGCTTTGAAAAATGACAGCTGCTATCATGGAACTAAAAGCTATCCAGTATAAAAGCAGAGGAGCCTTTTGAGAACAGGTTAGAGTACAGAAACTCAGGAGAAAGTACTGGGAAGAAAGAGATTTCCTTTAAGTAAAAACAGTAGGACAGTGGCATCAGCCAGACAACCCACCCTCATTTTCATATAATGTGACGTTCTCTCGTGGAAGAAGAGACTTAGGAAAGAATATCTTCGTAGACAGAGCACTGGAGCTGTTTACCCTCTACTTACCACAGAGCCTTACAGTTTAAGCCCAACAGTTTCAGGAGCATTTTGGCATGTATTGACAACTACTGCAGAGTACCATGCCATGTTGCAAGGTGGATTACAGGTCTAGCACAGCTTAGTAAGCAGACAGCTGTTTCCTGCGGCTTCCAAACAATATGCAAATTTCCAGCATCCTGTGGTGATCACTACTTGAATTTAATGGTAAAACCAAACACTAAGGATAATTATGCTTTTGTATGTCCAGCATACAAAAGAGATGTTCTTTGAAAGCACATATAAGCAACAGATACCTTGATTCTGTGGGATATTCCCCACTAGGTCATATCAGAACTATACCCGGTGAAATATTTTATTTAAATTACTGATTAGTGTACAGTCTTTTAATTTTTGGCATCATTAAATAATATTTTAAAAAATACAGGATGGTTTCAAACATACTCCAACTGATGGCTTGAAGGTTTCTAAAAGCTGTTTACAGTTGTCTTGCAACATACTGAGTTCCTGGGAAGATTCATGGAACTGAGACAATGTGAGTACTTAACACTCTCCAAGACTGTGAACCTGCAAATTTTCTGTCAAAATCCATTGCAGCAAATATGTCAGTAGCTTCCTCCAGTTTTACCTCAACCACACATACTAAATGCACAATCTATTTTTTTTCCCATGCTGAACCACCAACGTTAATAATTCTAATATACCAAGTTAATGTCCAACTAAAAGTCTTCAAGAAACATACCACCTGACTGGCACCATAACCAGTATCTTTCAGCTGTCATTGAGTGATAAGTAAGATGATCACTGCAGTTGTCTCCATCCCAGCTTGTTTGTTGGTGTCTGACTTTTATATTATTCATAGAATGGCAATTATCTGAATTTTCACTTATGCAGTACAAAATCTTAAGCTCTAGTCAAAAGCTGTTTAATTTACAGTCTCAAGTCTGAGCCATTGATTTCAGGTCAAGTACTCCTGCTGAATAAGCCCCTCTATTACGAAAGTGACATACAGGAGACTTCACAAGTAACAGATGGATAACACTAAGATCTATAAGGTCACAGTAATAATGCTATACAGTGATGCAAATCTCAAGTTTCTCTGACATAACATAGATCAGGCTACTCAGATAACCTGTTTCTTCCCACCTTCTCCTAACATAACATCTTCTGCCTCCATCTCTCCTCTTGTCTTTCTTCTGTTATTTCCTGTTTTCCTTTTCCTAGCCCTGGCTCTGCTGTTCTGCTTGTACCTTGCACAGTCAGCCTGTTTAACTCATTAACCTCACAGAAAACTAGATACATTTTTTGTTTTCCTGGCACATAGTATTTTCTCAGTGCTCTGTCATCTGTTCCATCTACTTGCATGGAAAGGCTCCCGTACACCAATCCTGCAATACACGACTTCACATTCACCCCCACAAGAAAGCAGCGGAAATCATAGCAGAGTGAGGCAGGCCTTACACTTTTAGCTTGTTCACTACTGAGCACAGTGTTGATACAGAAAGTATTAATAACTAATGTAATAAAACACAGTTCTCAAAGAGTGTATAAATTACAGAGAACTGAACTAAAGATTAGATATTTCCTTTTCTTAATAAAATAAATTCTGGTTTTCTGAATAATTTGTGGTCAAACTCTGCCTGTAGCTATAAAGACACTAGCTGCACTGCCTACAGAGAGACATGCACCTCTGTGTGCCTCTTGAATACAGGCTTTAATGTGAAAGAAGTCCTATTAACACTCCAAATTAATAAACTTGAAAAATACATTTTTTTTGCTTAATATGTGTGCATGGTAAATGCAGTAGCACTGAGCGGAATACAACTATCATTCATCTTAGCAGTTCAGCCTGTCATATATATGCCATAACAGAGGAGAACAAGAGGTTTTTACAAGCAGTGAGAAAACCTCAAGACTGAAAGAAAACCACAGACTTCACAAGGTTGACCATGTTTTTCCCCACACCAATAACAGGACAAGCTTGATATGACAAGAAAAAGTTCAATGGGTAGCTGAAACAGAAAGACCACTAGTACGTTATGAGAAGTGTAAGAAAATTTAAGCTGGGTAGTCCCTAGAAGGCAATGTAATACCTGTAAATCCTATAGTGTATGTCACAGGTAACAGCTAAATTCCAGCAAGGTTTGTATTTCATTTTGTGCAGGTTCCCCTTTCACATAATGCATGCTGTCAGCAATCATTCTCTGTTTAATATGCATAGCAATTCTTCTTCTGTGTCACTTACTCAATAATTTGTCCCTTTCTACCAAAGAAAAGGAATGTGAAGTCCTAATCTTGCTCTGGGTAGTGCAGGCAGGGAGGTGGAAAGCCATGTAAATGTGTCCTCTACTGAAGAAACCCAGGCAAGCAGAACCCCCACAGAGAGAATGAGGTACACTGAAGATCATAATGGTCTGCACTAGCTGCACAGTAGCATAGGAGTACATTTGCAAGTGAATGAGCCACATCTAAAGCTGGTTGTCGCCATCATCAAAGTTATGATGCATTCATTACTCTTTACTTGCCTAAAATTCTGCATGATATGTGACCATGATTTTCTTCAGCTCCTCAACACCTCAATACAACACCTACCTTTGCAGAGACAGGAACCGATGCAGGAAATTTTCATATTTATTTGTAGCCACAAAAAACATTGTAAATACTGTCTGGCTGCAAACATGAGCTGTGATTCAATTAGATACTAAAATACATGCCAAAGTACAAGCTGTTTAGTAGAACCAATGAACCCATTTTAAGTCAGGCATGTAGCATGAGAGCTATGCTGAATCCAGCCAAAAAGTAGAAATTCTATTTCAGTTCTGAAGGTCATAGCCATTTCAGTGATATGCTGCATTTCATGCTTTGCTTTCACAGCTAATATTCTGGCTTATTTTTGTTAAAATAAAAGTTATGGTACTGAGGACTTAGGAGTTTTTATTTCAAAAGCCAAGATGCCACCAAAAAACATGGATTTTTCACTTCAAATAATCTTCCCTTTAGGAGGAAGAGATTTAACATAAAAAATACCATCCAACTCTTCTATCTGAACATAGCAGATATTAGTAAACATTATTGCACCAGTAAGCTAATACTTGTGGAGATAATGCATAAAAAGTTTCAAAGCTTTACCTCCGGAAGCAAGAGATAACTGCAGCACAGAAAAAACAGCTATTGAGCTTGATACTTTTGCTAAGAACAGCCACGATGGAATTTTACCCTTCCCTTTCTTAATTTTTTTACTCACATAAATCAAAAATGTCTTACATTAAAGAAATTGGCAAGCAATCAGTCAGAGTAGACTAATTGCTTTTGCTGTTTAAAAGGAACCTGATTTTAAATGGCTAAAGTGTTGTGGTTTAAAGTAGCTATTGTACATGTGCATTAATTAATTTCCTAAGGATTTTTATTACATGTCCATAACACAGTCTAATTATCTGATAATGCTTTTTCCCATGTATATGAGAACGACATTGCTACACCATGTACTGCAATTGTACTCAAAGAGCCTGCAAAGTGTGAAACCAAAAGACTCAACGTCTGTCTACTCTGCTTAATAACACGTCAGGAAGTCCTACTGCAAAATCTTTTCATTCCAAAGGGATACAAGAGATAATCTGTCAAACATCACTGTCCAACTTACATATTTTTCATACTCTTTCAAAGACACAGAGAAAAAGTGAGAGAAAGCGTGCACACGGTATATCATTAAACATTTCCCTTCTTGAATGAAAAATGTAAACACTGTTTTCTTAAACTGGTCAGCATAAAGAATGCAAACAGTGCTGGCTGGCAGTCTCTTACCCTCTACTTCCATTTGTTTCTAATAGTTAAAATGCCTTTTTGGTAAGCCTAACTCTACATCACTGGAGGGATGTTCTGACAGGTTGTTCTCAAATTCAGGTCTAGAGGCTGGCTGTGTAACTTGTTACAACCAGGACACAGTGCGCACCAACTTTCTTTCCCAAAATCCTGAAGTAGTTTTCAGAAGCTGAAAAGTAAGTCTCATAACGAGTAGGAGAAATACAGAACATAAAAATGTAGCCTGGTCTCTGGAAAGTACCAAATAGATTTGACCCACAATATGCCATAGAAGTTTGCTGTTTTCCTCTGTGCTGCTATTCCACAATGAATCAAGATAAAGGTTGGAAATCACCACAGTGAAGACCCGTGCTAGGGAGAGGTTCCAGTGAGGCTCTCATTCCTTGCATGAGTCTATTCTCCACACTACAGGAGAGATGGTTCCAATTTGGAACAAACAGAAGGGTGTATACCTATATACCAGCCCTTGACTCAATTTCCATTACCTAGGAGAAGTCAAAGTCTATCAATATCAAATGAGAAATATATAAATGACAGACTGGAAATAAGAACTAGGTAAAGGCCTAGGAATCTGCTCATTGAATACGTCATTGCAGCTAGTAGGTGAAAGAGCTTGGATCTCAAGTACAGCAAAGGCAATGGGGAACCCCACAAAATGAATGATAAATACAGGCCTGAGGAAAAAAGAACTTCTGTATGTTTTTCTAATTTTGATTCTGTTTAGGAAAAGCTCCAGTGAACTCAAATCTTGGCAATGACTTAGACTAACTTCAAATTAATTTAGACTAAATATACTAGATAACAGTAGCGGAAGGCTTCCCTGTTAAAGTATAGGTATGCAACTGGGCAGGTTTCAGTGGAGAACAGCTGTCAAGTAGTCAGAGTCCAGTCTTAACCTCAAACTGCACTTAGCTTGCCTCGTGTTAAATAATTAGCATCCTGTGTATACACTGAGAGACTCAACATTGAAAATATGATCTACTTGCTTTAGACTAGAAACCAAGCCGCAAATGAACATACCACTGTTGGCCTAAGCACTACAGAGACTGCTTCACTGAGTTTGTGTGGGTACAAATCAAACAAAATACTGCACAGCATATGGAATATAACCTGGGGGAGGGAAAGCTGGAGAGACAGCAAACTAATTTGTAAAGTCTAATCTGTGTTTGATGCATACAAGTAACTCCCATTAATGTGAAATGAAGTAATATCGCACCAAAAAGAGACTACACTCCAAAAGTGGCTAGCTGCTGCCCACTACAACCCACTCTTCTGCAGTGTCTGCTGTATGTTCTGCAGTAGCACAACCTTCTGCTAGTTGCTTCTGCTGAATTTAACTAGTTAAGCATGTGACAAAGACTGGCTTCAGGGTGAGCTTGGCATCGTTACTAGGTGAGAAATACACACAAATATTCAGACACATTTCAAGCTCCATTCTTGGGCTCCTTGGCCTTAACTTCCAGCTTACAGAAACTTTGAATCCAGCAGACAAGTCAACAAATCATAACCCCTGTCCAGCAGTGTAAGGCCATTTCTCAAACACTTCAATTCTAGACCTACCTTCTCCGAGCAACCAGCACAAGGAGATGTCCTAACACCACTTTGTTCTCTGCAGCTGTCAGTATGCAGCAATGAGACTACAGCCATATACGGCAGGGATCTGAATGGTATTACAGCCTCTTGAAGAAGATACACACATGTGAGTAAACACACTCAAACCCACTTCTCTGGTTCAATAATATTGGTTAAACAATACTTGCAAAGTTGAGGTCCAAACCTTCCAGACACTGAACACCCTTAGAGAAATTCTTGCTCCCTGCAGAGATGGAGCAGCTCAGTACTTTACCAGAGTGGGATGGAAAACACAGAAAGGAAAAGGAACATGAACTGTGCATCATTTTATATATTATTTTTCTGTTTCCTTGTACTCTGTGTGCTTGGCATGGACATGTGCCCTCTCTGGCAGAGAAAAGGCTATAGAGTGAAAATGTGAGAGCAATAAAACATTGCAGCACTTTAGGGGAAACTGCAAGCAATTTCCATTCTATTGATCTTCTCTGGACATCAATGACACACTGAGTTTGTTTGGAAAACTAAATTCTAGAGCATGTTGCATGAAGATGCTCTAGTTAAACTTGTTTGACTGAGTGACTAAAATTTTATTACATTTATTATTGCACTCTAAGATACAGCAAGGAAATATACATTCACAGCTAAATAAGCAAATAAATTGCCATACTTTGTAAGGGTAGCATATAGATATAAAACTTTCCGTGATAAAAAGGTGCATACTTTTTTAGTGGTTTATAAAATTAAAACTTCATTGTAAATCCTATCAAAACTATAGCATTACAAAATTAAATTTTAGCCAAGTTAGAATTCCCTTAATTGCTCCAGAAACTGAGCACTTAACCCATGCAGCAGCTTCAAATGCTGTACAACACTTCTCCAAAAAATTTCCCCAAAGAAACAAAGAGAAAAATTGGTACTTAAAAAAAATCATTATGCAAAAATAGATTTTTAATACTATCTGTCTGTAATATGAACAATAGTAAAATCCAGATATGAATTTGATTATTTTCATAACGTACATTGCCACTTAAGTTATTTTTGCTGACAACAAAGATGCCAAGGAACTTTCATGCAAGTTATTTTGAACAAAGACAATTCTTACCTAGCTCGTTCACTCGCTTATAAATAAGGCAACATTGGCAGACATACTGGGTGTATCAGCAATATTTGACAAAAGTGTCTGGACTCCCTTGAGTGGAGAAATGTCATTATGGCACAGGAGAAAATCATTATCTGATCCATAAATGATTATCTGGTGGTGGGATTTTGTCACTCTGTTGACCACTGTGTTTTAAATAGTCCTGAAAAAAAGCCATTCTGCCCTTCAAAGTATGAACCAGGAACCTGAATCAGCCTTTCTTGCACACGCACATCTTTGTTACGTACCTTCAAAGTGTCAAGACTGTTCTGCTGCATCAAGGATTACAACATTGGTCCCTCAGCCCTGTAAAACTTGCTTTTCTAAACACTACGTGGACTATCAGTAAGCACTGACTCATTAACTTTCATTGTAAGACTTTGTACCTACACTGCTGTAAACAGGTTATCTGACATTCTAGTTTTCAATTATATATTTTTAATAGTTTTTAGGAGAGCTCCTCTCTTCTGAAATCTGCTGAAAATATTTCTTTGATTCTTCAGACTCCTGAATATTAATAATATTTTTTCTATTTTTTTGGTGAACTTCTCAGTTACTTTCTTGGCATTACAGGGAGATCCGTATAAAGTACAGCAGCACCTTCCTATTCCAGTTCTGCCCAAGATTATACTGACTATCCAAAATAGCATTCACATGCTCTTGATAAGGTGAGCATAGTCCTTTTCTTTCCTCCCTGGCACAAATGCATGTGCATATCAGTTCTGCTCTTCTGCTACTATTATAATGCTCCTCAGAAAACACATTTGTAATCAGGTACACAGGTAGATGATGATTCCCAGGTATACCTACAAACCTTGTTTAGGGAGCATCTTGAATTCAAATTCTCCGTGTCTTGATCTCTCAGAGTACGGCAGAGTTTAGATAAGAATACATTAAAGATGATGTATGAACCAAGGTCCGAATCTTTCAATAAGTAATGTTCAAGATGAGTGAGCTATTTAAATGGATTACTTTACAGAAGACTTAATGCTGTGTTATCATAAGTCTGTATTTCCATGGCAGAGACACTGTAATTTATTAATAATGTTGTTTAGCTTCTATAGGTTTAAGGTGCAACCTTGTCTCCTTTCAAATCTATGCAGACAGACATCTTTTCTACCTCAAGGAATATGCCATGCAATTCAGAGAAGTATTGTACAGGAAAAAGCAGAATACTAAGCAGCAAACTGTGAAGGAAGTGCATTTTACTAAAAAAAGGATCAAAATAAATGGCCAGGGGGTACTTGACATGACAAGTAACAGGCACTTACTTCAAGCAAGTGGTATGATTTTTGTAATAATGCTATTTGAACATTAAATTGGTTGGCAAAACAAAATCTTATGGATTAGGAGATGCCTTAAAGAAAAAGACTCTTTTTAGCCATTTTTTATTATCCATCACTGAAGACAGTCTAGCGTATGCTTTAAGCTAACTGTGTAACAATACTCAAATACCTAATATAGCATGGTGTGGAAAGACTCCTCACCGGAGTCTCCACAGTGGAAATGACACATTCTAGAAGAACGATTTCACACTGTGAAAAAATGAAAAGGCAGAGTTTCACTCAGCACAGGTTGCTTTTGCGACTTCCTCAACTGCGAATTGCAGTCTAATTGCTGGAATACAGGTAGACAAATGGAACGAGCAAGAGTCTGTGTCTGCTTAACTGCAAAACTAACCTTTCTAAACCCACAAGCTAAGCCGTCCAACTTTCTGTAGAGTGAATACTAAGTTAACACTAAAGAGTATTAATTCATCCAGTTCTACTCGATGATAGTGTCTCAGAGGTAAGAGAAGTAATATACTCAACTACTCTAACTACATCTAGAAAGAAAAGTCTCTCCAAGGCCTGCAGTAAGTGGAAAAAGTCAGCTGGTGGAAGCTGCACTGACAACCTTAAGCTGTTTATCCAAATTGAGCCTCAACAAATGCCAGATTCAAGATCATTATTTTGGAAAGTTCAGAAGGATGTAGCCCACTGTGAAGAGTGAGACTCATTTACAGCTGATTGCTATGAAGAAAGGATACCATATGAAAAAAAATTAATCTCCCTGGGATATCACATAATGCATGCTCTCAGTTGCAACCCAGCAAAAGAGAATAAAGCTGTGGCCATTATTAACCCTTGCAACTGTATGCTCTCTGCTCAATGTAAACCTGGGGAAAAAAAAAAACACAAATAAAAAAGAACATAACTTTTTTCTGTAAAAAAAAAAAATTTATTTCCCACTAAAATCTGAAATTTCCCACAATCTGAAATTAATCCTTCCTTACTTTATTCTCTTCTCTCATCTGAGGTTTTTATCAAAGCATCAGCATGCTTGAATGGCCCACACAGCATGAGCTCCATTGACAGTTTATTAGTGGAATTAGGTCTCTGACTGTACCCTACTCAACCATCCTGAGTGTGGGAAACATATACCTTTGCTTGGGAAATTTATCATTCTAATCATGTTGCCTGCTTTCTTCTCATTGCCTTCACTGACCAGCAAAATGAGCTATCATATTTTAAAACTAAATTATTCAAAATCTAGCTGTATTGCAACTTGCTAATCTTCTAAATAAAAACATTAGTTAGATGCCTAATGAAAAATCATTGAATAGACTTTCACATGGAATCTGAAAAAAAATTTCTTATCATAATGTCAGATTTCACTATTTTCTTTTTATTGCTCTTTGGTTGATTTTCTTTCCTGTTTCCTTCGTAGCTTCTTTCATTCCTCTTAGGTAGACTTCCAATGGGACAGATGGGAGAACTCTAGCCAGCAACTCAATCAGCAGAGGACCCACAGTACCCTGTTTAGCTCAGAGCAGTAGGAAATCCTATTGTAGTTTTTTCTCCACTCTTAGAAAAAAAACCCAACAAACCAACTAAAGCCTAGTCTTTCACATGCTTTCACACTGTCTGCTTGTGTCAGCAGAATTCACTGCCGAGTAACTTAGTATCTGTAACTTTTCCTTAGCAAGCTTGGCTAACTGCCACTAGAGAAAACAGTCACACGTACATGAGAACTAACAGTAAATTGCTAAGACAGTTGAGGGTTAATGATTGAGAAGACATTAGACTAATAATGCCCATTTCAAGATCAAAGACAAACTTTTTTTTCATGTAGAATTGGACTGGAAAGCCCTCTCCACAGCACCATCCCATGTTTCCAAGGCTTAGAGGTGAAAAATACTGGACATTAGGGATTTTATCCAAAATCCATTGAAATCAATGAAAATTTGCCCATTGATTCCAACTGGCTAGTAGTCAAGCCTTTAAGACAGCTTTTATACATAAGGGAAAGCACTATGCAAAAAGCAATACACTACCTGTACATTAGGGCTGATCCTCTTAAGACATGGAACACACACGCATGTCTTTCTGCCTAAGACATTCCAGACAAAAATAAGGAAGCTGTTCTCTTCAGTGGTCAGTGCTAACACAGAAATTCCACCTTCCCTCCAGGTACAGGAAAAGGTCATAGAATTGTACAGGAGATAAGACCCCACTGACTGATTCATTTTGCAGTACAAGATGCAGACAGGAGCTGCACTAAATCTGCATTTCAGCCACTGCAGAGATGTGCTCCAGGTAATCCTTCATGCAGCCAGAGTCCAAAGTTAGGTCATGAATTTGCAGTCTCTGGTCCACGAGATCTGTGCGGCACTTCACACGCCAGTTCTACTACAAGCCTAAAACTGAAGCATATCCAAACCAAAGATTTGCTCCAAACTCTAAACTTGGCAATTTAGCTTTTAATACTATGTTCCTAGACACAAGATGTTTATTGTCTCCAAAAATTTTTCTTGGTCCTTTAGCATCATGCATGTGTGGCTACAAGATTACCCTACTCAAAACAAGTTTATGGTAGTATTAGCAAAAGAGCTGAGTCTCAGCAATCAAGAAGATAGATTTTGTCTTCAGTAGGAAGAGGGAGAAGTTCATGACACTTCTCATACCTGGTCAGTGGTCTGGCAGGGGCCTCCTGGCACCCTTTGCTGTCACAGCCACTATTAAGTACAGTGCATTGAGAACCTGAAAACAACTGAAGAAAGCTTGCCGCAAGATAATTCCCCATGCAGAAGTAAACCACAGAGATAATCTTTTTGCTGCCTAGAGAATCTATTTTAAGATACTGCCATTTGATTTAAATAAAACAAAAGCTGTTTGGGATTCATTGTTCTGTCTGCTGAGTAATGAACACCAACATGATAATGACGTCAAAACTGATTGGTTTAAAAATGTCTACTTTAATTAAGTTATTATAATACTTATAGAACAGTTTCAGACAAGGGCTAATGCACCAAGGATTAAACGTCTTTCACTTGCAATGCCTGGAGGATGGACACACCCATTTGCAAAGAACATTCCCCATGTTAGTCAATGCAGAATAGGTTTGTGAAAGATTTTTCCCTTCAGGCACTGATGTTGCTTCGTGTGCCATGTGTGCTCAGCATTACAACTTGACATTAAATTCTCTTATTAAAATACATGTGTATTAAAAACAATTCCTCCAGACCAATTTTTTTTACAGTGTTTTAGACTTATAATGTTGGAAAATCTTGAAAGAATCAGCAAATAGTTACAGTTCTCTGTTTCTACTCAAGTTCAAAAGGAAAACAGAAGTACACTTCAATAGGAGTAATGCAAAGACCAGACCACCCAGAGAGCAGTACTTCCTTTTTTGCCTCCTTGCATTAACAAGGCAATAGTTTGCCACAATCCGTACTAGCAAATTACAAGAAATTGGAAGGGGATTTGCAATCTCAGTCATGCTGACTGGAGTATTTGAGGCATAAGGGAGGGGTACTTTCTCCCATTCTTCATGAATATCCTGTGCCATCTGCACACAGGGGAGTCACAGGCAACAATGAACAAAGTACACATTTCCTGGAGAAGGTGACAGAACAAATAGTCCTCGAAACCACCTCCAAACAAATGAAGGACAAGAAGGTGATTGGGAGGAGTCAGCATGGGTTTATGAAGGGGAAATCATACTTAATCATCCTGATAGCATTCTGTGATGAGGTGACTGGCTTACTGGATGAAAGGAGAACAGTGGCTGTTGTTTATCCCAGCTTTAGTAAGGCTTTTGACACTGTCTCTCTCGGCATCCCAGCATGAAGTCTCCATCCTTGTAGATGTTCAAAACCCAAGTAGACAAGCTCCTGAGCAACCTGCTCTAGATGAGCAACCCTGGGAGGGGGCTGAACTAGGTGATCTCATGAGGACCCTTCCAATCTCAACTATTCTGTGATTCTCTAACATCCGTCATGAATGGCTTATTTACACCCAGTCAGAAGCATGGATGAGATGACCTTTTGATGTCATTTCCATCTTTACTGGCTATATCAATATCTGTATACAAAGCAGCGTCCACAAAGAATATCACAAATCTTTTTTCCATTCCTTCCTTTTTGCCTAGATGAGGACCTATGATGTGTTCTAGGCATTAAATAGTTAAGAGAAGTACTATTAGTAATTGAGGCTGCTACCCTAGTATAGTCTTAAGTTTGCCCCCAAACTAAATCACTTTCTGATCCCTTCAGAGATGTCCTTCAGCAGTCTCTTTCCATTACACTTAGCTAGCAGGAATGATTTGTGGACGAATGTGTCTAGCGCATTTTGCAGGCTTACGTCAGTTACTTTACTTCCGGTTGTGTGTGAAGTTCTCTCCAATTCTCTGAGCAGGAATTAGAACTAGCTGGCTATTATAGTGGATCATGGCCTTCACTTGAAGACTGCTGATGTTTGTATTTTTCAAATCACTCCAAACCACAATTTTAAGCACAATTTTATGGCTGAGGATACTTGAAGTAAGAAATAAGTTAGTTAGATGTTTAACATTTAGAAAGTGCTAAACACTTACAAATGATGGCAATTTTTCCTGTACAAGCCATGTTCAAAAGCGAGTTGCCAAGCAAAAGATCTCAGCTGAGGAAATCCTTAGAACTCTTGCTACTTAGGCCAGATAGAAACAGGAGGTTCATAAAGCAAAGCTGTCATCCTTCACTAGCCAGAGAGATGTCACAGCTCACAGCTGCAAGGAGAAAACTCCGTACTCAAAAACTGAGCCTGTACCCACCTTCTACCTGTGAATCAAGTGCAGCTGACCTTGGCATGTAGACATAGCAACATCTGACTTACACTTTCATGCTCATATTAGCATGTTAGTCCCACTGCAACCTTTGAATGAACCACTGACATGAAACCAGCCTAACAATTTATGTAATTTCCAGAACAGAGAAAAATCTTTAAGGTAGGATTAGGAATTAAAAAAAAAAAAAAGTAGCTTTAAGTTAAAAATTTCAAGAATATTTTACTTGGTAACTGAAAAAAAATCAGAAATTAAAAATCAGTATATTTAGAGATCATGTGAAATTTAAAAAAAAAATCAGATTTAATCTGTTTAAAAACAGTCTGGCAGTAGAAACTGGTTGATCTAAGTATCAGAATGGCTGGTCTGATCTAAAAACTGGAAGAGAAAGATCATTCTCATGTTTCAGTTTTCCAGGTAGATGGAATTTCTGTAAATAAAACAATGTCCTATTTGCTAAGTTTTTTATTTAAGATTTTCAGATAAGCCCTATTTTATTCTTCTTTTTAAACAAAGCAAAGCACTACATTGTTTTCTAAAAAAAGAAAACCTTTTTTATTTTTTTTAATATCTTTTGTATTACCTTCAGAAATCTGCAAGGGATTTAGGTGAGTACTACCTACATTAGAAAGTGTCACAGGCATTTAGCGAAGTGTTAATACTGGCATTTTCAAAGTCTACGTCAGAACTTAAAAGCCTGAAAAATAGGAATTGTTGTCCTTTGCAGCAAGCCATGAAGACAATATGTGAGGGAGAAAAGATTTTTTTACGACTCTTTCAATATGTCCTCTGGCAAGAGAAATATTCTTATTTGCAAATTTTCTGTTTCAAGGAAACATATACTGCAACCGATCAATCTGATAGCATGAAAATTCATTGTGCAAGAACACAAATTAGTTTAACTTTTTTATTTCCCGATCCTTATTTTCTTTGCTCTGTATTATGTGAATGTATTTTATATTCTACTTTCTCCTTTGTTATCTTTTTTAAATAAGGAAAGGGAAAAGATGAGAGATCTCTGAAATCTCAGCTCATAATCTTCTCTTATTTTTTCTGCCCAATGGGAAAAACTGTAAAATCCCTAGCCAGGTTATCCAGACTGTGGGAAGGACAGCTCTTTTCCTAATGTTTAGACACATGCATTAGCTAGAGCGAGAAAGATTTTCAAAAACAGCAAATAACTGAAGCATGTTGATTTCTTAATTTTCAGATACTTTGCCAAATAATTTAGGCCACAAGAATAAGTAATAATTTTTGCATTAGTATTTACACGCTCCAGCTGTGACTTGATCGCATTGAGCTAGGCTCTTCATAAACAAATACTTAATTCTAGATCTGAGTCATCAGGCCATCCATCCCAACTGCTGACATCGTAAGATTTCATTCATAGGGTGTAAATATGCCCTTCTACTCAAATATATTGGCTGAAAAATATCAGGCAAGTATTTTAACAACAGATACAAGAAAAAAAAGGAGTATTAATCAGAATCCTTAGAATATTTGATAACTTTTCAGATTCTTAAAATAAAATTTGGTAACTTCTACTCAGTTTGGACAGCTTAACCATGCAACCCACTGTGAGGGCAAGAGTTTTCTCTTTAAAGAAAGTCAGTTTACATTTCATCAACTGAACACAAGCTTTATTTCTTTTTTGTTTAAAAGCAGGAAAGCGTAATGCCACAAAGACCAAAAGCCCTCTGTTGGTATATAAAAAACTGCTGTGCTATTGAGTAAAAGCTTGGCCTGAGTTGGAGTCCATTAATAGCTATCTGTACTAGAAAGACATTCATGTATTTTTGTTTGTTTCTGTTCTCCGATTCCTACCCTCCTAAAGAGAGCCAAAGGCTAAATTGTGCTGCTTCTAGTAAAGATTAAATAGCAAGCAATTCAACTTCTGGCACTACACTTTCAAATACGAAAGGGGTTATGTCATGCAAAAAGAAAAGGGTTTTCTTTGGAATTGTGCATTCTTCTTCTTTCATGACATAATGAAAGGGAAGGGTTGCGTTTTAAAGCTCTGCAACGTGATCAAACTTTGCTACAGTCACACTGAAAGAAGCCCAGTACATCACCAAAGCTATATAGATGCATAAAATGATAAGGAAAAAATAAGCATTAATTGCTCACATAACCAGTGTATATTACATCCACGTGTACAAGTAAGTGCACAGATTTGCCTCATTACTTCATGGTACTGAGGGAAAAAAAGTCACTTTCACACACTGGTTATTTATTATGTAGAGTTAGTGAATAGTAAGAAGAATCTGAGGCATAGCAAGTCAGCAAATAAATCACAATTGGCAGGTTTTTTATTTCAGTCACACTGTGGTAAATTCAAATAATTCTAATGAAGTCAACTGTGCTGCTCCGGACTAACCCGGCATTAAGCTGAGTGGGGCAACTGTAATGTCAATTTAGCAAACTCAAAGTATCTTTTGAGATATTTTTTCAGATATGGTCATATATAACTTACATCCTTCATTAACAGTTTCTATTCAAGGTATTTAATTAGCATTATGATAAAACTAACCACACTGCACGCAGTGCAACAAACAATCTAAATTGATTTTACAGGCTGAACAGTTATACCTCTCTGACAGCTATGTGACCGCTTGCAATTCTAATGGCTAGTCTAGCAATTAACGTTCTCTCATTAATCACTAGTAATTAACTTCATTGATCCTTAACACTGGGATTTCCACATTAAAGCACAGTGCAATAAGCATCACATTTATTATGATATAATATTCAGAGGAAATGAAATAAAGAAGCGCTGTGTCAGGGGACAAAAATACCATTTAGGCCAGGATGTTAAGTAACACCTAAAACTATGCATTGATCTTAGCTTTCTGGTTTTTAACTAAGTCTGCTCTCTTATAAAGGAAACAGCAACTATTTGTTACATGGATGTGAGTATGAGAAAAGAACCACAAAGTTTAATGAATGGACTGCAAAGTTGCTTTGGAGATACACTACTCTTGCATAAACTGTCTCTTCAAATATGCAGCCTGAAATCCCCACATTTCCTGAAGCTGTTATTGCTAACTCCTGACATTGCAAGTCATACTGGGTAGGGCTCAGTGCATCACTCTGCGAGACACAATAGTAAAAAGCACCACCATCTCCACCACGGTCATTGCCCTGACTGCGATAGTCCTAGCTGTACTGCAGTAAAGACAAGTGTTTGACTCCTGATAATGCAGTGAAACCACTCACTTCTGCACAGTTGGCTACCAGCCTATCTAGCGACATGTGGCAGTTAGTTGGAAGGACCATGTTGAAGGTAATATTCTTAAGGAAGGATTTAAAAGATGCTAAGGTTCTGCATCTGTCAAATCTGGAGGAATGGTGGGGGGGGGGCAGGGAGATAAAGATTTTGTACAGTTTCTCTAACAGGTGTCTGAAAATGCATATGAGAAGATAATACAAGAATTACAATACTAATCAGGCATGAAGATTGATTCTCTGAAGATAGTATAGCCAGTCAAGAAAGACCAAACTATCAAAAAGAATTAAAGTTACACTATATTGTTAAATGAGCTTGTGTAGTTAGATCAATATAGCATTGACAACATATTTCTATGCCAGGAACATACAATAAAAGCACGTGTTTTCATTGCAGCTGGATGTTCTCAATAAAATATAAGCTATCATAGTGCAAAGAACTGAAGGAAAAAATATTGTGCTTATTTCTTAAAACAATGTTTTAATAAACAAAGGACCTGAACCTATTCTAAGGGATCCAAGTGGTCTTACTTGTCACTTGACACTGATTTACTGTCTGAACTTGAGCAAATCATATTCCCCACACAAGTCTCAGGCTTTCCTCCACTTTGTTTGAAGTTTGAAAACTCTTAGAGATTTTTCTTTTTATGACGAGACTGAGAAGGGACCACAGTATGCCAGGGTGCAAATGAGGACATTTTACAGCATAATAAATCATCAATAAATTCAAAAATAAATTGGGTGAGAAAAAAGTTTTGTATCTGGCAAACTTTTTGATCTTCTTCCACAGCCTAGTTACAGATGGTTTGAAGATGACACCATAAAGCATATTAAAGAAGAACATACTTTCTCCCAAACTTCAGCGTAAAACGCTAGCTGAAAAAGTAGAAAATTCGTGGTGTACGGGAGCCACCGAAGTTCTTCCAAAACTTCCATGAAGGCTCTTCTTAGTTTTCTAAACAGGGAACACATAAAGAGGATGTACTGCATACAGAGCAGCTCAGTGGTGGTATGGCAGTCAGAAAAGTACAGTAAGAATTCTATGAAAGCAAACATGTAAAGATTTTCGAAATCAAAAGTTGCTCATTTGTGAAGTAAATGCCCAGTATTGTCTCTCAACTTCCTGTCTCATGCCTTTGGATGACACAATCAACAAGGCTTCCTTTGTATTTTAAGTTCTGCTTGATTGTACATTAATGCACTAGATAGTACTGAATCATCTATTCTTGTCTGCAAGTAGTGCTGAGGATTTATAGCTATACAGCGGAAAGTTAGAAGTGATGTGTATAGGCAAAGTTGAAAAGAAGAAAGACAAGGTCATCCACAAACAGCAGTCCTGAAAAAAGGGAAGAAGTAATATTTTAAAGACAAATAATTATGGGAAAGATATTAATAAAGATATTGCAGAGTTTCCATTATATTCTGATCATTAAAACTGTTACCAGGCATGGAATAGAAAGGTTTTGGTCTATTATCACTTAGCTCAGTATTTGGTGCAGAATTTCAGTATTCATTTCTTTAGTGTCCAAGAACTCTCTCATTCATAACCTGCCCCTTTTCTCAGCAGAGGCTCCTGCATTCACTGCTTGAGAGGCCTGGGGTGGTTATACCACAAGGCTGGGTGTACAGAGCCATGTAGTGGAGCTCTCCACGGTTCCTTTCCATGTACAAGGCACAAAGCAGGGAACACGTTGAAATAAGAGGAATGTGAAGTCATCAATGAATGTCCTTTCAAGACAAAGAGATAGACAGATTTTGCAGAAAGCTGATTTCTATCATATTGTGCTCAAGCAAACCAAGGATAGATCAGATCCTGAGTACCTGGTTTTTGGATACCGTGTGTGAAACAAAGGATAAACAAACTTCACCTAGCAGCTTGATGACGCAGTTGCCATCATTCAGTTAAGAGTGAGATACTGTGATTTTAAAGCTACATCTTTTGCAAATCTTCTCTGTGGCCTTGGGATTTCTATATGCATTTCAGATGGCTCAGCTTGCAAAGATCTCTCTAAGAGTTAGATGCTGTATGTATCAGAGTTCAGTTCAGGAGTTCACTTAACTTGCAACACTCTTTTCCTATTGAAATCAACAGGACTTACAGGTATAATTAAAAATAAATACATATTTAAGTGCTTTTCTGGAGACCTACAAATTGCAAAGTATTGCCAAAAATCCACCCCAGGAGAGTCTCCCTGTTCAGGGTTCACATTCCTGCTTTAGTCACTCAGACTGGACCCTCCTCAGAACCTGTATGGACTCATATGGTAGTGACTCAGTATTCCCCACTTTGGAAGGGAGAATAAGACTGAGAACATCTGCTGAAGAAGATTAAAAAAAAATAATTCACCAACTCATTTTCCTTTCCGTTTTTTCTCAGTTACACTTAGCTGCTGCCTCAGTGCAAGTTTTGCCCCAATGTACCTGAAGATCCACTAAACCCATTTCTTCTACCTTTGTTTCAAGATAAAAAACACTCATGGGGAATCCTATCTGAAGTCTCATCTCAATCTCAGAGATTCGTATCGTATCCAGCCTGCTATACCATATCCGCATTGCTTTGGCTATTCTTTTGTTCTCATCAAAGGCATTTTGAGGTGGCTTCTACTGTAAAAAGAAATAGAACAATGGTATATCTTCGACAGACTGTAAACCAGCAGAGGGTAGGATGAGCAACGCCTGCTAGCTAGAGAGGTGGACAAAACAGGAGCTTTTGCCAGTTCTACAGAACATGGTACATTTGCCCCAGGAAAAAAAGATGCTTTGAAACAACATAGTGCAATCTTTGTTGTGCAATGAACTGAATAAAGAGCTGATAAAGAATGACATTCCATCAACAGCAGGAGAAGCAAAGAAATGGCTTAACCAGGCAGTGCCTACTTGGCCCTCTTAATAAGTACCAAACACCTTGCAGTGATGACTATCAGAGGTGGCATCTTTCTCTAACTCAGAATAATGTAAGCCCATCAGCTGAATAGAAAACGTTTCAGATAGTGTTATTCTGACCTATGTCTGTACAATACTGGGTGTCACATTCTTCATATAAGTGTTTGAGGGCTCTCTCTCCGCAAAACCTTACAGGGCGTGGTGTTCAAGAGACACTGATAGAGAATGCTTTAGATATTATTATAATGCAATTAGCAACTTCAAAGAAGTAGCTTTTGGTAACAAAATAAATATTTTCAACATCACAGCACAGCTCTGTGACATAAATTTCAGAAATATTCTCACTTTGATCTGAAATTATTTAACAAAGTTGTCATGGGTAAATTTACCTTTGTAACAATACTCTGCTCCCTGAGAAAAGCACGCTGCAAAGGTCATCAATTCCTGACACAGATGTTAAAAAGCTCTTCAAAACCTAGCATATTCCTACTGTACCCCAGCATTAACCATTTAAATTACTGGGCTTGCACCTGATTTCACAAAGTTCACAATCCAAGTCTGGATTTAACATGCATATTCCAGTATAACTTTGTGTATGTAGAACATGTTACGATTTCCAAATGCTAGAAACAAAGTTAAAAAAATAAAATAAATTTAAAGAAAACACTTGTCCAAACTTTGTCTCCTTCACTCTGCTCAGATAAAGAGTTTTTTACTTGCTTCTCATCAGAAGAAGTAACTACACCTACATCTTTATCATCCACAGTTTGCAACAAGAACTAACAATTCAATACCTAACTCTAACTTCTCCCCACCAAGCAGACAGTAATAGCAGGCAGTATCTACGAAGCATTGGGTTTGTAACTCATTGCAAATTAAATCAATCATAGCACCTGGAATTGGTGCTGTTATCAACATTTTCTGCAGCAGAATTTAGCTCTACTGAGGCAAATGGTCACGAAGCATTTAAAGAAAAAGAGAATTTTTTACATCACTGAAATAAATATTTTATAAAGTAGAAAACAATTTGTTCATATTATTATTGTTAAAAGTTTCACTGCAAAAACATGACAATTAAAATACAGATCACTCACTACAGAACCAAATGGAATAACTCTGAAAAAAATCCACCTGGTTGATAGTCAAACCGTATTAGAAAAAGAAACCATCTTCCTTATCAGAAGTGGAATTCTATTAATTATTTGCATTTGTTCACCTCAAAAGGGGAATGATATTAGGAATGTCTGAGCTAAATCACAAATATTGCAGGAAATTAAGACAATGCCTATCAATAAATACACACTAGTTTTGCGCTTCATGAATAAATTTAGATTATATTGGTGCCACATAAGACAAGAAACAGCATGGAAAAAATGGTGAGAGACGTACATGAAATCACGTAATTCATGACACATTTAAATCTGTTCTGATTCCAGTTGGATCAAAAGAGTTCTACCACCAATGATTTTGGCTCAACTCTGATATATTCAGTTGGTAGAGGCTCAGAGCAAATGAGCATGTGATTTACAAGTGAAAGATAAAATAAGGTGCAAATGTATTTGCATAAACTGATTTGTATCTATGAGTGATGTTAGTTATTTTCTTTGGTGTTAAAAAAATATATATATATCACTCAGCTAGCATCTCTAAAGACCAAACATCACAAACATCTTGTACCTGGAAGATATTATTGCCATTCACAATCTCATGTCTGTCACAAACTGATTTCATTTCTATGCTAGAACAACACTGTTAGCAAGGGAGGAGGTAACTGGGACTTTTAAAATGGTTAGAGAATATTGATTTCACTAGTTCAGAGTAGAAAGCTCCACAATTTATGAGAAATATACGAATACAGAAAAAGACCTTAACTTTGGTTTACATTTTCTTCTTACTGGAACAGTGATCAAGATGGGTTTGTATTGTGATAGATGTTTCATATTACATAGTAATTTCAATACTTATAAAAAAGTCTTCCATGATGATCGCTCATTGTCAATCCCATATGGTTTGCTGACAGAACATTAACTACAGCTAGGTGTAATATGCTTGCATCAGAGTGAACCTGAACACAGTCAAATAACAACATATAAATTGCAAGACACATTCACAGATGAATATTTGTTTTAATTACATATCTTGGCAGTGAAATAAAGATTAATTACAAAAGTGACTGTTCAGGTTCCTCAACAAATTTTACACCAGCACTATTATTATTGTTTATTTTTAATTAATAGTTCTAGTTTTAATGGTACTGTAGGTTAATAACATTAAAAACATTCTTTTAACTTCCTTTCATGGAATTAAAAATAATTAAATAAAATTTAAATTCATTAATTGCCAACATGTAGATTTCTATGACACATTATCCCATTAGTTCACAAAATATAATGGAAATCATAAGGTTTGCAACCATATACAAAGAGGTGACAAAATGAAGAAGAATTACTGTAGAATATTTAAGGGAGAAATTCCAGTAAAAATTAGCATGAGCTGACCCTATACAGTTTGCAAGCAATTCACTACTACTGCTACTAACCTAACTTACCTAGTCTAAAAATGGTTATTGGTACAGTGCAGATACTGGTGAAAACTAGCCAGCATTTTTTAATTTTTTTTCCAAGCAAACAAAATGGTCAGTATGAGGAATACGCACGAACACAGTTTTGACTGGAATGACCTGCTGCAATTATACCCTCTAGTGATTCCTTTTATTGTATGATCACAACCAGCTCAAGTAATTAATATATAGCTTTCTCTGCAACTGTGATTAGCTTTCCTGTGATATTCTTCAATAATTTTTTCTGCCTATGCTCAAGACGTTCTCCTCAAATAATAAATGTCTGTTGGAGGAAGAACATAGCAGGGCATAAGCAATCCAGGAGGTTCCTGGAATGCGTTGATGACAACTTCCTTCTCCAAGTGACAGAGGGGCCAACAAGGAGAGGTGCTATGCTGGACCTTGTTCTCACCAACAAGGAGGGGCTGGTGGGGAATGTGAAGCTCAAGGGCAGCCTTGGCTGCAGTGACCATGAAATGGTGGAGTTCACAATTCTTAGGGCCGCAAGGAGGGCATACAGCAAGCTCGCTACCCCAGTCTTCAGGAGAACAGATTTTGGCCTCTTCAGGGATCTGCTTGGTAGACTACCATGGGATAAAGCCCTGGAGGGAAAAGAGGCCCAAGAAAGCTGGTTAATATTCAAGGATCACCTCCGCCAAGCTCAGGGAGCGATGCATCCCAACAAAGAGGAAGTCAGGCAAAAATGCCAGGAGGCGTGCGTGGATGAACAAGGAGCTCCTGGACAAACTCTAACACAAAAAGGAAGCCTGCAGAGGGTGGAAGCAAGGACAGGTAGCCCGGGAGGAATACAGAGAAATTGTCCGAGCAGCCAGGGATCAGGTTAGGAAAGCTAAAGACCTGATAGAATTAAATCTGGCCAGGGACATCGAGGGCAACAAGAAAAGCTTCTATAGGTACATCGGTGATAAAAGGAAGACTAGTGAAAATGTGGGCCCTCTCCGGAAGGCCTTTTTTTAACCAAATGAAAGAAATACCTACAGAAACAAAACCACAGAAAATAAAATGTATTGAACATTCAAATTTATATATATATATACACACACACACATACAGAGCTGCTTTTATATATGTGTATATCTATCTCTTATTTTCTCCCTAAACTCCCATGCTCACAGACCTGAGAACAGTCCTTCTAATTATATGAAGAACTATACAAGAGTGTAATTTTCCTAAAGATTTCTCTCACATAATGGAGGATTTCAATACGAAATAGTTCTTAATGATGACCAGGACAGCATCATTTAAATTATTCCAAGGTTTCAGACAATGGTTCAAAGATAATTCACTGTAAATTATCCCTACAAAGTATGTCCTCATTTTCAAAAGAGGATATAAATGGTGTAAATCTTACGTGCTCATTGTGCTGGTTTTGGCTGGGATAGAGTTAATTTTCTTCACAGTAGCTAGTATGGGGCTCTGTTTTGGATTTGTGCTGAAAACAGTGTTGATAACACAGGGATGTTTCAGTTACCGCTGAGCAGGGCTCACACAGTGTCAAGGCTTTTTCTGCTTCTCACCCCACCCCACCAGTGAGGAGGCTGGGGGGGCACAAGAAGTTGGGAAGGGACAGACATAGCTGGGACAGCTGACCCCAGCTGACCCAAGGGATATCCCAGACCATATGACATCATGCTTAGCATATAAAGCTGGTGGAAGAAGAAGGAAGGGGGGGACATTCGGAATGATGCCATTTGTCTTCCCACGTAACCGTTACGCATAATGGAGCCTGGCTTTCCTGGGGATGGCTGAACACCTGCCTACCCATGGGAAGTGGTGAATGAATTCCTTGTTTTGCTTCGCTTGCATGTGCGGCTTTTGCTTTACTTATTAAACTGTCTTTATCTTAACCCACAAATTTTCTCATTTTTACTCTTCTGATTCTCTCCCCCGTCCCACCAGGAGGGAGGGAGCGAGCGGCTGTGTGGTGCTTAGTTGCTGGCTGGGGTTAAACCATGACACTCATCTTGTCAGTCAGTTCTACATTTATATCCACATAACCAGCTGTTTCCTAAAAACATGAGGGTCAACGCAGCCAGCAAGTACACCCATATGTGGTTTGACTAATGTATTTTAAATGACTTGAAAGTATGCTTTTCCATATTCTGACAATGGATACATACGTGTACACCTGCTATAGGAACATATTTTTTAGTATCAAGTAAGGCTTTGAGAGCACCAACTGGTATATTTCCTTCTTGATGTACTGATGCATTAAAAGGAATTATGCATGTAAACTTGGCCATAGCAAGAAGAGACCTTATGTCTTATACTGGGCTGAATTTGATTATTCAGATAAAGTTTGTAATAAAATGAAAACAGTGTCAGGGGGAAAAAAAAATTGTAACTCCAAAGAAGAGCAAGATCTTCAGTAATGAAGTGTTTCCACCTGAAATCTTACACCAAAAGCAATTTGGATGGTCAATAAACCGCAGTTCTAACTAGTTCATAAATACAGATGTATTAATGCCTGCCGTTGTTTCCTTCACCCTAGTACTGGCTTACAGACATTTCAATCATTCAAGCGAAAGAACAAGGGTACTAGCATTGAGGAGGACTCTAATTCATCTCATCATTTAAACTGTTACATAGTAAAAGGAGTCTGACATTCACATAATACAAACCAAATTAAAATACTGGTCCCACAACACTATTGAAATGCTGCTGAGAGTGGGTTCAAACAGCAAGGTGAAATTTGACAAGAAAGTCATACCCAAGTTGAGAAAAGAAGAGAGAAGCAATAGACTGACAAAGAGACTGACAGGTGAAAAGTGCAGAAACAAGGCACATACAATTATGTGTACCACCACTTAGTAACAAGACCTGCTGTCAGATATACAGAGCAGGACTTGCTTAAAGCTGGAGTCATATTATTAGAAAATGACTGGAAGATAAGCTTCTGTCTTCTCAAAAATGGTAAAACACATTTAGCACGTCTTCACTTCAATGAAGCCTTCCTTACTTTTTGTCCTAAATGCTCACTTCCTGTGCATCACTGAAGAAGTCAGTGAAGCAATAAAATCATCAAAGTAGACCAGGACAAAAATCTAACTTGTAAGGAACATTGTAATGCCCGGGGGTGGTGCAGGGTGTGTGGGACACAAGGTGCCATAGCACTGGAAGGAGGAGTACCTGGAGACACAAACAGTTTAGGAATATGTACAACTTCATTCAACAAACTTCCAGTAATAGACTGGGAATTCATATAAAAAGGAGACTAAAATACAAGCTAAAAATTAGAAACACTTAAAGTGCTTTGCAAGCTTCTGTAAGGAAGTGAATGAAGAGATGTACCCTCAAGAGTTTCAGATTAAAGTCAGTGTATTTTCTGAGACAAAGTCATAGTACGTTCTTTCAGCAGTGGCCAAAAACATGGCCCTTGTATGAGGCACAACATTTCCTCCAGACACAGGACATTCAGGGGAGGATATTTCTGGCTATTTCTAAGTTAGAAGTTATTCAGCTGAACACAGATTTTGCATTTAATTTGAAGCTGACTGGAAAATGTTATCAAGTTATCTCCTAACCAGATTGAGAATACAGCAGCAAAATCAAATCACGGGATGAGTTTCATGCTCTCTTATAGTAGTGGTTTAAATTTGTTAAAGTTAATGGTGTCTCTGTTGAATTACATCAGCTTTTAGCTCTAAAAGAGCATACTAGTATGAACTAAAATATTATCAACTTCTTATCAGCAGTCTGCTTCTCAGTGGCTGCAAGGCCAGAAAGGAAGGCTATTGTTTTAGACATAGTTCATTAAGCTAAGCAGACTCATACACTCTCAAGAAGTCACAGCTCAAAGTAATCAAAAGGCCTGAAATCCCACTAGATTCCCTGATAGTCCTGGATGTAGTAAACAAAACACAGTTCACCAGAAATGATTGCTTTTATCTCCAAATGTTCTGAAATCTGTGATTATTCTTCTTAAACACTGATCACAGTCATGTAAATCATATACATGGCATTTTCTGGCCTATTGCTCTGATTGATGCTGAGCTAAAAGATCCCTCTAAAGCACCTTGTATCTGCCCATTTATACATGGAGTGGACTGAGAGCAGCAAACATCTTGGTATGCCACTGACTGCCAGTTGGTTTGGGATGGAATTCCAAATGCCAGTTTTCACATTACAAGCCCTCAACAGTCCCAACTGCAGGTCTCTGAAAATACCTCTTCTGACTCAGTCCGTGCCATAAGTCACAGAGAATTAAGGGCTGGGAATCAGAAAATCTCTACATTTAGAATTCCACTTTCTAGAGTTCCAGCCAGCTATAAGCTTGATGAGCAAAGTCTTTGCATCTATGCTTTCCATTACTGGCAAGCACTGGTTTTCCCTGGTATTTATCCTTGCGTTAACTGCCTTCACAGGATCGCACAAGAAATCAAGTAGGCCACTCCAGGGATTTGACACATATGGATGTGCATACCCCAGTCTTGGCACTATGCTAGTCTTGCCAAAAATAGAATGCCCATGGTAATGCAATTCTTTAAAAGGTAAATTTGGAAGGAATAACAAATGGTAATTAATTGCCTCAAATAAATGGCTCTGGAATGAGTACAAACCAGTTTGATTATGTAACAAATAAAACCACCTTCCTAGGTGGTAACCCAATTCAAAAAGTTGGGCAGGAAAAAAATTGATAAACAAGTTCTTTGCTGTCCGGCACTCTTCTTCCGTGTGAATTGTATGTCACTCAGCTTAAGGCTTTAGCTGATTTATACATGCAGACAGACAAAAGCCAGCAAAAGAATACCCAACTTTCCCTCCCTTTGCTGCAAGCCAGAGGGGAGCAACATTGGAACCAACTGCCTTGTGCTTTTCAAAGAAGAGACAGAGAGATGCTCTTTCCCTTTGCTTATACTTCACAATGAAAAAGGTTGTAGCAGTGAACTGACAAAAAGCCTAATTCCTGCCCACTAAGTAACTGTTGCTGCAGGTATTTGAAAAGCAGATGAACAAAAGAGGCAGTGGGGATTGGGTTTTGTGCAAATAAGATGGAAACTGAAAAAGTTCTACTGTCTACCTCCATAGGCATGTTGTTACAAAGATTATTTAAACACAAAGTGTCACATAATTCACGTACAGTTTGGCCTTCCTCACCAGCTTCCCTGGGGTCTTACTGATCTCTAATCTCCAAAGTACTGTGACACTCTAACCTGACTGTATGAATACCACATACCACTAAATTCTGTCAAGCAACTGCTGTACCCAACCTAACAACTCCCTGTGGTATTGCTATAGAGTGTCCCACAGACACAGCCTCCCTTTCCTGTCTACCAGTTCTCTGACCCTGCATTAGCTTCAATGTAAGCATCTGCTAGCCAAACAAGTGCTGCAGAAAAGAACACCTGACAACTCCTGACCTCTTTTCTTGCTATTTTCACCCATGCAATCCCAGTAAAACCACTGAGTTTACTCAAACTTATGTAGAACAGAATTTGGCTGAATCATTTTCTTTTCTATTGAGCATGTTTTGTTTAATCACAACAAATCAACGCAGTGTGATGTAAACTAGCTGATCTTAATCAGAAGTGTACTAAATACCCATTTGACATCTGCATACGTTGTTAGGTTCCTGCCTGCTCCGCATGCACAATTTAAATAGATGAGTAATAAATGTGTCAAATTTATCAATGGTGTAAAACATTTGACTGCAGTGAATTTACATCCTTGATTTGTATTGTTCACAGATGGCTTATTATGGCTAACAGTATTTACCTGTTTATCCTAAAAAAAAAAATAACAATCTTGTTTCATTTACATTGATTTGTCCAATTTTCCAGGCAGGAAGTATAATTAACCACAAATAAGAAGAAAAAAATTCAAGGTTGACTGATGAGATGCTGTTTTAAGACACTCAGTTCAATTATGCTAAAAGCATTCTCTCTTTGTTGCAACAGCACTTCCAAAATAAAGCCTGAATTGCAACAGGAGTAATGTGAAAACTCAACCAAAAGTTTGAGGAAGGGTTTTCCACGTATCATAATTTCCTCTATTGAGCAGTGACTGCAATTTATACATACCCAACATAAATGACTTGTTAGAATGGTTTCCTTGGTAGAATAATGAAAAATATTAATAAATTCTTAATAAATAAATAAATACATTTTCTCAAAAGCTTTTTTTTTCTTTAAAAAAAACAATTGAAAAAGTTGAGTCTTACATATTGAAGTGATTGTGAAAGTCATGCTAGTAACAAGGGAATACACAAAGGCAAACTCCAGTTTAAAAAGGCTGGTCTGCAGGATTACACACCACATCAAAGCTAGTCTTCTGTTCCGACTTAGCCACTAAAGCAGCCTCTCTTTCTCTGCACCAACTGTAGGAAGAGCCCAGGAAAACTAAACTAGGAGAATATTCAGGGAAGTATTGCTGTGGACTTGCCACTGCTACGTGCTACAGCTGAAGACTGAAAACTGGAGGAGAAAAATTTTTGATCTGACCAAAACAGACATTGCTATGTTGTTACATTTTGGTACAGAGTTCCTCAGTGGGAGATAGTCTCAGTGAATTATTTCTTTCCTATCTCCCCAGGTGTCAAGCTGTATGCTAATACGTTTGAAAATCTGTGCTTCAGTTCCTAAAATGTTAATCCAAAACACACTAATTGAACAATTCCTTTCAATTGAATTGGGTTGGAATGAGGCCTAATAAACTTCTCTACTTTCAAAAATCATAATAGAGAACAGAATTGACTAGCACCAAAGTTTATTGCACAGCCACTGGACACAAATGCATTCAATATAATCAGGTTGCTACTTCTCATATTTTAATTATAGGAAAAACATTGTAAAAGTCAGACTTCCATTAAAAACAGGCAGTTTAACAAGACCTAATAGTAAAATTTTTATCAATAGGAATATTCAGAATTAACTTTCTGTGTACAAATTAGATTTTAAATAGCAGGTTCATTTCTCTGGTGATCTAATTTAGGTTTTGGTATCAAACAATGTTTCAAACACATAAAAAAACCTCCTATGGTAGATTTTTATCCCTAATGTTTTCCAGCTGGTCTCTAATAACTATTCCTAATTGTACTTGTTAAAAAGTGGATTTATGAATCTCAATTAGACTGGTTTTACTTATCCTACAGCAATTTTCAGTACCAACCAAGACTATTTCAAGATAGAAAAAAGTTTTATGTGGATGACAGAATAATTATGAAAATAAAAAAGAAAATGCCTTTTATACAACTTAATTCTCAGTAATTCTGTTTCAATAATCCAAAACAGAAAATACAGTATGTAATAACCATTTTGGGAACTTTGTTCATTCCACAAGTTACAAGGTACTTTTATTACTAGGATATTCAGCTTTGCTTGTGTGCCCTACTGTGAACATAAAGATTTACATCATTCTCAGTGAATCTATTTTAATTGTCTTTGCAAACTTAATATCCTGATTCAGCAAAGTATTGAGATACAAGCTTACTCTAAGCTTGAAGACACACTGAAGACCCCAGTCAATGTAAATTTTCGTGAAATTCATGCAGGGCAGCTTCAGCAAAGTTGTTACGTGTATGCTTATCTTTAAAGTTTAATGTGACTAAATCTTCAGCAGGCACCCAGGTAGCCATTTAGCTAACTATTTTGCTGACCAATGTCCAGCGTTGTGAAAGAAAAGCTGCAATACATCCTTGCAAAACAATGGCTTCGCTCCAATGACTAATACATACTCTAATACCAGTTCTCACCTAGCCTCAGTATAAACATACGCTACGCAAAATTTTCTGTCATCTTACTGTGAAATGTATTCTTAAAGAGACCCTGTACGTCACCTCAGCTGCAGGACTTATGAGAGGGCTTTGCAGTTAGGATTCAGATATTAAACACTATCAGCCACATCTCTGCATGAGTATTATCCATCACCCACAGAAACTTAAGCAAAATTAATAAACATGACTATGTGCCTACCATGCCATGTTTATGAAAAAGCGAAGCTTCCACAGTTTAATAGGAGAAGAAAATTATAAGTGACATAAACTGTTTTAGACTAAAATATATTCCATATATGTGAAGACACTTCTGCTACAAACACATTTTTTGTTACAGTCTCCTACAACTTTCCCAGATGGCCAGGTAGTGGCTATTCCTTGGCGGTCACCATATGCTCAGCAATTGGTGAGTCATGTCTCTGATCAGCATTCAGATCTCTGACAAATTCCCACAAAACCAGAGCTGGAGACCAAGACCCTTATGCATCAAAGAGGGAAAAGGAGGCTCTTCCATGGCAAATTCTGAAAGTCAAAGTCATTACACCTAATGTAACAGCCATGAACATTCTCCTTGAACACCACTTCTAGCCAAGACAATGGACCAGGCTGTCTTATTTCTGCAAGTTTCTGTTCATTGGTAGGCTGTATATAGACACAAGAACACTATTTTTACAACATTACAACACTGTCTGTTGTTGCAGCCAAACACTTTGGCTTGAAAATTTTACTTCAGATATGTGTTAAGTAATGCACAATAAATTCTCATCCAAAAGAAAAAAAGAAAAAGAAATGCTAGAGTACGTGAAAAGCTGTGCTCTGGGCACAGAATAGTTAACACATGCCTGCTGTCCACTCAACATTTTCCTTAAAAGCTGCTGTGAAAAAAATCAGATTTCTCCCTAGAAGTATTATGATTGAAAGCAGCAACTTGAAAACAGCAATGTTTTTATGGGCTCCTGTGAAGAGGATTCTCCAGTGCTCAGTAGGGCGAATCCAACCTTCTCAAAAATACTGATCCCATTATTCAGTTTTGGTAATTAAAATGTTTTCTAAATGATTGTTCCCCAGCAGGAGGAAATTGATTAATTTTAATGCATTATTGTATTTTAGCATGGAACAACTTTTTCTTTTTTTTTTTTCCTCCTCTGTTCCCACCATTTGCAGATGAATTATTTAGATGTGAAGATTTGTCTACTGTATTTGACGTGAAGCTTTAGGGAGTAAGTGGAGAAACCCAAGGAGTGCCTCATCATATGCAAATTCAATTTCTTTCTATGTGGATATTGATTAACAGAGCATATACTGTGAGGAAGTGGCTTGACTAAGGGAACATAGATCTAAATGTGACTTTAAACAGAATTTACATATTTAGAAATGCATTTAGGGGTTTCATTATGTGCTGCTTTTTAAAACAAGTTGTTTGGTTTTGTTGGTTTTTTGCCCTCTCCCCCTTTTTTTTTTTAAATCAGGCCACAGAATCTTATTTAATTAAATATATTTGAATAACACTATGAGTACCATTTACAAATGTAGTGCCTCTTAGGCCCAAACTCTAAGTCCTTTAAAATACACCCATTGACTTCAGTTCGTTTTGGGTTAGGCTGTTTATTACTCACAGGAGTGTTACAAAAGTTGAAGAAGCAGACATTTGGATAGCTAACTTCAAACATTGGTTCAAAAATAGATCTTGTCCCATATGAAGAAGAGATGCATGTATCTTACAAATCTATCACAGCAAGCAACACTTTAAATAATTAAAATTATTTAGTGTTTGTGTTGACCTTTTGCAGTACTTTGAGTAGAATCAATGCTGCCACACATGACCTGACATTAAACAGTTTCTTGAAACAGCATTGCTCCTGCTCCCAACAATTTTTTCCTTTTTACAAAGACTTCTGCTTGATTAAAATTAGAAGAAGGAAAGTCTAATATGATTTTATCAGACAATAAAAGTTTGCTTAGGTATCCAGTTCTATTTTCAAGTAGACTTGAGATACATGAGAAAACTGACATATAATCAGATCTTCTGGAATGAAACTATTATCATCCAATTGCACAAAATATAGTAACAAACTAGAACAGAACTAATTGGCTTTGGACTTAGCAGCAACTGACAGCAGTCACCTCCATAAAATTAAGAGAAATGAGCAGGATAGATTGGTCTATAGCTAATATAAAACTAATTCGCCTAGGGATGTATACAGTACTCACAAGAACTTTGCCCAGGATCTTGGAGCACTCTACAAATATGTTAAGATTAAAAAAATATCAGGAGTATTAGTATTCCCAGAAAATATAAGGCACTGATATTAGAGGCAGTCTTTGGCAAAGACAAGAACAGGCTTCACCTTTTCTGAGTCTGTAATACGTCTCTCTTTCTGGCAGTAGATTTATTCAATAAACAACAGTAACCATAACATTTATTACTTAATATCAAATTTACTAAAGTGCTGAAAGGTCTCAAGCAGAATGAAGGCCTATATATTACGTAAAAACATCCAAAGAAACTGTTTGTCCTAAAAAACTTACTGTCCTACATATCTCTGATGAAAGTCTTATCTTCAAAAGAACAGCAAGACTTCAGTGCAGTTGAATATCCTGACTGCTAGCACTTCCCATCATTGTGGACTTAGTTTGAGTTTGGGTTTGAAACTCAGCTCTAATAGAGGCTGAAAACAATAAAAGTGATGTCCTTCATACAGCAAAGTTATAAATGTATGTTACAATACACCAGTGAGGAACACAGAGGCTACATCGTATCTTTGGCATACACTGTATAGATTTGTCTTGTGTACAATCAAAACAAAGAGTATTATAGTATGAAGGAGAATGGCATGAAGACCACCTTATCCTATTTCCAAACAGCCTAGTATCTGATGCCTTTGAATAATCAGTTTTAGCTAGATGAGAAGAATTCTTTGTCCATTATGAATTCCTACATATTGAATAATAAGCTATTATGCTAATGCAAGAAAATACTTATTTGTATCAAAGTACTCTTTTTTTTTTTTTTGTATGACAGGCAACATGCAACACAAGACTTCTTTTAATTCATACACGAATGTCCAAGACATTAGCTGGAAAGAAAGAAAGAGTGACTAGCAGCTGGGGTTTCAGTATGAAACACAAACGCTCAAGCACTGCTTGCTCTTTGAGTGGATCAGATGGTCTAAATGGGGATCATATCTGTTCATAAGGAGATCTTTCTCACTGTGGCTTAAGAATTTACCTGAAGTGACATAAATTTTTAGGACTGCATTCTTCATACTGCTAACCAGAATGATTCATGAGAGCAGACGTACTAACCCTCACATACAAGGAGTCAAGCTTATAAATTACAACATAGCCTTCTAACAGTCATATTTTTATGCATACTGACTTACACGATTTCTTCTCCAAAACTCTAATGCAAGAGTTAAGACTTTATATTACTTCTCATTTTTCCCATGCAATGTAATAAACAAGTGGTATGCAAGCGCCCCAGCATATGGAAAAGAGCCACTTCTAAACCAAAAAAGTAACCTTTTTGTAAAGAGAGTCAATGTTCCTAAATGGGTTCACTAAAGTAAATCCAGTGCTAACAAATGTGTAATGCTCTCTGTTGGCAACAGCAAAAATTAAAAACAAAAACAACCAGCAAAAAAAGCCCCAAAACAACCCAGAAGTATTAAGAAGAACTCTTGTAATGTCTTCTAGTGAATTGAGCAGCCATGAAAGAATACTGGGCAGGTTTGTTCACTTTTCAGTGACAACTGTTAAGTATTTAATTCATCCCAATTTCACACAATCACAGAATGGTTGAGGTTGGAAGGGACCTCTGGAGGTCATCTGGTCCAATCCCCCTACTCAAGCAGGGCCATCTTGAGCCGGCTGCCCAGGACAGTGGGCTCCAAGGATGGAGGCTCCACATCCTTGGAGTTTTTAAGATTACATCCTTGTTTTGTACGATTACATTCCTAGCTTTTTGAAATGTGTAAGTGCCTAAAGATACATCTACATACCCAAATATTGTCCTTTCAGAGTTTTATGTCCTCCTTTTGTACTACTTCCTCTTCCACAATTAAGCTGAATTCCTTTCGCTCCCTCTACTTACTCTCTTTGGTGCTGTCACCAGTAAACTCTCAAACTCCCCGTATTCCAGACACCAGTGATGTGTCTGTTGACTACCAGATCCTAAAAAAACCACAACACCACACCAAGACCCCAAAGAAAAAACTGGAAAGCCGCAAGTGAATGGCAGCTGGGGAGTGCACTGCTGAAGCCATACACAGAGAAACTTGGAGAATACCAGGCAGGTGGTAGCAGTGCCCAGCGGAGCAGGAGCACACAGGCAGCAGGGTCTGTTAAGTTTACAACAGTGGCCAAGCTGAGGCCATGTTCCATCACAAAGTGGAAAAGTAGCACTGAGAGAGCAGCAATCCTTCCCCTTTCTGGGTGCTGCTTCAAGCACCATTCAGCAGGACAAAATAATCAGATCCTAACAACGTTTATGTATCCTTTCAGGTAAATACAGTGTGCTGTATTACTAAAATTTACACAACAGCACTTTTGCAAGCTCAGAATACATATTTGCCTTCACCTCCAGTGGTCTGCCCATCGGTAGGTTGTGTATGAAAGCCAGAGCTTATTTCATTCTAGAGTGCCTGTGCAAACATGGTTCTTTTACAGTAGTCAACAGAACTACCAGTCTATATTCTGCTTCCAGTGCACACTATTTGAAGTAGGTCTCATCTTTTTTTAATGCCTGCATACAGAAGAAACAACCTAAACTTAGCTCTCTACTACAGAGAACACAGACCCTAAAATTGTCCTCTGCTTAATGTTCTATCAAGCTGCCCTTCAAGTGGAAAACTTAATCCTTAAACAAAGCCTGAAAGAATACTAGGGAGGATAAGACAAAAGAAGACCCGCAAGAAAATAAGAGGGCTGGAAAAAAGCATCTGCCAAAAAAAATTAGGAGGATGCCTGGATTATGTAGAAACCATTAGTGTTAAATGCTGGACATTAATCAGTGCAGCAGCATCTTGCTAACTATTTTTCTTTCTTTTTCTCTTTTGGTCAAGCAGAAGGATTTTGCACACCATACACGGATCTGATTCCTCACTCTACCATTCTCATTTAACTCAATAATTTCCAGGTGAGCCTTTTATCTGTTGCTGAGTTTTATATAGTTGACTCTTTGTCCTCTCTGGTTTATTTTCCTAATTGTCCTTTTTCTTGCTCTTTCTCTATATAAGTGACTTTCTGTATCATTCCTACCCACACACCTCTGCCTGCCAAGCTATTTTCCATTGCCTTGATTAACATTGTTTGCCCCTTATTCAGAGTTTCCATGTTTTTGCATTTTACAGATCACAGCAAGAGGAACAAGCTCAGTTCTAGGCTGCACTCGGATCATCCACAAACAATCCCATGGAAAGTATTTTGAGAAATAAATTTCATTTACATCTTTATCAGCCAAAGTGGTACAATATAAATCAAAAAGCAAGATTAAGAAAAATAAAACTTTTCAAAATTCCTGCGGAGTGGAATGAACATAGCAGCTGCCTCAACTGTTAAGAGCACCCACTGCATTCATTCGTTAACCAATACTTCGCTATCTTCTGACCACAAACAACAGATGGTATTTTGTCATTTGACAGACCTCAGTTTACATAAATCACAACTTCTGTCCTGAAGACCTTATAATCCAGCGCTAGGTAACAAGTGGATAGATCCTCTCCTGCAACAGGCAGTACCATGCAAATGAACGTCCTTCCATTTGCAGCATACAAATCTTTCTGTATATTTGACCATCATTGTTTACTATAAATGAATATTTTGTAAATATAATTTACCACTGTTGTAATTTCTGTGACTTATTCCCAGTAGCCCTCACTGCAGAGACTGCATCTAATCAATCCTCAATTACTCTGTAAATACATCCTATAGGCTACTGATGACTTTCCTTTCAAACATGTAATACATAATTAATGACAGCCATAATGGCACCAAAGACTCCAAACCAAAAGAAATTCTCACTGTATTTTACACTTACCACCACTAAAGAAGACTGATTTGTTGGAGTACTTATTTTTCAAGTTTTTTGCAGTCTTCTGGAAAAGTGATTATTAGTAGTTCTAGTCAGTGACTGCAGTTACTGTGCTTTGCTCCTCAAAACAAATTTCCACATAACTAAGTACAATGATATTTCCTGTTGTAACATTATCTGGTAATAGTTAGGGCTACATCCAAAAATCCTCATTCAGGGGAAGCTTACAGTAAAACAGCAAAACCATCACCCTGTACTCTATACAAGATACATGCACAGCTCTGTCCTGCTTTAACACTACAGCTATCAAAACTCATCGTATCTAAACTAAAGCTCACAGTTACAAATTATAATTTTCAAATTTGTTCATTCATTCATTCATTTACAATAAAGTTTTTAGTCTGTTACTTTTCTTTACAAGTAAAATGGAAACTAGCCATTATTATGAAAGGGTGGGATTCATTTTGCCAAATTTGAGTAATCCAAAAGTTAGATGCCTGGCCTAGTCTGCTCTGCTAGTCCATCTTGAGGACTAGTAGACTACAAAGGACTACCTCGACTTTCTTTGAGGAAGGCACAGGCATCATATCCAGAAGGCAATTCAGCCTAAAGGTGATACGCTCTGCAAAAACAAGCCTCTAAATCTCTAATCCCTTTGCAAACAAACACTGGTATAAAACACTTCTTTCCCCAGCATTTCAGTGCGTGACTAGTCACATGGTGTTTTGTAGATGGCAATGCATAGTAACACTGAGAAGTAAATTTTCTGACGCTTGAATTGTATCTATAAAATAACTGATTGGCCCTGTTTGGTTGATAAAATGCCTACCTGAAATATGCAGAAAAAAGGAAATTAGAAGAGGAGAAGGGATGAAGAACATTGCTCCACTGGACATTTTTACTAAGTTTGAGAAATGGTAGGTGTTATAACTTTAATGGTTTTGATTTGCCTTATCCATTTTAACACACCGAAGTTAATACTATTTCAAATTAATCAGCCAGCACTTCTTTAAAGTGATATTTACAGCTTTTACATTTAAATGAAGGCAAACAAAAGTATAATTTATGCTATAATAATGACATATAAAGTATCATTGTTTTAATTCTTTAATAGAATTAAGCTAGCTGTGGCAAGTAGATAAAACCCCTTTGAATAGTGAAACATTGCCATAGTTTGTCTTGTCAAGGCTCCTGCTTCTAAGAATATTTATGATTTTACCGTTCCTTGAGAACCATAAATGACACAGCATGTCAATGAGACAGTTTCAATCTCAGTCTGGGTATTTCTATCCAGAACTAGAGTATAATTCAGTCTCCATCCCCAGATAACCCCAGCCTTTCTCCTTATGCTGCTAACAAAGGGCTTAATACTGGACTTCCTCCTGAGAAACAAATTCTATACCTTGTGCTAACCCCCATGACTTCGCCAAGACTGCATGGAATGAAAATGAATGCAGGAGTTCATTGTGAATTAAGAAAGCATGAATCAGACCCCAGCATACAAAGTGCAACGGCAGTTTTCTGGAGTGACTGCCTGTCAAGTAGGTACTAGACTACGATGCACAACTCATTTGACAAACTGAGTGTCAGTGAAGTCACCTACCAGTGTCCTATCCTGCTACCAAAAGCATGTTGGCTGCTAAATGACTTTACATTCTTTTTTCTTTTTCTACCAAGCTTATTTTAGAAAGGTTGTATATCAATCTGGAAAGTGCTGTGAACATGATGTTATCATAATGGTACCATATGCCAGTCGACTACTTACAAATCATCCATGCTTCCCTCACTTGGTAGATTTTAAAAGCATGATAAAGAACTTGATTCTCCCCATGCTTACACTGGCTTTATATCAGCATACTCCCATGTTTTACACTGGTAAACAAAAGGGAGAAATATTTGTGCCAAACCCGCTAAAAACCTTTAAAGGCTCTTAAAATGGCTTTGTCAAATGACAGTTGTTACTGTTCAAGTATTTCTCTCATAAACAGATGCATTAAAGATTCAAACCCTATGAAAAAGCAGAATATGCTCCCAAAACACCTCATCTAGCTGTACAATCTATAGAAGTGGGTTACATCCTTTAACTAAAGAGCTTTGGAGGTTTTAATTTACCTTCCTGTTTTGGCCCCTTAAGCAGGCAACTGTGAATTCCAATACTCCACCTCATAGTTTCTCTATAGTTTTTTCCTACCTTCTTTGTTCCAAAGCAGATTTTCATGTGTTTACAACACTCCATAAACCTTGCAAAAAATCATGTACCATAAGACTGGTGATAAAAACAGGAGGTTAGCAAAAGTCTAGATCTTAACAAGGAATCCAAGAAAAAAGGTTAAGGAAAAATTCAGCTGCATATTTGAACTTAAGAAAACCTGGACCCATTTCCACTCATATCTACCAGTTAAATTAAAAGAAAGAAGAAGAAAGAAAAAATGGATCTGTTAACAAATTTCACATTTGGATAACCTTTACGCTGCCACATTCTGGCAGTTCTCTGGTGCCTTTTTAACTCTTTAAAATATTTTTCAGAGTGACTATTAGTGCTCATAAAATGTTTTGGGTTGAAAAACCTAGAAAATGAAGTATATTAAGTCAGAGCACAGAACTATTTTCACTTAGCTACTGCATCTTACTCCTTTTCCAGGTAGAGTGTATCTCTAGCAGTGAATCTGATTTCAGCCTCGTGCCTATTCATTCATTAGCCTTTATAGTCAGGCTGCTAATAGGAGAAATTTTCAGTGCCAGTGCTTATTGGAAAGGAAGAAGTTAGGCCTACCAGTTCTGGTCTTGTTTGCAATCTGGCGCAAGTTGGATATGCTCTTCTTTCCTGCTGCATTTCTGTGAGCAAGCTAAGTGGTGACCTTCATCTTATATCTCTCTCCCTCTCTCAGAAAGAAGCTTTCATACAAATTTCAGTACTTGCCCTTCGGAGAAGCAGCCAGACAGGAGAAACAGCCTGAAGGGCTTAGCACTACTGTTCATGTACAAGTGTTTGTAAACACACTTATCTTAGAGAATTCTGGACTTGTCTTTGGACATCCTGACTGAATACCTTAGATCCTCTGGGCTGTTTTACAGCTACTGAGTCTGATCTTCTCAAGGGCCTGGAATATTGTCTCTTCATGAATTTGGTACATAATCATTAATTCCTAAGGTAAGGATCACATTTTGTAAATTGTTAAACAAAATTCCTCCTCTCTGTATGCATACACCAATTGTACATCACTCACAGAAATCACATACAAGTATCATATGGCTGAATTCATCTAGCAATCTTTAAAGCTGATTCTATCCGGGATTTGTCTCCTTTGAGAGTAGCTCTTTAATTTTCTACAAGCTTTTTCATCTCTCTCTCCTTAACATACAGAACTTCCTCACTGAGCTTTCCATCAGTTTTTTGCAAAGAAGAGTACCAATCGCTACTGCAGCACGGTCAGCCTGCACAGTGCAGAACAATGAGGCTGAATTTTTTTCATCTTTTCCATTAACATCTGAACAACCCTTTCTAGGGGCAACTCGTTTAATCACAGTGGTAATTGTAACTATTTCCCTGATCCCAGGTTTTACATATTAGTCATTTTTAGTAATATGTGAGACAGCCAGGGAAGGACTCAGTTGCCTAAACAGGGATGCCAAGTGCCATTTGAGACACCTGAGGAAAACCAAGACATCTGCATGGGGCACCAGATACGCCATATGTCTCACAGGACAACTGACTGCTGGTGGAGCAGAAACTAGAGACCAGGTGGGATATCCTGGAGAACCTAAGATGACTGCAAGACCTGAATCCTACCTGCAACTACAGTGTGGTCTAAAGTCCATCCCCATCAGCAGAGAAATTCCCAGTGACTTCGGCTTTGTCTTGGAACTAGACTCTGACTCTTGCAGTGCCATAGTTTCCTTTGCAGCTATGCAAGGGAGAGAGGGGCAGTGTAAGTAACCGCATGCCTCCCAGCACTCCTCTGCAAGACGCAACCACAATTTACATATTTGCATAAAATGACAATAGGAATGAAGTGTGTAAATAGGTAATTCAAACCCAAAGTGGTACAGATGTATAGTTTGTGGGAACCCACCACACACTGTCTATGCACCTGGAAGTACCCGAAGGCCAATGGCAAGCATACATGTTGCAATAATTAAAATGTAAAAACTAGTGCAGGCACCATACTTCCACACTCCCCAATGCCTGCAGCCCCCATGTTCCAAGAAAAAGAGCTTATAGCTTTTATATAAAGTAACTGTGGACTGTATAAAGTCTCCATTTAAATTCCTGCCCCAGAGATTTGCACAGCAGTACTGCAAAAAGTAGTAATTATATAGTAGCTTTTTAGTATGCAATGGTATGCAGCACTTCTCTTTTTAAGCTGAACAACCAAAGTAGTATCATAAATATCATATTTAAATAGTAGCTCAAACCACATGGTTTTGAAAACAATAACCAAGCACATGCTTTGTAGGAGCACAGAATTAGAAATGATTTCACAGACAAGGATAAAAGGTTTGCAAGAACTGTAATCACGCTACAGAGAAATACTTTATACAGGCTGTACTTGAAGGTACATTCACAGTTCCAATATAATTAACTGTTTTCAGAGATTTATAGTTTTGCTGTATGCATTTGCTTAAATATTAATTCTGCTGCCTAGTGTTTGAATCCCGATGGAATTTTCAAAGTAAAAATGGCTGAATGCCCCATTCATAGTAAATATGCTTACAGACACGTAACTTATTAAAAGAGAACACTGGCTTCTATTTGATACTTCTGACTATTAATGTATTTTTAATTGTAAAAACGAGATCAAATTAGCCCTTTTTCAATAAGTAAAAAACAGTAGCAAAATAATGCATTCCTAATATTGTATATTTTACCTCAGCCAGTTTTGTGTTTTTTTTTTTTTTTACTAAAATTACAAAATTTTATAAAGTAGATGACTGGGTGACAGGAAAGAAAGACAACATTGAAATTTTATTTTGAAAAACATCTAGTGACCACATGACCATTTTCAGTGTTTCATATGTTGAAACACTTTCACCATAAAACTTTCACAATTCTGTAACAAATTTACTCAGATATTAACCAGAAGCAGAAAGAAAACTAAGTTCAACAGTTTGAACATTGAAGAAGCCTCCAGAGGTTGTTACTGACAAATAAGAACTCATGTACTTGCATTGAAACTAGTTTTGCAAACATGTATCATTATCCTTAAACACATGTGCTTATTAGTATTTATTGTCCAAACGCAAAGCCAATTCAGGTGCCTCACACTAACTTTAATAGACTCCAGACCAGGTCCTATGAATGTAAACTTATAAGCTTTTGCAAGACCAGATCCTCAGGCTGTAAAAGATCACAAAATATCAAACCCTATGATGAGACTGTTCAGTTGGTTTACTCACCTTTACTTAACACTACTATAAGCAAGGCAATACACGTAAAAGAATCCATCCATCAGCTATTACTCTGGGAAGGAAAACTTGTGGGATTTAATAACATAGTGGACATGTAAGGAAGGTTGAAACAGAGGGAGGGACAGAAAAGCTCTGGCTGCACTCTAAGCGAAGTCTAACAGAACGGGAAGGATTCGGACTGAGACTTGGATATCCCAGAAGAAATCTCCACAGAATTAATTAGCCTCATAATGTGAAATTAAGAGACATAACATCCAATCACCTGACTTGAGATTTCTTTTACCAAAATAGAGGACTGAGCATGACTGGGGGGCAGGGGTCTCCCCCATTTAACAGGATATGGAAGGTAGACAGGCTGCTACATTCTAGTTCATTCATAATTCATACATTACTTATTTATGTTCTAAACCAGGAGGTCATAAGGATACGAACTGTAGACTTCCTTTTAGCTAACTCTGGACTTTCTTCCTGCCTGGGGGCGGGGGGGGGGGGCAGGGGGCTGTCCCCAGCGTTC
>JAVKLA010000002.1:21504804-21525837 GCA_034782735.1 Sagittarius serpentarius
CCCCCCCGCCCCCCCCCACCCGCCCTGACCCCAGCCTTCACAGTATTTAGTGATCAGAAGGGTTATTTAAATCTCCAGCCCCTGTGATACTCTGAGAGATGGCTGCCTTGGTTTCACAAAATATTGATCCTTTGCCCACCTCTCTGGACCAAACAGATGCCCAGTGCTTGCACATGAATATTAATAAACACAGGCATCAGAGCTCTGTGCTGTCACCTGAGGATCTCAGCTGAGCACTGAATTTAGAAGATGATGTCCTGACACTCCCAAACTTCTCTTTGTTAAGAACCATCTGGCAAGGTGGCCAGAGTCCTCCCTAGTCAAAAGAAAGGAATGTCTGGCAGCAGCGAGCAGCACCAGCGAGAGTGAGATTCCACCAGCTAGCTCCCCAACCTCAAGAAACAGGCGTCACTTACACACTGCACCCTACTTCTCCCTCGTGCCTCTGCCCACCCCAAACACCCTCTTCATCACGAGCCCTGTTAAGTACAGACAAGGGAAGCCGCTACGACCCGAGCAGCGATTCCACTCGCCCGCGCAGAGCAGCAGCCCAAGGACGGGGACACGCAGGGACCAAATCTGCCTCCTGCAACCAGAAGAAAGTTCGTGCCGACACAACACCCCAGTAAACCATGCGGTGGGGGGGCGGCTTCTGAGAGAAACGCTGATAGGGGAGAGTCCTAATAAAGCCGTTAAGATCTCACCCACGCACACGTCTCCTAGATCAGCACTTCCAAAATCACCAACAAGAACCCAAAGAAAGATCGAGGGAAGGGACAGAAACGGAAGGCTGGAGAGAGATTGCCTCCCCCCGGCTCGTCCTGGATGCCTGGGCAGTTCCAGGAGGAGCAGGGAAGAGGGCTTCCTCCCTTGCAGCCAGAGGGTGCAGAGGGAGCTCCTTGCCCCTCAGCAGCAGTGCCAGGAACAAACGGGGCGTGGGGGGCCGCACCTGCAGACAGAGGGGCTCCAGCAGCGCTCAGTCCCTGTCCCGACTGGCACCTACCTCGGCGGGACCCGGGGACGGATCCGTGGGGCTGCGGCGGCGGCAGCGCGACGCTGCGAGAGGCGGCGAGCGGCAGCCCGGGCTGCAACGGCTGAGCCGGGGCCGCTCGCACGGGTGCACGGCGCTGGTGCCGCTGCCCAGAACGGGGAGGCGATGCTGCTGCGGGGGACTCCGGGCGCCTCTTTGGTTCTGTTAGGAAAGTTACCGCGGCCACACGACCCACCTTAAACCCGCCTCCCCGCAGGACCCGAGGGAGGGAGGAGGAGGAGGAGGGGGGAGAAGGAGGGAGGGAGGGAGGAGACGGAGGTGGGGGCTCGCAGCCGTTCTTTTCCCAGCGCAGAACCAAGTCACAGCAGCATCTCTCTGGCTGTCGCTCCGGGATGCAGGGCTGGGCGCACCAGTGCAGCCCCAGCTCCTGCAACGCCGGGCTGGGGCCGCGCTCCGCTCCGCTCCGCTCCCCTCCCCCTGGATTCTTACATTTACGCGCGGTACCACGGGGCCAGCTTCAGAGCGCAGAAACTTTCCCGTTTCCTGCGGCGCTGACTCTGATTTTTGGCTTATTCGTTTGGTGATGGCTGGTTTGGCATCTCGTTATTTATTTAACCATTTGTTGTTTGGGGGAAGGGGGATCTAGTCCTGAAGCCTTGGGGTTTGTGTACGTGGTTTGTTTTTTTTTTTTCTCGGCCCGATTCAATTAAAATACCTTAAACAGACTAAAAGGACAAAGAATCAGACCGACACCCCGGCATCCCAAGGTTGCCGCCCAAACATGTGGGAATGAGGAAGCAAACTCTATAGCTGAGGCAGAAACACTTGGCGGCTCAGCAGAGGGTAGGAGATGGGAAAAAATCAAGGCTCCCTGCCTCCTGCAGCTGAAAGAACGGGATCTCCAGAGCAGAGACCTATCAAACTCCACGGATGTGCTTAGCGGGAGATCATGCAAACTTCTGGACCCATTTCAAGGTGCCTCGGTTTGCAACTACAAGCACGCACGCCGTTGTATGAGCATGCAGACATAGGCAAACACATGCAGTTCTCTGATTGCCTAAAGCAGCCCCTGGATGGAGAGAAGCTGGCTAGAGCTGATATCAGGCATGCCTGAGGGGATGCTAATAGACAGAGAAAAGCGCGATGGAAAATTTACCTCTTCTCTAGCATCCTCTACCGTCCAGAGCATCTGCCCTTGTATTGTCAAACTGACTGCACTACGGCTGCTTTTTATGCCAGTGGATGCTCAGAAAGGTATCAGACAGGGAATGAATTACACCAAGTGGTTGTCGTTTTCTTCCTGAAAGATGTACCATAAGTTACAAACGTATAATGATAAAAATCATTAGACCAAAATGCTTATGACAGGTGATTTCAACAGCTGCACTAACTTAGTTCTTAGCCAGCAATCTTACACTTGCACAGTCTTTTCAAGATTAAATGCTCTATTTTTGTTATGTACTATTAGTGGTTATTTTCTTATTATAATAATAATGTTGGCTGAGTTCCTGCTTTTTTATCATCTCAGTATGTAAGAAACATAAGACCAAGTCCCTTTTTGATAATGTACCAAAATGGCTAATAGAACTTTTTTGTCATTGTAGCCACACAATGAATCCCCACGTTGTACAATATTTTATGCACATATGAGGCTGCCAAAATCCTTTGTCCTGCACTGTGTGTTTCTTGGTAACATGCCAGTACATGACTGCAGGTGATGGCAGAGTTTCAAAATGGATAAAGATAGTTTGGGCCAGAATTGGTGTACCGTTTCTGTAAGGCACTCCCTGCACTCTCCCAGCCTCCCAAAAAACTACTCCACTCCCACTCCTGCTTTTGTGCCTCCAGGTTCCCAACCTTGCCCTTGCTGCATTGTCCTGGTTTGCAGTCTTCCCAAGATGTTGCACCAGCCACCTAAACCAGGAGAATGAGGCAGTGGAGAACACAGGTGTGCTGGAGTGACTGCTAGCTTCCCCACCTCTTTTTTGCAACCCCAGCTCTCTGCTCTCTCACTAGTTCCAGAAGGTTATTTTTCTTCATTATCTATGGTTAAGGCAACCTAACCAGGATATGCAGCACTATTGGTGCCTGAGGTGAATTCATCCCCATCTTTCCCAGCCTGTTTTTAATTACTTTTACAAACATCCTAATAATGAATATCAATAATAAATTAGCAATCATGTTTATTTATTAAATTATTTTCAGTATTTAATAAAATTTAATAGATCAAATTTGAACTAGATTTATTGAATAAATAAAGATAATTAGGTTTTGTTGTTTGTATAAGAATATTAAAACCACTGGTTGCTCTATACTGATGGCATTGTTTATGACTCAGTTTTGTCACCAGTTTCCAGTTGGGGAACTATTTAGCCTCCCTGATTTTTCTTTTTAAGAGGTAGGATGCTGTCTGAAATGCATGGAGACAAAACCAGTCTGCTTAAAATAAATTAGGCCAGCTTGCTGCTACAATTTTTTTTTTTTTACATGTTTTTTTTTGTCTTTCGGAGTTCTCTTTAAAACTTTCCCAAGAAGTGTCCTGTCAAACTATGACTGCCCTGGACATCAAAAAACCCCAAGATATTGCACTGTTGTATGACTGTTTACAGATGTTTAAGACAAAGCATTCAGCCCTTCTCTTCTTTCTCATGTAAAATCCCATCCAGCTCAGTAGTTTCATTTGGAAAGTATAGTTCTGGTATTTTCTGCAATATGGTTGTCTACTTGAAGGGTAGTAGATGTTAGTGAATGTCAATGAATCTGACTATGGATGTGTTTTACATTTCAGGGTAACTGCTATAACACTCATTTATTATTGGTCTCTATTTAAATGCAACCCCCCCTCTAAAAAGACATTGAGTATAAACAGCATTAGATTGCATCACACTGATTCTAGCTCAGTGGTTCTGTTTTTAAAATGCGCAGTTTACAAATAAAGATATAAAAAGATAGTTTGGCTTTTTTCTTATTATTGTTGACTCAATGAGTCTAGCCTAGAGTTATAACTCTGCAAACTCAAACTGAATCTCCAAGCTTAGCTAGATTCTTTCATAAATCAGAATGAGTTGTTGAAATTCTGAAGGACAAAATAATTCTCGGTTACGGGTGCACAACCTCCGTTTGGTGAAATGATATCTTTGGTTATCCCCATGCAACCTGAGCATTACCATTAAACTGAGAAAAGAATTTGGAAAAGGAAAAAAAAAAAAAGCAAGAATGCATTACAAGAGTGACTCTGCAACAGAAAACTGCTTAACAATTCTGCTGATAAAGTGTGAGCCAGAGAAGAATTCATTTCCCGCTCCCAGAGCTCAGCTGGGGTGACAGGAGTTTAAAGAAGTGCAGCTCTTTCATAAAGGTAAGCAGGTATGTCCTTCAGTACAGACAGAGAATGGAAGTTTGAAAACACTGAAGTCACTGGGAGCTTTGCCATTGACTTTTGGGGGAGGCAGAATTTTACCCTGGGAGAAGATCTACTGAGTAAGAAATGGCCACTTGTACATGCTTTCTCTTCAAAGTCAAATCACCTTCCAAGAGCATTTTTACTGCTTTTATTTGCTTGCTTCTACGTGTCCAATTCAAAACTAGTTCCTATCCACTTTTTAATTTTCCATATGTCCTTTTTTCTTAAAGGAGGAATTGGGCCTCAGGAAATCACAGCATATTGAATCATGTTATTGTTTGTAAAAGCATCAGTTTTCAACACTCTAAAACTGACACATTTAATATTAAAGCTCAAGAAATTAAATATGCATAATTTGTGTCTGAATGAACAAATTATTGTTGAAAATAATGCTTGAAAAAAGAAAAACAAAGCTTTTCAGACATAACATGAATTTTAACTTGTTTTTTATAAAACCAATCAGGGTTTTAGCTTATGCATCATTCTGTTCCCTGCAATAATATGCTGTCTGTGCAATCAGTGATGACAAATGGTACATAATTGTAAACTTGATATTGGTTTTCAATATTGAATTCATCATTCTGTCCTCTTAACACATATTAAATACTTTAAAGAATTTATATATTTGTTTGATTTATCTGTGATTTTTTCCAATATGTAAAACTTATTAGTTTTCTAGTTTTTGAGGAACTAAGAGTAGACAACATCATTAATAATACTGAATAATAGCGTTGGCCTCATTTATGCATGACTCGCTTCTACCAATACAAAGCATCCAAATCAAATACAAACATATTAGTTGCAGGCAGTGTGGAAAATACAGTCTTTACTAGAGCCAGTTCTGCATATGTTTTGTTTGACTTCCCTGATCTATCCAAATAATGATTGCAAGAATTTACTCCCACTCAGAAAGACAACTCCTGCATTCATAGGACTTGCATTTCACTTTATTCTATGTCAGAACTGTTGACTAAGCTACCAAGTTTGGAGAAGTACAATACCTCAGTGCAAAGGGTGAAAAAGCTTAGATATCCTTCAGAGTTTGGGCCGACTCCAGAGACAACATTAATTTACCTTTTCCCATATATCATGGACCCATTCTCCCAAATACAAAGGTTCACTCAAATTGTCCCAGTACTCTTAATGACCAAGTAATGAAAAAAAAAAATCTGAAAACATTCATTCTGGATAACACTAGCAAAAGTATACAGAAACTATTAATCTAATTCAAATAGACACTAAGAATATAGGGCCTGATTCAATCGTGTCAATTGTTTTTTCCATTAACACAGCTTTTAAGTCTGTTCCCCATACACAATATAAAGGGCACTCAAAATGAGTTAAGAACCAGCCAGTGACAAGGGGTTTTGTGTAAATCTTATCCTATATGAGGTCAAATTCTGCTCTTACTCATGTGCGTATGACAATCATTCTTAGTAACTGCTATTTTTCTTAATCAAGGCATCTGCGCTGGACTGGGGCATGACTTTTTTTTTTTTTAGTAAGATGTAAATTTCAAAATAAAAAAAGGATTTGGTAAGGCTGAAGAAAATAATTAAGCAATGATGCAAGTGGAAGAAATAGCACTCATTCAACTGAACTGTAGCCGATTACTTCAGGGAGAAATTTGATCTGCTAACAAAAATAGCAACAGAAAGTCAGTTGTACATAGCTATTACTCTTCTTATTATAAAGGAAACTGGATAAAAGACCAGTCTTTCACAAAATTTACAAGTGGAATTCCCTGCTGCAGGATAACTGTGACAGCTTTGTTGTATAAAAAGATCAACAATTTTGATGAATCGGAATAGCCTAAGCAGTTAAAATACCTTGGGTATATTACAGTCTCCAAGATTCATAGCATAAAGGGTTTGCTATCTGCAGCATAGAGAAGCATTTTCAGCATGTAATTCTATATGAAACATATTAGGATCCCCAAGTACATGCTGGCAACAAGAATGACATTCTGCCTTTATTTGAAGCACATGATACTGGTAAGTATTGGAGAAGGATATCAAAATAGATTGACAATCACTCTACAACATCTAAATTCTTATTAATGTTAATGAGAGTTATGCATATGAACTGAGAAGCGAAGAGGCCCCTCACAATGAAAAAAAAACCATGAGAAGCAGCGTATATAATACGTAATTAATGGCAATGTCATACAGGTCAACAACAACTATTGTCTTTCTAGTTAAAATCCCTATATGGATAGCCTCAAAGACTAGATCTTTTTCCGTCAAGAAAACACATACTGCAACTGAAGCAAGAAACCAATTGCTTCCAACTACATCTTCACCTTCTGTTTTTGAGAGTTAAAGTACAATTTGTCTGTCAGGCTCCTGCGTGTCTACAGGGCATTTCTCTTAGTACTGGCTGAGGTAGAATCAAAGGTATGGGAGGCATTTAACTGACTCCCAACTTTACACCACCAAACAGGCATCTACAGGTTGAACATTATCGGCTGTATTTGTAATTGAGTTAAAAGCTGCATAGACTATTAGCAATCTCTTGAGTTTGTACAGTCATTCAGAGAGCCATTATTTAAAAACTACACATCTACATTTCCTTAAACTGAGGTTGGACCAAATTGGAAACCTGCTGGCACTTATGTAAAGCAGTAATACTGCAAGAGGTCTTCTGTGAAGAAATGTAGCGATATCAAGCACCAGACTTTCTCCTTCACTGAAACCCGAAGGCTGGAACAGCGACGAGCAAGCACAGACCAAAAAACAGGCATAGAATCAGCAGCTAATGAAGAATGCTGATTCACTTCGTCTGCCTATACCAATACAGTGAGGTCCCCCAAAGTTCTGCTCCTTCACACAGAAACCCAAGGGACTGCTCTCCCTTAGGAAATTCCCCTCTGGAGAAAGCTGACCAGAATTCCAAGTGATAGCAAACCAGATAATAAAGTTAAAATAAGAACTGAAGCAGACAGAAATTCATGTGGTTGGCATTCTGAAACAAGACAACATGATATTTTCATTTACACCTTATTTACAAGTACTTCTAAATATGCTGAGGCAAATTTGTCATCGAGCTTAGCTGGTTTTCCTCAAACAGCTGTCTCCAGATAGACATAATATTAAGGACAGAACTTAAATCTGTACGAAACGTACTGTTACAGCAATCGGCATTATTTGGACACTGTGGAACACACGTTGCTCTGCTATGTCTCCATCAAAAGAAATTTTGAGTTCACTAGTCTTGTATTCAGTGAGGGATGGGGTTTATTACAGGAAGAAGAGGCAAGCTGAAAGAAGATGTGAATTTATCTTTATGACAGATATCTGCATGAAGTTTTACCCTTAAGTTTTAGGAACTAGTTGAATGTGAACACTGAACATAAACATTCTCTTAACTGTACCCCTTTTCTATGACTATATTTATCTTTAGCCATCATAATTTATTTGCATAAAGGTAGCACCCAGAGTTCTTAATCAAGACCAGGACTTCATCTGATTGCCATATATTCACAGTAATATACAATCTCAAAAAGAAAAAAAAATATGCAAGCAAGAGTGAAGGCAAAACAGAAGAAAAGCAACTGCCTACAGTTGCAATGACAAAGCAGGGAATAAAACCTGGGAGTCCTGATTCTTAGTCCAAAACTCAGCCAGCTGGACTTGTGTATCTCAATGCTGTGGTCTACTATCTTCATCTTCAATGGGCTCAGCATGGGACATTTCGAAAGAGGATAATCTGAATTTTTATCTGCTCTTTGTTACTGCTTTTATTCATCATTGCAGAGACGAGCAACCTACAAAGCTATGCCATTCTGCATAAGACCTTATCCTGTTACAGTGAGATCTAAAGATATGCCTTTAGATTGATTGTAATGACTATTGGACTGGACCACAGATTATTTTATGCCTCACTTTCCTACCTGGAAAAATGGAAATAGCATTCCATGTGCTGATTAATATTAACTTCTGTACAGAATCTAGGTCTGTACTGCACATGCTACAGATACAGATATGAAAATTATAATGGACAATTTCACATTTTGGAATTTCAAGGAATTATGTTCATTGATATTTTAAATGTAAAAGGAAAACAAGCAAATCCTAACAGAAATTTGCACAAGTTTTATTTCAATTTTCAAAGAAAATCTAAGAAAACTTAGCTGCAAATATTTCCTTTACGTTTCATCCAGCTCAATAGGCATTCATAGAATTTTAAAAGTCAGGATCTGCCAGAAGTTTATTCACAAAACAACAGCATGCCGCAATGCATTTATTTCTCTGTTTTGCCACTTTACAAGGGGAAAAAAATACATTTCTAAGATATTTTTGGTAACGTATGACTAAGTAGCAAAATTAAAACTAGGAAATTAATAACTACATGGCATTTCAATCCCATCAACTCTAATCAACATAAATCCATTCTAATTAAAACCTGCAAATCCTAAGGATACTAAACAGATAGCCCTCTGTTATAGGGAGACGGCAACAACAGACACACTACATACAAAGGGGGAGTATGGAAATCTCTGAAGGAGGCAAAGATGAAGCAGTACTAAAAGTATTCCTATAGTTTTAGAATAGCATTAGCGCCCAGTAATCTCTAATTGGTGAAAATAAACATAAATTTTGTCCTTTAAAACTTAAAAAGCATTTTTACAAGTTAAATGAAGGATCTGAAGGAAGTGTGCAACTTCACAGGCTGAAGAAGGTTACTAAGCTTATCACAATCATCAAACCAGAAATAGTACAGTGATGCAAAGCGTGTTCTGATCAGCACAATGAATAACACACATCAGTTTAAATGAGAATAATAGAAATTATGTAATTGCACCAGAGCCTTTGTTTCAAAATCAAAACATCTTGATTCTTGACTCTGTCTTTAGGACTTGATCAAAAGCCCATGAACATTAACAAGAATCTCTGCGTTGACTCCCTTGGGCCTTGCATATGCTCTTTATACAGAGGTCTAAAGGCACTGTCCACCGGCTTTACACATCTTAAATCAATTAAGGAAGCTCCTCATCTCTCCTACATTCCTTTCAATCTTGCACTTACAATTGGCATCAGCATTTAAGTATGTAACAGTGGACATCAAATCTACCTGGTTCTGGTAAACTCATTTTACACCGAGATCAATAGCTCCCCTCCCCTACTACTGCACTGTCAGGTGAAGAAAGGGATCCGAACTGAGCTTGGTTGTGTATTATTTGTACACATCTACAGCAGCTAATACTGATACTTTGGGGTTTAAGGGGAGAACCAATCTTCACCCAGCTCTAAATTAGCTCTTTAAAAAAAGGCCTCTTTTGTCAATTGGTGGTTTTTATCCACAACCAGCAGAGATTAAACAAATGCATTTGCTTGGCAGGCAGTGGTTGTCACCCTGCCAATTAGCTCAACAGGAAGCAAACAACCTGCTGACCTTCCCGGGCAAGCAGTCTCTCTGAGGCAAGCAAATGAGATTGTAGTAGGGCTGTAGTTCAGACAGTTGTTACTATCATATATCGTCAGAAACTTAGGCTACCATTGCCCTGGAACTACAGCAACAGTACAGAACCATGTAAGTATAAAGCTGGAGGGAACCAAAGCCATCATTATGTCTACTGGTTTCCAAAATGTAATTTATGAAATCATAGTGAGTGTTGTCTTTATTATGTTTTCAACAACCCCTGACACTAAGGGAGTCTGGTGGTCCGTAGAGAAGTCCTAAGAGCTGACAATGGTTTGCTAGACTAGAAAGCCTGGGAAAGACTGACTTGATTACTGCGGCAAGGAGCAAGTTACACCTAGACTACTCCTAATAAACATTTATTTAACTTGTTCTTACAAATTTCCAGTGAATGATATTCCACAATCTCTTTATGCAAACTGTGCCAGAATTTAATACAATGATGTTGTTCAAGAGTATTTAACGTTAGTTGTAGTTTCCTTTTTGAAACTGCAAATTGTGGGGTTTTTTTTCTTTTTAATGAAGTAGAAGAAAAATGGAACATCACCAATATAAATGCTTGAACAACATTGTATTTAGAAAAGCAAGAAAATAAAATCAATCATTCTTCTTCATCCTAGCTTATTGTGATGTCCACTGGTACTAGTTTAGCAAAATAACTACTCCCCCTATGTTTCCAATGTGAAGCAACAGTTGTAGTTAGCCTTCGCTTTAAGATGTCATGCTTTGGAAGCAGTATCTGGAACAGCAAGAGGACTTTGGTGAATAATAAGGAAGGCAGTTTTAGTAAGGTTCGTCAGCTATGAGCACGCATACTCTTCAGGTGGAATTTTCATCTAAGTCTCCCCTGCATGTCATACCATTGGATCAAATAAACAGGAGAAGCTGAAAAGTAGACTGAGATAAAAATGTGTTGGGACACAGAAAGATGCTTTAATAGATAAAAAGCTAGTCTCTTAGAAAGGATTTTTCCACTTTGTATTCCTGTTGTCTGAAATCAGGCCTGAATAGAAGAAGCTGACTTGATAAAATATAGGCAAAAAAAATCATATACGAAAATAATGGAAGTGCTGTTATGGACTTTTGTGAATATAAATAGTTTCGGAAATGAAACTGTCAAGCCCAGCATCTGAAATGCTGTAGAAATAAAGTCATTTTAATGGTCAGCCTGCTGCAACCACATAAACATTCTCTAATTCCTTTCACAGCCTAGAATCTTGTAATTTTTTTTTTTTTTAATCTGACATATGGGGAGACGTTAGTTGGAGACTCAAGGAGACAGAATCTAACAGAGGAGCAGAAATGTATCAAGGGAAGATAAGGAACAGAAATCATCAACGGGAGATACTAAATTCCAAAAATGAAACTGAAGGGACGGGACATACCAGAATAAAAAAAGAAAGGGGTGGCGAGATAAGCTGGAAAGTAACATGCTGAACTCAATTTCAAGCAAAAATATTAGACTGAAATAATCTGAGATTGTCCCTCCATCTTCTTATATGCTTCTAAAGGTATAGGCTACCGTATCTGAAAGAGTATTCATGTCACCTGACTAAATACAGAACTGTTCTGCCACAGAATGGGTCTGCTCTTTTGCCTTCAGTTTGCACCAGCAGAAAAACTTTCTCTTACCTGCAGGTGCGCTTGCTAGTCCAACATGTGGGACACCTCCTCACACTGGTGCTTTGCACTTCCTCAGTAGCACAAACAACATACTGGAATGTGGCATCAGAACTAGAGAAAGAGTGGGAAAAAATATCTAAAATAAGCATCAATATGAAAAATATAAAAAATCAGGCAGCCTCACTAGATTAAATGAGCATCTTGTTATCTGATGGGCATTCTCATGTCCTTCATATCCCCAGAAAGTTCCACATCATATCAGCTGCCACATGAAGCAGCTCCATTTGTAGAGCTAAACACGAAGTGTTCTGAACAGGATGTATTACTGATCTATATGTATAATATCTTAGGCAGCCTATAGCAGCCTCTTTACACCAGGACAGCACAAGCTCAAATGATTCTATTTGGACCATGCATAGCAGCAGCCACTTTCTTTCCTGTGACCTATAAAGTGAGGACGGGCAATGTATTTGGCAATCTCTTTACATTGTCAGTTCTACAGATCTGGATTGAACTCTGGGTGGGAAGAAGAAGATCGCTATAAAGTGGGCAGTGCTGTACCTGAAAGAGTATTCATGTCACCCACTTCTAAGCACAAGAGTCTTTCTCCTTGTTCACTAGAAGGAAGCTAGGTCAGCCTACTTCCTGAACTTTAGACATTTACCTGAAGTGCTGAAGTTAAGTGAAGTCTTACAATATCCATGGTGGATTTTCCCTTTGGAGGTCATGGGGACAGCCAGTGGTGACAGACTGCCTGACTGTGCAACCTATATGGATTTCCCAAGGGAAAACCCGTATCCTGGACCAGATTATTTAACGGAAGAGTAAACTAGTGGTCCAAGGTTTAATTTCTTCCTCTGGCAATATTTTTTGTGTGTTGTTTTTTCTTAACTTTTTATTAGTCCCATTAGACTATTTCCTCATTATAATGGCAGCTCAGTCTCTTTCAGAAACTTATAAAACATTATGCTACCTGCCTAATATCTTCATAAACCAGAATGAAATCTACTATTTACAGTCAAGGGTGATGAACCAAGAGAATGGATCTTTGGCTCAAACCCTGGCTAAGCCACTCAGTTGGCATGTGACCCCAGGCAAATAATTTGATCTTCTTTGCTTTAGTTCAAGCAGTTATAAATTTGGCTAAGAAGCAAGACCTTTCTGAAAAGCACTAGCCTTTGACCTCAGCTTGCATGAGTAAAAGCATCTCCAATACCTCAGGCTGAATGAGGCAGCAAATTCTTTTCCAGTTATCTACCCCTAGAAACCATGCAGTTGCTCACATAACTTCAACTTTCCAACATAACAGGGAATTATGACATGTAAATGTTGCACTATTTAACTATAGTATAAAGCTTATAGCCCATATTTTAACACGTTTTCTTCATTCAGAAATTACAGTAAGCAAAGAATGCTACTGTAGGCTCACATGTGAAGGCTATTGCAACTTGCTTTATTTAAAAAATAAGAGCAACTACTTATATTATTCTTTACCATTGGGCTTCAGATCAATTTTCTTTCTATATTTATATCGATCTGTAAGGAAAATAATTCCTAACTGACATCCAGGAGAACAAAACCCAAAAACCATCTTTCCTCATTTTCATTTTAAGTCCACCCCTCCAGAAAGTTCTAGGAGGTAGCTAAATGTATAATAACAGAATACCTAGGACTTTTTAGTCTTGAGAAGAGAAAGCTCAAGGTGGATTTTATCAGTGTGTATACAGTTCCATCAGAGGAAGTAAAGACAACAGACCCAGACTCTTCCCAGTGCTGCCCAGTGACAGGATAAAAAGCAATGGGCAGAAACTGGAAAACAGGGAATTCCACTTAAAACTGAGAAAAAACTGTTCTAGTGTGAGGGTGGTCAGGCATGAAGAGGTTTCCAAGAGAGGTTGTGAAGTCTCCATCCTTGGAAATATTCAAAACCCAACAGGACATGGTCCTAGTCAACCTGCTCAATGAGGAGGGTCTAGAGACCTCCTGAGGACCCTGCTACCCTGAACTATTCCATGAGCCAACACACAGGGGGCCAGGCGACATAGTGAAGACAACACTGGTATGCATTAAGCTGCAGAATCTGACACCTTAGCCACAGTTATTACCCCATCACATTGCTAACTATGATTCAAACGTGATCAAAGGAGATGTCATACCATTATGTGATGTATTAACAAGTAGCACTTTGGCAGTTGTATCAAATGCTTGGGACTTAGAGGACAGCTACTGATACCTTACTTTTACTTCAATTAGACCTTGTGGGTGAAAGCAGTGGAGAGAAAAGAACCTTAAATACATCCTGCTCCCATGAAAGCAAGCAAAGAAAAAAGGTGCAACTTAGCATGCAGGAGCTCAGCGTAAGTAGAAAATAAACAGCAGTTACTGCTTTTTGCTCTCACAGTTGATGATCCAGATTCTTCCCATCACTAGGTAAGTTTTTTTTCCACATAGGCGGTTACGGAGGGATAACTGGAGTCCCTGAGGCTAGTACGAGCAAAGTCGTCGGAAGTAATGTCTCAGCTTTTAGCAAGGGATGATGACCTGAGTTTCTTCAACTCCACCATATTTAAATGCAGTAGTTACTATCGTAAGAAATAATATTTTAAGTAATTTGAAGAAGGAGCAGCCATGGGGTGAACACACTGTCACCTAGCATCACTCTCACAGAACCATCTTAGCAATATCAAGACAAATTTTGCATAATGACTGCAATATGAAGTCATACAAAACTATCTAACATTTGTGATGAAAGCATTAAGGACAATGACAAAGGCAGCCATTAATAAGACAGCGGCAGAGTATACCCAGTAGAGTTGGGCAAATACTGCAATCTATTTCCCCTGGATATTCATTTGAATTTTTAAATGGATTTCTTTTAACTGTTCTCAACCCTTTTATGCTCACTTTCCATGAATAGCAAATGAGCTTTAATAAGGGGTATAATCATGAAAAACACATTTGAAGCTTGAACATTTGCCAAATGAAAACCTCAAATTGCACAATCAATGGGTAGCACTACATATGTCATTTTATGACTTTTACACTAAATTTGAAATATTCAATTGGTCAGTTTTCACACACTTACAGTAAGGAAACACAAATAATCTCATTACATACAGAATAGGGCAGTATAAGTTAAAGTATTACGACAGACAATTAGGTATACGTGAATTATTTGCTGGCTAAGAGTCCTTGACAATAATTGACAAAAGAATGTATTTTGAAATTTTGCTTTCTTTACTTTGTAAACAATTAAAAAACCCAAACTTATTTCCCCAGCCCTTCCAGGCAGTATGATTTGCCAGAGGATAGAGCAGTTATGGGTATAAAATCTTTACTCATAGCCTTTTAGTGAGAAACATATAAAGCACCTAAGATGCACAGCTGCAGACCAGAAATAGAGTATGATATATTTTCCTTTAGTTTCAATATACATCTCTGAGCTCTCAAGGAAAACCTTTTGTATCTCATTTGTAGAGCAAATCACAACAGCAGAGTTCCCCACAGGTCAAACCCATTTAATTTCTTATGACAAGAGCCTAAGAGGAAATTAATCAGTTTCACCCAGAAACTTCTTGTGATTTTGAAAGCAGGGGTAAAAAAAGTCACCCTTCAATTCTGTTTTCTATTTACTGTGGCATACAAATAAATAAACCTTAGAGAATTATACTGTGCAGCACTGACCCCAAACTTGAGCTGGATATACTATAGGGAGCAATCCCAATTTGGTAGTGGGTGGAAAAGGTGACCCGTTAGGTCTTTCCATCTCTAACAGCGATTATCCTTTGAACCACACAGGAGCTACTCCAGAGGCCAATGCACCACAGAGCATCATTTCAATGTAAAGGCTCCAACCCAATCAAACACATTTTAATGACAAAAAGATTGATATGGTGGGCTCCTCCTTTGATCTATCTAATTTTTTTTCATAATTTCTAGTATAATGAATATAAACATATTTTATGAAAGCAGAAATACTGGAATCCACCAAATTATTATCATCTACAAGTAACCTAAAGCTTCTTAATCAGCTAAACCTTAACATTCTAATAATGTTAGTATAAAGGCTCTTTTCCTTTAAATAATATTTGGGATGTCTCATCAGTAAATATAGTAAAAACCCTGGAATAAACAAAGTAAAGGTACAGAAAATAAGTGAAACAAAATAGTACACAACTTTGCAGTTCAGTGACGTAGTAAACTTTTGAACTGCATCCAAGGAGGAAAAGGGTGGTGGGAAGAAAATCAAATGCATACTACAGTAAAAATCAGGTATTGTGATAAATACATACATTGCTTTTATGCTTCCAACTGTAAACATCATGTAGGTTCACATTCCTGACATGCTTGAAGAGATCGGCAAGACTTTTTTCTTTTTTTTTGGTAGTACAGAACAGCATCAGTTTCTAGTTTATTTTGAGAAGCAATTTGTCTAGTTATGTTACAAGCAACTGAAAGCAGTTTGTTCACAGAAGCTGAAACGCTGAATTTTAGCCTATTAGACATGGTAATGGAAGCAAAAGTTACCATTTCAACCCAAAATCAATTACATAGTGTCTCCCAGTGGTGATAACCAGTATTGCAAACTTAAAAGTAGTAAAACGGTTTATGACTAACTGAAATCCAGGGAGAAGTATAGGAAGCCTAACAATGCACGAATACAAAATAATTTTCTTTTCACTAAAATAAAAAGAACATTAGCAAGTTTTGTAATTCTATATAAAATAATTTCACAGGATAAATGGGATAATCCAGGTAATTATAGGCCTGTCAGTCAAAGTGCAATCCAAAGTAAAATAACAGGAAGTCTAATTAATATGGGATTCAACAAAAGTAATTAAAGGAGGGTGATATAATTAATGCTAGTTGTCACAGGATTACACAAAATAGATCTTGTTAAAATAACTTGATAACTTTCTTTGATAGGACTATAGTTTTGTTGAGTAAAAGCAATATTGCTTTTAATAATAATACTTGCTTTTAATAATAAGAATTCGGCTAGGAATTTAAAGCTTTTCGGAAGCTAGCTGTTTTTCAGCATATACACAGCTTTTCTGAAAGCTGCAAATCATCATGGCATATATTAAATTGACTAAGGAAAGTTTAACTAATAGGTCTTACAATTAAATATTATTTTCAGATTTCCTACTAGGGTCATTTTGGAGCTTTCTTTTGCATATTTTTGTGACTGGCACACCAGACAGAAGAGAGACCACTGACCTAGATCACTTCATAAACTGGGTTCCAGCAAATAACGTATGTAGACATAAGTTAAAGTTTAAACTTCAAGGAACAAAGGATGTAACCCATGCTTACATAGCAGGAATCCTGTCTAGGAAGTACTGACTCTTAGGAATATTTCAAAACAGTGATAGATGAATAATGGAACCTGAGCCCTCAGCACAATGCTGCTTCAAAAAAGAAAAAAATAAGTCTAATTCCAAAATACATATACAGGAGAACAAGAAGTAGGAAGATTTTTGTATAGTAAATGTTTCAGGCCATGGCAGCTTTCAATTCTAGCACACACAATGCAACTAGGATTTTAAGCAATGGCATTTTCTTCAGAAATAAAACACAAAAAGATTAAAGAGTTGCAAAACATGAAAAATAAAGAGTTCAGCCTGTTTAAGTTATCAGAGAAAAAGCAAAAGAGGTCATTAGATAATAGCATAAAAGCAGAAGGGGAAAAGAAATTTGATGGGAGAGAGCTTTCCAGTTTTACAAATACATCATGAGGGAAAAACCAAGTTAGCAAATTCATACTAGAAATGAAGTCAATTTTTTCCAACAATAAACAAAATTAACTTTGGTACAACTCCTTTAAATAGAGATTTCTAACAGGGAATATTGCTGATAGACAGAATAATACAAAAGCATGTGCTACATCAGTTAAACTGAGCTTCGTTGACAAGCTGACCATTCTGACCTAATGGAATAAAATTCCCAGACCTTCAGCTATGACATCACCACATATTTTGTCGCTCCTGCTAACAAATGCAGGGAGTTTTTATATGCTTCCTCACAAAGGAAGGCAAAGAATTCTAGTTCAGAGATGCAGCTACATGTAATGGAAGCATAGGCACTGATCTTGATTTTACATTCTTTCATTCAGAAAATACAGGCACCTTCTCTGATCAGCACTCCTCTGCTGCATAGCAGGAAGGGGACTAAATCTCTAAAAGACACTAAGCATTGGCATCCAGAATGCAACCGGGCAAGAACTGTGCATTATACTTTTTTATGAGTGCAAGGAACAGCATAATAATCCTGAAACCATTCTAAATGTGGGTACTCTTTTTACAATATTTGGCTTTTACTGAGCCAGCAATCCAGGAGAAGGAATCTCCAAGAGAAAAGACAGCACTTACTCAGTTTTGTGTGAGTTAGAAGCAGATGCTGAATTGCCAGCTGCTTTAAAATTGCTTTAAGAATGGAAGAACCAACTTCAAAGATATGCTGTAAGATAATCAAATCTTGCATCCTCTACCTCAGTGATGGAAGTCTTAGAGAAAAAAAAAGGTCCTTTTTCAAAAAGAAAGATACAATTTCTATTGATTCCATGACTGTGTGGATCCCAGACTTTAATACTCTGTCTCTTGTTTGTGTTACTCCAGCTTTTGTTCTTCAAACAGCCTGTATTAGACCTCATAGCTTACATAAACCCATCTTTAGGCTGTCTACTGCAGAGTTGTTTATAAGCACAGTAGCCGACCAGAATATAATTTGCTATATACATTTCTGTTTATTTTTCTGTCACCATCTGAAACGTGGCTAATGAAGCCCAATTTAGCTATGCAGCCCACCTCACAACAGGAGGGAGGGAGGAGGGTATAGTAACAGGCTTTACAAACCCAAGGAAGAAGTCCCTTTGCAAGAAGAAAACCCAGTAGTTGCTTTGCCAGGGCAGAAGTGAGGCGTATCAGAAGGTATATCTGCATGGTGCAAACTGACAAATACTGGTGAGCAGGTGAACATTAAATGGTCAATAGTATAGCATGCCTATATTTTAATACCTACTTTTGCCTTGTGCACATTTCATTTCCACATATACATGCCTAATAACAACCTACATAATAAACTTTTACTTCTGCATTCAAAATGAGTCTCTTCGGTCATACTATTTTCAGACATTTGTTAGATGAGTCAGGCTTCAAGCTTGGGAAACTTGAGCCAAAAGCTGGTATCCTCCAATGACCTGAAACATTTCTTTGCCAAAATATTGAGCAGGTTCTATGAAAAGGTACTACATTGAAATTCTGTACTGCATCTCCTGACATGTTTTTCCAAGCAGGGAGACCTCCCGAGAGGCTCACGCTTCCCAGCATAGGCAAGAACAAACATGTAACTGAACTTCAAAGAGACTTCTCTCACTTATTTAAAATAAAAGCTTCTCTAGCACTCACTGGTATTATCCAAGGGAGCACTGTATGAAGTAAGGAATACTCTATAAAAAGAATATTTGTACTGCTTGCTTTCTGTTCTACCATGTTTTGTTTCTCAAGCGCTTAATGAAGGAATGTATGCCTCATCATTCTGCAGCTGCACTGCACTCCACCTCCATTCTTCAACATTTAATGAGATCTTCTGATACTGATACTTAGAACATTTTTGCAGCTTTTATTTTAAAAGAACTAAAGATGCTCTTGTTATTCTGTTAGTTTTGGCTCTCCTTGCACAAACTTCTTTCCGTGTGTAAAGACAATTGCCAGATGAGCATGAAAATTTGTCTCTGATATACTGGGACAAATTCAGTTGTTTGATAAAGTGTAAACAGTTCTTTCTGGCTTTAGTGACTCAGCCTTTGACTTTTACTCATATGAGGTTGCTCTCCGAAAGGGGAAGAAAGGGAGGGAGGAAACTGAGAATTTTAAAAATTTTCTGACTAGGATATTAGAAATAAGCATGCAGCTACTCAACGGTATCAGCAATGCATGAACTTGCCCAAAGGTCTTATATTTTTCTCTGTGAAACAGCGAACAAATGAGAGCAGTGATCTCGGTCACTTTTATTTAATTAACCTTCATTTTATTGCAGTCATTGAATGACACTAAGCACACTGGTCTGTGTTCTTCACTGTGTCAGCAGTCAGCATCTGCTACATTTCAAACTGAACTAAATGTGTTTTCTCACAAACGTTGTGTTTTTCTTCCCCTTTCTATCACACCACTGTTATTTCATCTTTGTTCCTACTGAACAAGAGCTCCATCATTCTGGTCTCCATTTCCCCATTCCTCTCACATCCTGCTTACATAATATGTCTAAAATCATCCTGACTACCAAAACCAAGTCTACACTTCGGTCGTCTCTCACTAAGTTATAACACTTCCTCCTCCTCCTCTTATGTTTGAGAACTTGGCTTCTGCAAATCAGTTTCTTACAGATGGTGCTTCCATTTACTGGCACCAACTGGTTACTTAGAAGTATTAGTCATTGGAGATACACATTTCATAAAACATGTGAAAAATAAGAAGTAGAATAAACAGGAACATACAGTGACATACTGCCTTGGCTCTTTCCCAGTCTTTTTTCCTCATAAGGACAAAACAAATACTAGATAGCTTGCACCATGTATTTATGTTCAAGTGAGGTTATGATGTAGGCAATTAATTAATACTGAGAAAGTATGAATGCTTTGATAACAGTCAAAATAGTCATCCCCTAAATGCCATACTTACAGCATTAAAGCCTTATTTACAGAGCACTGACTCAGAGCCAGAAACAATGCATTGCACTCATGACCTTCCACTCCTTTTCTGTTTGATCTTGAGCTAGACTTAAACTTTCATTGCCTTTATTTTCCCCTCCAGAAATGTGAAGAACAATATTGGTGCCTACTGTAAAATCAGTTGACATTAGTTAGGGCTTGCCTGCACTCCTCACACCCTAGCCCCGTTCCCCACCTCAACTCCCTGAGCACTGGCAGGTGATTACACAAAACCAGATGATCTGAGGAACGGACCTGGGATTTCTCCTGGAAGATGCCATGAAAGACCATGGAGGTTCACACACATGCATTTATGCGGGACTACAGCTTAGGCACAGCAAGACAGCCTCATTCTGTTCTTGTTCTTCTCTGGACCATCTTCAATCCTCCAGTGCCTCCAACACCAAAACCCCACACCGCTGCCCTTGTAATAAGAAACCTAAAAACAAACAGAAAAGCCCCGCGTGTCTTCACCACGACCACCCCATCCTCATGCCACTGCAGCCTAACAGGTTCTTCTCGTTTGCCTTCCATGGACAGACACCCCAGCCACTTTTTCAGCATTTTCTCCGCTGTCCCCCAAATCTCGCGGTTTTCCCCTCACTGAAAGGGAATCTGTCCTCTCTACTCACCCAGCCACACAAGCTAGGGTTCTCCCAGGGCTCGGCACCTGCCAACGGCCAGTCTCCCCCTCAGCGCCTCCCCTCAGGGGCCACCCCGGTTCCCTCAGCTCGTTCCCGCCTGCCCCTCAGTGCCTCTTCGCAGCAGCCGCTCCGTTTCCCTCAGCGCCTCCCCTCAGCTGCCGCCCCGGTTCCCTCAGCTCGCTCCCGCCTGCCCTCAGCGGCCGCCCGGGTTCCCGCAGCTCGCTCCCGCCTGCCCCTCCGCCCC
>JAVKLA010000002.1:21525937-21607009 GCA_034782735.1 Sagittarius serpentarius
GCTCCCGACTGCCCCTCAGCTGCCGCCCGGGTTCCCTCAGCTCGCTCCCGCCTGCCCCTCAGCTGCCGCCCGGGTTCCCTCAGCTCGCTCCCGCCTGCCCCTCAGCTGCCGCCCCCGTGCCCCCGCCAGCCCCACCACCGCCAGCCCGAACCTTTCCCGCCCTTCCACTGAGGCCCTGCCTCGTACGGTTGCACCGCCCCTCGCAGCACGCGCAAGCGCCCCGGGAGCCGCGGGCCTGGCCGCGGGGCCGTAGCTTCGCGCCATCCCAATGCTCCGCACGGAGAAAGTGCTGCAGCTGCGGGGCCAGCAGGGCCGCTCGGTGCGCGTCGTGCGGGAGCACTACCTCCGCCCCGACGTGCCGTGCCGCAGCGCCCTGTGCCGGGCCGCCTGTCCTTGCGGTGAGGGGGGCTGACGGCGGGAGGCTGGGGGTCGGGGCTCCTGGGAGAAGAGGCGGGAGGATCCGGACTGCCAGAGCCGGGATCGCCCGGGGTCCGAGCTGGAGCGGTGGGCAGCTTGCCCCCGGGGGAGGGCGTTGTGCCTCGGCTCGCGTAGGCCAAAGCTGGGTGCAGAGGGTGATCCCTGGGCAGAGGGGATCCATGCGGCCTCGAGAGGCGGGGGTGCCGGGGCGGCGAGGCCTGACAGGAACCGGCGGGACCGGGTGCGGAGAGCAGCGCAGGGGGGGCCGCGAGCGGGACAAGCGGTGAATAAAAGAGAAATAAGGACGGGAGAGAGCCCGGGGCGGGGGGGGGCGGTGAGGTGTGCGGGCCGCGGCAGGCTCGTCCCAGAGCTCTCCTCGGCCGTCCCGGGCCGGCGATGGGCGGTGCTGAACCACAGCACATAAAGTCGTGGAAAAACCAAACGGTACCGAATCAAGGCTATAGCATAAGTACTCCTTCAAAGCAAAACCTTTCAGAGACAAACGAGGTATTAGGAGTAAAAGGAATTGAGAGGTTGATTGTTACAGGATTTAACTGCTGACAGTTTACGGACAATGATAAAAGGCTAAAGCATAATGCAAGTTTCACGCTTCTCTTTTTTTAAAAAGATCTTTTAAAAATGCATTAATTTCTGCAGGGTGGTGGTTTATAGCATGAATTAAATTCTGTACGTACCTGTTAAGTATTAATGGGGCCAAGCCATTATCTTGAAGCGACCGTAATTCTGCATCAGCAGTTATTTCTGTTAAGTAATTAAATGTAATTGCCTGTGTTGTATGTGGCCATTTCAGACACAGGAAGACTGCCAGCCTCTATGATATCTAGGTTTGTTGTTGGGTTTACATACTGTGGTGCTATTATGTGCATCATAGATAATCATGTGACCTTTGGTTGATAATTCAGGGTTTTTTTGTTGTTAAATAGCACAATTTATTTGGTGCAAGAAACTGACTGGCAATTAACTAACATAATATCCAACCTATTAAAATCAACCAAATTATTTGCTTACCTAAAAGAAAAGCTTGAGAGTTTAAACTTTTTTTTTTTTTTTCCTTCTGAACCATAATTGACATAGATGTCACTTTTGGTTTAGGTGCCTGTTGCAATTGAGGGCAGAAGGTAGTGTAGTATATTATTGCTCTCTAGGGTGTCAGCACTAGTGATAGTTGCTGCTCCCTAATGTATTGTGTTATGAATTCTTTAAGGATAAATATCACGGTTTAACCGCAGCTGGCAACTCAGCACCACACAGCTGCTCGCTCGCTCCCTCCCTCCTGGTGGGATGGGGGAGAGGACCACAAGAGTAAAAGCGAAAAAACTTGTGGTGAGATAAAGACAGTTTAGTAGGACAGAAAGGAAGAAAATAATAATAATTATAATGATGGTGATGATAATAATAAAATAATAATAATAGTGAAAGGATTGGAATGTACAAAACAAGTGATGCACAGTGCCATTGCTCACCACTCATTGACTGATGCCCAGTTAGTTCCTGAGCAGCCATCTGTGCCCCCTGGCCAACCCCCCCAGTTTATATACTGGCCATGACATCCCATGATATGCAATACCCCTTTGGCCAGTTTGGGTCAGCTGTCCCGGCTGTGTCCCTTCCCAACTTTCCTGTGCCCCTCCAGCCTTCTTGCTGACTGGGCATGAGAAGCTGAAAAGTCCTTGACTTAGTCTAAACACAACTTAGCAACAACTGAAAACATCAGGGTGTTACCAACATTCTTCTCATACTAAACCCAAAACACAGTGCTGTACCAGCTACTAGGAAGACAGTTAAAATCTATCCCAGCCAAAGCCAGGACAGTAAGTTACAGGCACATACCAGAAAAGAAGTCTTACCTCTCTTGCCATGCCTAACTTCCCCTCTTCTGGACTTAAATGTAAATTGTGCTGTAGGTGAGTGTCAGAATATATCCCTTTGTAGTTATTCTAGGTACCTCAGAGGTGAGGTGAACATTTGTTTTCATTCCTGACTCTACACAGTGTGCTGAGCAAACTTATTTCATGCACTGTGAGAGACTGCCTGCATAAATCACATCTACAGATACTTGTAATGGTGTGCTGTGCCTACTCAGAAGTTATTCTGATCTAGATGTATAGGTTAGGCAAGGATAGCTTAATACGGGCAGATTACATAAATCTTCAAGTGACATTTCACTTTTAATGCTCTTCTGAATCATTAATAAATATTAGCTTTCTTGTATGCATTCTGCCATCATCCATTATATGCCTTCAGTGTAAGATGTAGCCATGTTACTGTATGCAGAATTGTGGCTACTGGATTCACACTTCTAGTGATCACAGTTAATAGACAGATTGTCCTGTGTCACTTTCTAAGAAATACATGAAAATACCTGACTTGTCACAATTTGTATACTTTTATTATATGTAATTTGCCTGCACTACGGTAAGTTCAGCAGTTCAGTGTTTATAATACCATAAGGGATAAATAGGCATTGAGAGAAAATACAGTGGAGATTCCCCCCCCCCCAAAAAAAAAAAAGTTTATTGTATAATCTTTGAAATATCTAAACCAATTAAACTCATTAATTTTGAAGTACATTTTAGGATGTCATCTGTGATGGGTTGGTTGTAGTATTTTGATGGCATATTCCTAAGGGGTGGAGTCTCTTTAGAGAATATTATCAATGATGGTTAATAGTTTAGATCTCTTTGCATTAGCATTGCTTTTCTCCAGGTGTACCCTTACCTGTATGTTTTATGTAAAGAAATAGAAAAAGAGCCTGCTGTAAATGGATAGTGTTGAGCAGGGAGATCTTTGGAAGCAGTGTAACAGAAGTACCCGTAATTCTGCACCCTTTGAAAATTCCATGAGAAGATTTTCTGTGGCAGATGTATAGTCTCTCTTTTCATACGGAAATAGAGAAAAAAAGGACTGTTACCTGCGCTCTTTAAGTTACGTGCTTTTTGTAATGAAAGTGGATCTTTTTCACTCATTTGGATATCATTTGCACTAAATTTTGGCATCAGTGAATGCGAAAGGGTTCTGTCACAAATTTTAGAGATTGTACCACAGAATTGTACCATAGTAGTAATGATTTTGTTCATCAGAAAAAGAGATACGTATTTTTTAGAGGATACACAACTCTAAATTTCCTGACATCTGAAAGTATTTTTAAGAAGCCAGTATTGCAACTGCAAGTTTAAACCTTTAAACTCTTCATTATATTTTAGATGGCAAATTGTTGTCGGATGATGTTACACATTATGTTGTCCCTGACTGCAAGGTTGTTCAAGATTACCTTGAGATTCTCGAATTTCCGGAGCTGAAGGGTATTATTTTCATGCAAACAGCATGTCAAGCTGTGCAACATCAAAAAGGACGCAGGTACTTATCCTATAATAACATACTTTTAATTTGGTTTGAAGTAAAGATACTAACTTTGTACAATGTATATTTAAGCACAGTAACCCAAAGTCAGCAAATATACTGTGCTTAGTTTGTTTTTAGGTCTTTCAAGTGTCTTAATGTAATTTTACAGAAGGGAAAGAACTGCGATCCTTTGTGATCCATGGACATCAATGCCTGTCATAGTTTTCACTTGATAGAAGCAATATTAAACCTGTAGCATTATTAATTAATCCGATGGCTTCTGACAGGAATTAAGGAGACTTTGCAGTAACGATATATGTGCAACAACTAGGTTAAGGACATGTTCTTGTTTTGCTGTATGAAAGACTGAGCACTTGTGGGTAGTAATTAATACTATTATATGGTACTTGCCTTACCAGACATTAACCTATGTATTGCCATAGCATATAAGAGTGCAATTTGCTATCAAGGTCTTCCTACATTTCTAAAGCACAAACACCTTCGAAGAAATAGCTGTTTCCCCAGAAGTGACAAAATAAGTTCCTGAACACTTACGACATTTTGTGGGGCTCACTGGAAGACAAATATGTTTAAAGATCAGAAGCATTCATAATGGAAATTAGAAAAGCTTGCTTACAGGTGATGTTTTAGCTTTTATCATCAATGGTGTAATTTAATGAACGCATTTCTTTGTGCATGACAGTGCTTTTCCTTGAGTTTTTCAGCCGTATTTTTCATCTGGAATTAAAATAGCATTATTAAAAGAAAGCACAAGACGATATTTATGTTTTTCATATTCCAGACAGTACAACAAGTTACGAAATCTAGTAAAGGATGCCCGTCATGACTGTATTGTGTTTGCTAATGAATTCCACCAGCATTCTTACTTGCCAAGAGAGAAGGGAGAATCTATGGCAAAATGGCAGACCAGGTTTGTTTCAACTTATGTAGTACTACGCTGGACAACATCGTGACTTTTATATAGGAATATTAGTATGCATTGGATACGTAAGAGTTCCTACTCTAGCTCTGCATAGCTCTGGAACAGTTCACAAGAAATGAAAGCCTAGATTGTGCTTTTGTGATTAAGGAAGTGTCAACATTGTTTTTTTAAGAAAATAGACAAAAATGTACTTAATTAATGCAATAATGCTAAAAAGAGCTGGATCATTTTAAAGTTACACAGCCATTTTAAAGAATGCTTTAGCATAACAAATAGATCATGCACTCCTTATTGGAGTGTTAGATGTAGAGTTTGACAGCCTGCAAACACCATAAGCATTGGAGTCCTGGCAGTTCCAACTTGCTCTTTACAGACTTCCACTCAGAGGAACAATGTGGTATGTTGCAGCTAGGGCACAGGTGGATGTTGTTGGCAGGAAACATTTTATTTTCCTCTGTTCTCCTGGTGCTTATGTATAGCACATAAACATTTTTGCAGATAGAAGCTTTCTGTGGCTTGGTGTATATCTCTCAAAAGCATGTGTGTTAAACCAAAATCTCTCTTACACAAAGCCTGCACATGTCTTGTGAGTAGCAAATGAGATATGCCAGAAATCTGATTTCAAACTTTGCTTTTCTAGGAGTATTTACCATGCAGCAGTCTGGTATTATAATCACTGCTTGGGTCAGATGCCAGTTGTTATGGTAACAGAAGATGAAGATGCTATCAGGCAGTACGGAAATGAAACAGAAGGAGTGTTTGTGATTTCCTTCAAGGTAACATGCCAGAAAAATAGAAGAAGGTTTCCTTTATACTGCATCAAAATGATGAAGCAAGTACATTAAAGCCCAATGTATAGCACAAATCATTTCAGAGTTTGCATTTAAGAAAACTATGATGCTTAGTCATGTCTTTGTTTATCAAAGAAAGCAAAGACATCAGTCATGGGAATGCCATAAAAAATGGTGGCAGTGACAAACCAGAGAACTGAAAAGAAGAACAGCAGCTCTAAAGGTAGAGGTCATCTTTCTTATGAGCTCTTTTCATTGTTTTCCTTGTTTTTAAAGAATTTGGCATTGATGAACAATAATCAGTTACCTCAGCCAGCTGTCTAAATCTGTAGTGCAAGCAGTCCATAAACAGCTGTAGCCTAATATCCATCAGCATTATTCTGCCAGTTTACTTTAGCCTTGACTACTTAGGATACAGTGACGCATGAGAAGATAATTCTTTCTTCATTTAGTTGTTCATCTCTGATACTGCTTGTATTCAGCAGGATATGTGGATGGGAGGTGTATATTTAGCTGTGCAAGGATGTTGAGTAAAACTGGGACCAAACAGATTTACCTTAAAGCCATGTAAAAATGACAATGCTTGTTTTTTTAGTTGCTACGAGGCAATGGAAGGTGGTCCAAATGTAGGATACAAAATCATATAAAAAGTGTAAAAATAATAGTGGGTTGCCAGTTTGATGATTCTGCTATGGCACTTTACAACAAGTATGTAGCCTGGATGGTGTATATCAGTAGAAGTTTGTGAATCTGTAGTCTAGGATACTATCTTAACAGTCGTACCTCCTTTGGTGTATTTTGCAAATGAGTTAGGTTGAATCTGGAACAAATCTGTGGTTAGAGCAGACACATGATTACCACTTGGAAGTGCTATTTGACTATAGCATATGAGACAGCTCTTGTCCATTATGGGCTTTCCAAATGAGTTATTAAAAGAGAGTTATTAAAAGAACAGAGACCTCTGAATACTGTCATGTTTGTTTATGTATGTGCATACAGAATTACTTGGATAACTTTTGGCCTGACTTAAAGGCTGCCCATGAACTCTTTGACTCTATACTTCAAGCTCGGCGTGAACGGGAGAGTGAAAGCCAAGAAAACAATGGAAAAGAATATCCTGAGCACTTACCTGTGGAAATATTGGAGGCTGGAATCAAATCTGGAAGATACATACAGGTAATTTGCTATATAGAGAGCATACACAGAACAATGCAGGCTTGTGCTTCATCCCTTTAGTTGCCTGAATTAGACTGATTAGATAAAGAAATATAGCTGTAGGGGGAAGAGGGAAAGAAAACAAAAAAGCAAGAGTAAGATGATGGAAGGGATTAGGATGCTTAAAATATTTCCCTTCATCTTGTGAACACATGGGGGTTTTTTCTCTCGGAGAAGTTGGAATGTGAATTTGTTATTGAGGATCTTAAATTTGCTATGGATTTTTCTTCAGGTTGATATGTGATACACCTGTAAGTTGAGAAACTAGGTGTGATTTGAAGCAGCTAGATCTCATTCTTAAATACAAATAATGCTGCACGAGGGCAGCATTTCTTAATTCATTTGCACAGAGATCTCGGTGAAATTCATTTACAGTTTTATGGCTGTTCTGGGCCTTAATGTGGACTGTTGGTGGAAAAGTGTCCTTTTAAAAATAATTTAAAGAATTAGAGGCAGTAATTTGTTCCTTTCCTGACAATTTCAGCAGCAAGGCGAGAACAGAATAAAGACTGAGCATTTTCTTTCTTGTAGGAATAACTCCAGATTCTATATTAAGGCAGGCAGCAAAAGTAATCTTAACACTGCCTGCGCTTTGAATAAAAGGACCTTTAACATCTTGCAATTAAATTGAGCATTTGAAAGAACTTAGCATTCTTTTCCGGAAGTGAGTACTTTCTCCCCCTACAGAGAGCAGTTGTGTTCAAAATAACCTACATATCAATAAAAAGTACTAATTTATGTAAAAATAATTGTAAAACCAAAAATTTTATACTTTAAAGTTGGCTATTTAGAGGTGTGACTGTTTCATTCTGTGTATCGGTTTGTTATTTTCTTTTAGGGTACACTGAATGTCAACAAGCATAGAGCACAACTGGAAGCTTTTGTTCGACTTCAGGGATTTGGCAGCAAAGAAACAGGTGAAAAGACAAGGAGAGGATTTACTCAGTGCCTTTTTGACGCACTCTGTGCTTTTTACATGAAGCCATGTAGGCATATGTACGTAGCTGTTCAGTTACTAAACAAGATGAAAGCTAAGATGCTCCAATGCTTGGGTTATTTTCATGGGCCAGAAAGTGGACTGAAGATTAACCCAGAGGGTGGGCCTTATGAGAAAGCAATACCCTTTATGTCCTCCTTCCTCTTTCTTAGTACCTTTGGCCATGTTTTGGACTCTTGACCTACTAACAGGTTTCCCTAGACCTTTTCCTGAAGTCGAATACTGATGCAAATTGTTCTCTCTGTGCTTTGCTCTAACTTCAGATGACCACTCATTTGACTGAAATAAGTGTTTACATAGATGTTGGCAGGATTAGGAAGCTGGTCATTGGGAACATCATAGGAAAAGTGCCGTTTGGATCAGATTGGAACACCAGTATTGACTTTCTGGTATGAGTTAGTAATAAATACCTTTGAAGGAACAGCCTGTTATCCTTGCGCAGATATATTGTCCCAGCTTTCACAAATAAGTACTTTCAAATGTTCCTGTAACACACACTGCAGTCAAACCAGTGTTCAATATACTAATCATTTTTTAAAAACTTGTTTTATTCTGGACCCTGCCCAGAATACTGTGGCAGTGGTTGCCACAGCTTAACTTTGTTGCGTGTTTCTAAAGCTGCTGCCTAAGAACAACGAACTTGTCCTAGCCTATGCTGCTTTTTATCCAAGAGTTCATTTTACAGAATTGCTTCGTATCTCCTTTAAAAAAAAAAAAAGAGGAAAATGTTTTAATTTTCTTGCAATGTTAATTACTTGCCACTAGTCCTTTTTGGAAGAGATCATATTGCAAATGTCATTTTCTGTTATTTCAGCAGAATGCTGCCGAGAGTAGAGGGATTTGAATTTTTTAGCCGTTTATACTTCTATTTCTTTTTATTTTAAATTTAGAACTTCAAAGTGACATCCTTATTTATGGGGCCAGAGCTCGAAATCGTGCAATCCATGGTGATGTGGTAGCTGTTGAGTTACTACCTTTGCAGGAATGGAAAGGAAGGACTGTTGCCCTTTGTGAAAATGAGACTGAGGATAAAGCACCTGCAGACACCACTGGTGACCCTATGCCCACAGGTAAAGTGCATACAGCGTGATAGAATGTTTTGTTAAGATTACCTCACTTCCTTGGTCCAAGCTGTGTTACACTCTCATTGTATAGTCCCTTCCCTCGATTTCTGTGATTGTCACTTTTTTTGCACCATACTAAATTTGAAGTGATTATCCCAAATTAAAGCATTGTAACATATCCCAAGAAGGCGGCCAGTAGATTCTTTCTATATGCGAAACACCCTGGGTTTGGTTTTTTTCTTTAATTTCATTCTCAGAAATAGCTGAATTGTTGTAGTTATCTTCCTAAAATACTGAGCTTGTAATACTTTGCTACCCAAACGCATGCTGTCGCTCTGCACAGCTCTACAAGAGACAAACTGCCACTCTAATACAGACCAGTTTACCAGAGTGTGCACTCAAGTCCTCCACTATCACTGTTGATTATACAGAAAGATAACAGCATCCTTTTAATTCCTTGATGACAAATAATGTTCAAGATGAAAAATTTTTTGTTAGGTGAAGAAGTATCCAGCTCCCATTATAACATGACATGCCTGTGTACCACGGGAACTGAGTCTTATTTGAAAATATTACCCTGCAGGTATAGCTACATCTTAAAAGTTTGCTGAGGTCAGAGTTAAAAGTTTTAGGAGGTTAATTCTCTTCATGCAAGAAAATGCTGTTTGATTTTTGATCTTTGCGATTAAAAATGTTCTGTATTTTTTAGTAGAACTGGCCACAATTGAGTAGTAGTGGTAATACCTCTGAATAATTTATGTACTGTATCATTTGAAATCTATACAATAGCTTAGTCTCCACATAAATAAAAGCTCATTAAAATCTGGCTGTGCCGACGATAACTTACAACAAACTTGTATTGTTGTCTGCATACCATATGCTGTTAGCAATTGTAATAGAGATCTGTGGACACATTAGTTCCTATTACAAAGCAATGAATCTTCTGTACCTCCCACATACTTGCTTTCATGTTCCTGTTTAACTCTTAACGTACAGCCAACAATGTTCCTTATTAAAAGGTAAAGTTGTTGGAATCATTCAAAAGAACTGGAGGGATTATGTGGTCACTTTCCCATCTAAAGAAGACAGCCAGTCCCAGGGCAGAAACACTCAGAAAATCCTTGTTACACCTTGGGACTACCGAATTCCCAAAATCCGGATCAGTACCCAGCAAGCTGAAGCATTACAGGTAATTTGACAGAAGTGTTTCTGTGTTCTGTGTTCCTGTAAAATTACACAGGTGTTACATTCTCTAACGATGTTTTCCTTGGCAAAAGCATGGCTAAAACTATTAATAAAGTGAAGTCTGTGAGAGTAGTTCAATTTCTGCCTTGAAGGAATGTGTTCAGTTCCTGTCAAAACCACGTCTGCTTCAGGTAATAAAGCTTATTTGAGTTTGGGCCACAGTCCAGGTACCCTGTGCATTTATATACTACTTGCTTTCTTTTTCTTCTGATCAATTAAAGGTCATATTAGGGGTATAAATTGTAATAGTCCTTGTGGCTTTATTGGATCTATGACTATGTATAACTTTGAGGAAACTAGTAAGGACAGCTCTTGAACAAACAATGGATTGTGATGATGAGCCTGCCATTGCTGCAGAAAGAAGAAACATGGTTTTGTTCGTACCTAGCCATTTTTACCTTGCAATGCTAGGCACTTCTTCCCAGCCAAGAAGTAAATTCCAACTGTGTCTTTTCTGGTATAAGGATATTTGTGTACATCTTAGTTTTGCTTTTATTTTTTATACTTTAAGATAGACATTCTCTGTACAATGACCCCAAGTGGGTCTTTGATCAGGAAATAAATGTAATTCTCATATTTCTTTGTATGCTTCTCATTGTGAGTTTCTTTTTCCTTTCTATAAAGCTTTTAGAGTTGCCAGTCCCTTTGGATAGCATTGTTTGCCCCTGAAGGAGTATTTATATTGATTGCTTGTCAGGAGCAGATTGCTGTTCTAACAGAATTGTTTTGCTGCAGGATTATAGAGTTGTCGTGCGTATTGATTCTTGGGAGTCAACCTCTGTATATCCAAATGGACACTTCGTGAGAGTTCTAGGAAGAATTGGAGATCTTGAGGGGGAAATTGCAGCTATTCTGGTGGAGAACAGCATTTGTGTTGCCCCTTTCTCAGAGATCCAGGTTAGTCTTTGTGATTAGAGGCGTTGTTTTCTGTTGATTTCTAGGGTCTTGCCTCTCAGAGGGGGACTCTTTTACAGCTGAATGTCTTAGTTGCCAACAGGTTTTTGAAAGCTGAAAACTATTTATAGATTATTTTTCTGGAATTACTTTTGGATCAGTGGTTCTATAGATACTATGAATTTTCAAATCAAGAGTGATTTTAAGATAGTCTGTTTGCTATGAGGAGAGGACTGCGAACTCTTAATTCTAATTTGAGGTAGACTTTGAAGATTATTACTGTCTATAGTATGTTTATGGTACTGATCCTAAAGGCCTGGTCCTACTGAAAGCATTGTCTTAAATCCTTTTGTCTTCAACCAGGAGAGGAACCAGCTCTCACAGATAAATATTTTGATTATACCTACAATGAATTGAAAGAAAAAGAATGTAAAAAACCAATATGCAGTGGTTATGTTTGCCAGAGCTGCAATATCACCACAATATTGGTTGCTAACAGTACATGTAGCATTCTTTTCAATTCTGTTTCATAGTTTCCATAAAGTAAATGTAATAGGCTGACTTGGAAAATGCAAGGAAAGAAGAATTTGTCTAGGATGAAAAAGTACACAAAATATTAATGGTGTAGGAAAGGAAAAGCTAATGAAATCTAATTTGTTGGCTTCTTTTTGTAGAAAAGATATAAATGTATGTTCATCAATAATGTTTTTGTACAGATGAGTGAAATGCCCGTGAGTTCTTCAAAGAATCCATGGAAAGTGAATCCAGAGGAGGAAAAAAAACGTCTGGACTTGAGAGATACACACTTGATATTCAGCATTGACCCGCAAGGCTGCGAGGATGTGGATGACGCACTCTCCGTTAGAGCTCTGCCTAATGGGAATCTAGAGTTAGGTGTCCACATTGCAGATGTAACCCATTTTGTGGCAGCAAATTCTTACACTGATGTCGAGGCCAGAGCAAGGTAAATTATTTTCTGAAAATTTGTGGAGCTTAGGAGTTTGTGATGCTACCCTAAGGAAACATTGGAAGGAAGGAAACATTCTTTCTTCTTCTTTCTTCTTTTGTGTCTTGGAAACAGCTTATTAAAACTAATATATAAACTAATATATAAAACTAATGGTATTCTGCTTTTATTTGGATAAAATAGGCCTGCTGGGGAGGAGACTGCTTTCTGACCTACTGCTTCACCCTTTTATTGTGAAATTGTTTTTTTCCACAAAGTTATGATTTCTTTTCCTAATCAGTACTGTTTGCTTTATCGTCTATTTTAAAATTTGTGATTTGAAGTATTTACAAACCACTTGTTCGCATTCCAAGGGAGATGAATCTTCACACGGAACAGAATACCCACAAAATGGAATTAAGTCTTAGATGAATTTAATTCCAGAAGTATTTGGCAGGCTTATGTTTTAATATTCCATTTTGTGGTTTAATATGCCAAATATTCTGTTCTTTTTTTCTGTTATTGCCACTGTTTTGAACTTAAACTGCTGAAGCACTTCCTGAAATGTATTCTTTGTAGATGCAAAGAAATATAAACTGTATAGCCAGCTGAGATGTTTGGTATAGGCACTAAATGACCTCTTCTTAGTTGGGCGCATTTTGTACAGCCCTAGTTCTGGCCTTAACGGCAGTTGAAGATACAGAGGAAGGCAAAATTAGGCTTGTACTATACAAATAGTTATTTAAATAATTTGACTTTGGTATTACACATGTATGTGTTCTGTAAGAATAACCTTTTAAAATCACGCTACGTGTCTTTGTTTTGCTGAAGCTGTGCTTATACCACAAACCGTTTGAGAGATAGACACCAGTGCGTCCTTCTGAGAAGAATAGTAAATACATTTTATTCCTTAGGGCAACAACTTACTATTTAGCGGATCGTCGTTATGACATGCTGCCCTCCATCTTGAGTGCTGACGTATGCTCTCTTCTTAGTGGAGTTGATAGGTAAGATTTTGTAATATTAAGAGATTTTTACAAGTAATTTATGTGTCGCTACCAGTCTCTGTGTTTATCGGTTGGATGTTTTTGCCTTGTTACTAAATCCTCAACTGAAAGAACAGCATACATTAAAAAATACCGTTCCAATTCTACCATAGTTAGGAAGGGTGAATGCTTTCTAATACTTTACCCTGCCAAAATGTGTATGGGCGCTGAAGCTTTTTGTTTGAGCAGGACAATCCAGCTGAACATAGATGTAATCTATGCAAGATTCAAACCATAACATGAAATCACTGAGAAGACTGAAGTTGGACTTTTTCTTTAAACAAGAAGATTGCATTCCTGAAATCATTAGTTGTTGGCACATTACCCCATTAGAAGAGGTTTTGTAATACTTAATCTTTCGTCATTGTTGATTCTTTTCTTGGATGAAATTAACTCCTGACAGAATAGTTCTGGTGCAAAAGCAAGGTTTCCTACCTGTATTAGCCCTGTTGAGGTTTCCAGAGAGCCCCATGCAGGATTTTTCTTGTAGCCTTTTTATTCAGTGGGAGTTAGTCAATGCTAAATGTTACACATTCAGCTCTGTAAGTCCATGATCAGTTTTATAGGGCCTAATGCAGTACTGCTGCTGAGAAAGGGAGAGTGAGGGCGATTCTTCCCCAGCTCTGCCCCAGTCACAGATTCCCAAGGCTGCTTTTAGGCTGGCTTTAGCAGTCATGTCACAATATGATAAACTGATGGGGCTGGGGGAAAAAAAATTAATTTTGTAATTTTTTTTCCACAGATTGTGAACACTTTGTGGGTGCTCTAAAATGTTATGTTACCTATTCCGTGGTAACTACTTATGCACTTGCTCTTTGAATTATTTGTTACTATTTGTAAGCGAAGTAGTAGGGAGTCACAAAAAGCTGAAATACAGTATTATACAATGACTGTCTCGTCCTCCAATAATGTTTACCCCTACCCTTAGCAATTTGCTTTGTATTTAAACAGCAAACTAAAGGTGAAGGCATCTTTGTTCTTGTTTTTTCACATGGGTTTCAGTCTGGACTGCATGGACCCATGTGAATGGTCACGTATCTTACTACTGTCCTATTCCTCAAACATGCCATTACGCCATTTCATTACAATTTACAGGGTTAGTTGGCTGGCTGGCATGAGGATATGCAGGGTGCAGGTACGTTCATTATGGATGCTTCTGACTAATAAAATAAAAATGAATAAAAATTAACTATTGCAGTGTAGCTGTGCTTTAAAATAGATGCAGCCTTTTATCTTGGGGGTACTCTGCCTAAACAGGTGGATTGAAAATACTGCTGACACAGTTGGTCCTCATTGTTTAAGTTGTGATAACACGAGACTGAAAGGCAAGTGCATTAATTAGTGGCATTGTTGAGTACTGGTTTGTTTCGTGAAGAAAAACATGTTTCCTGTAAAAAAAAACAGAATGAAACTTGTAAATTTGTAACAGTTGGATGTGCTTGAAATGATAGTTTAAGTCAACCAGAACTATTTATACAATTGTGATCTTATCTTTAAGGTATGCTGTAAGTGTCTTGTGGGAACTAGAAAAAGAATCGTACGAAATGCTGAGAGTCTGCTACAGCAAAACCATCATTCGATCTGCGTACAAGCTAGTTTACGAAGCAGCGCAAGGATTATTGGATGGAGACACAAGTGTCGTTGGCGATATCCTGGAACTGAAAAACTTGGATGAAAGAACTAGACAGCAGAAGCTGGCTGAACTGGTTTGGGCAATATCAAAACTGACCGATATAGCACGACACGTTAGAGCTAAGCGGGACAGCTGTGGCGCTCTGGAACTAGAAGGGGTAGAAATCCGAGTGCAGCTGGATGATAAACACAATATCCATGATCTCATCCCCAAGCAGCCGCTGGAGGTGCACGAGACTGTAGCGGAATGTATGATTCTTGCCAACCACTGGGTGGCAAAGAAGATTTCCGAAAATTTTCCTCATCAAGCTTTGTTGCGTCAACACCCTCCACCACGACAGGAATTTTTTACTGAACTTCGAGAATGTGCCAGTGCCAAAGGTTTCTCAATAGACACACGGTATCTTTTATTACTTATCTTGAGAACTTTAATTCAAGTTAAGCAATGAACTATTTGGCTATGTTATGGTCACAAAGCATTACAGTCCTCAGTATCGAAGTTAATAGATACTGCGTAGCAATTCTTAAAAAAAAATTTACCGTAACCTGGCTGTGAGTGGGAATTGATGTTCTAAACAAGAGAGGCTGCCAGCATTCTGCTGGCCGTACTGAAAGTGGCAGTATCTGAAGAATTTTAGACGTATCCAAAAGGAATGTGTTCAGTCGCTGTGTCATGGTTAAGCTCTGTAACAGCCTTGTTGACACCATATTTCCTGTAATAGTAGTGTAAGGGAGTACTTGTTTAAATCAAGTGTATTCTGTGCAATATAGTCATCTTAAATGACTCAAAATAATTCAGAATTACTTTGTCAGGATACTATGAGGAGGCTGTGAGCTTCATCACATTGGGAGCCATCATTTCTGGACATCTCGCCAGGTGTGAAGGGCATCAGTAGTCCCTCCTTTTACTTGGACGTCAGCTTGTCCCAGTTGTGCTCTCTTACACAGAACAGGTTTTGGACCAGCTCGCCATCTGTTCTGCACAGCACAGACCGGCGTTTCGCTCCAGTCCTTCTTGGTTCTCCAGGCTGCAAAAGACAGGCCTGCTGGTGCAAACTACTTTTTTTTTCTAAACATTTTTCTAGAGCAGAGCTGTCATTAAACTGTGTAGGAAGTTTTAAGATCATTCTGCTTGTCATTCGTATTTTTATATTAATAACTATTAATCAATTTTTATGTGCTTTTGTATGCTATTTTTAACTATAAGCCATTATGATCAGGGATAGTATAATTTTCTTCAGAATTAACCCTTTTTTGACAGGTCTAACAAAGCATTGGCTGAGTCTCTGGATAAAGCAAATGACCCATTGGATCCAATTGTAAATAAACTGTTGCGATCCATGGCCACTCACGCAATGTCTAACGCATTGTACTTCTCAACTGGCTCTTGTCCTGAGGAAGAGTTTCATCATTATGGTATCTTGTCACTTTATTTTTTATGCTGTTCCTGTTATTATTTCTGAACTGCTGGGTGGGAGGCAGTTGACTGCTTTGATTGCTTAACACCACTTCCTTTTTTATTTGTAGGACTTGCCTTAGAGAAGTACACTCATTTCACGTCTCCAATTAGAAGATACGCTGATATTGTTGTCCACAGACTCTTGATGGCAGCAACTCTGAACGACACTGAAGGAGATGTTAAGGATTATGTATTCAGTAATAAGGATCTTCAGGAACTGTGCAGGCATATTAATAACAGAAACCGGGTAAGATGGTGATTGTGTGTCTCTCTGTATGTTTGTATGCTGCCCAATGGTATGGAATACCAGTCGTGACGGCGGCTCTTGGGTACTACAGTGACGTAGTATCACTTGTTTTTATTTATAATGCTTCTGGGGTTTTTTACTTAAATACCAGTTTTCTTCTAAGAGTGGTAGTAAAAGTGACTTCATACTTCACCTGTAGTACGTGTAGGATTTCCTTTTAGATGTAATTTTTCTAGGGGACAGGTAAGGGAGTAAATAATGGGAAGAAGAAACTATGGAACAAAGCCAAACAAGCGCATTGAAATACTTATTTAGGTGGTTTTGTCTTCTCTTTTTGTGGGGGGTGCTTGCAGGCAGCCCAGCATGCTCAGAAACAGTCTACTGAACTCTTCCAGTGCATGTACTTCAAAGACAAAACCCCAGAAACAGATGAGCGCTGCATAGCAGATGGTGTTATTTACTCAATTCGAACAAATGGTGTGCTGGTTTTTGTACCAAGGTGAGTTGACGAGAGCTTGGACTGCGCTTAAAAATAAGACACAAGTGTTACTAGAATGCTGTGAGGACACCTCTGGTCCTTGAGAAAGGAAGTGGTTGTAGCGTGGCCTGGTGTTGACTGATGACTTCATTTTAGATTTTTGTTGTCATTCATAAGCAGTGCTTTTCTATGCATTCACTCTGAAAAGGAGTTCCTATGAGGAAAGGGTTAGACTGTGCTGCACAGTATGTATTTATTTCAAAACATTAAAAGGACATTTTTTGCCCAAGCAGCTGCTAGGGCAGAACAATGACTGGAATATTCCCCCCACCCCCAATTTTGGGTTTTTTTTAAACAATAGAAAGTGATTTTCCAGATCACAAAGCCAAGCATTCCTCAGCACTCTTGTCCTTCACTACAGACTAGCTTATACAGGCTAGGAGCACCTTCTGAGCAGCTACTCCTCATAGACAGCGGGGAAGCGTAGAAGTAGTGTTTACGTGGTGCCGTTTATGGCAGTTAAGCTCTCAAGAGTGCCTGTATCTCAGCTCAGCCTCTGATTTATGGTAGTAGAAGGCAACTCTGCATACAGCTAACATTACATTTTAATTTCTGAGCTTTTAAATCTGTATTTTAAAGTATACTAAATGTGTTCTGCTTATAAGTTGACTAGTGAATGATGTAAGAAGGCACTAGTTACCACAGAACTGGAGAGCACTGCCTTTCCTAAGACTTGGCCAGCTCTTCAGGCTTGGGGGAAGAGAACTACCTTTCCTTTCCCTGGACATTTTGAATTAGTTTATGGTCTTCATGCTTGTGCATTATTGGGAGCAACACTGTGTACCCAGCTAGCTAACAGGTATGAGAAATGTAGGTGCAAGAACTCTCCTTAAAAAAAAAGAAACAAAACCCCCAAAACATTCTACAGGGATGTCAGGTAAGGCAAACTATTACATGAACACCCTGCACTTCCATGAATACTGCTGGGAGCTGCTTGATCCAGGCCACAGACTGAGCTTGGATATAAACCAGCTTGATGTAGGCCTGTCATGTCCAGCATTCCAGGCGGCGTGGCTTGGAGGCTGAAGAGCCAGAACCTACCCAACCAAGAACACCTTCCTTCCAGAGAACCCAGTGCACGTACGCTGCTGGTCTTTAAGTAGCTTTTTTTAATGGAGAACTGTTTCTTCACCATGCCGTCTGGAATAACCTGTAATGTTGCTCTCCTTCCATTATCAGGCTGTTCCAGGCTCCACCCAACACCTAAGATAATGTATCACTGACTGTATTTTACTTTTACTTCACTGCTTTCAAAATGCTTCAGTTGCTGTCTTCATGCTGGTTTTGTGTACTTTAGGGGTTTTTTCAACAATGCACATCAGTGTCCCTGATGCAGGATTATCAGGCTACAGTGTTTGCCCCATTATGTTGCTTTTATGTAATCCCAGCTAGTCTTCTGTTGGTTTCAGAATTAAGAGAACGGCTAAGGGTGAAAATTGTTAGAACAGCTTCTGTCTGCTCATCTGCTTTTTTGTAGGTACGGAATCAAAGGTGCTGCATACATGAAAAACAAAGAAGGCTTAGTCATCTCTTGTCAACATGGTAGCTGCTGTGAGTGGAAACCTGGATCACTTCATCGTTTTCAGAACAAAATCACTTCCACTACAACTACTGGAGAATCAGTTACATTAACTCTTTTCGATCATATTACAGTGAGTATTTAATCTGAAGGAAGTAAAACGAAATAGCACCACCAGAAATGAAATAATTTTCATATTGCTTTTAAGGTGAAAATACTTGTGCAGACTTCCCGCTGCCATGCTGACACAATCAAGCTTGAAATCATCAGGAATGCACCGTACCAGACTTCAGACGCAGAAGTTTCCCAGAATTTTCATGTGGTGAAATCTGACTTAGTAAAAGAAGTCAGTCAGTCTGCAGAAGAAGCCCAACGTGCCCAAGAAAAAGCACACGTTGAAGTAATTGATGAAGACTATCAGGAGTACTGCCAGACCAAGGGAGCAAGCTTATACCAGCTGCTGGAGGAGATTAGGGATTTGGCACTATTAGATGTTTCAGCGGACATCAGAACTTGAACTATAACCTAGCAACATCTGCTTGTTGATGTTCTGTTCCTGTTCACTTTGTATGATTTTTCCTTTTTTCAAAGCAGTCTATTTAAATATTCAAGAGTCCTTTTAATAAGAAACTAAATGTCTATTTTTATCTGATTATGAACATGTATGAGTTTTTAAAAGATTTTATACATGATAAATGTCATCTTCCAGACTAAAGCCAGTGTGGTGAATTCTTTTAACTGTCATTCAAAAAGTTACCTTCCCATGTTGTCCATAAATCAAGTTCTTAAAACCCAAGTATTTCCTACAGTTGTTGGCTCTCTTCCACTAAAGTTTAGTGAGTTTAACTTATAGCTACAAGGATATAAAAAGCAAACTCCTTCACACTGATCTAGAATACAGAATTTTGTTTCTTGAAATCACCCAGCTGCACATCTGGCCTAAAATAACACCTGTTGACATGAACTTGTTTCATCTGCTGGAAGTGCTGCTCTTGTCTTAATTCAGTTTCTAGAAATGCAGTTTCTGTTAAACAGTCTCCCCTATGCTACAGGAGAGGGCAGGCTCAGGGCTTTACCATTACGGTGATTCTTGTTCATTCCACAAAAGGGAAGAGCTGGTGTGCAAGAAGGAGAAACAAGACTGTAAGAAGAGGATGAAGCACAGCCTCAAGACAGAGAACAGAATCGGCCGAAGGACGGTAACTGATTCAGTCAAAGCCAAAGCACATTCCCCTAAGGGGCTGTACTTGTCTGTGACAAGATGTCCCACTAGCATAAGGGATGGGGAAGTTTGGAGGGCCTGCAGTCTTAACAGCCTCATACAAGCATTTCAGGTTTGACTTCTGAAATTTAATAGCTTCCATTTTATAAGAAAAAGATACAGGTACTTGATAAGCAAGTTAAAAAATATTGCAGGACGCCTGCTCAGACATAGCACCACCTGCTATCATATATATCCTGTATTAAAAAAACCCAAACACCACAACTTTAATAGAAACTTAAGCTGTCAATATCCCAGTTAATTCAGTTAGACATCACCTGTAAACAAAATTCAAAGTAGGTCAAAACACACATTAACATTTCCTAAAGAATGTTGGGGGAGGTGGAAAAGATGTCTCAAATGCAGAGGAAGAACTTTATTTAGTTTTCCGGTGTATGGAGTTGCTCATCTGCAGTTTCAGGAGAAGAGTTCTGTCCAACTATACCCCTGTCAAGGGGAAGACTCCTGTGAAGCTTCTGGAGTCAAGAGTGCAAAGAGCCACCAACATCTCAATAGAATGACAGTACTTAAAACACGGGGGTCTTTTGGTCAAGAAAGTCATTTGAAGTACAGGGAAGGGTTACTGCTTCTCACTGCCATGTTGCAATTCTGTATCTCCAGCTTCAGCTTCTGCAGCAGCAACCTTGGTTGTGGTAATGTGAGTGTCTTCGATAAGGTCAGCAGGTTCCTGAGCAACTGGGGTATTAAACTCCTCTTCCGAGTAACTAGTGGAGAGCTCTGCTGAAAAAAAAAAAAAAAAAAAAAAAACCACAAACACAAAACCAATTTCCTACCATGAGAAAACACTGTCGCTGTGTTTAACTGCAGCTTCTATCACCAGAATGACAGTCTGTAGGAAAGCCCACTGCAGAGATGACCACCAAGTTGAGTTTCATTTCATCCAAGACCAAGCTATTACAACTTGGCACAACAACTAGCGAGAGTAGTTCTGACTTAGCTTTGGAGGAGTTGTAACTACAGGAACAGAGATTAAATTTGAGTTACACATTTTGCTACTTAACTAGAAAAGCAATCGCTACCATTTCCTTTAAACTGACTCAGCAGCTTGGTTGCATAAGCCTCTCAGACTACCGACCTTAACATTAACACTTAAGTACAGAGTTGATTACCGTTGGGTTGTGACTGGCTGTTACACTGCATCTTTGCTTGCCTACGTTCCAAGGCCAGCTGCCTGTTCTTCTTGATTCGCTGCTGTTGCTCTTCCGTGAGAGTTGTTCCAGGCAGAGAATCGAGTCCTTCTGCATTTCCAGAGCAGGAACGTACATCTTCAGTGGCTGTATCCAGTCCATTGCTTTCCCCTCCACCACCTGGTTAAAGATGAAGGGGTGGGAGGGGGAACAGGGACAGAAATTAACACTTTCAATCTAGAGAGATCTGCTGCTAAACATCTGTCATTTTAAAAGCATTTCTATGTTCTACATTTTAAAGTTGTATTGACAGCTGAAGATCATGTCATAATTTAGTTTTAATGGGCAATCTTCTGCCTAGGTCCACATACCTGATATTCAAAGTATACAACAAATGCTTACTGGAGATCCCAAACACACAATAATGAATGCCTGAATTCAGAGAGGCATAGCTCTGTGTACTAAGTTAGCAATCATGAGCTGTGCTTGAAGGTTAAAAACAGACAGTAAATTTAGGCAATCCTTACTGAAAGGCCAGATAATTTTCTTCCCCTACTATTACGACACTGTCCTTTGGGAAGGGGCAGGACTAGTTATGGGAATCAGAGGTTCAAACATAGACATTAATAGTCAGTTTTTAATTCAGTGTGCTACTATTACGGAACATTTACTCATTTGCCAACATTAAAACATGCAAAATGGAGGCAGTCCAACTCCATTAGATAAACTTCACCCACCAACAGAGAAGCAGACCACTCTTTCAAGAGTGCCTAAAGCCAAGTATGCTTGTGCCTCTGCACCACTTTAAGCCTGTGAATAGAGAAGTTAGCTGACAACAAGGTTTTGGTTTTTAAGGCAATACTCTAGCTTGAGTTTTTATTTCAGAACTGTAAGACACCTCCTCAAGTTTTTCAGCTGAAGACTGACCAGTTGCAGCAGCACACTCACTAACACAGTTCAAGAACCGATCAGCACAGCATACATTTAAATACAAATGTATGGAACCATCGCACAGAAAAATCTGATAACTCTACAGACACTGTCGGCAGGAACCATTTGCTTTACTGTTTGTGGCTGCTTACGGTTGCATTCCATTTCTAGCAAATGCAGCCAACAGTGAAGACAGCCACACGTCACTAACTGCCCAAAGGTCGTCCCCACAGGTGAGGCAAGGTTTACCACTGGTTAACTCATCCACCAGAACACCTTTCCCAAGCACAGGCTTGTCTGGAGGCTGAGGTTCATGTGAAGACAAACTGGGCAATGGGTAGATAACTGTTTCAGGAGAGACCCACAGTGAAAAGTGTGAACACCTGCAAAGGACCTTGGGAACAACTATGAATGAAATCCTCTCATTTCTGCTAATAAATTTTCTTTCAAAGTACCGGATGAACTCTACTCCCTCTTTTTATTATTAAAAAAAACCAAAAAAAAACCCAACAAAAAAAAAAAACAAACAAAAAAAACCCCAAAACCTGTTTAATTCTAGTCTATCTAAAAACATCATCCGATTGGAAGAGACTCTTGAATTATCTACTTGTTAAGTGGCTAGAAGAAGAAATACTCAATAGTAGCTATACACCAAGACTGACGGACATAACAGTGCCCACACGCATTAGGAAGTACTTTCCCTATAAAGGGCACTACACCCTGACTGCACTGTAACAGCCTGTAGTATAAACAGTATAATGAGTCTTTGATTTCTGCATGAATAAGACCCAAGAGCTCTTCAGACTGCACTCAATACAAACCAGTATGTTCACTTAGTAATTGCAGTTTTGGGGGTTTTTTTTTGGAAGAGTATTTCTAACAATGCTGCTAATAATACCCATTTTCCACTTCCCTTCAGCATACCACAAACTTTTATTTATTTTTATATAGGTATGTAGCATTTTAGTCCCAGTACTGGTTCAGTTTTGTAACTGTAAGTCTCACAGAAGCTTGGTTTTAAATTAGAGGACCGCTCAACAACTTCCTCTACATTAGAAAAGCGTACCATGGTCATTAATTTCTGGTCAGTAGGAGGGGAAGTAAAGCAATTTTAAGCACTGAACTACTGAACAAACAGCATAGTGAGCATACCTTCATTACTTGCGAAGTCTTCATGTAAAATAGGAAGATCAAGTCTAATCCGCTTTAGGCAGGTCTGCAAATGAGAGATTAAAATACTGATATTTCATCTGTAAGAAAATCTTTTGTGCAACATTGCCATTTTTAATACTACTCCCAATTTCTCTTTACACTTCATTACTCTGAAAAAAAATATTCCTTTCACTGCATGTCTGGCCAATAACTTCTAATGCTGTGGATCGTTTCCCTAGTCCTTCATCTATCACCTAGCCAGATGAAGCAGCATTCTTCTTAAGTCTTCTTTTCCAGGTTCAAACATTAAAAAACAAACAAAACCTCCAAAACCAACCAGTGTCAGCACTCTTAAGCAAGTTACTTTGGTTAAAGATGTGCTGATAAAGTCAAAGCCAATTCTCTGAAGTGCTAATTCAAATAAAGAAAGGTTGTATCTAAATGTAAACTTAAATACTGGAAAGAGCTATTTTTAAAAAGAGAGGAAATTAAATTAAATAACATTATATTCCTTAGCAGTATCCACAAATTTAGTCTTTTGTTGCATAATTGCTCTCCTAAACCTACCTCTTGGGACTATTCAGTACTGCATGAAGAGAAAGTGACAGGAGCAACGTGTACCTGAACTTCCTTTTTGTTTCCCAAAGACTCTACTCTGTCAACAAAATCCTCAAACTGCAATTTTGGAAATAGTCTATGAGCCCAGTGTTCCATATGTCTTATGAGCGTCTTCAGGTCCTCTGCCTAGAGCATAAAACAAGACATCCAGCTAGTAAAAGTTGACTAAGTGAGTAGACTGCAGAGGGAAACAGGACAGTAACATTTCTGAAAATATTAAGCATCAGCAGCTTGAAAGTCTCTTTAAAATTTAAGTAATATGAACGTGTGGGTAACCTTTCCTCCTACAATCAAGTCTGTAAGTGCAATTTCAGGCTATGAGAAGAATAGCCATCTGACTTCAGGAAGAGCATTTGTATATACTGTAAAATACCTGGCAGGCTTCTGGGAAGTCGCCCTGAAGCCACCTAGGTCTGAATGCAGACTGAAAAAAAGAAATCCACAGGGGCACAGCTGGCATTTATTTTGATGTTTAAAACACACAGAAAAATTTACATCTAAAGAACCTTATCTAGTACAGCTTTTTGCTCAGATCAGCAGTATCGCTGTGTTTCTTTGTGCCTCCAATTGTAAAGAGAAAATTTATACCATGAATGTTCTCTGTAAACCAGAGATGCACAGGTGATTTTGCAAGTGTGCCAATAGTCTAATGATATTTAAAGAAAAATAAGCTTTGTATGTTTAAGTGTATCCAAAACAATGAGACAGTTTGTAGAGAAAATACATTCTCTTTCCTAAGTGGTATGTCACACCTTTTTCAATATTAAAAACTCTTGAGACAGAGGTGTCACAACAGCCAGACTACTTCCACTAACAGAGGAAACTGATCATGAAACAAGATGGTAAAGGCATTCCAGAAGTAGTAAGCAGTCTTATTGGCCTGCTCCAATTTCAAAAACCTTTCTATGGACAATACAAAAAGAGTCACAGGTGTGGTATTTTAGTTTTGGAGAAGAGGAAAATAGTTTTAAACTCAAAACATGGATTTTGTTAAAACATTCACATTGGCTTTTTTTAATTTGCAGCTACAAACCCCATCAGGGTACGTTCAAGTACCGCTAGAAAGCTGGCTAACCAGAGTGCAATATCAATTCTCCCCATATCAGATGGGCAGCAATCTATCAAATCTAGATTAACCTCCCAGGAAACAAAACAAAAGCTCACTATGTCTTACCTCGTGCCCTTTACCCTTGAACTTTACATTGTCAAACATGTGTCTTAGGGCCGGAAGTCCTCTTTCTGAAACTAACCTGGTAATGGGAAATGGGTGAAGCTATTTGAAACCCATAGTTTCTTCTTCTAATTAACAAAAACAAAAACACACATCCCCCACCCCCCACAAAAAAAACCAGCACACAAACAAAAGCCCCTCACATTCCTTTAAATAGTCTAAAGCTACAGAGCTCTATTTGAAAGATGTACAGAATTAGAAGTCATTAAGAAAACGCACAAAATAGGATAAAGGCTGCTGCAAGACCCAAGACTTTTTTTTTTTTTTCATTCACCATACACGTATTGCTAGTCCAAGGAGCTTTTTGCTCTTGATTACATGGAAACAAAAGTGTATGGTCAGTTCTAGATCGGTATCGGCCAAGTAAAACTAGTTAGATGCGTGACCAGAGCCATCCACCTGTGGTATCACGGACTAACTTCATCAGTGTATTTAAAATGGAAGAAACTGAAAACTTAGATTCTTTCCATTGCTTATAAAGAACTTACATCAGTTTTAGTGATAAAAGCAAAGAAAATATTAAAATCCTTCATACAGAGTTTATCCAGTTTGTACATAAGTCAGGTGTAAGCGTACTTTAGGTAGTGCCTTACACTCACCATTACACTGAGGTTTTATTTTGAAGCAGACTTTAATTAAAGAAATCTACAGTCATAGAATCATGGAATGCCTTGGGTTGGAAGGGACCTTAAAGATCATCTAGACCAACCCCCCTGACGTGGGCCACCCACTAGATCAAGCTGCCCAGGGCCTCATCCAACCTGGCCTTGAACACCTCCAGGGATGGGGCATCCACAGCCTCTCTGGGCAACCTGCTCCAGTGCCTCACCACCCTCTGAGTAAGGAATTTCCTCCTAATGTCTAACCTAAATCTCCCCTCTTTTAGTTTAAAACCATTCCCCCTCGTCCTATCACTATCTGACAGTGATATCGCTAACTGACAGTACTATGTCTGAAGCCAAATAAAGATGACCTAGCTGGAAGAGTCCTATGTATAAGTAATAAACATCTAACAAAGTATTAGTCACGTAGTAGAGTCTCAAGGAGACTTCATGAAAGTTAGACTAGTAATAGCATTACAAAGGTAGACAAGGAATTAAAAGGTTGAGATACAGCATGCAAGAGACACTTTCACCTCCAAAACTTTTGATCTTTAACTTGGCTATGACTGAGCAGGGATCACAGTAACCTTAATCATTCTCCCACAGCCACCTATCAAATTCATCACAGAAAAAAATATTCTGTAAAAAATTACCTCTGGGCATCTAGTTTAGGCATTGGTCTTTTAATTGCTTTCCGTGTAGCTACAGCAGAATCCTTTGTTTGTGACTGCTGGTTTCCATCTGGTTCCAGTCAAGAAAATAACATACTTTAAGTATATAATGCAAGTGACATCAACTAGAATTGCATCATGTACATTTTACATTTCTACCCTACCGAAAAGGCAGCATCAGAAGTATTCCATTGCAGGTATAGTACTCCAAACAAACGTCTGCATATTTCACCTCACTTCTCCCACAAGACAGATTGGAAATTAATCTCTCTCTTCAAAATATACTGAGGAACCAACTTTTCTAGCAAAGTAGGTTCCTTGAAAGGGAAATTTCCTAATTTTAGAACTTTTATATTGTATTTCTGATGAGAAATGTATTGACAGTAGTTGATGCTTCTGAAAGTTAAGAAACTTAAATTATCAATAAACATAACTGATAGGTGTGTCCCAAAGTTTCCACTGACAGATCTGAAAGAGACCTACACCATCAGCATCACCTTCAAAAAATAGAGAAAAAGGCGATGTGTGACCACAATCAATGTGTCTTTCAAGAACGAAACCCCATATACTTTTTGATTAGGACCAGTATATATTATTTGACTGCAACAGACAAGACACCACTGCCCATCTCATCTCAGAGCTAGCAATTAGTTATTATACTGATTTCTTGGTTTACTTTTTGTTACTTTGAACGTCAGGAAGTTCCACATAGCAAGGATCTATCAAAAATCCTATTTTCTAGTGAACAGACAGAGCAAGGATCAAGGAAAACATATGTTTAACACTATAGGCAAATATGAGAAGTAAATAATAGTTAAAACAAAACATTTGTACTTTCTATTAGCTTGTTCAGTACACAGTAAGATCTTTCCAAGTACAAATAATTAAGTTTTACTGTCCTGAAGTGTCTTGGATTTTTCCTAGGTCATATGCTCTACAGAATCTACCAACATCTCCCTGGAATACTACATTCAACACTCTTACCTCTTCTGAAATCCAAGTCATAAAGGGTAACTATAGACGACCGCTGTGTAATTATCTTTACCAACATTTTGTCAGAAGAGCTTAAATTTTATGAAGATTCATTTGTGTACATATTTTCATGGAATCTAAATAGAACTTTTCCCCCAAGCTCGGAAGCAATAGAATTGATAACAATTTAAATATACGAATTGCTTTCTCATCTACCCAAGACTTTTTATGCAGTAAACTCAACGTAGTGAAGTACACCACCAACAATACTGATTTCACAGCATTTCATTGTCTATACTGCAAAATGGGATCTTTAGGGGGTCACAGGTGTTCACCTCCATTAGCCTGAGCCCATTCAACATCATCTCTTCCTGGAGAAGCAGGAGGTGGAAGAGGTGGGAACGTTTCGTCTTCTGTATTCTCATAATCAGGAAGATCAAACAAGTTGTTCTCTAAAGGATCTATCATTGCCACAGATAAGTTTTTTTCTCTCCTGCAGGAAATATCAAAAGCATTTAAAGAGAAGCAGTGAGAGGAAAAGGTTGCCACAGAAGCAGATAAACATCGCTTATACACATGCCTACAGCTTTTCCAGAAAAAGATTTGCCAAGCAGAAAAAAACAGCGTCATACAAATTAAGTAGCAGATACCATACAGGCAGATGACACAAGCCAGCCTCACCAGGCCCAATAAAATGCAAGTTTGTCATGTTTCAACTCATCAAAGTTACCTGGGAGTGGCAGGTACGGGTCACAGGAATAAAACAAAAGAAATGGATTTCTAACCAATGCACTTAGCAAGACAGCTGTTTGCCACTCACATCCTTGATAATCAAAGACTAAGGGGGGTGGGGTGATAATTCCTCTGATTTACAGCTTACCCACTTAGAAACGCAGTCTGGAGGACGATTCCCCTTTACCGGCTCCGTAAATGAAGCTAATTCCAGAGATTTTAGCACATCAGCATAACCGGGTTTAGGATGACCCGGTCTCACCACGGCTGCGTTCCTAAGGCTTCAGGAACAGCTCTTTTTTTAAGGAAAAGTTGTTTCTCAGACGGTTTTAGTAACGAGAGAAGACCCCGAGCGGCTCTGTTTACACTGACCTTCGGAGGTGAGCTCCCTACCTCCGGGTTGCGAAACTCTCAGGGAGGGTGAGGGAGTCCAAAGAGGGCAGTACAGGGTGCTCGCTAGGTTCTTCAGGGCCAGACCTCCAGAGCTACAACGTGCCGGGCGCCACGGAGGCCCCGCTCCCCTCACACCGCCAGAGCAGCCCCGGAAGCGTGCTGACACGGCGGGGGAGGGGGGGGGGAACCTCTCCCCTTCCCACCGGCGGGAAGCGGGGCGAAGAGGACTGCTCGCCTGCCTCCTCAGGGGAAGACAGCTCCTCGCCAGCTCCCGCACACACCCGAGGGAGCCGCCTCCGCTTCCTGCCCCGGCGGGGGACGGGGCCAGGCGGGCGGGCGGCCAGGCAGCGCGCCGGGGAAGCGCCGCGACAACCCCAGATCTCGCGAGCTCCCGGGCGGGTCGACTGAGGAGAGCAGTCAGACGGCGGTGGTTACGTGCCAGGGCGCATGCGCGGCAAGTCAGCGGCGGCGCTTTTGGCGCCAAAACCCAACGGCCAGGGCTGGGCTTCTGACGCGGTTCCAGAGCTGGGAGGGTCGGTTCCTTCGCCGGCCTTCGGGTGAGCTTTAGTGTCGCCTCTTCAGGCAAAAGGTGCTGGGGATCCGAGTTTTACTCGAAGCATCTAAGGTTGTTAGGCCCTATGATGAATCAGCCCCAGAAATGGGATTTAAAATAGTGTATGTTGAGCCCTTTCTCACTTCCCTACCTCTGAGGAGAGGACTTGCAGGACAGGTAGCAATCCCAAGGTTTGCTCCATACAGATGCTGCCTAGAGCCTTCTGGTAATTTAAAACTAAACAGTTTGCAATTGCTGTAATAAATACACCAAGTCCTCTGAGATTTGGCAGCTGTGTGCATAAAATGTCATTTAGGGACTTGGACTGCAGGCTGCAGAAACAATAGGAGAGAGTCTCCAGGCTACAGTCTCCAGTGCTGTTGTATCTGAAAAGTTATGTTTCTGTATTTCTACAAGTCAGTCCACAGAAGTGTGTCTGACTCAAATTACAGGCTCGTCATCTAAGCAAAATGAGAGAAATTAATGTCAAATATTAATACATTAAAAGAATTGATTTTCCCTTATTTCTCTATAAAGTCGAATTTGACATAAAATGTTTCTAGTAATTTAATGTATTCCTTCCAATATGTCAAAATCAATTGCAGTACTTTCCAGTTAAAAAAAAAAAATGTACAATCCTTTAGTCAAAATTACTTCAACAGTTACTGTGTAAAATATGTATGCCCAACTGCAGCATCATCTTTTATCATCAAGAATACATTAAATATAGGGAGAACATATTAATCGATTTGTTAGCATTGAATCCATTTATCTTTTTAGATATGGCCAATTTCTTCAATTGACTGAGGCACATAAAGTATGAAAATAAAATAAACACAAAGATATACTAATAACTATAGATCAAGTGCTGCTAACTTCCAACTGAAAACACTCTAAAGATTTGTGTCATATAAAATTACTGAAAATCCAATGTCTGTGTGATGGGCTCTTTGCATTGAAAATAATAATCACTATATTAAAAAATTGTACAAACAATGAATTAGGTTTTGGGTATAGCCTAGTTATCTGTTTCATGACTATTAGTTTGATAGATCTTTTCATGTACATGTTTTCCTTAATATTTAATGTGGGGGTTTTTTATATGTGAAGTAATTGGATTTTAAATACTTAGCTAATGTCAACTGAACTTATTAGAGGCTCAAGATTTCAAAAGTCCCTTAAGTCCCTGCCGATTTTCTGAAAAATCAACTGGTAAGTGAAAAGAAATAGCATAGTAGGGTTCACTGAGAGCAAAGGCAGGGAGAAGGTAGGATTAATTTCTGTAAAATACGTTTCCATATACCCAGGTCAACTGGTCTGCATAAGCAGAGCTCTGTCCTGTGGTGTTTTATCTTTGCCAGAACAGGTAGATAACAGATATGAAAAAAGTGCTGGAAAGGTATAAAAAATACTATACAAAGGTTAAAGCAGAAGATCATTTACAATCTCTGCAGAGGAGTACAGTGTTATAAAACCTACCATATTTATGCGACTTTGATTAATCAATATTTTTGAAGAGCGTTTAATTAGAAACCAGACTTGATGACCTAGGTGGTTCTTTCCAGGCCTATGTTCCTAATTAAATGAAAAGCATACGCTGGCAGCCATTGATTATTGTTTTTTCCTCAGGAAATGAATAACCAGCCACATGCTGATAAAATAATAAGTCAGGAAAAAAAAAAAACCATAGCTTGCCTCTGTTCTAGAAAACACTTCTGGTTTCTAGTTTAGGTGAAATGGAAATATCACTTGTTTCTTTCTGTATTGAATAGTGTCATTTAATTAGAAAAACTGCAGAAAATTAGCATCTTATTTTATATTTCAGTCTTGTTTCCTGTTTTATGTTACACATACTATATGGCAAAGAAAATCTATAAAACAGATAATTGGCTACTTCTACATTTGAAGGGTTTTACTCCTACAGGAGCAGTACTTGTTCTGCAAAAACCCTCTAAGTATTATGTTGGCAAAGCTGTTCATGCAATAAACCCTAGGCAAAACTGGTACCCTTGTAGCTGTGTGTTAGTGGGAGATCACATCTTATGGACTGAGCAAACTTCAGCTATTTGTGATTTATACCTTGCTAATCTAATCTAAGTTTTATGTTATACAGTCATCTTAAACAGTAATTTCTAAGCTTTTAGTATATTACTAAATTTAAGATTGTGTCCTGATCCACAGTGATTTTTTTCAGTCCCTGCCTCTTGAGGAAAACAAGACGTGCAAGACAGGTTGTGATCTCTGGCTGTTTGAAAGTCAGTCTGTCTGTCAGCCCTCTTCTAATAATTTTTTGATCCTGTTGGCCAATTTCAATCAAATTTGAATCAGGCTACTTAAGTTCCATTGCTTATGGGACTAATTATTTCCTTAAATTTCTTTGTTAACCACTGAAGAGATTAAGAAGTATTAAATCTTACAAATAAAAGTTTACGTCCATATGTTTTGGCAGTAAAATATGCAGCTTTATGTGGCAATCGAGTTTTAAAAGTTGAGTTAATTTAGTGATGCAATTAATCTATATAGTAATCATGTTTTCCTTTTCATGCAAGAAACTAGACAAAATTCAGGTTTCCATGAGGAAAAAACACGGTAATGAAGACAAGCTTCTTTGTTCCATTTCTGTTTACAGAGACATATATTAGTTCTATTTTTCCAAGCAGTGGTGGAATCAATAAACCAGAAAGTTTCCCTGCTCAGAGTCTTTCATAGAAATTACACTGCCTTCTATTTTTTCCTCCATCTTTCCCTCTGTGATCCACCTTCAGAAACACCTGTTCATAAAGCAAAATGCAGTTCCTTCCATGGAGAATATTCAAATTCCCAAAACGTGTTTTGTTTTGGCTGGGGAAACATGCTTAAGTTTTAGCTGCAAACATGCTGAATTTAAACTTCCTTGTTTTACAGAAGTTCAAACCAACCTACAACAATCTTGAAACATTTTGTGTGCTATATAATCATACAGAAGAAAACCGGTCACTCAGTACGCCTATATAGATCAGTGTGACAATCATTACAAAAAATCAACAGCAACAAAACAAATAAGGTGTCTTATGAGGCTTTGAGTAAAGCCCAGCGGCCGCCCAGCTCTTGGGTCCCTCTAAGGTTCCAGGGCTACAATAGTGCCTGAGGAACTCAGCAGTGACAGCAGCAGTTACACAGAAATGATTCCTGTGGTGGCATCAATCCATAACCCCAACTTTATTTCTTTATTCAGTCAATTCAAAATATCTTTGGTTTTGTGCCGTAGGTCAAAGGGACTTTAAAAGAGCTGAGTGAATTCAGTAATTTTTCAGATTCCTACTGTTTGCAGTCTAAGTATAAAGTGCTCCAGAGGAGGGAGCTATCTCTTAATAGCTGGAATTGGATGGAGGGAGCATGTCTTTGAAGCTGCGAAAATAGTATTTTAATCTTTTCTACTTCAGAAATGGGTAAGATGTTAGGAATTATATAGCATTTTTGCATAATATATAGGGAAGCTTGTTCATAATCTCAGTTTCTATAAAAGCATTAATGACTACTTTGATTTAAAATACTATTTTGCAAACCACAAAAAATTAAAACATGGAATTCATAGTGGTTCTTTATACACAGTATTTACAAAATAAGTTTTGTTATGGAATTTACTCTGCACTTTTACTGTCAGCTGAGTCAGTCAATGTGATCCACACTTTATTGCTGTATTTCAAGAATTCTGCCTACTGAAACCTGTTTTCAGTAGATATGTCCAGTCATTCATCTGTTTGTGTAGGCTTTTTTTCTGATGGAGAAAAACAAACAGTGTTACAAGGAGAAAAATAATTCAAACTCTATATAAGAAAATTCACACTTAAAATTCTTCTTTGTTTAGTCCAAATATTTAAAAGAAAATAAAAACTTCCTTTCAATAATCTTCTCAGAGAAAAAAAGGCCATACTTTGTGACATAGTAGAATAACTATAGTTGCATAACTCGTGGGCAATTACGCCATAGTGTAACTGCAGTTGTAAGGGGCATATATAGCAATTGTGCATTCAATACCTGTCTAATATTCACATGTTCTCTGCAGAGGAGTTCAATGTTTCGGACAAAGGCGTCCTTGCATTTCCCCACACACAGTTGTGTAAAGAGAAGAACAACCTCAGCTGCAACTCCATGTCTTCTTCAGGAAAAAAATAATCTGATTTTAGCATAGAAAGACTTGATACTTCATGAGTTACTGTAAATGCTAGTCATTCGATTTTACTATAGCGTCTTAATCTGTGGCAAAAAAGAAAGGAAAATAACACATAATTAGAAATTCTCAAGTAACTATATAAATCCTGATTTCTTATATTTTAATTTGTGGCTGAATCAACTCATTGGAGTATAAAACCTGTCCAGATTTGTAAAGGAGTTACTAATTTGAGTGATGTATTCATAGGTCTGCATTGTGTATGAAAAAGACCATACAGCTTCAAAAGTTAGGGAATCTCAGCAAAAAAATGTGTTTTACGGAGTGAGTGGTAAAGAGCATGTGACTGAGAACTGCTTCACAAGATGGAGGTCACTCCTTTGCACTGAAAGCGTATGCGTGGTGTTTGTTACAGGCACTGAATGCAGCAGGAGCTTGTGAACAGTTCCCACTCCTCGCCTAGAGACACGGGCACAGTTCTGAAGCTACTGCCAGAGCAGCTGCCTAGCAAGGAAGAAAGGCATTTCGAGGCATTGATCTTTTTCTGCTCTCAGGCAAAAGACATGAAGTGCAGAAATATAATACCAGTTACAGAGGTCAGTGCTGGAACTGCCAAAGAAACTGATTTTTCACTCTTCTACCCAGTACCGAGCCATTAACCACCACCTTAGCACCAAGTCATTCGGTACTTCATCAGTTCTTGGCTCACAGGTGTCTGCGGGAGATTTCATTTACCACTTAAGCAAATTTAGGAATGGCTGTAGAGTCTTTTCCTCTCGGTGTGTCACATTTGTTGACAGAGCACTGTACAGTACAAAAACTTGCAGTAGCAATGGAAAGAATTTTTCAGCTGTGTCAGAAAGCAGAAGAAATCTGCAAACCCTTTTTAATGCATAACTTCTCAGGGTACAGGCCTTACTTCTGCTGGATTCAGACAATGAGAAATTAATCTTCCAAAGCAGCACAAACTTCACCAAACTTCTTTACAGGTCTCAGCAGTAGAGGCAGGATTGTAATGTCTCTCTGTTCAAAAAAGTCAAATACATTATCTCCTGAATCTTATCATATGATTAGTGTAGGAATGTCATAGTTCTTATCACTGCACACGTGTACTACCCAGATTGGCTTTGTTGATCCAAATAGCACCATTGGTGTTACTCAATATTCCATTTCACCTCCCCAAGATCTACAACTAAGTAACAGGAATCTTTACATTTAAATTCTCCCTCTTGGAAAGAGAGAACTGGCATGGAGGAACAGCTGCTACTGACTGAAGAAAAAGCATATATATTACTCTTAAAGCACTTCTGCCTACCCCAGAAGAGACCACCACTGGACTGGAGCGAGGCCATTCAGCTGTACTTATCGAAGGGTGACGTGCACCGCAGGCCCTGGTGTACAGGCTGTACCTGTTTCGGGCTGACTGATGGGCACAGTTTCAGCTGTACAGGGCACATCCACCCCGGTCCTGCCGAGCTGTCGCAGGACATCCTTGTCCCACCTGTTTGCCACCGCTTCCCCAGTGGAGTCCCTCTGCTCCCACTACTCTTAATGGTGTGGTTCATGTGTTCGCGAGTATTCTGGGGCAGACTTATTTTCTAACAAACCGGTATTTTATAGATGTGTGGAAGCAAGTTGATGCTAAAGCAAGGCAGCGTTCAGTAAAAAAAACCAATGTGGAAGCTTTTTTTCAGCAGTAAGGTGGCTTTTGTTCTCTGAAATTTTCACCTCATATTTATGTTGGTGTTTTTCTCCCCAGGACTACCCATATGAAAGAGGCACTGTTCTGTCCGTGGCGTGGGGTCACAGCCTTGCTCCCGTGTAGTTCAGGACTTGCATGTTCAGGACTTCTACCTCTAACCTTAAAACTGTTGAAGAAGCAGTGGGTTCATAAAGTATGATCCCCATATACAACATTGATTTTTTAATTTATTTTATAAATCATGCTTCCTCAGCCATACATTCTTGCTTTTGTATGCCAAAACGTGACAGAGAGCTCCTGAAAAATAAAGTTTTCTTGGTTATGTTTTTAGGTTCACTAAAGCAATGTAATTACAAAAACTTTGGAGAGCCCCAAAATGATAGTGATGCAAGTCAGAACTTCACAGAAAGGTACACTCATAAAACCATCATCACATTAACGTGTGAGGTGGACGTGACCAAATCTGGCCGTTCCTAGTAGCTACAGCAGTGCTGTAACAAAAGCAGCTCGGGCATTTCATTTTCATACTCATTTTACTATTTATAATTCACAGTTTTGTAACTGTAATCCTCAGTTTCCATTTTTAATTCAGGCATTTACTTTGGGAAAAATTTAGCAGCCGTTAGTACCCCAGCTGAGGCTTATGTTTTAATTAGAAATACAGTAGTTTCCACATCGGGGTGCGTTAATGACCGCATACGAGGCAAATAAATAAAGTGCTCCGTAAAACATCGTTTTAACAACGGGGTTTTCTCTGCGGAGGAAACGAAGTCGCTTGTTGGGCGCAGCTGTTGTAATTAATCGCCATGAGAATTCTCAAAAACAACCAACCAACCCAAAAACTTGAGGATAAAGTCATAAACCGTATGAACCGGAGAGAGGCGGTGGCGGGGCCCCGCGGTACCGGTACCCAGCGGGGAGCGACTCCCCCGCGCCGCCTCCGCCCCGCGACGTGCCGGCCCCGCAGCTGCGGGCAAAGCGCACTGAGGGCAGGACTGCAGGAGGGCTTCTCGGCCCCCCAGTGCGCATGCGCCCGCCCACAGCGCTTGCGCACCGGGCGGGCCGGGGCGGTGCGCGCAGGCGCAGTCCCGAAGAAGGGCACATTTTGAGCCCGGGCAGTTTTCCCCGTCGGGAGCTGCTGGGAGGGAGCTCGGCGCTGCTTCGTCGGGGGAGGCCGGCGCTGGGCGGGAGGGGTCTGGCGTGTGCGGCGTAGCACCTGCCTGCTGAGGAGGCTGCCCACAGCCCGCGGGGGCACCGGCGGCGAGGGGAGCTCCCAACTTTGCTCCGCCGCAGGAAGTCCCTCGAACCTGGCTGAAGTGGGGCCGGGGCTTCTCCGTCCGTTACCCTCTGCGCCGTCTGGGGGCGAAAATGCCGAAGAAGAAGCCCGGGCCGATTCAGCTCAACCCCGCTCCGGATGGATCCGCCGTCAACGGGACCAGCTCTGCAGAGTGAGTGAAGCCGGGTTGGGGGTGGTCGGGGCTCCGGCGGGGCTGCCCGCGCTCTGCGGCGGCCGCCGTCCCGCGTCCCTGAGGTGACGGGCGCGGCCGCCCCTGCTGCAGCCTTCCCGCCCGCCGCCCGGAGCGGTGGGGTGGCCTTTGCGGACCGGCCCCCGCCGCTGCGCCCCGGGAAAAAGCGCCTGTCCGAGGCGGTGAAGTAGTACCAGCGCTGCTTGCTGGGTTAGCTTCGCCTTAAGCCGGCTTGCTTTAAACCGGCACGGCCTGGTTTCCAGAAAAATCAAAATTATTGATTCCTGGGGGTGCATGTCACCTTCGTGGTAGCTACCGAGAGTGCCCTCGACCGAATAAGTGGATGGTGTCTTCGGCAATAAACGCACTTCTGTCAGGTATGCGAGGTAAATAAGCTGGGGGGGGGGGGAAAGAGGAAAACTTGTATAACTCTCCTCGTAGTCCATAATGGTATCCGCTGAATTTTTAGATTATGTAATTACCTAGTAAGTGTCAAATCATACATTTCTAATGGCGTATTTCATAAGTGGCTGTGTGTGGGAGAAATTATATTGAAAATCACAAATTTGTAGGAAAGATGTTTTGTTTTGGTTTTTTGCCTCTTCCTTGGCTTTAAACCAAACTAACGCCAGTTTCGGTAAATTTCAGCAATTAGCCTGTCATGCTAGGTACGCCAGTGACTGTGTTTGGAGAAAATGCTTCTGAGCTTTCCTGTGTGTAATACAAACGTTACACAGTATCAATGTGTGGATGGCAGGTTAATCACGGGTACAGTTGCGGGGTTAAAAGAAGACTGAACATTGGATTGTTACATACTGCTTATGAAGCCTCTGTTGAGCTTACGGATCTGGGTGAGCCTGGTGGCTTCAGTTACATAGATGCAGTGCCAGCACCTTAAAGTGATGAAGTCTTACAACAGATTTTTGTTTGATGTGAACTGGTCTGTGTTCAGCACTTAATTTTTAGATTAAGGTGATGGGCTAGCTCTTAAATGAGCCTTGAGACAAAGATGCATCTTGGAAGAACAGCTTCCCGTCCCTGTACGGTCAGTTCAGTCTTCCAGATCTGTAAAGCCAGCTCTTTCATGCTTATGTACCACCCTGAGAGAGGGTATGTGAGACAGAATTGTAGTGAGACATACAAGTTGTGGGCTTTAAAGTGCTCTGCATGTACCGTTGTTGCCACATTTTTCAGACAGGCTCAGATCTCCTTTAACCACCCAAACATCTTGGGGTAGGGGAAATTCAGCATCTGGTAGCTCCAGCTGTGACATTTCTAGCAAACTCTTTTGATGATTAACTGAGAGAAGAGCTGTTTAAAAATCTATGCTTTGCAGGAGTTACTGATCGTATCTAAGCATTATGATTTGAATATTATACATTTTTTGTTCTGGATTGATAGAGGAAAATACTATTTTTATATTTGCCTGTATAGCACTTTCCAGTTGATTTTCTTGAAGGTAGTTGGGGATATGTTGATTTAGTCCTAAGGAATTCCTATTGCACATTAGTCTTATTTTATAGAATAAATCTGATATACCTAACGCTGATTTTAGTACCTGAGGGTAATCACCAAACATGCAATATACTAAATAACGTATTTCTTCACTCAAGAAATGCCATTAACTTTAAATTGCTTTTACATATCTGATACTCATTTACTTGTTGGAAACCTTTGGTGACTTATGGGAGTGTTGAGTCTTGTTCATACTGATGAACTATCTTGCTTTGTTTTCTGTTTTGTATGTTGATTTGTTTGGTATGTGTGTCTCCTAGGCTTCTGCTCTTTGTCATATAGAAGACCTTACACCCAGCTTTTGCCAGGCTTAGAGAAGTGGCAAAGTATTTTTAAAAGAAGTAGCTTAGTGAAAGTAAATCCAGCAACCTGTTGTCCTATAAACAGCCAGAATTAATTAATCATGGAAATAGCCCTCATCCTGCTAATACTAAATCCTCATTGTGAAAGATTTCAAATAGCAAAGAACAGTTGCATCATAATTTGGAAATGTTTTTGGAATTAAATTGAAAATGGTTTTGGCTTTTTTTTTTCCCTTCATCTGTAAGATTGTTTCTTTTTTTCTCTCTTCCTCTGTGTTTTTTTTCCCCTTTGGTTGCTGCTTGAAATCAACAGTAGAGGTGTTTGTCAGCCTGTATACATTGTCAAGCATTTCAAGTATGCTATGTATCTGTGGACTACCATATTAACACTTTCTAAAGCACTCTTCCTGGTATAATGGAATTTTGGCTATGTGAGTCTCCAGTTACTCATTTGCTTTCACCATCTACAAACCTGTCACTTTGCAAATGGTCTTGGATGCTTCCCTGTTCTTTTTCAGAGAAGAGAACCTCTCAAGAGAAAGAATGTAAAGAGCTCAAATAGCATAGCTAAGTAAAAAGAAGATTCAGAGCGAGGTGATATGATTGCTGTCTGTAAATGTATGAAGGGTCTAAATATCCAGAAGGAAGGAAGTTATTTAGGCCCAAAGGCAGTTTTGGCACAAAAATCAAACGGGTGTATATTGGCCATCATTACTTGTACACTGGAATTCGGAAACTTTCTAGCTGTCAGAGATGGAAGGTTCCGTAGCATATTCTGACAGGTATTTGAGCCCCAGAATCTCTCGCTAGTTTTAAAATATTGAAACTTGATACTTTCAGGAATAAGTACATATGATACTTTGGCTTCCTGGCAGAAAGGAAGGGGAAAGGGAGGAAATGAAAGAAGGAGAAGGAGCTGTTTGCAGGATGTCCTGCTTTCGTCCTGTGTTTCATCCTCTGTCTTCATCCTTATTTGGTGATGGGAACTTATTGACTAGAGTAAGAGCAGCTTATAGCGTGAGGTGTAGGGCTTTAAGAAGTATGCATATGGGGCCTGGTTCCTTCCTTGTGTGACTCTTGTTTTCTTTTTTCCTTTTTTTTTCTTTTTTTTTTTTCTTTTCCCTGGCAATGTAGTATAAAGGAGAGTTAGGGTACTTGCAATTTAAATATATGTATACTGAATATTTTAATGAAAATTTCACAATGTTTTTCTCTGACAGCAGTTTTTGTTATTTGTACTGGTTACTTTAATTATATGTACAGGATGTTGTGGTTCTTTCTAGGGCCTTCCAAATCCCTAGCTATCCTGCTGGACAATAGAGACAACTTAATAAAAGATTTTTCCTATGCTGTGAGCTTCACTTCTGTTTTTGACACTTCCTGCTGAGAGAGTTGAATGTGTGCTGCCATTCTTGAGCTCTGTGTTGCTTCAGTTCATCAGAATGAAACCAAGATGATATTGGCCAGCTGCAGGTTTAATTTCATTCTGTTACTTTTGGAGCTGCACAGTTATACCTGTGCAAAGGTTTTGCAGAGAAAATGGGGGCAGGTGGTGGAAACAACCAATGAAACCTGAAAGGAAAGTAATAAAAGGAATACTTCTCTCTTGACTGAACGTGCTGGGACAGTTTACTGTCTTAATAGCCAAAAGAAACAAGAACAAAATCTCTAGTTTCTGTTCCTTTCAAACTTCTGACTCCCTGTCCCTTTGAATATCTGACAGTTGTTACCCAATTTCTGTGTGTTTCTAAATCCAAACTAGACCCGGAACATGAAGTAGAAGCTCTGCAAAGAAGCAGGAGGGTAGGTTTCAAGATGGTGCCACTTTCTGTATTACAGTAAGGTTTTTTTGTTCACATGAAAAAGTTACTTTGTGTCATCTTTAATTGCATCTTTACAAAAAGGTAAGCAAAGGAAAGGGTCATATTGATAATGTGAAAGTTAATTTGATGTAAAATGCCAGTGAAGATAAGGTACAACTAGTTTTTTAGCTTTTGTCCACTACATGCCAGATAAGGGCCTGTATGATGGTATGTATAAACCATGGTGAAACAAATTTCACTGTCTTGTCTCAGGATTTTATATTGACGTACATATTTTAGGTGGGTTTTTGTGGTTTTTTTTTTTTTTTCCACTGGGTGAAAACATACCATTAAACACCCACCTGACTGTTCCCTCACATGGCAGAACAGCATTCGGGTACCTTATTGTTCCCCAACTTTGGTCTCCGCTTTCTTTGTCATATTAAGTCTTATAGTGGCTCATCACTGAATACCTAAACAGCAGATGCTATTAATACATTAAGGGCGTGTCAAATTCTTACTGATTTTTAACTGCTTTGGCTTCTTAAAATTGATATTTAATAAGATCCAAATAGATGCTTGACCTTTTTTTTTTTTTTAATTTAAAACAAATACCCAAACATGATTAAGTTACTTAAGTGCTTTTGACTGAGATGGCACAAAATGCTAGAGTTCTGTAGTTACAGCCTTGTAATACTATTTTTTAGAAAATCAGTGCCCTTTTTTTAATTGATCAAAACCTATTGTCTGTAAGTTAGACTGCATAAGGAGTTCCAAAGTGTTCCACTGATCTCAGGAAAGTGCATTAAAACTTATTAGTTAAAATGCCTATATCCAGAAGGATGCATATAGAAAAAGAATTATTAAACCTGTGCCTTGAGATCCTAAATTACGTTTAATGAGATAGAATGTCTTGGCATATAATGTAGACTATATTCACAGCCTATTTTAAAAGTGCTTACTTGAAGAAGTGAAATAAATAGTCAATACAACATTTTGTCACAGAGCACAACAATCCAATAAGCCACCAAATAAGCACTATAATTTTTTTTTTTAGTTCATTTGTCTGTCATGGACGAGATTACTGCTGCAGTTAAGAAAGTGTATTAATGTTTGTCACTGACTAAAACTTCTAATGACAGAAGAGTCACTTTTATGATTACTTTTCCTGTACATCAGTTATATTTGGATGCCTACAAACTAACTACTTTAAAGCCTTACTTTTTACCTTGACTGAGTAAATAAAGACAAGTTCCCCGCCTCTGGTATTATAACTTGAACCTTTCAGAAGTGCCTGGGACTCTGAATATAAAAATGAAAGCAATTTTTTGAGTCCCACTGACTTTTTTTTTTGTGTTGTATAAGCATTCACATTGAAAGGGCGGTTGGGATTGACATGTCTTTTTTTTTTTAATCTGTTTAAAGAATTCCAAAATACACAAACTGCGCATGTGTTTTAGCAACAACTGCTATCTCCCAAATCAAGCCTAAGCTATGATCTTTGCTCTGGGAAGACAGGGCCAAGCAAATCTTAGATGTGACACAGTGAGGTATAATATTGAGGTAGAATGAGCAGTGTAAGATTATATTCTTGGCAAGGAGGACTAAGGACAGTATGAAGGAACGCTTCTGTTTTGTGTTTAATTAGATAAAAATGTAAAGAAAAAAATAGAACATGGCATTTGCATCTTCCTTTAATATGCTGTAAAGAACCAGGTCTTTGAGAGGAATTTAAGATACTGTCTGTAGGTCTTTAGCACCTTAGTAACTGTAATTCTTTAAAGGACATGGCCTGAAAGAAAGTCCAAAGACAACTGTGAATGAAAACAGGCCATCAGGCGTGGTGCTGTTGTTACTGGTGGTGCTTACACCCACGAGGAACAGTTATGGGTTTTCCCTTTTGTAAGTCTTAACTATAGTACATCTGTGTCTTAGAACTGTTCAAACCAAAGAGTAATTTCGTAGAAATGGATTTTGCCAGTCGTAGGTTAAGAACTGCAGTATTAATTAGTCAGCTTTTTCCTGTTGCTTCTTGCTGTTTATTCTGTTTAAATTGCATTTAAGGAAGGCCCTGAATAGCTGGTATGACCTCTGAGTACAACTGCCTGTATTTGATAGGCAAAGAAGAATTTGGGAATTATGCAAAACTGGTTTGAACTTCAATTTGTGTTACAACTTGCAAAGTTTTTCAAGATCTTTCTCAAGGGAACTTCACTTTGGGCTTTTTAGGAGTAGAAAGGCAGATTGTCTCCCTTAATTTGTAGTGTGGGTTTTAATTGTTTTGTTTTGAGTCTTTTGGTCTTTAAGCTTGCATTGTAAAATGGAGTGGCATGAGGGGAGCAGCAGAACCAGTGGGCTGTTTCCCAGTAGACTTTGTTCGAAGAGTTGTCCTCCAGGGAGTAATTTTTTTTGTCAGTGTTCTTGGATGTGAGTTTAGGTGAAATGGAAGGAACATTTTCAGAGTTGTTAATTTTAATGCTTGCTGGGTCACTTCTGCGTTTGGTGCAGGTGGGTGGTGTTTCTTTGTTTTTAAAACCAAAAAGTCTCAGGATGGGCAGCCGCTCTATGGAATCCCGTTGACTTCAGGGGAGCTTTGTGTGTGTAGTGTTCTGGAAGATTAGATCCTGGAATTTTATGACTGATCTTGCTTGATTGCAGTTGCATTGAATGTGTATGTGGTATTACTGCAACCTTGTAAATATTTTTAAGAAAAAAAATTCAGAAACTTTTCCTTTTTTTATCTCCTGCTAATGAAGGATTAACCAGGCTTACAAATACATGTGGTATGAGGGAATGCATTTTAGGCAGGCAATAATAAATGCTAGATAATTCCAAGAAAACTGTGAGCCTTTTGTTATTCACTAAATCTTCCAAATTTAGATTAAAACATACCCATAGCATTCTCTTTAAATGTGCATGAGCCTGTGCATAGTCCTTCATTGAATTAGAAATAGCATTTTAATAATACTTAAGCTAATAAGCATGTGATCTGTTATAACAAAATAGCAGAAAGTAAGAGCCTGCATGACCTTACTAACTTTTTATATTATTTCTGGGTGCATGTGCTGAAAAAATTTACAGCTAAGTAAGCATACACAACTAGTACAGAAATTAATGCAAGTGGCAAATTGACCTGGGCTGTTCTTGCTTGATAGGCAGCTTTTAGTTTACAATTATGGATGTAGGAAAGATTTTAAGATGCTTAATACTGAGGTAACAGTAAATACCAGATTTGGTTATGTACTTGCACTTATTTAAGTGTAATGACAGTAATGAAGGCATCCTTTAGTTACTATATTGTCTTTGTTCAAAAAGCATAAATCAATTTAGGAGAGTTAAACTGGGTGTAAAAATAAATGTTGTTGCATTCCAGTGAGATGAAAGGTAAGGAAAGTGCAGGCTGTAAATAACGGATCCAGCCACTTGTCCTCTTCTATCCCTTACACCACCAATTCTGTACGTGGTTACAGCGGTGCGATTTCACACACCTGGGTGTGTGCAAGATCCTGCTCCTTCTTCAGAAGTCCCCTCCTCTTCTTACTGTGCCCTTGTCTTCCTTATGCTTCTTTTCTTGTATCAACTCTTAACAGTGAGTCAGATGTGCACACTGATCTGACTGAGCACTTACCCATCAAAGAAGCCCAGATTAGTTTTCGGAGGGCTATCCTCTTGTGCTCACAGCCGCATTGATCTAGCCACATGGTGAATTTAATCAGGGAAATAATCTGGCTGAAAATGTGCAGTATTTTTCAGTTAATTTTTAAATGGATCTGTTATCTGAATTGGTTACTTAGGAATGAATGACTAGGGGCAGAATGAGGCAGTCGCCTCCTTTGGCAAGAGCCTGAGAGGTACTGTTGAGATATGTTGAAATTCAGTAATTACAACAACTTCTGAGCAGCACATCTTTTAATTGAATAGTCTCAGGTCTCTGTATCAAGAGGAACAGATTACCTCTGAGGCCTTATACTGTTACCTAGTAGCCAAAGAAAGCTTAAAAAAAGGATTGAAAGGGACTAGGTAAACCCAATATGTAGCTGAATTATTTATTTGACATAACAGCAGTGCTACTGTTGTTAATCTGGGCAAAGGGTCTCTGCTTTAGCACTAGCTTAAAAAAAAAAAAACAAACCATGAAAATTGTGGGGAATTTACATGAGATGGGAAATACATCAGCCAGTTATTTGAGTGGATATTGACTAAATATTTCAATGTATACAGGAGAAACATGCAGAAATGATCTGGAGAAGGAATTTTCTTTTATGTGTGGTAAACCTAGATGTTCCCTTTACATTATTAACTTCTAAATTTTCCAGTAAAAAAGCTTCCCCCTGCCTCTTCCTGTCAGTGTTACCCTTTTTACAGCTGCATTTGTTCTCCCATCATTGCCCTGGGGATTGACTGGGCTTTGTAAAGTGTACAGATTCCACTGCCAAAACACAAAAATGTCTCTTTGAGGAAGCAATGTTAGTTGGCAACATTGGTTTCTAGCTTGCTGAACTTTTGGGGAGCAGGCTCTTTCTTCCAAAGACTTTTTAATTATCTTTTTTTTTTTTTTGAAGGAAGCAATGAAATATGTTTTTCCTGTAGACTTACTAATGTGTTGCTGGAAATGAGTAATCAGATGATTTCTGATTTGATATACGTTCAATATTACTTAGACAAAAATCTTGATTATAGTTTGGAACGAACGTGCAAGGCTTTATGCCAGTTAGAGCCCACAGGAATTGAACTGGGAAAGACTAATTCACTGCTCAGTATCTCTTTGCAAACATGTGTTGAGAAGCCATTGTCATCCTGAGTCTTGTCTGAACAAGAGGAGGGTGAATTTCAGCAGACCTTCTACCTACTGACAGCTGAGGACGTGGTCTTTCACCTGGATTCAGTTGTCTCCCAGGCATCCAGCAGAAGGAAGTATAAAGTGGTGTCCGTGACTGCGTGACACATGCAAAAGGAGTAAGAATGGAAACAGATTATTTTATTTTACAGCCTGAGAACTAGGACAGAGATATTCCAGTGGTGTGTGATTCTTTGGATGAACAAGTATCTTCTTAAAAATCTCCTTACGGGTTTTTAAAACAAACAGTTGAAACTTCCTGGCAACTGTTCTTTCTTTCAGTGTTCTTTACAACTCAGCATTGTTCTGTGCTTTTCTAGAACTTTTTTCAGTGTTATTGGGAAGATGAGTCAGCAGATTTAATGTACCAAATATAACAATTGCAGAATGTGGTTTTTTTGGGGAAAAATATTCTGTCTGGATAGAGATATGTGTGTGTATTTATATGTGGATATTTCTGTATGTGTTGGTATAGTCTATATGTATATTAAGTAAAAATTATTGATTTCTTCCACTGAATGACTATACTGGCAAATGTTCTGTGTTATACAATCCACCCATTTGAAATATAGGCAAGGATCTAAGCCTTCCATCCATGGCTTTCTCTGAATCCCAGTTACAGGGGTTTTTTGTATGTTTTCATCTGGCAATTTTCCTTCCTTGTCCCTGTTAACTGCAGCTTTTGATGAAGTTTGTGCTTCTGTGCTCCTTGCTCAGCTCTTGCACAGAGGGCATCTCAATTCTAATCCTGGCTTTTTCATGGGCCTTCTAAACTGATACTGTAACTTCATCTTTTTTTATTGTAGTGTCTATCAAAGGCTGTGTATCTACCACATAAGGGAGTTGTGAAGATACTCTTACCATTACTATTGCACATATTTATCCCTTGTTTTTATCATTTAAGTTTAACTCGCAGTTCAGAGACATAAAACAATGGAAAGCCAGGACTTGTGTAAATATGTCAGCTGATGAGCAGAATTTTATAACTTGTATTTATCCTCTGTGTTGTGTTTTAAATACCTGGTAAGTTAGTTCCTTATGGACAGAAAAAGGAAGTGTTAATTGCCCTATGGTTCTTTTGTTCTGGTTGTGTGTAGTGCTGGCTAGGAAAACTCAGTGGTAGGTGCACAGATGTTTATGAAAGGGAGATCGAGAACTTGGATTTCTGGTCCTGGAGATTCGGCTCTAGAATTTCTTCATTTGAGATGGGAAAGCCTATTTGGGGCAAACTTTGAGTTCAACACTACAGTAAGTCCTGAGGAAGCCCTTTAACTGAGGGGGAAAAAAGACAAACAAATAAACACCACCAGTTGCATTGTTTAACCACAGAGCTAAATATGCGGAAGGGGCCTGAGCCTTGCTGGCAGCTAGTGCTGCCACCCAGGATAAAGGGCTGTCACTCTTAAGTGGTGGCTGGGAACAGCTGCAAAAAAAACTGGTGGGAAGAGGCATCCGGGGCATGAATCTGATAGCTGTCCTCTTGTGCCACTGCTCCATCTGTGGCTTTACTCTTTGGTGAACTCTGTCTTCAGTTCAGACATGTTATTTGGCATGTTCTGGCTTATTTAAGAAAAAATAGTCTGAAATGTTTAATGGGATAGTTGTTAGGCTAAAGCAAAAGAGGGAGGAAGCTTAAAGCAAAGATTCCTACCCAACAACTCAGCTGATAAGGAGTCTTTGAAGTTAAGTTGTCCCATTGGTTGGAGACTCAACAGGAGACTTGAAGCTGTATCACATATTTTCTTCTTTGAAATACATGCTTTTCAGCTTTAGAAAAATGAGAATTCTTACATTGAATTAGTCTAGCAGGGATACTTATTTTGACAGAATAATACTTTTCTAATAGTTTTATTTTACATACCTTTTACTTAAGAAACAGATTTTAATCAAATTGTCTGCCTCTTATTCTTACTGGGTGATTTTTATTTTTTGGGGGGCAGTATTAAACTTCCAAATACGCCCTGCCATGTCTGTTGCATTGTGAAAGTGGAAGGGTATTTTCAGGTGTTAAAATTTATGCTAGAAATGAGCAAGTGTATTGGGCAATCATATATCCCACCTAAAGGTAAGGGTAATTTATGAGGGACTTCCAGCATGTTGCAAGAACTGAAAATAAGCAAGAAGTGAAAATTACTGTATTTTTCCAAAATGAGACTCCTTTGCACTTAGAGTGAGTTTGGATCTTTTTGAGTTTTTGTTTTATCTGCGAGTTCTATGAGGCTGCACTGGAGTTAGCCCAGATATAGACACCTGTGCAGTAAGCTATGAGACTACTGTAATTACTTTTATCTTCTATGTTATTCTGTGAACTGTTCTTGGTTAAAGGAAAAGTTAAATAAAAATTTGTCTTACTGCCTGGGTTTGGTGCAGTCATGCAAAATAGTAGTCTGTCTTTTCAAAACCACAGAGTGTCTTCATGTTCCTAATACTTTATTTCAGCGCTCTGATTGAGGTTGTTCATGGAAATTATGTAGTGAACTGCCTACTTTCTTCTCTAAATTGACAGTTGTGTAGGCTTGGGGAAAGCATTACTGTCACTGTTCTGGAAAACAACATCCAAGCCTGTATCCTCATGTGACAGTAGATCTGAAAGTGAATGTACTTCTTTATGCTTTCGCTCATACTAATTGCTCAGCTTGCAAAACTGATAGTAATAACTTTGAACAACTATTTGACAAATTACTGTTAAAGACTGTGTCAGACTTTTTTTTTTTTCTTCTACTACATCTTTTTCTTTGCTTTCTAAAGTAGACTTCAGAGTTGAGTACAGCTGTAATGTAGCCTTTAGGGTTGAGTGTATGATTAACTTATCACTAATGTGAATTAAAAAAAATTCTCAAGGATTTCGAGTATTGCTAGTGTATGAATTAAGGATTTATTTTCTGGTTTTGTTATGATGTTATCTACTAGCAGACTAAAGGCAGCATTTCTTTTCTCTTTACTGGTTCGAAGAGAGCAAGTATGCTATAAGATGTTAATGCATTTCTTCCAAGAGTGCTGCTTCAGTGCTGGGGTGGCTGCCCCCGAAAGCATGAACTGAGAAGTCTTTTCTTGCCATCTGCCCATCTTCGTGTATACGGTGAGAGCAGCCTGCAGAATCTGTTATTCTTCTCTGCCCAATCTGTGTGTAGGAAATGTAGGTTTGCTCAGTATCCCTTAACTCGCTAATATGTACATACGGTGCCCGCCTGTGTGTGATATGCACATGTTTACAGTGGTTATAAACTATGGGGGTTTTGCTGCTTAAAAAGTCGGTCTGAAAAAAAACTACAACCAAACCTTAAGGGAACAGTATGATAGGCTCAGAAAGTGAGCTGGTAACCTGGCGAAATGATGGTATTTGTGATGTATCTTGTCCATTCAGGAGTTTGTGGATAAGACCATGTGCCTGTCTGAGAAGCAGAGAACAGACCATTTAGTCCAGCAGTAACTGGAGGCGTTTGTGTATGCTAACTTTAAGTTGTTGTTGCCACATGGTATTCTTTTCTAAGCGTTCACTTTCGGCCATTGTCAGGAGGTGAGATACCGGGATAAGTGAGACAATTCTGAAGGTCTTAGATGAGCTTCCATACAGGTGAGGTGGCACTGAGTCTGAAAATCTCTCAGTACCCCATGCTGTGATTCTCCTCAGAACCTTTCGCCTCTGTGATATTCCACAACCTGGCTGCAGAGGGCGGGGGCGTGTGGATATGGGTTCCCCCAGGATGTCAGATTGCAGTTGTCTTCTGGCCTCTAAAATGGGGATTTTGCAAAGTGTAAATTGACAGTAATAGAGGTGAAGTTTCTCTGCACACGTCAGAGGGTCGTTGCTTTGTGGGGAGGTGGCATGTGGTTGAGTGTATTTGGTAGGAGACCGTGCTCTGATTAAGTTCTGTTGTGCATTCTTTTAAAACTTTTGAGGTTACAGAAGTGCCGCCTGACTAGGAGAAGGACACTATGCTGTCAGCATACTTCCTTGACTACAAAAAGGAAGAAGTAAGGATGACTTAATAGGAAGGATCCTACCTGAACAAGTGTGGGTGGAGATAATTCCCCCTCCAGAGCATCTGGTACCTGGTGCTGCACTTGTGGGGGGGGACGGGACACACAAACAAGTCCCCCAAAAACTTGCCCTCAGTGTATGTATATTTTTTTAACTTTCCATTTAGTCTGGAAGAGAGAGATCTTGTAGTAATTGGATCTGAAGTCCAGCAGTTAAGACACTATGCTTTCTACAGCGATATTGTCTGCTAGCTATACGGCATATTTATCCATTTCTACTAGCTGAGTAAGAATGTATTTATTGATAGTGTTCTGTGAAATTACACTGTTTCTTTAACGGAGGGAGAAAACAGCACTGACCTCCCTGCAGCTTCATTCAGATGATCACATTACGAAAGCTGGATTCTTTCCCTAATGCAGTATGTCTAGTATGTGCTTGGCTTTAAAACTGATAGCAATAAATTAAATGATAACCTATTGCTTTAGTGCTTGGAACAGTGAAGCACTGAGGTGATTTGATGATTTCCTGCTTTGATGGAACTCTGGCAAAAGCGTAGCACTTTGACAGTGAAAAAACAACTCTAAGACTGCAGCAGGTAATGGTGATGAATTTTAATAGGAATCTTTGTCTCTGAATAAAAGTTTTATATAAGATTAAGTAACTGCTAGTGCTCCTTGTGGAGGCAGACATTAGCACACTAGCATGCTGCTGCTTTTAGCTGCAAAATCTTCCTTAATGTTTTCATGGTGTCCTAGTATTCCCTCTTCTGTATTTTGTATGTGTTGGTTTAGTTTAATTTGTAAAACTTCATATGCAATTATTTACTTATCCACCTGTTTCTGTATGTGCTTTGCACTGCAACTTGGCTGTGATGCTTTTATATGGTGAGGGTCCAGATAAGTCCTTGTTACTGGTCAGGGGATAGTATTCCTACGGTAGTTTCAGTTTTGAACTCGAACTACTGAAGTCCTGCGTCCTAGAAGTACTGAGAGTAGATTACCGCCACCAATTTTGATGACAGAAATACTTTTTTTTTTTTAAATGTATCTATTACATTTTAAATTGATTAATACTTAGTGCTTCAGGCAAAGGACCAGAATGAAAAAAATCAAATCTGTCTTGATGTCTGTCATTCAATTATCATAAAACTAACTGGAGAGGTTACTTATAGTTACATTCTGAATAGTAATTCTGACAATGCATTTATTGGGTTAATATCTTTCACAAAAAGTCTTCAGATTAATTTACTTTATAGTTAGAGAATTAGTCCTGAAAAATTCAAGTGACATCTGAGAACTTCATTGCTGTCATTGTCTTGCACGTCGCTGCAAGTAATGAAGGTTTTACCATCAAAGCTTAGAACATTCTGGTGATTTTGCTGGTGGCCACATGCTAGATGGAGAAACCTGATGTGTTGAGATTCATGGGACCAATACGTTTTCATCTATGAGAGCCTCTGGAATCTTCTGACTAGTGTTTGAGCAAGGACCCCAACAATAATTTATACTTTCAAGCAAGGAAATGCCTGTATTTTAAGTGAATGCCAAGTTTATTGAGATTGAAATGAGCAATGTTAAAAAAGCTTTACACAGATGTACATTAGACTAACATAGATGTGATAAATGCTATCCTAGCAAATTTTTTGTTACTAAAGCATCAGCATGACAGAGTGTTTTGTTTCATTACACTAGCATTTTGTCTGCTCCCAAGTCATCTGCTCAAGCATCTCTGTTTTCTCCAAACCCAGAAAACCCCTTCTGCTTGAGAGAAAAAACTGAATAGTTGTTTTTTCTCAAAACAGAGCAAGAAAAATCTTGTTGCATCCTGTTTCTGTGTCTCTAGTTTCTTTATTTCTCCAAATGAGCAGCCCTACCTTCTTCAATAATCCCTAAAAAGTGAAAAGTTCTTTCTCAAAACTTTTAAATAAAGATAAAGGTCGTTTGTTGCTGTAGCTTACTGGATGAGATTTTTTCAAAGGAAACTGAAATTTCCTGTTAAGGTCAGATTTGGTGGGGAGAGTTTGGTTCCGCTTTGGCATTAAGTCCCTATGCAGACTTCAGAGAGAGCTAAAGGTGTTGCTTGCTGAGTTCCTCTGAAAATCTGGCCCTATATATCAAAAGGGCATTTAATAATGAAATATTATGTTTAGGAGCTTGATATATTTGTATTTCAGAGATGTTTAACTTAATTCAACAAAACCGTTGCTGTGAAGTTATTTCGATGTTCCTTTAAATTCTATTGTATAGTCTGAGTTGTTTTGGCTTCTTTTGAAAGAGAGATCCAGGTAGTGGAGCTGAGCTCTTGTCTATGTGGTCCTGACTTCTTTAAAGCAGCGATACAGAAAAATAGATCTGTCTCTGCAAAAGTCGCATCCAATAGAACTGCCTTATTAATTTAATATCTTTTGTAAGCCATATTTTCTGGGCAGTCTTGATTTTGATATAAGCACAGGGTAAAAGCACGTAAAAGGCACTATGAAGAAGTCTATTTTTAATGACTGTGAACGATGAAGTTGCTCTGCTTCTAATATAAAGAAAAATTTGAAGGATACTATCTTGTTAAGTGGCCCCAAAAATATGAGGGATCTCTGTTCTCCATTTGTGCTAGTTGTGTAGGGTTTTACAGAATAAAAAATAATCTGTACTTCCTAAAAATACCAATGTTTAACATACAACTCAATAAGAAACCACTGATTTTATGTATCTGTCAAGTGTGTGTAAAAGCTTGCTGCTGTTCAAGCCTGCTACAAGAGCAAACCACCTGAGCAAGCAAGCAAGCAGTGTGTTCCTGGCCTCGCAAGTCACCAACCGGAGCACTTCACCTCGCTGACAGCAGGCAGTCTGACCTGGGGAGCGTATCAGAATGCCATACTAGCAGGGTTTGTCAGTGTATCATCTTTGAAAACTGTGAGTTCTGTCTTCTCGCAACAGTAATCTTCTAGGGTAAAATATAGAGTTTCCATCCAGCATTCATTGTTCTGGACTTTATTGTAGGGAAGTAAGGGGTGCTTAACTTTGCTCCAATTTTTGTCTTGTGATCATAGTGTAAGAAGAGCTAGTTCAGCTGTGTTCTAGAAAAGATACACGTTACTTTGACTTCAGGCTGGGATTTGTTTGCTCTACTGGGCACATTTGAGTGGGGAAAAAAAAATCTAGTGATCTGCTCTCTGTTTTGCATTTTAGAAATTAGATTTCAAAAATGTCTCTTAGTGGTTCATCTTTAAAACAGTCTGCAAGTCAGATTAATTGAATGTTCCTATAAGTCATGCTTATCTACATGGGGAAATTTCTCATTGTGGATACTCTAGGATATTTGTTGTATGATTATATTCTAGTATCATTATACTAGTATAAAGCATGGTACAAGGACAGAAATAAGAGTATATTTCTCTTTGTAGGATAGCCTGCAAATGAAGTATAGAGACAGTTATGGTAGTATAACTACAGCATAATAAGTACGTCAGAGTTTACCATGTAAGACTGTTCCGGTTTTGAGCAGCATTTCCAAATTACATTTGCCCAGAGTGAGTATTTTGTAAAACTTGCTCACAGGTGTTGCCAGGCAATCTTACGCTTGGACTGTTAAAATGTCAAAATAACAGGCTGAACAGAACTCCACTTTCCATCAAAGGTGTCATTCCATTTCCTCTATTTAGTTCTTCTAAGCATTATCACTTCCTAAGTTAGCTTAGCAATTGCATCCTGTCTAACATATTTAAACTGATAAATGAAGTAGGAGTGTGTCATCGCTTAAACTTTCAGACTGATAGTAGTGTAGTAAGGAAGAGCTGTGAATACTTACATTATTTTTATTTGCCTTGATTAAACCTTACATACAGTCAAACCAAGATTGTTACCCTGCCTGGAAGTGCAGGTGCTCTAATGAATGAGTTGAGGCTTTCATCCTATCATTCTGCCTCTCTGTTGAGCCTGGGGCTTATTTGTCATTGTCTCACGGAGAATCAACCTTGTATTTTCTCAACTGATCAGCACCTTGCTGGACATTCAGTGAATGTCTCTTTGTACAGCATGTTTTGAAAGTGGACGTTTTATGAAGTGATGAAGAGAAATAGTTTTCTTGATTATTGGTGAAATTAATTTTTTTTTTTTTAATGGGAAGTGGTTTAGGCTCTAAAGAAATAGATTCTGTTCCTCGAGTTTTTCATCCTTGCAACACTGTATTCCATGGGAACATTGCATTAAATCTGGCTAAGCAAAAGATATATTTGCTGTTAAATATTTACTCTTGCAGCAACTTATTGTTGCAGTTGGAAGCGGGAAATTTTAAGTGAGTTTTTAAGTTGTCATATTATTGGAATGAAGTGTTTTCATAGGATCTGAAGGTAAGCTATTGAAAAAGAATCCTCCTGGGAAACTGAACTTCTGCCTGTAGTCCCAAATTTAACTGTTGTTTAAAGTTGTTTTGTATTTCTATTTTGTATTGCTTAATGATGTTGAACCTAGGTTTCTAGTAGATATGCCCTTAAATAAAAGAAAAAGTAAGCTTAAAATCTTTGGGCTGTTTCTTTTCGCAAGTTAAACTGAAAGACTTCTGTGTTTCCAGTGGCTATGTTTTTAATGCATGTTTGTTTGGCTGTGCTTGATAACTTTCTACTGCTACCTAAATAAGAAGCTTCTGAATGGATTACTAGTCATAGTTATGTGAAAATCAGTAGATAAAACATTTAAACTCTGTAGGAAATTACAACACAATCCTTGAAAATGTGAAACTAAAAATAGCATGGAGTGATGTGCTGTGATTCATGAGATCTCTGATCATAAATGCTGAGTCATTAAGCCACACCCATAGGTAGTGAAACTTAGCATGCATCTGGACAGAACCTCAAAGGTGGAGAAGCTAGGTATCATCTGTTTGTGTTTGTCATTGTTTTATCTGGAATAAAATACTGTTTACTTAAATCAGAGTTCTGATAATATATGTCTCTCATGGGGATGACTGTACAAGTCAGGTTGTTCTAGATAATGTATATAGGTGCAAAAATGTAGTGGATTTAATCTCTGACCTGAATGCTCTATTGCTCTTCCTTTTGCAAAACTTCTGGGTAAGTTCAAACAGCTTAATTGAGCTCTGCTTTCTCTGTTGTACAGGACAAATTTGGAAGCACTTCAGAAGAAGCTGGAAGAACTAGAGTTGGATGAACAGCAACGAAAGCGCCTTGAAGCTTTCCTTACTCAGAAACAAAAAGTTGGAGAGCTGAAGGATGATGACTTTGAGAAGATCAGTGAGCTGGGAGCAGGAAATGGTGGTGTGGTCTTCAAAGTATCTCACAAGCCTTCTGGTCTCATAATGGCAAGAAAGGTGAGTGCCTCAAAAATAGGAACTTAGGGATGATTTTTATTAAGAAGGTTGTCTCTGATTTAGAGAATATTTAATATTTAGAGAAATAAGTGGTGTTGCCACACACAAAAAAAAATGCCTGTTTAATGCCGACTTTCAGAGAAGTTGATGTGTTCCAAAAAGTAGGAAAGGTTGCACTTGCTTATCCTAAACTTCCCAGTTGTCCAGAAATAGTGCCCCATGTGTTAGTAATGAAAGGATAGGCATTCATTCCCCCTTTTTTCTCCCCCTCCGCCTTTTTGACAAATATGATCTTTTCAGCTGGGTATATATCTTTCAAAGAAAATGTGGTAGACTTACTCATGAGTAGAAGGCCTAAAAGTTGTTACTGAAAGGTATAAACTGGGGAAAGGTGACAATATCTGGTATTCTGGGCCATAAGTTTAGAGGAATGGAAAAGATACCACCTGTCCTAAGATCTTCCTTCACAGCTGCAGACCAGAAAAGGGCCTCTGGATGATACTGGAAAAAAAACCCCTCAAAATACTCAAACTGAGAATGAGGGAATGCACTGGAGTACAGTGATATCTCCTGTTTTATAGTCTCATTGTGGAGTGCAGGTGGCTTCTGTGCAAAAAGGTACTTGTACTTCTGGTGAGAGTATTTTTCAATGATTCAGCTTTATGCTTTACAACCAATAGCAGTTGTGACCTAGTTTGTAAGAGAACTGAGGTTTGGTTTTTTGTTTTGTTTTTTTTTTTTTTTTTAACTGAAATAGCTTGATGTTTTAATTCTCATTTTGTTTATGTGAGGAGCTTTCACTACATCCCAATGTCCCTGGGAACCAAATACAGTAAGGGAAATGCATCTCATACTGCCTGATTATTTCTGTTTGGGTACCTCATGCCTCTTCCTTCCAGGAGTGAAGTTCCTTCCACATGTGGCAGTTGTCACAAGGCAGTGTGTTGTGACATAGACTGTTGTACTGCAGTGGGTGAGATGGCAGGCAGGGTACTGTGGTTCATGGGAAACATAACTTAGCCTTTGAGAAGGATAATATAAAACACAGGTTACGCTCAAATCCCAGATCCCATTGTTATCCTACACTGAAAACTTCTGTTTTTTTTAATTGAGAAGTTGAAAGGTTTCAGGTATTTCTTTTTTTAAGAGCACACTGTCATCTTCAGCAAAACTAAAGGAAAATGTGCATGTACTGACTTTAAGCCATGCTCAGTACACTGTCAGTTTGGAGAAAAGAGAAGAAAAATGCTCACTTCTGAGGTGTGAGAATTAAGGAAATATACAAATTGCTGAGGTTTTCCCGAACTAAATCAATTTAATTGATTTTTTTTTTTTTTTTTTTTCCCCACACCTACTGTGGGTTTAACAGGAAATTTTGCCCCAATTCTTTAATATTTGATGCAACTGAGATGGTAGCTAAACTGCAATTTTTCTTTCATATATTCACTATAATTTGATTTCCATAGTGGCTCTTAATCTTCCCTTTCACAAAAGAAGTACGCTTCTTGAATTGTATGACATAAACGGTCTAGTGGAACAAAGTATTTTATGTAACCTCCCCTTTGGATTTAGATTCAGTTTGGGGAGTTTTGAATGAGCTGAACCTCAAATGACTTCCACTAATGCTTTGCAGACACCTGTGCAGATATTTTTCAGCAGCTGCTTCTGAGTCAGTATGTCTTTTGACACATTTCCTTTAGGCATTTGTTCATGGCTTTTTTTCAACATAAAGATCTTCAGTTTCTGAACTGTCCATTAAAAGTAGGTGAGTGAAGAAAATGTGCTGGAACAAAGTTTCTAATAGAGAAGTATTTTGTAAAAAGAAGAGATGGAAATCCCACCTTTTCATGGATGGTGATGTTTCAGCTTTCTCATGCTGTATAGTAGTGTTTTCCCTTTGCCACTAAGAAAACAAGGATGGATTATTTTACAGTTACGTTGTAGAATAATTCTAGTTGAAAGGGGCCTCAGGAGGTCATGTAGTCCAACCTTCTGCTCAAAGCAGAGTCAGCTATGGGATCAGAGCAGGCTGCTTGGGGCCTTATCCAGCTAGGTATTGAAAACCTCTCCGAGCAACCTACCTGTTCCTTCTGAATGGCAATTTGCCACTAAGAAAATAAGAGTGGATTATTTTACAGTTAATTCATCTAGAGATCAAGCCGGCTATTCGAAACCAGATCATTCGTGAGCTGCAAGTTCTACACGAGTGCAACTCTCCGTACATAGTGGGCTTCTATGGAGCTTTTTACAGTGATGGAGAAATCAGCATTTGCATGGAACATATGGTAAGTACATATAAATCCGTCTTAGCTTGAAGTTGTTAATGGACCATTAATGCAAAACCTAAGCGTCAACAGGACTTAACAAAGTAGACCTTTCTGCATGAATAAAGAATCAACTACTGTGTTTCAGACTTACTCTGCAAATCTCTGCGATTAATATCTGTGTTATCCCTTTCTCCAGTATCTGCTCTTCCATAGAAGTCGAAACTATACACATGTAGCCTCCCATTGCTTCTCCTTTATCCATGGTCCGTTTTGTTTTATTTAAAGAAAAACTTATCCAATTCTGCTACTTAGACACTTGTTCTGATTTGGGTTAAGTTTGTTTTTTTAATGCAGAATGGACCAGATCACTCTGACACTACAGCTGTGTAGTCCTTAGTAGCTATGATAATGAGAATCTAGTTTATTCTTATTAGATGAATCCTTATTTTGCCTCCTTTTTTTCAAATTTTACAGAAAACTCAAACATAAAGAATAGTGCACAGGAAGTGAACAAACCTAAAAGGATCTTGCACAAATTTTTTAATGCCAAAAATGTTTTTAACTGTGTTTCATTTTAATAGAAAAGTACACATTCTTCTCGACATCTGTTTGCCTTTCTCTAACCATATGGAGCCAAACACTAAAAGTAAATTTTCTGTAATTAAAGGTCAATCAAATTTTTTGCCTCACTTGCTTAGTAGAGGATGTTTTTAACGATAGGAAATACAATAAATCTGAAGACCTTTTTGTTTTTTCCCTGAAAAAGCTGTTTCTTTGGGGAGAAACCTTATTTTTTCTGGAAAGTACATGTGATTGTTTTAATGCTGCTCTGGTCTTCTCATACGGAAATTTTTAGAAGTCGTCGATGGTTGCCTAGGAACGAGTGATCATGATCTTGTTTTTAAGCGTGTGCTAGCCAAATAGAAGGTGTGCATACCCCAAAAAACAAATGACTGTTGGGAATTATAAAGAAGTTAGTTTCTCAAAATTGAAAAGAATAATGAAAAATAGGAAAATAGATGTTAAAAATTACTGGGCATTGTTTCAGAATACATTATTAAAAGTCACAAATGTGCACATCTGCAATTGCTAAAAGAGCGTGTATGTTAACGCATGCCAAAAGAAAGATGGTGGTGGTATATAGATACACGTAGAAATAAAAGGCTTAAAGAATCTCAATTTATTTGTCAATGAGAAAATTAACTGCGGCGATCAGGGTTTGCAAGTTCCTAAGCAGGGAATGATTATCTGACAGTAGACATCTCTTCAGTTTAAGAGAAGGCAGTATGAAATCTGGTGTTTCAGTGCTGAATCTGGTCTAAGTCAGACTGGATACAAGATTTTGCACATAGAGCAAGTGATCGGTAAGATACAAAATAAAAGGAGAAGGTGGATTATTTGAATTGTAGTCTTAATTAAGCCATTAAGCTGTTGCCTTAATGTGGATCACTAGATGGAAGTTTTTGGTCTCCTTTTTGGATAAAAGATTAGATGACAATCTCCATTGTCTTTTTTGAACATATCTTTCTTTCAATTACTGCCAGTCAAAATTCTTATTTTTAGTAGTGAGTTACAAAACATAAGTATGAATATGAACAAAAAGTTGGAGGTTGAAAAGGGATAGAACTTGAAGATTTGAGTGTTTGATATTTTTAGGTACATAAGTGCAAAATCAATGCATAACTTTGTGTAGCAGCAGGTGTTTAACAGGCAAAAGGATTGGAGTCTGCTCCTGAAAGGCACTGAAGGTTGCCACCAACACTAGGCAACTGAATTGTTTTCAGCCTCTTTCAGGACTGGAGCTAGTCCTCAGGGAGCAGGGGAAAAAAAAAAAATTAATGTTTTTTTTCCTGTATGAAATCTTTGTTAATATACTGGTGTCTCAGCAGAGACAGCTGTCCAGAAATGCAGACTGGTTATACAAGAGATTTATATAGACATCTTTTTTCTGTTGGTCTATTTTTAATCAAGCGTGGCATATGTGGGTGTGTTTTACAAAAATACGTGATCAAATAAGTATTTATATACTTCCCTTCTCGTAAGAGTTTTGGATTTTATTCCTCAAATAACAAAACTTTGCATTCTAGCTTTTCTCTTTACATGTATGAAAACTTCCACAGGATAGGTTAAGGCAGAAGGCAATTACTTTCTCAAGTTGGATTTTTGTCTTGAGTACTGGGAGATATCAAATGCTGATTCGGACAACGGGATGTTTGTTTTTTAACTTGAGAAATAACGTTCTAATTTCTTCTTTGTATAGTCTGTTCTAGAGAATCTGGAACTTATACACAAGCCTATTGTTGAATCAGTTGCTAAAAATAAATAGCGTTTTTTACAGTTTACCTTCTCAAAAGCTCTTAGCAACAGTGGAATACATTTGACTTTGCTGGGGGGGCGTGCGTGCATGCATTCAATTCACTTAACCTAATAAGATTAACAAGATGATTACTTACCATGAAACTTTAAAACCATTTCTTCCTGTTTTGGTTCTTTGAGAGCCATGCCAAATCAACCCTCCATCCTTGGAAGCTGATAGAGTCACTCCGGATATGCAGATGTAACAGAGGCCAACTTTCTCTGTGTAGGATTTCATCTGGGAGACAAGGGGAACAGGGATCTGGGTTTGATTATGATCATGGGGTGCCATGAGCAGCACACATTATATTCAGGAAGAGAACTCTGTCTTTTCCAGTGTGATAAATACTCATCCCCATAATCAGAATCATAAAATCTTCTATGCTGCATCAATCTGCCTCATTCTGTCTTTGGAGGGGGAGAGAGTATTATGGGATGGCTGTAACGAAAAAAAAAAACCCAGCATGTTACTGCATTGGACTGAAAGTTACAGAAATCTGTAAAACTCCTAATGCTTGGTTGACAACTATTTGTGGATACTACTACCTTAACAAGATCCAAACCATGGAAATGCTAGTATGGAAGATCATTGTGTGAAGTGTTTATTTGAGTGGATGTTGTTACTGGCCAAATGTTTGTTTAAAATAAACATAAAACTGACTAATTCCTACTGAGGAGTGATTTTTTTTTTTTTTTCAGGTATGCAGCATGACAATGTTAAATCAAACATGAAAAGCAACACTTTTTTTTTTTCTCCTCACCAGGATGTAGGTTTCAGACTGTAGGCTTCAGACTACAGTCCTGTTTAAAATATTTTGGAGTAATTTGACTAAAGCTTGACTAATCAAACATTTATTATTAGGATGGTGGCTCCTTGGATCAAGTACTGAAAAAGGCTGGAAGAATTCCAGAGCAGATACTGGGCAAAGTTAGCATTGCGGTAAGTGTGTTCATAGCTCTCAAAAGCTGGAAATGGTTACATTTGTCTCTTGGTGCAGTAATGCCAGATCCAGGAAGCTGCCACTTCAGGACTGAAGGATGTGGGAGAGAGAAATATTACCAAATTTTTAATGTGTTGCTTTCTTTTAAAAAGCAGTCTTTGTACATGTCATTATTTGGTAGCTCGAGGTATTGGAATGGGTGACACGTTCTATTGTGTTTGCTTTGACTTTTTTCTGCTTTTGTATCAGCTGATGCTTCTGGATAAGAACAGAACTAACACTTCATTAAAAAATTTAATGTTACCTTTTCATATCTATTGTGCAACAAGCTCTGTATGCAAAACTTCCAGTAAGGGCTTGGTTGACTATGTTTTTCTAGTCTGAGCTGGAGGTACAAATTAAAACAAAATATTGATTTACAGTGATTCCATTTTGGTATTTCTGTTATGTTGCGTTCAGTTGGAATTCTTGTACAGACAAAACTTGCAATTATCTCTTCAGTTTCATAAATTATTTTTTTCTTTTATTTGTCTTTAGGTAATAAAAGGACTCACATATCTGAGAGAAAAGCATAAAATCATGCACAGAGGTGAGAAAATTTTTACATTGTAACTTTTCTTGAGTATCATTGAAGTTAAAATATGTGCTTTGTGCTTTTTCTGTGATTGGTTCTTTTGTGGTTCAGTATGACTCTTGTTCAGAGGGTTTTTCTTGGGTAGCGTAAGGCAAACTTTATTTTTTTTTTATACAAATCTCTTATTATGACTATCATGTATCTTCAACTTCTGTTACCTTATGTGGTTTATCTGAGTTTATAATCCATGCTTAAATGTGGTGTACCTGTATTATATGTGCACACAGAATATGTTTGAAACTCTTTGCTGCCAGAGTGACTTGGCCAGTTGGGAGTATGTGCTAGAGATGGGAATCTGACCTGAGACCGGAAGTACTCCCTTTGCAGTGAAGATAGGAGTATGTTGAAGGGCCCGAGTGATTCAATCTCTGTTTCCTTTAAATACCAAATAAGTCTTCCTGCATTTTTGGGGAAGAGAAGAGAACGCTTTTTCAACACAAAAAAGTACGTGATGAACTTGTAGGTAGCACAGAGAGGTACAGAAGCAGAGGCTGCGGTCTTGGACAGTGCTATGCACATTTCTACCTGCAGCAGTGGCACTTGGGCCAAATTAACTATTGCCTAGTGTAGCTGCAGTGAAGATACACCCTGTCTAGTATAGTTGTGGGCAGTATCTTAGAAATGTCAGCACTTGAAATGAGGCAACAAGTAGGGAGGCAAGCTCTTCGTGTAGTTTCCATTCCTGTACTCAGTTAAGAAAGGAAGAGAAGCAGAAGACAGTTAAGATACCTATGAATGGGGTTTTGTAATGGCATAATTAACCCTATGAAGAAAACTTTATTAAAAAGGATTGTCCCACTGTATCTACTTCTTCCTTGCAACTGCTAGTCTTTTGATAGTAACATCTATTAAGTGTAACAACAAAATCTTTGGAGAGATTCACAGTTAAAACCTCTGACCTAAAATTAATTGACACTTCAACAATCATTATTGCCATTAAAGCTTTAAAAAAAAAGACACTATTTCTACCAGCTGTCTTGCATTCACATGCTACTTATAGACGTCTACCATGCAGAATTGCATTTTTTTTATACTTGAACGATTTTAAAAACATGGTGAAGCTATGTAAAATGAGTGTCGCTTCTATACTCCTGGGATCTGTAGTTACTTTACTGAAAAACAAATGCACTGCCTTATTTTCAGCTTCTAGTTGCCCTTTTTAAAATCCAGCTTTTTCATTAATCTGTTGCATGTTCCATTAAACAAAAATGACACTTGATATGGTAAAGTAATAAATTCCATTATTGCTGACATGAGCGTAAATTGAAGACTGGAGATAGAACATTTCATGTTTTTCTTTGAATGGCACTATTTATTGCAGTGAACATGCAATATGTATAAACCATGCCAGCTGATCAGTGAGTTTTGTACCATGTGAGATGAATCTTAAGATTATAAAAGTATCTTCATCAGGCATTAATATGTGTCTGAGTTTACATTTGTTGTCCAGACCAAAAAGAGTAATTAGCAATCCTAGTTTATACAGTCTGTTGTAGGATCACCTTACACATGAAGTAGACTGTGTTTATTAGATGTTTCTGTTTCGTGGGTGGTTTTTTTAAAACAATCAAATACAGGGCTATTTGGAGAAAGGAGACTGGAGGTAGACTCAGTAAAGATTTCTCATGGTAGTTGCAAAGTCGTTTGCTCAGAGCATAAGGGAGACTCCTGGGAAAGAGATCATCTTACTTTAGGGCATTCTGGAAGAGAGATTATTGTATCTTGTAGTTCTCAACTCAGCCACAGCAGTGGTTTGTTACCATGTTGGTTGCTTAGGATTTTTTTTTTTAGGTTGTTCTTGCTCAGATGGCTGCTGAGACAGCAAATTTTTTATTTTTCAGTTTTACAGTCTGTAAATCTGATAAATCCAAAATAAAGCCCTTCAGATCTTGTTTAAGTGCAGCTTAACCTTACAGCATTGGCTATACCAGAGATTACACTTTAAGTGCATAGACAACAAAAGTTCCTTTTCTACATTGCTTCCAGTGTTACTGGATTGAATGTGCCCTGCAGTGTAAAATTCCATGTACAAATTGTGATTTTAATTTTTTTTAGCCTAGTTTTCAGGCTGTGTGCTCTGACATCAGCAATACATGACCTTGTACACTTTTTTGCAGAAACTATCATTGAAGTGTGTGATATCTGATAAAGTGGGAGCTAAAATGACATTTTGGAAGTTGATCATGGCTAGTGCTAGCAGCTAAAAAGAAAACTAGTTAGAAAAATGTTTCCATCTCTTGTCGTATGGAGACAAACTTGTTCATCGTCCCTGGACGTGTGGAGCCAAATTTGCTGGCTTCTGTCTTTGATACTGTCCACCAGTCTGACTGTGTTACAGGTTTCCCTTTTTGCATTATTTGTAGACCCCCATATGTAAGTTGGATCTCATGTGTAAGCTGGCACAGCAGACGGAGCTGTTACAACTTACCTTCACTGAGGGCCTGGTTTAGCTTCCTGCATGTCAGATTTACGAGCAAGATGCTGTCCTGCAGTGTGAAATTCTCTTCTGGAGGCTGGCCGATGCTCAGTTTATACTGGCTGTACTGTTGTGTGGTACTGCGTGATTAAGGAGGGACTGGCATGTGTTAAAAATGTAGTATGTGAACAGTGTGTAGACTGAAATGGTGTCAGTAGGGTTTAGTGTTGTCAGAACATGCTTAGATAATGCATGTCTGGATGTTAAATGTGGCTCCAAAATGCAAGAATACCATTGTAAATGTACTGAGTTCTCTGCTATTTGATATAGTAGATGCTTGGCCTTTTTGTAATTAAAAAAAAAAAAAGCTGCTTACGTCATAATTTTACTTTATTTCTTAGGCTTTTTAAATTTCTTATGTGTTAAGAACTTCTTGGATTCATATGGCCCTGGGTTAAGGGTGCTATGTAGTGAAGCCAAAACAAAGCTAGGTCTGTAGTATAAGAATGGCAGTATGTTATACTAGGAAACCCCTTGTAGTGCAGGTGAAGCTTTCTGGCAAAGTTATGCTTTTCCAGACTGCCTCTTTCTTGAATGCCACCTGAAATAAATAGTACTAGTAGAAGCACATTTCTCGTGGTATAACTGGGTCAGCATTATTTTGGTGACACAGCTATAATGATCGGAGATTTTTGTGGTTTGCTTGCTCTAGCCCCTATAGTTTGCCCTCAGTGATTACCCTAGCGCTGCGCAGACGTAGCGTGACCAACATCTAACACGTGCTGTTTATTCTCACTCATCCTGTCCCTGGGGAAAAAGGTGTGCAATTGGTGGGCTTGGTTTAATACGGCTTTTTGGGTTTGTGTGGTGGCGAGAGTGGGAGACTTAAAAGCAAATAGACGTCCTCACTAAATGTGAGTTAAATAGCAACCTAAGGTCAAAAAACTTCTTAAATCTAAAGAGAGCAAAGCTTATGATAACTCATTTTCAGGGAGGAATTTATTCCATTACTATGTTCTATTACTTGTGTGTGACACGGCAATATCAGCAAGCCTGTAATATTGACCTGGCCATTGAGATTACCAGGAAAAGTAGAAGTATGATGCTATAAAACATCATCTAACAGTAAGATGCAAAATATGAACTTATATACTTTTATTTAAAAAATGAGCTGTTTCGTATCAAAAGAGCTGTATTGCCTACCCACCAAATAAACATACCATTCTCAGCATTTTTGGTTGGGGACTTTTTTTTTGGTGTAATGTAATGCTACAAAATAAGACTTGGGGGGTGGGGGGAAAGAATCTGTGTATGGGATCCCTCCTTTGAAACTCAGACATCCAGCTTGTTGTTTGGTTTCTTGACTAGTCTCACCCACTAATGTAGATTTTTATAATCAAGTGTTCATGCCACTGGTTTTGTTGCACTGTATATGAATCTGGGGAAGAAAAATCAAGTTTAAATCAAGTTGTCAGGAGCTTTACGTAACACTTTATTTGTCTAGCTTTTAGTGTTCTAATAGAACTGTTCAATAGACTAAGTGCATACAGAGCAGTTTAAGACCACCTATTTTTCAAAGTACTATTCTTAAGATGAGATATTCTTAAGAATTCTAGAAGATCCAAAGAGTATTCTCTTTGGGTAGAGAGGTCTGTATGTTGGTGTAGTTGATGGCAGCTGAGGATGGTTAGGGCAGCTGAGATTTTGGCATTATTGTGGGACAGTAAAACAAAGGACTTGCAACATCACCATAGGGCAAAAATTCACAGGAGTGTCTTCCAGGGTAAGGATTCTGTAGGTTAACAATTTTTCCGTAATGATCGGCAGAAGCTAGCACGCAGCATTCTGAATGCAAGAGACTGCTGTTAGACAAATAATAATGCTGATCTGAAGGAAAACAACAAAAAATAAAACGGCAAAACTTGTCAGTGACGAATTTGCTTGGATTGGTCAGAAAGTAATGACAGTCATAAAGGACTGCAAAACACCAAATGGAATATGGTAGCTGCTCAACACGAGGTTCAGCTTGAACTGCTTCCGCACATGTGTCCATCCACAGATGTATCCTGAACTAACTGACCTCTGAGGAAAAGTATTCATTTGTCATTATAGACAGCTCAAGGAAGAAGTCATTAGGGCTTATTAAGGAAGGAATGGAAAACACAGTCGTTTTACAGACTTAGCTCATCGGGACTGCCATGCTTTGTTTTGGTCCTCTCTGAAAAGACATGATAGAAATTGCAAAACTTCTGAAAGACTAACTGGTGGGATACAAAGCAGGATCAAAAAGGAAGGGGCAAGGAGCATGACTGTGGTAGATATTTTCATATCTCCTATTCTGGTAAATAAAGGTATTTGTAACAGGGAATGTTACAGAAAATGCTACCTCTGTGGTCCTATTTACCTTTGTGGTTAGTACCAGAAGGCACTAAATGACAAGGAAAGGAGTGTCCTGTAACTACTTACCAAGTATCTTGCTGCAGGTTGTCAAAACATGCAAACTTTTTTTGCTCTGATTTGTCTCTGGATGAATAAAAATCCTATGAGTTAATGAACATAATTTTAGTTGTGTTTGAGCACAGTCTGGAGTGCAATTCTCTCTTGAAAGTCTCCTCTTGTATAGAAAGTACTTTGTAAGATTTCTGAACTCTAGTTGCAGTGAGCAGCTCCAGGGTAGGAGGTACCACACAGCAGGGATGCTGTCAAGTCTATTCTAGTGCGTTAGTTCCTGGAGTCTTCTCATGAGATCCTGCCTTGGCAAATTGAAATTGATTGGAAGATACCAATAATGTGCTGCAAGACAAATATGTTCTCAAGTGTCTGTGTCTGGCTACTCAGTAACTTCCATATGAAGTAAATTCTTGCCTGATGGCGTTATGAAAATGCCCAGGACCACCTTTCTTTCAGAATGAACTAGGTTTGTGCCTGTGGGGGAGAACAGGGCTCAGGCAGAGGAGGCATATCTCTTAGAGAGATTACAAGACATCCTGTAAATCCTGGAACCTTCTTTGTATTAACTAGCTGCCTTTTCAGTGTCATGTATCCATCCCTCTGGACTGGCTAAGGATTTCTCTAGAATTGCACAGCTTTGTTCCTGGGTTGCCTGGGATGATACATGAAATGTCCTGTCATTTTCTTTAAAACTTAAGCATTTCACTTAGGTAGCACATGTGGTCTTCCTTTCTAGATTTGTCCATTTCTTGCAAGTTACAGTATATGTTTTGAAGGATGCCTTGGCATTCCTGTTTGTTTGGCAATACAAATCTCTGGTTTCCAGAGAAACTGAAGTGCTCTGACACGCTGGAGTTAAAATAGCATACATTTAGAGGGGTGGAAAGACAGCAGCCCTGCAAACATCACACTCTGATCACACTAGGCGCCTTGCAAGGAAAATGAAAATGCTCAGGGAAAGCCAAGCTTTATATAAAACTCCAGTGAGGAGTCCTGATTTGCTGTGCTATTGTAAGAAAGGTACAGTGTGGGATTATCAGCTAGAGAAACACTGAAGGTAAAAGTTAAGTCTTCAAAAGACCAGGTGGATTCTAGAGCATGCAAGATGCTTATAAAGAGAATGTCATTTGGTTCGCTGACAGTGGAATGCTAATGTTATTTTTTGCCATTTAATTATGAGCATGAAGTATTCATGAGCTGTAGAGATAAGCAAGGATTTATGTCTTTGTTCTGAATTGAACTAGTAGATGTGCATAGATAAGCAGTACAAATCTAGAGGCCATATCTATAATTTGTTCAGGTTCTGCAGTGCTTCCAGCACATTTTGCAAACATTGTTTTTTTTCCACCTTGCTTTTGCACAGAAATTGAGGTGCAGATTCCTGTGTAGCTGGGAATCTCTAATCTCTGCTGCCTGCTTCACTGCACAATATGCTTGTTTTTTGGTTCGGTTTTGGTTTTTGGTTTTTGGGTTTTTTTTCCTGCTGGCATTTTAAATTGATAGGTCAAGCTCCTAGACTGGATTCTTCCTTTTCATTGTGAAGTTTACTTGTGGCAAGGTCTCTACAAGCAGTCAGAACTTGCACAAAGGAGGCAGAACTTACAGAAGGTTCAGCTGTCTGCCCAGAAGGCCTCTGAAATCTTTTTACTGAAGCCCTGCTCTGAGTTAATCAGCGTGTACATAATGTGTCCTGCTTGGTAAACAGCTCCACAAACTGCCCAGTACCTTTGCTGCTCTTACAGGAGGAAAATCTATTGAGGAGAGCAATGTTTATAAGCCAGTTAATTCCCCATCCCTAGGGAAGGAAAAGCAGTACACACAAAATAGGTGCCCATAGTCTTCCCCCTCCATAAGGAGGAAGACTGTACCTGACAAAAGCAGCTGGGATTTTCTTTGCAGTAGAAGGAAGATGTACACAGGCACAACTTTCTCTGTGTTAAGACCAGTGAGTAGTTTGTGTTAGATTACTGTTTGGATTTTTTATGGTCTGATGTTCGCTCCGAGCGAGGGGGACAAGCTGTAGGCTCGCTGTCCTGTAGCTGAGTCTAGAAGAACTTGTGTATACACAAATCATCACAAAACAGTGTTTCCAGTGTGCCTGGACAGTTTCAGTTACATAAGAAAGGTGATGTCAGGAACCAGAAAATGTAGCCACAGTTTCCAAAACCAGATGACATTATTCAAGCTTTGTTTTGCTCTTTAAAAGGGGGCTAGGGGGAGAAACGGCTAAAATACAGGTTTTGTCTTTATTTCCAATCTCCATGGATCTTGTTCGGTGAGGCATAACCTTCTGCATGGAGATCTTTTTCCAGTGACGTGGAGTCACATTAGTATCATCTTCCCAGTGACATCCTGGTGACATGACAAACTAAGGTCAGTTCCTCAGTCACTGAAATGAAAGCTACCTGGAATATGTTTGTGTTTAAAAGTGAAAAGCAAATGAAAATATGCTACAAACTATAGACTTCTGGATCTGCTCTTGAATAGCAGGGTCTAAAGTGAAATTCTGATAGGCTGAGCTGATCTTTCTTCAAAACCAAATTATAGTACCCTTTTTTCAGTAGCATTACTTTGCAAATGTGAACTGTTGATCACCTGTCTCGATAATGCATTGGTAATGATCAGCTAAGCAGCAAGCTATATTAAAAAAAACTTCTTACAGCTATAAGAAATACTAAACAATTGTTCTCTGTGCCTTTGCATTCACAAATAGCTGTTATTAGTTGCTTAGCTACCAGTGACCCTTATTAAATTTCCATTTGGAAAAAGTGATGAATTCAAAATCACGAGGCAGGGTTCTAACACAGGTAAACAGTCTCAAAGCTTTTTAAATGCAGAATTTCAATAATAGGATAATTTTTTTCCAGAGCTTTTTTAAAAAAAAAAAAAAACCAAAACCAAACAAACAAGATGACCCACCCCCACCCCCCAAAAAAACCCTAAAGAAACAAAACTCAGAACAGCAAGAACACGCTCCAAGAACTGTTTTGCTACAGGATGATTTATGCTTATGTACATCTGAAGGCTAAGTTAGGGATGATGGTGTGGCTGCTGTAGTTCATTGACCTTTGTAAAATAAATATGTAGGGCCTCTTTATTGATTATTTCTAGGCAAAAGAACATCACTGAAGAGGATTTATGCTGACATACACTTTCAAATTTATCTCAAGTGTTAGTCATTGCAAGGAGGATGTAGATGCCCAAAAAATATTTGAAAGCCAAGAAACAGGGCGAAATCAAAACTTAAAACTAACAGCCTTTTCGCACTTGTAATTTAAAAAATTTCTTCTTATTTTTCAGTATTTTTAGATAGAGAGCCTGTGAAATGGGCCTGGGTAGGGAACCAAATCTCTTCTGAGTATTCCCAAAGGGATAGAATTTTGTCATAGTTAGAAAGGAAACAAAGGCAGACACATGGTAATACTCACCTTTCATGTTACTTTCATTGTCAAATTTCCCATTTTATCTATTATAAATATAAATCATCCATTCATTTTTTTCCAGATGTTAAACCATCTAACATTTTGGTAAACTCTAGAGGTGAAATCAAGCTTTGTGATTTTGGTGTCAGTGGACAACTGATAGATTCTATGGCAAACTCGTTTGTTGGCACACGCTCCTACATGTCTGTAAGTACAGATTTTATAGCTTTGAGTTTACTATACGTTATGGTAGTTATCACTATTCCAATAATCGAACAAGAAACCAGCTATTGCAGTTACTAACACTGTTCATAGCTCAGCACTTCCTGCATTCCAGGAATATTCCAGTATCATATCAGGTTGTGTGTGGGGGGAAAACACTGTTGCAAGAAAAGCCAAGCAACTTTTGAAGTATTTTATAACACTACAAAAAAAATGCAGTTGTCTCCATTGCAGAATCCAATTGGTTAATGCATTTGGGTTTTGTATACATGTGTCTCCAAAAAAGCCCAGTATTTATAGTTTGCTTTCCTTATTAAGTGTGGTTCTCTTTCCACTTCAGCATTTTGCTGCGGTCACTTCCCTAGGCAAGCTGCTGCCTCACTAGTGATCCTGTTGTGACTGTTCCCAGGAACCTGACACGGCAGCAACAAGAGAAAGTATGGGAGTGGCTAGCGTGGACAAGGCCACAGCAGCTAATCTGAGACTATTTACAGGGTGTTCTTTATTCCTGTATATGAGGAATACCTTGAAACTTGCTCTTCAGATGAACTCTTTGCATTATGTGAAAGTCACAGTTAATGGAGATAACAGGTCTCTCATTCTAATGTACACACCTTGTTCAGCGTACAACCAGTTAACTCATACAATGGGAGTGTTCAGAGATTCTGCTGTAGGATTGAAACTGTGGGCTTAAACTTAAAGGAAGAAAGCATAATAATGCTGCTTCTGCTCAGCAAGGGACCTGCATTTCAGCATCAAAAACAGTGTTCTCTTTTTTGTCATTTCATATTGGTAACTTACTTGAAATTGTGGCTTATGTTCCTGCATACATCTAGGGGCTGTTGCTAACTAGCAAAAAAAAATTCACAGCTCCATCTTTTCTGGGCCCTTGACATACTCCTGGCTTTCCCTTTTTCTTCTAGTAGAAGGAGTGAGAGCAAAGTGCTGTCTATCTTCAGTTTTCTTCAATTTATTGTTTTTACAGACTGAGATTTAGCTTTGCTCTCTCATCATATGTCACAGACCAAGCCATGGTGGTGACCTTTATTTATTCTTTTTGATAGTGTCTGAAGTACTTTTTCTTGCAGTATCTCCCTTAGCATTCTTTTTCAAATAGCAGCTTTAGAATTGTTACATGCCAAACAACGTCCTGTTCTACTATGTGGTGTGTATGATCAGCAATGTTTAACTTGAACATATTTTCTAGATTTTCATTGTTTTTGTATAACTAGTACTGTGTGTTTCCTGCTTTTTCTTATCTACTCACTTCTTCCCTTACCACTCCTGTTTTATGAAAATCATTTGCGTGTTTTTGGTTTTCAGTATCTTACACAATTGCTGGACAATGGATAAGTTTATCCAGATGGCTTTGGAACTAGCTGAGGTGGGACACTGGAGAAAGCTCATATATATCACCCATTATAGCAGAGGGAAGAGAATTCAGTGTAGTACTGAATAGACTGATGTATTAAAATTTACAGAAACCATATTCAGCACTCAGCATGGTACTGATAAAGCAAGTGCAAAAACTAAGCGAAAGGAGTTAGTTAAGAACTAATCTTATGGTTTAGTTCTTTAGGCAGAAACAGAAGATGGGTATGCTGGTCAAAACTGAGGATCTTTGGAGCAATGTGACTGGAATATCCAGACATGGTTTTAATCATAATTCAACTGACCAAAAAATCCCATACCTAGATATCTTTCCAGTGTTCGAGTCTCCTAAAGACAATACAAAATATATTTTTAGCTGACTCTGTTTTCTTACCTGCATACATTTTCTTAATACTTACATTAGCATGTGCATATAATCTATCCAGATTTTGTTTGTGTTTGCCCCTTTCCAGTTTGTTTTTTTCCTGAGGAAAAAATTAAGCCTATTGCATTTTTGTTTGTCAGGCCATAGTCTGCAAGTGGTTAAGCTGGCAGAACACATGCCTATCTTCGTATCTTGTATATATTTTTCAATCATTATACCTCCAGGAAAGGTCTGTGCCCTGCATCATACTTTATCATTCAATTTGTATGTTATGTTTTATCATTTCAGTGGATTATAGAGCTCAACAGTTTATTTAGAAATTATTTGAATATGGGTCTAAAACTGCAGTATGCCTATATATATAATAGTCCTTGCACAAATGCATTTATGCTATAGGGAGCTATTGGAATGGTATCAGCTGCGAAGTGTCGCAAACCACAAAGACTATTGCTAGAGCACCAGGTCACTTTTGGACACATACAGAATCAATACAGTTATCTCCCCTCTCCTTCCCAAAGCAGAAAACCAAGAACAGCTTCTCAAGGAAACATGGTGAATCCTTAGTCGCCCATACTAGTTTTGCATTCTTGCTCTTCAATTATCCCATCATTATTAGTTGCAACATTTAGATATTATGCTAAAGAAAGAAAACAGCAACATAATAGCATAATTTTTCAAAAGTCTCAAAGTTATTTGCTGGGGTGGTATGCATTGTTTGTAGAATTTCTGGAACTCCAGATGAGAGATTTAAGGAAAAAAGATCAGTAAGTCACTCACTGGAACATGTCATACTAATAAGTTGGGGTTTCATCCTTCATTTTATCCAGGCTATTGCGGAATGCAATTTCTTTCTTGTTACAGTAGTGTCTCTCCCTCTCCCCCCCACCTTTTTTTTTGTAGCCCGAAAGACTACAGGGAACTCATTATTCAGTGCAGTCGGATATATGGAGTATGGGGTTGTCACTGGTAGAAATGGCTATTGGCAGATACCCGATTCCTCCTCCTGACTCTAAGGAGCTTGAACTAATGTTTGGCTGCCCTGTAGAGGGAGATTCTCCAGTCACAGAGACCTCGCCGAGGCAAAGAACACCTGGTCGACCAGTGAGCTGTAAGTTACAACAATCTGTTAAATGCTTTTCTAATACCCTTCTCTGTCAGCTTAAAGGTCTTCCTTACCTGATATTGGTCTGCATAGTGTGGCTTTAAATTTAAAAACAGTCAGGATTGTATTGGGCACCTGGCTCAGTGTCACTATGAGGCGGTATCTGAGAATCAGGGACCAGAGATCCTCTTGTTAATAACTGAGCTGTTCACGAGCACCATTAAGATCCCAGTCTGTTTATGGTTCATCTCTCTAAGATGCAATGCTGATCAAAGTACAGTAGGATGATTCCCAGTGAAGTTAATGATTTGGAGCAGACCTGAAAACAATGTCTTCTTGTGTGGAAGTATTACCCTGTTGCTGTTCCAGTTTTTTCCCCTGTAAATCTACTGGATGCCATGTAAGAATAGAGAGTTGGCTTCTTTAAACACCCCTACCAGGGAAGGAGAGTAACACTGTATTTTTTCCACTGCTACAATTTCTTCTTAGCCTATGGACCAGACAGCAGACCCCCAATGGCAATCTTTGAACTTCTTGATTACATCGTCAATGAGGTAATGGACTATTTGCCCTTGTACTAATACAACTGTAAATTTTCAAAGCATTCCAGAATTTGAGGAGGTGTGGGGTTAGCGTTAGGGTAAGCCGGGTCTTCTGACCTTTTATTGCTGCAGTAGGAAAGAGACAGCCTTGTTATGTGTGTTGGCTTCATTTTAAATTATTCCCAGGAAAATTTTAGTCCGTTCCTCTGTATCGTTTAAGTAGGTTTATATGTTTTCCAGCCTGAATCATGCAACCTGTTAGGACCGTTAATAGCAAATGGTATGATTAAGCATATACAAAACCGTTTTTTTAATTTATTTTAGTCTTACAAAAAACCTAATTTATAATACTGTATCTTTCAAATAGGTAAGCTATAAGGCTATTTAATAGAGATTGGTATTTTGGGATTGATAGTCTGTTTCCAATATTTTCCCAAGTGCTACTGAAACTCGTGTGACTCCACTGCTTGTGTCCTTCAAAAAAAAAAAAAAGCATTCTCATGTTAGCTATCATTTGTAACAGCTGGATAACATAATTGTTCCAGGTGAATGAATTACAAAAAAGTGTCTGACACCTATTTAAAAAGCACGGTTGCTGTCTAGGTCCCTGCAAAGACTAGCGCTGCTTATGCTACTGTACGTGTACTGATAAATTGCTTCTGTTCCTCATCTGCATGCACAATTCTCCTCTCGCATTACAAACCTATTTTGCATATTATATAACACTTTAACTCTATTCCAAGAGTTAGTGCTGCCATATTAGCATTGGATTACTTAAGACACTATGGTCCTGCTCTTGTAGCATCCCTGAGGAGGCCAGTTTAAGCTGAAAAGCTGCAGTAGTTCAGAATTTTGCAAGATTATCTTCTGCCACCTCTGCTGTAGCGCAAGCAGTCTTCAGCGTGAGCTGCTGCATCCAGCAAAGTCTGTACAGCAGTGAGTAACTGAGCGCAGGCCATGTGTCAACTCTGCACCTAAAAGTAACCCAAGTGTTAGTGCTTGCAGGACCCACGGTGTAAGAATGAAAACTTAGCTCTGATCCTGTAGCAAATGTTGTGGAGAACAAGACAATAATACGCAGGTCTATATAGTACCTCTTCTTTTTTTTATCAGAATTCTTTTTGAATTCAGAACCTGAAAAAACTCATTCCCTGGGACAGAATATTTAGATAAAAAGGCTTATGGAACTAATGATGTGTAGGGCTTCTCCCCTTCCCCAAACTGTAGATTAGTAGTGAGGAGAATAACAGTGCTAATTACTGCCAGCTGCTCTGAGCCTTCTTTAATGAAAGCTCAAGGCTGTGTTAACCTCATTCAGGTGTGTGTTATAGGGGAAAACAACAACAACAAAAACAAACAAAAAACCCCCACAAACCACCAACAAAAACCACCCCACACCCTAGAAACTATCTCTAGTCTGATTTATTACTGAAACACCCAAAGTCCAGCAGCTGTGAGAGTAAGAACCAAAATTAGCCAGTGTTAAACTCAACATCTTTACTTCTATAAATCATATGACAGCACATCCTTTATTCATATGCATGGAAGCTGAAGTCTGCCTGATATTTGTTTCAGAGCTCAGCTTTGAACGAAGGATGGCCTGGGTAGTGCTAGGGGTTTACAGCTTTATCCAGATACAGGACATGTAATTGGTAGATCTCTGGGTAGGTTGTGCATCATCATGTATTGTTATGGTGAATGACTGCAGATTTATTTATTTGTTTATTTATAGCCACCTCCAAAACTGCCCAATGGTGTGTTTGGTTCTGAATTTCAAGATTTTGTTAACAAATGGTGAGTATTTTCTCTATGGCTAAGTTGCAAAGAGACACATTTGGAATCAGCCGTGCTGTCTTACTGTATCAATAATTTGCCAATCAGAGTCCCTACTTGTAGGCCATGGTAAATGTAGAGTAATTTCAATTAGCATAATCCTCTTTCTCTGACTGTTAATGTGCCTAAAGCTCATTTTACACATACCAGCTTGACAGCATGGGCATCTAAAGAGAACACTAAAGCTCAGAAATGTTCCCCTCTTTAAGGTACAATTTCTGCTTTTGTGTGCAGCCTCGATTAGTACTTTCTCAGCATTGAAGACACCATAATACTTATGGGCTCTGATCATATAGCACACTTCTAAAGGAGGATCTTTGCTTTTAAGAGTAACCTTCACAGCATTCTGCAGTGACTGTTCTGTATGATACGGAAGTCTTGCAGGCTCTAGATGTGTTTTGTTTCTTTTTCTTGCCCAGTGCTTCACTGAACTAAAATCTTTATCACAGCAGTCATTCTCACATCTGTTTACTTTTCCAATTGCACTTCAGTGATACCAGCACTGAATATCCTGGTTCAGTGCTGGTAAGGGAGGCAGTTCATTACAGTTTGAAAAGTTGGTTGGTTTGTTAAAAGCGTATTTACTGTTTCCAAAAGGATGAACAGTAATGCAATAGTCATACTTGATACTGAGATCGAAAAGACTTGGATAAACGAAACTTGAGGGATAAAGCAGTTCATATTGTTGAGTTTTTGTTTAAATGGGAATCTGATCTCTGTGGCTTGGTTATAGATGCTCACTCCTGCCCCCACTGAACAGTATGAGACATCTCAAGACTTCATACCTAAAACTATACCTGTGAAACCTACAGAAAGGAAATGCTTACAGACCCTGATCTGTGTTTGAGAGGCACTACATTACCTAATGCTTTTATCTAGAGCGTGATCTTCCTCAGACCAAAGCAGTATACCAACATGATATAACTTGATCTTTATTTTAAAAGATAATAGTGTGTAACTTGTGTAACACTTTCTGTTTTCCTAGTTTAATTAAAAATCCTGCTGAGAGAGCTGATTTGAAGCAGCTGATGGTGAGTAAAAGTTCTTAACTTGAACTAAGAGCACTTTTCCATACAGGTTGGATTCCTCAGCTGACCTGAGATCAGGGTCAGAGCACATGGCCTAGAGTGTAGTTTGTGGCCCTTGACACAAGTAGCTCAAACAGTTTGTGGAGGGGCTGCCTTTCTGATCTGGAGATCAAGGGGCTGCCTGCTTTCACACATTCCTAGAACAGAGACTGTCAAGGAGACCAAAACTGGTGGGTTTTGGAGTCTGCCATTTGATAATTACAATGAGTATATGACCTAATGCTATTAATTTAATGAGCAAAAGGATTCTCTCTTTCTTGAGTTTATTAGTCAGTAATAAATTATATAGATTATTGCTTTCAGGAGGATGAAAGAACAAAATTCCACATACCTTATGGACTAGTTAAATACATCTTTATCATCTGTTGTGAAACACTAAATTTGCCTCTTTTTCCATCAGCTTTGTCTGGCAAAATCTGTAGAACTACCAGACACAAACAAATCCTGCTTTTTTTCTGCATGAAATGACCTTACCTGTTTCAGTGGACCTTTTCGTGACCTTAAGTGTAATGCTAGGACTTAAGTTCTACTGCAGAAAATGAAGTTTTCCCTGCCCAGATCCTGCTGTAGAATATGGGTGCAAAATGCAATCAGACTCTATTACAAAAAGCCTTTCTGTGCACAGCAGACATTTTCTGGAGTATTATCTCAAGTGGCTGAGTCACATTCTTATCACATACTGTGGTGTAAGTATTCTGCAAGAGGCACTGTGTAGGCAGTAGTCCGCTGGAATACTTTGCGATGTGTATGTTTCATATGCTGGTTATTTCCATAATCCTGCAGAAAAGCTCTCCTGGTCATTTCACATGGTTTGCCAAATTTTATAGCTAGCTTGAATACTAACAGTAAACTGGATTTATTGTATTTCTTGTTATTCAAAAATATTATTTAACAGATTGAGTGCTTGAATAATAATCATATTCTTCTCCTCTGCTCAGATTCATGCTTTCATTAAGAGGTCTGAAGCGGAGGAGGTGGATTTTGCGGGGTGGCTTTGTTCAACCATAGGCCTTAACCAACCAAGTACACCCACGCATGCTGCTGGAGTCTGAATATGGAAGAGCGAATCCTGTACTGTACATCTGTTAACAACAATGCTATTTTGGTCCTATTTCCTCAGCTTGTACCTGTTCAAACATGTATTTCACCTCTTAAGGAAGAATGTCTTTATAGCATGTGCCAAATGGTTTTAAACTTTGTCATAAACTAATTGGTATTGTATTGGATTACATTTGTTTACTGACCAAAATGTAAGATGTTTAAGTTACAGTGCTTGCTGATTTTCAGTGATTATGGATATTCTTTCTTAATGAAAATATCACTGGGGGTGTTTACCCCCAGCTTGTTTGAACTTTATCAAGATTCTTTGTAAATCACTGGTACTTCAATCATGCTTACCTAATCTCCCATGCAAAAAGGGTTAGGGATGCTCCAAAACTCTCTGTCGAGCATGCTTTTGCTGCTGCCAAACTGTATCTGAAAGTTAGGCCTAATGGTTCTACTTTTGCTGTTGTTTAGAGATCTCTCTTTCCAGGTAAAGAAGGCAAGAACTCTGCATTTCTTGGAATGTACAGGGCAATATTCTAATTGTAGACTTGTTCATATTTCTATATTTATTTTTAAAACATATCATCATACTTGGATTTAGTGATGTATGTCTTTCTAATTGATTTTTTTAAAGTTAGTTCTTGGGAGTGTCCTACAGAATCAAGACAAAGATCCAGGCAATTTGCTTTCTTTTAACCTAAAGATTCATGACAACTGTGTTTAGTGTCTAAAGTGTATGAAGATCCTCTATTGTTTTATTCTCTCAGATGTTTAGCAATGGATTCTCTTAATAAATATATTATGAAGTAAATTCTTGAAGCTTTTTTTAAAACTCAACAACTTAGCCTTCATCTGAAGTCATTGCTGTGTGACACACCCCTTTTCCATATATTTTTTTTCCACAACCATGCACCTGCTTAGTTCCAAGAGGTACAAGATTGCATATGTAAAATGATGATGTGTGAAATGGGGCTGGAGTCAGTTGCTGTTGCAGGGTATTTATACTCTGTCTACCGGGTTTCTGTGGAATGTCTGAGGGAAGCCTGACTGCAGTGGTTCTGTCTGTGTAGTGCTCACACAACTTGTACAGCATGTGCTGCTGCTCAGTTCAGTGCTGTCACCCCCTGGGTGGGGTGTGACAGGTGTTTTCTGAGGGCAAACTCCTGTAAAACACAGGAACCTCGTGATCTACCCAGCTCGAGGGAGGACCTGCTTGCCTGCATCTGTCAGTAACTGAGAGTGATTGTACTACACTCACTTCTTTGGGTTACTTTTCTTCAGAAGTTCAGCTTCTGTCAGCTCCGGGGCAAGCCAATTGCTGTTGTTGTATGACAGAACAGGGAAAGGTGGGAACAGCTACGTGTCCTCAGCACCAAGTCTTGCTCTCTTAACGGCTGTGCTGAGCAGCACTATGAAAAGTTCAGCTCTTTGAAAGGATGTTTTGGACAAGGAAAAGTCTCAAGTTCTTTCCTGAAAGGAATCCCAATCAGTCTAGACATGAACTTCCACTCGGCCGATGGTATCAAGTATCAGAGAGAGGGATAGGATAGCCCTCAACCCAGCAATGGTAGGAAATGACTGACTGACAGGTCCAAGGCTTCCTTCAGCTTGTCCTCACTTGAATGTGACTGTTGGTAGTAGTGACAAGGCAGTGTAGGATTTAATTTAAAATCTGTCCTGAGCTTTGTGTATGAATTATACATGCTAAGACAGAGAAAAACTACAATAGTACCTTTTTTAAAAAGATATGCAGTATATGAACAGCAACTTTTGAGAGATTTAACTCCCATTTTACTTGTTTGTGTTACAGACAGCAGTAATTTGAATACTGCAAACACAGTTATATGTACTAGGACACTGGGAAAAGTACTTTATTGCAACATGCAATAGAACTGGTCTATTTTTATCTGAAAGCAAAGGACTTGTTCACAAAAGGCAGCAGGAAGTATATCCATGAAAACTACTCTGGACCATGCTGGGGGAAAGTAACATTTTCAGCTGTCAAAATTACCCTTTTGGAGCTGAAACATGCAAAGAAAAGAGTCTGGTTTCTGGGCTCCTTACAAACCAGCTCTTCACACACATACTTTCAAAGAATTATTTGACACGCAAAGCTGTAACATTTTTGGCTCAGACACTTAGGGTTTGGTTGGTTGGTGGTTTGTTCCCCCCGCCCCATTGGCCTTGGGGAAAGCTTTGCTAAATCTCCTGCAGTCATGTTCTAAGCTTCTTCACTAAGACATCCACGATTCTCAAAAAACAGTTAGTCTTTAGTACAGGATGAAGCTACATTTACCTTCCAACATTCAGTTTCTGTCACTACAAATGAAGTAAAAGCCAAACAATCTCTCCTTAAACAGTGGCTGGAACACATTGGAGGTGGAATTGTGTTCTGACTGCAGCCAGGACACGGGACACTTTTCAAGTTCCATTCCTGCTCCTAAAAGTAAATTATTCTATTTTTCTCCAAGTGATGCCAGAGCACCTTTAGATACTACCTGTGCAATGAACAAGCCTGGGTCTAACTGACTATTTTCTTAGTAAGACAGTTGACAAAGCGACTGAGTTAGTTAGAATATTACTTTTATTGTCTGGTTTTAGTCAGCTTAACAGAGTTTGGGTTTCTGTGCTTTAAAACAAGTCTTTAAGAACTCATAAAATAACCAGCTGTACCACACAGTGTCTGTGCTTCACAAGGAGAAAGAACATATTGTCTATCAGCAAGCGCTGCACTAGCTTGTTACCATACCAGTAAAGAAATTGTGGAGGGGACTTCACATCACTTTCTGTTTTATAACAAAGTTCTTTCTTAAACTCCTCATACACCTCCTTGAAGCTCACATGAAAGCAGAAAGTGGACTTGCACTGATTTATGAAGTTACTGTGAGGGAAAAAGAAAATAACACTAATTTAAAAATACCAGTTCCTTATTACAAGTAACAGGGACCAATTCTTCTTCTTTGTGGACAAATAAAAGGCTAATTGGCTGCTACTCTGAAAGAGCAAGAAGTAGAAAATACTTCACTGTTACAGTCAGACTGACAGTACTTAAGATCAGCAGGAGTTAGACAGAGAAAGAGGTCACCTCGTCACCGCACTCAGAATTAGGGTGATGGTGCAGTACCTGCTTCTCCCAGTGTAAGAACACCGACATCTCTATCACATTCATAGGGAGCGTAAGTCCAGTTTTCCATGTAACTGAGAACAGAGCAGCTGAAAGCCTGGAGACAGTCCTGGACACACCTTTTCTCACTGCGTGTCTTAAAATGCCCAGTTTAAGCAAATGAGGTTATAATATAATCATTGGTTCAGCAACCAGCCTCCATGGCCTGGTTTTATTTTTCAGCATCAGGAAATAAGAACAGATGAATTATTGCTTATAGTGTACATGTTAAATTAGTCTGACTTGATTAATGACTTCTCCCATCTGCATATAAAGATGTAGTAAGCTACATTAGGTTTTAAATGTGGAATGGATTATGCTACATATTTGTGCAGCAAACTTTCATTATTTTAAGATTTAAGTCAGGATGTGCCAAGCTTGTGAGACTCGTGTTCAAGTGTAACTTCCCCAGACTCCAAGAGTCTGGCATATAATATAGTTCATATCCCTATGCAGGACAAAATGAAAACCAGTTGGTGAATTTTTCATGAATGGAGAAGAAATTCCTGAGCCTGTGTTAAAAACCTTCTCTTTTTTTTCTCTCAAGAATCAGATTCCTCCTCTTCTTCCTCCTCCTCCTCTTCACGATCTTGAAGACTTAGGTGTAATTCAGTTTGATTGATAGCAGCCTCGTTGTCCATCTGCCCAAGAGTCTGTCACAATAAAAGAGTTAATCTTGCTAATTATCAAAACCAGCAGCGATACTGAATGCTTCTCAAACCACTATTAAAACTGCGCAGTCACGGCGTCTTTCAGAAATCTCAGTCCTAGAACTGCCAACTGCAAGAGCCCATCACAGTGATGAGCACCAGTTCTCCATAGAGGAGTTTCAACTCGTTCAGGCTGACCGTGTATTCAGTAAAAGGTACAGATGGTATCTGCGCCTCCATCCCCTACAATCAGTTGCTAAACCAGCTTGTCATAGTTAAAGAGTATTAGACGCAACGTTTAATAAACGGCGAACTGAAGCTAAGCCAATACACAGCAGGTATTTCCCTACCTCCCTGGAAACGACACGCTGCTTTCAGGGATGCGTAAAGGCAAAAACCTGGAAACATAAACCAGCTGCAAGCCAGACAGATTTTACCGCTGAGCCTTTCAGTTCATGAGGAGCATAAACAAGGTCAACATTAAGAACTCTAAATAAAAACCACCCACAGAAACACCTACAGCCACTCGCATCAACGCAGCTCCCCTCTCCCCGCCGCTCCCGCCGCCACACCCCATCACAGGGGCAGCCAGCCCCTCTCTTTCCAGCAGGCAAGGACCCCCCTTACTTCGCGAGTCTCCTCTGCAGCAGCTGAAGAAGAGACTGTAGCGTCCTCCTCTCTGGACCGGATCATAGACTGCAGCGCCAGCTCTTCCACCTGCAAGCAAGGGAACACGGAAGCCTTTGCAGTGATTACTTCTTGGGCTCCATTTAAAGCATTTTAAAATTAAAAAGTATTTTTGAACAATCAACAGCAAAGCTCTTAAAACCTGTTTCACCCCTCTTCAGCTTCAATGCACAGCAGGACGCCGACGACCCCCGCACCGGAGCTTAGCGGTTACGCGGTGTCGGCATTAAAAAGCCCCGGAGGCCATCGCGAAGAAGCCGGAGCCCTCCGAGCCGCGGCCAGGCGGCAGCTCGCCGCTCGTTCACAACTCGAGAGCGTTAAAACGAGAAAATGAGAAGGGAAGGCGGGCCGGGCCCTGCCGCTGCCCACGGCCGCGCTCCCGCACCCGGCCGCTCCCTCCCTCCGTCCGTCCGTCCGTCCGTCCCGCGGAGCCGCCCTGAGGAGGGAGACCGGGCCGGCACCCGCCAACACCCCCCCCCCACCTCGGACCTTGAGGCGGGTGAGCTGCTCGTGCAGCGCCGCCTTCACCCGCAGCAGCGTCTCCTCCTCCTTGCGCAGCTCCTGCAGGCGGCTCAGCATCCTCGGCCGCGCGGCCTCGGCCCCCCGCGGGCGGGAAGCGGGGTGCGGCAGCGCCCCCTGCCGCGCGGGAGGAGGCGCCGCAGCCGGCGGGGAGGGCCCCCCCTCCGCCTGACGTCACGCCGCCGCCATTTGCTCGTTTCCGGGCAGCAGCTGCCACCCCGCGGCCGCTTGTCGTCACGTCCCTTAGGGGTAAATACCACCTCCGGCAGCCTTTAAGAAAAAAAAAAAAAAAAAAAAAAAAAAAAAAAAAAAAAAAAAAAAAC
>JAVKLA010000002.1:21607109-21659754 GCA_034782735.1 Sagittarius serpentarius
AAAAAGGCTGCAAAGACCACCCTCCCCCTCCTTTTTTTTTTTTTACTCTTCTTTATAAAGAGTTTCCATTTAAAAACCTGCTCAAAAGTGCACAACCGCGTCGGAAAAAAATAGGACAGTATTTCTCTGTTCCAACAGAATTTATTACTCTTAAATGCAGAGCACACTTTTCTGAGCTCAAATGAAGTATTGCACGGGGTTTACGCTTCAGCCTTGGCCTTTGCAGGGGTCTTGGCTGCAGTCTCTGCCCTGGGCTCTGCCGGGGCCTTGGCCGTGAGCTTGGCCTTGGCTTTCTTCTCTTCCTTAAGTTTATGCTAAAAAAGACAAAAAAAGACCATCAAGCATAGAATCTGAAGTACTAAAACCACTTTCAGCTGTTGCCGGCTTCCATGCCCACTCACGTTTTGCGCATGGCGCAGAATGGTGTTGCGTCGCATCGTTTTGGCATAGGGGTTCAACTTGATCATGATTCTCAGATTCTTCAGTGGGTTCTTCTTCAGGACTCTACGGCGAATCTTCTTCCTGAAAGGAACAGACATGTATCACAACCTCATTTCACAATTCAAGTTCTGCTAAATTTTCCCTGAAATTTGGGGAACCGCAATTCCTAGGATTTATACCCAGAAGCTAAAGGAATCCCAGCCCTATCCAACATCCCAACGCAGAGATTCCCAATCTACTGAAGAGACTGCACTTCACATTCATTAGAGAAAAATTATTACTTTGGAGCGCGCAGCGCCTTCTGGATTTCCTGGCTTCTCATGATTCTTCCAATGTCCGTATTGGTCATCTTATGCATTGGCAGGCTGTGGAACAAACGTTCATAGTGTAAGCTGGATGATAAAACCATGGCGAGTTCAATGAAAAGAGGCGTTTGGCCAAAAGTACTAGTATTTGTTTTCCACCTCTGAAGGGAAGAGGGAAGGGGCTGCTCTCCCAAGCCTCTTTCACCCCGTTCACTTCTCCCTGACGCTGGCTGTGCTTACTTATAGTCACTCTTCAGCGTGGCAGCTTTGCGCCAGGTGCCATACAAATCATCCAGCTTGCGGAAGGCGCTTTCCGTCCAAATGCAGAAACGCCCAACGTGGCCGCCGGGAGCAAGCCTCAGCAGGTTCAGCTTGTTCACGTCAAGAAGAGTAATTCCTAGAGAAGAAAACAGACAAACCGATCCCTTTGATTGGTAATTAAAATCAAGGAGCAATAAACAAGACGAGAGAGTACGCCGTAACAGAGAGGGGCTTGTTAGCTTTTATACCACAGAGTTACATACACCTAATGTAGGAAAATCTATTAAATTTTAAAAAATAATAACCAGCCTTTTTCCAGCAACAGACCTGACCGCCTCATCTTTCAATGCAGTTTTGTAACAGTTTTGTAACAGCTGTAACGTTTGCCATGAACATCCTCAACATCACCAAAACAGAGATTCTTAGAAAGAATGCATTAGCTACTCCAGCAAGTCAGAACTTCCACAAAATCATGTGTTTCAGAAACACGGACCAACGAAGTGGAATCTCATCATTCTAGGCAGCCTCCTGACAAGAGTAAGCGTGCCCCAAGCTGAAGTTACCTGGGATATTCCGGAAAGCTCTAATGATACCGTTGTCCTCGTTGTAGATGATGCAGGGTCCCCTGCGCTGGATGCGACGGCGATTCCTCATTTTACCTTTTCCAGCCCGCATACGCTGGGAGGCATAAACCTATATAAAAACAAAACTTGTGAATATTCAAAATAGTCCAAATCCCACTGGTAAGATGCAAGAAAACAGCTTTAGTCAGAACTTCACAATCATCACTGCTTGTCTGAAACACGGACCAGTGAGAAGTTAATCATTCTTAAGAGCCCCCCCCCCCCCAAGAGCTATTAACATTAAGCAACACTGAAATGAAGATAACTAAATACAGAGTAAAGCAGCGTAGTAAGAAACGTACTTTGCTTAAACTTTTTTACAGTTTCTTGCAATTTTGTTAGCAAGGGATTTCTAGCAGCACCCAAATCAAAACAGAACTATTTGGAGTTCCTACTGTAACAGAGTCAAATTACCTGGGTTTCTCTTTTCAGAACATTCCTGCAGCAACTCACCTTTTTGATGTCATTCCAAGCTTTAAGCTTCTTAAGAAGGAGAACAGCTTCCTTGGTTTTCTTGTAGCTCTCAACTTTGTCCTCAACAACCAGAGGAAGTTCTGGAATCTCCTCAATGCGGTGGCCTAGTGAGGATGTTACAAGACACTGAGTTACCCACCGATCTTGGCTGTACACATTTCTCAGAGTTACTGCCTTGTATATTCAGAAATGATACAAAATGATATAAACAGTAGAAACTAAATTCATCATCTCATATTCAGGCATAGTAAGAGAACAAGTCTTACCAGTCTGCCTCAGACACCACTTTCTGCAGCTGAGTAAATATTAAGCAAGTCTTTGGCTTCCACTAACAGAAATCAAACTGAACTGCCATGCGATTCAAAAACTGATTTCGGTTTCCATAAACTGCACAGACAAGATCCCCATCAGCAATACACACAAAAGCGCCTCAGCATCACCGAACTTCCAACACCGCGTAACTGAAAGTACCTTCCCGAGTTGTACGTAACAAGAATACCCCCCTGCTGATGAACGGATGCCTCTTCAACTCTTTAAAGGAGAATTTAGTTATCCACAAAGAACATTTCCAGGAATCACATAGTAACCAATACTGCTCAGGCAACATAAAACCTCAGGCAAACATTTCCAGAGACAGAACTCCCACCTTTAGACATGACCAGTGCTGGAAGAGCGGATGCTGCCAGAGCGGAACAGATGGCATAACGCTTTTGAGTTGTATTCACTCTACGGTGCCAGCGTCGCCAAGTCTTGGTTGGGGCAAACATGCGGCCTCCACGACACATCTATGCATCTACAGTTAAGAACAACCTTTTTGACGCTGCTTTTTCTAGTGTGACTCTCTAATCCTTGCTCAGCGTTAGCTGTTCGTCAACCATCTGTACCAGCATGCTGACAGCAGGCAACTGTCACTGAGCACAGAGTAAGACGCAAATTACGACATCATGGCAAGACAGCACGTATCATGAGGTTCAGGATATCCACCACTTTTGCAGTGGGAGGGGAATCAGTAGAAGCTGCTGTTCATTAAAGCAAGTCTGAATTTGCATCCAGAAGGTTCTAATCACATTATATATTTCCCAAACCTGGTGGTCCACATCACTGTAGGTAGCCACTACCTCACACAGAAGATTCCATTTCACATTTAGATACTTAAAAATAATTCTTCTGCCTGATGAGTTCAGTGCACCCGACGCAAGTGGCAGCTATGAAAGGATACGTTTCCAAAGGCACCTTGGCCAGAGCGGTGAGTTCCACCACCTCGTACTCGAGGAATACGAGCAACGGCTCTCCCAGTACCCCAAGATTCGGCACTGGTCTGATGACCTGGAACAGAAAGATTTTAATTCAGACAGTGACAACACTGCAATTTTCCCGAAGTCACAGATAATGCCGAATTCAAGAGCACCAATCAGAACTTCCACTGTTATCATGTGTTTCAGAAACACGGACCAATGAAGTGGAATCTCATCATTTCAGCAAAACAAATCCTGATCAGGTAAATTAACTTACGACATTAAGGACCTGCTTAGGTTGGAATCAAGTACATTAACATACTCATTTCTAAGCTTGATCCTCAATTTGGAGGTCTGAATTGGCACTTCTGTTCCTCATGGGTTAAAATGTTTACGTGAGACACCATCAGAAATAAACTTGAAAAATGCATGTTCCTTGCACAAATTTCTTGGGAAGCAGAAGGTATCTGCACCTACAAGCTTCTGAAGCAACTCTAACAAATGCCCATTTGCATAGGTTTCTTCTTGGCAAATGCCTCGGGTAAGTCTCATGTGGTCAACACGGAGCAGGGATTATAGAGCACACTTTTTCATCACAGTTTTGCACCTGATAGGCTTTCAGACATTTTGTGTTCTTCTTGCAAATAATGTAAATTCCACTTGAGAACCGAGGCGCCACAATACTTTCAGTAATACACGTTTCAGGTAAGACCCCACAGTACTCCAAAATTTTTAAAACACCTTGCTGTTCTTCTCAATAATAAGAAAGTGGTATTTCATACAATTCAAAAATCAAATTGTTAACAACCCAGAACAGTGGCCTTGCCTTCTATACAGAATCCCACTGAACAGCGCTTCTCATTTCAATTCTAAATTTGTTTCCATTTTAGCCCACCTATATTAAAGTCAAAAGCACTTCTGTCCGTTTTGTGGCCTAGCCATACCTGCGAGTTCACTGACAGCATAAGGCTGCCTGTTGTTCTTCCGCAAATTGGTGTGAACGAAGTTCACAACGTCGGGGCGAATGGGAGCCTTGAACACAGCAGGCAAGGTGACATTTTTGCCTGATGCTTCCCCCTTCTCAGAGTAGACGGATATCAACGGTCGAGCGCAAGCCTGAAAAAAAGAAAAACTTTTAAGCACAAGTAAAGTAAATTGACAGCATTCAAATTCTTCACATATTGCTCAGAATGAAGGGGTCTTCAGTTCAACAGTGCCAGCATGCTGACAGCAGGCAACTGTCACTGAACACTGGATAAGACGCAAATTACATCATCACAGCAATAATCTTCACTTAAAAACAGTGCTCCACAGCACAATCCACATTCAGAAAACTATACCTGAGGTTTGAAATTCAATAGATTTCCAAGTTATCTGGGGAAAATTGATCTAGAATTAAATCTCTGGGCTTTTTAGTAACACCTTCTAAACTACCTCCCATCTACTATTAAAAAAGCCGACATAAAACCCACCTGTATTTCTTTAAGCTTGTAATTTAGATTATGTTTAACAGTCGAAATGCTATAACCAACTTCTCAAATACAATATAGAGACTCACAATGACTATAAGCAATCACACTTAGCATTGGAGTGAATTTTTTTTATAAAGTCAGGGCCCTCTGAACAAACCCTGGTGTCTCAAAATTTGTGAGGTGGAAAATCCAACTGCTAGCAGCACCAGCTTCCTTTCAAAAAGCTGAAAAGATGTTCAATAATAGCTTTCCAGTCTGAACAGCACCCTTAAAAAAAGAATCTTTTGGCATTATACTGTATTTGCTATTAATTAATTGCTCACAGCAATAGTACAGGCAAAGCATCTTACTTCCCTTTCCCATCCACAATTCGTTTCAGAGGTATTAAAAATACTACAAAGCTCAAAACTAAGCAGCTAATCGCAACGAAAGCGCTATCTGTGTATCTAACGCTGGTTACTAGCAAGGCACTGACCCCCGGAGTTAGTTCAAACACCCCAACACAAGCAAGAAACAAACTTGATCAGAGTGAAGGAACCAGAACACAATCTGAATTGTATGAACAAGAAAAGTTGTTCATTGGCAACCTGGTTCCAGACCAAGGCCTCTTAAAGCCCGTTTTGGAATAACAAAAATCGGTTAGGAAAACAAAAACCAAACCAAACCGGAACGGATTTCACAGAAACCATTCTTTTCTTTCTACGTGGGCTCAAAACTTTCCGTGTGTCTTTATTTTGCTTTAGAGAAATACGCAATAAAAATAAAAAAGTCCTGCCAGAAGGCGATGCGGGCCCTATTTACCACACTGCACGAGAAAAGGGGGTCCAGCAGACCAAGCCAAGCTTTCGGCAGAAACCCTCCCACACCCCTGCAGCCCGGCCCGGCCTTCCCACACGGGCTCCACGCGGCAGGCCGAGCGCTGAGGACTCCAAAATGGCGGCCGGCCGCCCCACGCCTCCAGTCCTCGGGCTGCCCGCGGCACGCCCCTGCCCGCCAGGCCTAGCTCCCACCAGCCTAGACCCACTACCCGCCCCGGACCACCGGCGGCCCCAGCCCCTCTCGGCCCCACGCACTCCCGCGGCCCGCTCCTGACCATGGTGGTGATGGTGGCGGCGGCGGAGCGTCTCGTGCTCCCGCTCCTCTCCGCCGCAGCCCCGACCGGAAAAGGAAGGACTCGTTACTCTTCCCTCACTATGAGCGACCTCCTTCCGCACCCTGCCCGCCGCCTTCTGCCACACCAGCCGGTCGGCTCCTGACCCCAGCCCCGGCCCGAGCCCCTTCGCCTACGCCGCGACGCGCGGCGCCAAGCCCCCTCCCTCCGGGCGCCTGAGTTGCGCTCAGTCGCCTCCTAAACCGGGGGACTCTTTTCTGGCGGAGGGATTCGGCGTGACGAATCACCCAGTGTCACAGAAATTATAAAATTTTTGAGGCTTTTTTTTTTTTTTCTACGGGGAGGCGTGTAGCGCGAATAAATATGAATAAAACGCACTCCTGGAGTGGGGGAAAGAATAATTTTTTTGTCTTCCTTGGCCGCACCGCCCCGGATGTAACGCCGGCGGGTCGGGGTCGGGCGCGGCGCGCGCGGTTCGGTTGCGGCGGGCGGGCAGCGATGGCCGCGGAGCGGCGGCGGCGGGCGGCTGCCGAGCTGTATGGCCGCCTCCTCCGGTGGGTCTCGGCCCTCCGCCGTGCGCGGGACGGTGTCTGCCTTGAGGGGCCGCTCTGCTGAGGGAGGCGGCTGGCTGGGGCGCGCGTGCCGAGTGGGGCCCCAGCTTGTGGGGAGGCTGCTGGGGCTCTGCTCGTAGGGCTGTGTTGTTTTTGTTGACACAGTTAAGCTTACTGTTTAACGGGGAATGCAGAGGAAAAAACCTTACGTACCATAACGTTTTCTTCTCTCTCAGAATATATGAAGAAGGAAGGGAAGGTATCCCCGAACATCCGTATCTCTTTGAGGTAAATATATATGTGAAAATACAGTCATGTAACCTGAGTCTGTATGTTTAAAACGCTCAGGCATTGATCAACAGCTGAGATATGTGCGGGGATATCACGTAAAAGGGAAAGTTTACCTCAGCAATACCTCTTTAGGATCTGCCTTCACCTCAGGACGGAGAAGACGACCCGGGTACCAGCATGCCGCCCTCCCGCGGCCAGCACCAGCCTTCACTTCCCCGCTCATTCCTGTATCCCGCCTGATTTTTTGCACCTTTTATCAGTTAAAGTTGTTTAAAATGATTGTAACGGTCAAGTACAGGCGCGAGTGTTATGGGGCGGAGGTTGTGCAAAGGGCAGAAGGTGGGTGAGATGGTGTGTGGGTGCTGGGAGGGGAGGAAAGAGCTGCCACAGCAGCTGCGCTCGGGTAGTAATTTTCGTGGTTCAGAGTTGCAGCTTCTGATGGCACATGTTTTATCTAAGTACTTTTATGGGGAGTGGGATATCTGTATGAAAGCAGCAGTTGCTTCTAACGGCTTTTGGAACAGCGGAATGGTTGGAAAATCTAATGCTGTTTAGTTGTACTAATCTTGGGATTTATATAAGTTGATATAAGTTGATATATTGATATATTGTTAATAGTTCGACAACAAAATCAGGTGATTATTTAAATATACAGTAATATGAAAAACGGACAAGATGTGAAAAATCAAGCAATACTTCTCTGTGGGTATGGAAAAACTAAATAAAGAATGATATTCCTTTATTCTCAAGAACAGGCTTGAGTTATTTAATGTCTCCAAACATTGTTTAGATCTTTCATGAGACATTCAGAGAAGTGATCAACTGATACTTAATGTTACTTTAAATGAGTATTCTCCATCTCAAGGATATCTAGTGACTGCAGTTGCTGCTTGACAACAATGATCCCTCATATCTCAGATTGTTTGAAGTTTTGTTCATCGCACTGACCTTCAGTTTCTCATAGAATCAACCTGTTAGAGATTAAATTTGCTATGTTGGTTAGTTGAAAGTTGTTCTATTTTCACAGTTGATTTGATGTCACTTGTGGCATGCAGTAACTGTTCTGAAGTAAGAAAGCCTTAGATTCATGAATGGTTGCAGTAGGGTTGAAAACCAGTTTGTGGAATAAGTTAATTTTGCAGTTTCTGGTATAAAAAATTGCTGAAATGCAGCATTTTTATGTAGTGTATTAAAAAGTTTTTTTTTTTTTTTTCCCCAGACTGATGTAGAGATCTGTTTGATTGGTGGTAGTTGCAAAAGTCCCATTGAAAGATTTTGGAATGGCAACAACATGATATATATTTTGCAGAAAGCAGTAAGTATATATGTTAGTTAATTTTAAAAATGTAATCTGGACTTTTGGATTCCCATTAAATATTTTCACAAACCTTGCATTTTTTGACTTACCTGTGCATTTCTCTTAAAGAGGCACAATGAAGAAAGTGACCCAATGGAAGAATCAAAACCAGATGATGCTATTTATGCCCCTGAGCTTTTACCAAAGGAGAGTCCTAGACCAGTGGCTCTTTCTGTCAGGAGAGCAAAGTAAGTGTCAAAGGTCTGCCTCCCCTTTTGATGCAATTTTCTTTTGGAACTTTTGTCTTTCTTCCTAATACTCAGCACCTGTATTATTTTCAGTCCCCCAAAATTAAATTAATCATTAGTGAGGAGATATGACCATTTTTCATCCTGCAAAATGGCCTCCCCTGGCTAAAAGCGTTCCTAACAAAGTAGCTAAAGTCAAGGTACTGGAAAAGCTCGTGTGAGCTGTGCCATTAGGTTAATGGGACTGTCTGGGTGTAGGTGAGCAAAGAAAGCATACTAAGACTTCGGTGCTTTTTTTTTGTAAGTCTTCTGTTTAAAAAAAAAGTCTGATTGGGGTCTTTGGCTGTTATTAAAATACCAAGGCATGGTACCAGAACATGGTGACCAGTTTAACTTATGCTTTTAACATGCTTAAAATGTAAAATTCGATTATGCTTTTAGAATCTTTAGCCTAAATTAAGATATTATATTACATGTATTCTCAGTTACAATATCTTACTTCCTCCTTTGTGACTTCATTATTCTACCTGTAAAAAGAAGATTATAATACTGCATTCTTTTTGTAAAATGATTTGATGTCTGCTAACAAAGCATGGTAGATCGGAGTTAAGTTTTATGTAAGGGATAGGTTTAGCTCTACTTGCTGGCCTCTGATTTTTTTTTTTCCTGTTCATACTTCTAGGCAGTTGATTTCCTTATATACAATGGTACAAAATCCAAACATGACCCACTTGAAGATAAGTGAACTGGTTGTGCTTCCTCCCCTCTGGATAAGGTGTGACAGTTCTGATCCTGAACATACTTGTTGGCTTGGAGCTGAGCCCCTCAAAGCTGGAAACAAAATCACAGGGATCAATTTTTATATGGTTACATGTGATGGTAAGGTTATAATGTTACACATAAAATTGAATGAGGAAGGCTTAAAAATGTGGGAATATTGATGCAGTGAAGCTGTCTTTGTCCTTTGTGTGATGTTGGCTTGGTACTGCTCTATATTCCTTGTTTTAAAAAACAAGAGGAAAAAAAAAAGAGAGAAAAGATGTTTTTAACCCATGCTGTGTGGGGGAAATAACTTTTTAATATACTTAATGCGGCAGTATCTGTGCAGGCCTACCTTCACTCAGGTGCAGTAAGTTAGCAAATTGGAATTGCTACCATTCAACTCCTTATACAAGCACTGACTCTTACTATACATTTATATGTTAACACCAGCTCTTATTATCAATAGGACAAATGCAAGAAGAATGCCTGCTTTCTAAAGGACAACATGAGTCATACTTGATCAAATGGAGTATTTGAGAATTAATTTTAAGTGCCAAATTTGAATTGTGTTAAATGTTTTTTTGATTCTTACTTTTTTCCTTTCCTAGGTCCTACAGCTGATAAAACATATTTTGCAAACCTGGAAGAGCTCAAAACGGCACATAAGATGAAGCACCATTCATCGATTGTAGGTTTTTACGGTCTGTTGTGTCTCCAATCTGAGTTTAAAAACTGTGTTTTGGATTTATGCTACTGGTTTTGGGAAGCTTTATAAATTCTATTTAGAAACTCATCTTAGTGTGATTCTGTAGTATAATAGTCCCTTTTGAAGTAACATTTGAGTTCCCTATGTTGTAATGCATTTGTCTGATATTAGCCCTTTTTTGTGTGTGTGGAATGCTTTTAAAATTATTCACTCAGTATTGTGGTGGTTTTGGTTTTTGGTGAGGTTTTTTTGTTAAAATACGTTCATTCTAGGTGGTGACAAAAGGATTTGCTCAGTATGAACTTATTAGAGCTGCTGCGATAGAGGACACAATTGTAGAATCTGAAAGCAATATATATGTTGATATTACATGGAACACTGTAGATAAGATTTTGGAGACACCCCCACTAATTTCAGCTGCCACACTGGTAAGTCAAGAAGGGAAAAGCAAACAAACCCAAACTCTTTCCACGCGTTACTCATGAGTAGTGTAAAGGATAGAAAATAAGTTTGACTCTTGACATTTGTGTTTATTGTTCTTTATATAAGCAACACAATGTGTTCATAATCTAAATTACAAATTATGCTAATATGCATTTCACTAATGAAAATTTTAGGGCACTTGATTTCTAAAGTTTGAAACTGACATAAACTACTGGAACTTTCAGAATATTACACTGGAGTCCGGGGACCCCAGAAGTCCTGTATATCAGCTATATAGAGAACTACAGTTTCTCCTTGTAAGTATAAATGAGGAATTCCAGTTTCAGATTGACACGGAATGGTGATTTTATGTGTTAATAATTTACTCTATTTAAAACTTCATCAGATGTCTCAAAGATAACTTTAAGCTTTTATTTTAGAATAAACTTGGAGTCCAGTTTTAGGAATCTTGAATACAAGGGTGACAACAACTCATGAACACCAAAGCAAGGAAATTCAAGAAGTTTCTAAATTCATGGTTAGCTGTACAGAGAGAAATGTATGATTCTTGGAGAAGTAAACTACATTTTGAAGTATGACACATGCAGAACCTCAAACAAGAACTGATTGGTGTTTTTTTGATTTTCATACTGCCTTTAGGCTTTGGCCGAAGGTTTGAAGACAGGTGTGACTGAGTGGCCTGAGCCATTAGAGTCTGAATCAGCTGTTGAACTGGTCCAGGAATTTCTGACTGGTAATTGCTGCTTGTTACATGGGGAGAGAGGGATGTCACATTTCACAGAAATAAAAGGAAATTCCACATACAATTTTTAAAGTATTTGGATTAGAGATGTTACTTTCTATGCTGTAACCACCTGCAGAAAGTAGTTAGATTAGTCAGCACATCTGTCATTTTTCTTTGTCCTAATACCTTGTATAAAAGTAATAACTGTTTCTTTATAAAATGACACAATATGTTTAAAAAGCAGTTGAGAGTTCTGAATGCGTCTTTCAAGTTACCTGACATGCACATGAACTTCTAAATGTGCTAAGGGTCCCTTTGGTGGTGGAAAACAATACTTTGATGACGTTAAAATGAAGCATCCAAAATTACTGATTCCTTCTGAAAACGGCTGTAAATAGTATGTGTCTTGTCAGAAGTTTAAGATACTAGAAAACAAATCTAAAAAGAGAATCAGATGTAGGAATGCACCAAGGGATTTTCAAATGCAGCTGTGCATTTTTTTCAGTATGTAGATAGAACTTGGACAAAAGACAAATCAGACAAAAACTCTGATAAATACACGTGGAAGAAAACCAGAGACACTTATTAGACCACCTGCTACCCTTACTGCCTCCACACTGGAACTTCACAAGGTCATACTTAGATAACAGAATGTAGTAAAGGTATATGGGGAAAATGTATAGCTTATAATAAAAAATATCAAGACATTATCTTTTCAGACTATATCCTTACTCAGTAAAAACTATTTTAAAATGGATAAATTTTGTCTGTTAGCCATCTGGTCAGTGTATTTGTTAATTATGATGTGTCTAGGGATTTATACAATTGGTTTGATGATTTTTTTTTGTAGCGGTGAAATTTATTTTTCTCCTCTCCTAGATTTAAAGAAGAAGCTGGATGGATACTGTATATCTGGAAGCAAGAATGAAACGGAGGTATATGCAATTTCCTACCGATTGCCTTGTCATCTTGTTTCCCTTATAACTATAGTTATTTCAAGTTTTGACTGTCTTGTATATTATTTATGTACATATGTAAATACATAGACATAAAGATGAAAGATAGATCTCTTGCTTTCTGTTTCTGCTGTGTAAAAATAATGGAAAAAGGCCTTACAGGCAAAATTAGGAATTCCATAGCTATACTCTAATAGGAAGTCCACTAATTTTTACCTTCAGAAACTTCCCTGGTTTTTTATTCCAAATGGTCTACCAGTGACCATTATACATATTTTTTATGTAAGTCGGTGGTGTGGAGCTATTTTGATTGGCTGCTTTCCCTTCCTTTTTCACTACCAAAAGCTTACAACTGTATAACTGTATTGTATCAACTGCAGTCGCACTTCCTTGCCTTAACCGTTGTCTGTCATCTCCTGAAGCTATCAATCTCATGATGTCGTAGTTTATTGCAGGAACTCTGACCTTTGCGCCATTGCATTCTATCATTAATTTGCTTTTCTTGCCTAATTTAATGATTTTGGGCCAATTTAACGGTATCAATTGGGTATCTGTCCTATTTATCTAGAGGTTTATGATATTCTAAAGCAATGGACAAATTCAAATTATAAAAATGTCTTTAGTTATAGTAACATTTTTCCCCTTTCAGCCCACAAGGAAAGGTTTGCATCTTTTTCCTATCGAGAGGGAAGTTGCATTTTGTTGACAAGCTAAAAATATAACGATTTCTGTATCAGCTAAACCAGAAGAATTCAGGATCAGGATAACAGGAAAATAGTTCTCTGCTCTGAGAATCTATGTATGTATTAATTTTGGCCTCCCAGGGCACTGCTTAGGTATACATACAGTTATTTAATCATCTATGATTTCAGTGTAGCGTAGGTCATCTTCTGAGTTAGTGCTTGCTGGACTGTGTTCTTGCTCTTTACCAATGCTCCATGCATTGTGCTGTTTTAAGGCGAAAAGGACCATCTTGAGCTAAGCAGTTGGTTTTTACTCGACAGTCTGGTTGAGTTTTACTTGGCTATGGTCAAAAGTCTTTCTGATAGTAGGCTTCGCTTCCTGGTCCAAAGCTAGCAATTATCCGGTGTGGTAATTCTGAAAAGAATTAGTCTCACTTTTAAATAAAAATAGGTTTCCAAATTACTATGCACTAGTAGTTTCTCTGCGGTAGTCTCCCTGGAAAAGGGGAAAAATCAGTGATGCACCCAATTCTGATCTCTGGAGAAAATTCTAATTCATAAGGCCTTTGAATCTTAGGCATGCTTTTTTACTCAAACAACCTTTTTCAGAAAATCAAATGTGACACAGCTGCAGTGGACAGTTCAATAAAATCAATCTTCAGTGAGCGAGGAGACCTGGATTTTGCTGAACAACTATGGTGCAAAATGAGAAGTAAGTGTATTGTGTTTTTTTGCCCCATCTGTTTTCCTTTAATTCTTCTGTTCTCTGTACCTATTATACTGTATTGCTTTCTCAGTGAAATGAATATAATTTCTCTGAGTTTTAACAACTGATCAGCTCTTAAGAAAATTATCAACAGGCTTTTTCTAGAAGAGCTAATTTTAGGTATGTAAGATGATGTAGTTTCTTACAATATATAAAGGTAGACCAACATCTAGCAGGAGATACTATATTTCATTTTATTTGATTGTTAAAGGTACTAAACAATCAGTAGTACTCGTCTGCTCTAAAACTGAAAACTATAAAAATTTTTGTCTTTCTAGACCTGAAGGACAATTTTTAATTTGATAAAGCTGCCTACAAACTTTATCATTCTTGTAATACTACTCACAGTCCTTCAGTAAAATACATTTTTATTTATTTATTACTGTTTTTTCAGATTACTAATTAACTTTTGTTAAGCTGATCCAGAGATTATAAAAACTGTTTTCTGTTTGAGGGGTGGAGTTATGCAACTTTTAAATCCCTTTCATTCCTATTAGTGCAACCACTGTTGCATTTGAATTGAAACTAGATGGCTAAAACGTACTGTGGTGACTGCAATATACCCTGCTTAAGGGCAGTATCAGCTGCACAATGTGTGGAGGCTTGTTTCTTGCTTAGGAAGCAGTTGGATAAATGGATGCTAATAGTTCGTATTCCGGATAGATGCTCTTCAGTCAAATTTAAAAAATGTGTGGAGTTTCAGTGTATATAGAGAGAATGTAGCCAAAATGTGTTATGTGACAATCTGCTTCTGCCATGTGCTGTTCTGTAACAGTCACATGCAGTTCAGTGGTCTCTTTGATCATTGTTTCTTTAGAATAACCCTTTTTAAAGTCATGATACGACAAACTTAACAAAAAGCAGTTCAATCTTTCATTTCAGCTATCACTCTTTAAATGAGGGGTTTCGTTCTTGCAAGTATGTGTTCACCTATTGTTATTGCTTTAACAGCTAGAGAGCCTGGATTGATAAATAAAATATTGCATCTTTTTTTCTTAAGGTGTCAGTTCCTATCAGGAGTTGATAGAGTGTTTCACACTGATCATAAAATCCCTGGAACGTGGTGAGATACAGCCGTGGGTATGTATTTGTATGTCACAATGAATGTTAAAATTTTGAGTTGTTTGAAGTAGAATATAGTTCTTGTAACTTAACTGCCCCTCATTTCTGTGCTGTAGTTTTTTAAATTACTTTCACATGTCACAGTTTGCCTCTGTTTCTATGGTGTTGTGCTTCTAAACAATGTTTGTTTTGTACACTCTTACATCACAAGAAAACTATTCTAATTTTTAGATTCATCAAGGGAGTAGCAGTTTGCTAAGTAAATTGATTCAACAGTCTTATCATGGAAAGATAGAGGTCGTTTCCCTCAGTGGTATCACTCCAATTCAAATGCTCTTGGAGATTGGTTTGGATAAGATGAAGAAGGATTATGTCAGTTTTTTCATAGGTAAGCGTGGTATCTGTTAATGTGATGAGAAATTCAAGAGACAAGGTATTCTGTGCAGAAAATAATGATGTTTTTGGTAACCTTGATCTCACTTCTGCTCCCATCTGCTGAAGTGCTCTTTCCAGCCTCCTTAGTAATTGTACTTTTCGATTGTGTATGGTTTCAAAATTCAAAAAACTAATTTGTTTCAAAATAACTATAGCTTGCATAACCGTGTATTTCTTTTTCAGTTTGGAAAAACCTTTAGGTTGAACTTCAAATAAAATAAATACCAGATTTATATAACTGTGGACTGTTTTCTTATCTGTTTGCTGTAGGTGAAAAAATAAGACCCTCATGGTCTTTCTGTCTTTTTCTCTATGGTCTACATGAGTTAAAAGGAAATCAGGCAAGAGTATTTATATGTAACAGCTGTGTTTGTACAGTCTGTAGTATTTAGATATTTTTGATTATTCTTATGTATATATTATACTGGAAACAAAAGCTAGGGTGGAAATATTTTTGTAAAATACACTTTTTTTTCTTGAAATCATTGTGGCTTTGTTTTCAGCATTATAACTTTATTTTCTTTCTGAACCTGTAGAAGGAGTTTGTGTTTTACCATTTTTGTTACCCACTTCCTTTTCCTTCATGTCATTTCTTAATTTCTTTTTTGCTTTGTAATCCTGGTTTCATTCTTTGTTTCATTTAGTTTTGTATTTTCGCTATTTGTAAACCTGCATGTTCCAAGGAGGAGCGTGGTTGTGTCAAAGTATGTGGCAGGTTTCTTCATTGTGCAGCCTTGGTGGTAAATAAAATGATGCCTCTACCATGCCACTTTAGTTTTTTTTTCTTGTTTTCTTGTAATCACGTCAATAAATAACATCACCATCCTATTGACTTTGCACTTTTCTTTGGCAGAATTCCCTGTTTGAGTACCTGAATGGTGCTTATATTTCATCTGACAGTGTGTAGTAAATTTTAATTTTTATTCCCCCCCCCCTTCATTTTACAGGCCAGGAACTTGCAACATTAACCTACTTGGTAAGGTGCCTTTTTTTTTTTTTTTTTTTTTTTTAATACCACTTAGCTGATGGTGGGATGCAAGTCATATCTTTCCTATAAGCTGAAAAACTGAATTGCAACTTATGAGGATGGAACAATATACTGCAGAAATGTCATTATATTGCTTCCTTATTCATATATTGTTTCCTAGGTATCTGATATGGGTCATTGTAAGGCAGGACAGTGAACCTTTGTTCATAATCTGATAGCATGGACCTTTGTTCTGACTCTGCTGGGCCATTAAAATTTTGGCTTCTCAAAAGAAGCAGGAAAATTATTTTAGTATACTGAGGATGTGTTGTGTGTCTGTAGAAACTGAGTGTCCAGTTAAGAGCAGAAACTGTTTGCTGTTCCAGGATTACTTCATTTCCACATCAGTAGATCTACAAGAACAAGTTCATCGTGTTCAAAAGCTTCACCATATGCTGGAAATAATGGTCAGCTGCACAGTCTTACTTCAATTTAAACATGAGAACCTCTTCCCTTTGACACAGTAATTATTTCATTTTTACTTCTTGTGCTTTAAATGACAATAACAAATAGATTCTCTTCGACAGTTGTAAAGAAACTCTCAAAAAAAAAAAAAAAAGGCAAGCAGCCCTCCTTTAATGTTCATGATAGCAAGACTGCAGAAGTAGCCGTTGGATCTTCCTGCTAAATTTTGCTTTGTGACTAAAATTGAAAACCAAAGGAAATCATAAAATCTGAAAGCGTAGTTAATTTTGCACAAGGTTTACGCAGTGTTGCACAAGCATTTCTCTAAACAAAGTTAGTAACTAGTTGATTCTTATTGTAGAATTTGCATGAAGTATTATAAGGAAAACCCTCTAAATGAGAAGCACGTGTTTCAACTGCCAATCAGACCAGCACTTGTCAAGAAATTCTATCAAAAGTAAGAGAAACGTCAATCTTTGCAGCACTAAAATTCAGATGTGACTGAACACCTGACTGAATTTTGACATTTTTTGATTATTCTGTTAGTGATCACCCAGAAGTATGGAAGGTGGACATAAGTAGTGGGCATGGACAGAAGGAGGTTAAAACAACATGGCAAGTTAGTACTAATCCTCCAGTTAAACATATGACATCAAACAATACAGGTAAGGGATGTTTGTGATGACATGAAATAATGAAAGTACACACTTCAAACAAATTCAGTTTTTGTACTGGGATCAGTGGATCTGAACTTTCTTACTTACATCTTCAGCAAAAGCGAAGCAATGTTTTGCCTTTCATTAAAAGGGTAAGATGGTATTTATATAGAACGTAAAAGACTTTCACAAAGTGGTGACTTTCTGCCTTCTCACCTTTGCTGATTTATGTTTTTAGTTAAAATGACAGAATAGTTGCAAATATGACATGACTGTTAAATATTCTACACAATATCTTATAACTTATTTCTAAAATCTTGGCCCGTGTATCTGAGAATGGGTTTGAAGGGAAATTTACTTGTTACTGAATGCTGGTCTCTAGTCAGAGAAGCAAGCAGGTGCTAAAGAGAGAAGACATGCCTTGCTGCAATCAAATGTAGAACAAGTGAAAAAGCATGAAGATGGGGAAGAATTAAACATGTACAGAATTAAACTGGTACAGAAATAATTTGCCTTTTTGGGGTGAAGTTTGATACAGGGTAATGCTTGGGTAAAGCTTTTCTGTCATTCTCAGGTTTTGTCATGCAGTGCTCCTTTCAGTAAAACCGAAGTTTTGAAACCAGTTCTTGAAGCTGCTGCATGAACTAATCTCTACAATTTCTCTAAGAATGGTGACTAATCACATCTTTTTCTTTTGTCTATGCAGGTCTCTCTTCTGATTCCACAGTTAATGGAAGCAGCGAAGAAAGAATGTATTTTATTACAATGGCTAAGTGCAGTCAGGTGCATTTTGCATAAATGCATGTTACTCTACAGGCAGGCACTTGAAAGGTACAGTAAAGGGGAAAGTTCAGTATTATCTGTGTTCCAACAGTATATTTAGAAACGCTCTGTGATTTGAAGAACAGGACATCTTACAGAGTTACTTGCTTTAGTGTGCTTGAAGCGTGACATACACAGCCATAATTCATCTGTATGTATCTAGTTTGTTTATAAATGTTGTGCAATGATGCATGTACAGTATAATTCTTTTGAAAATATAGTAGATATTTTTGTTCGTGTATTTACAAACATTCAATAAAGTTCTGCACTTCGGGGGTTTTAAATTCTATTTTTATTCATTAAGAATGCAAACAGACACTGTTCAAAGTGTGAATTATCTTAACCCAAAAAAGCAAGCAATATTATCATGTTTTCCTGGTGACATTTCATCATCCAGATATATTTGGAAAGCTGTTCATCCAGGGCATTGTGAACTTCTGACAGTTTGATTTTCTTTGTCCTTGTATTTATATTTTGGACTATTCTTGGATATACTTCTCTCTTCTCTTCAGATTAATTTTTTCCCCTCAATGCAAAGGGAATTATTTTAACAGTGTTGCCTTGAATACTTTTGCATAATTTAAAAAAAAAAAAGTTCAGTATAATTGGCTGGGCATAAACATTTAAATATGTTGGGATGATAGTTGCATATGTTCTTATGTTGATTAGATGGCATATGTAACGTTTTGGTAGTGTAATTTTAAACAGTTACATAGTGTAGTATATGCTGATTAAATAATTTGAAACAGAAACATTTTGCAAAAAAACCCTATAAACTATTGATAAGAATAAGTAAAACCCCAATATTCATGCTTTTTAAAAACTATAAATTTCTGTCGTTTCTGGTTTCTCCTCATTAATCTTTTTTCTTATCCCTTTCCTAATATTATATCTTAATAACTGAGTTTAATACTTAGCCTTTGAAGAGAAGCTAAGAACACAGTCCTTTTTTGGATTTATGTACTGCTACTCTGCATTCAGTATATGCACATGCAGTGTTGAAAATATAGTGCAAGCTAAATAGGAAACTTGTTTGTTGCTTTGCTTCAGAGGAATAATTTCAAGCACAATAGGAAGACAAACATGGCCATATTCTGGAACAAATTTTTTATAATCTTGTTCACTAAGTTGTTCCTACCTGCAGAAGAAGTGAATTTGAGGTAGAATATTGCATTCTGGAAGTGCTTGGATTACTTGTAATACACATTTCTGTGTGTAATATAAAGTCATAACTAATATAACAAAACAGTTGCATTTTATTTATTATGCAAAACGAAGATGAGTATAAGCATGCAATTTTAACTACGATTTCGAAGGTAGAATATTAGTAGGACAATACTGATGAGTATGCAGAGTGTGAAAACTGTAGGAAGAACAATCTCTGTCACCATTTCCATGTGAGTAATCAGGGAATCTAAAATTTGAGAAATGAGTAGTATGTAAGAAATGTAATCTTCTGGAGTATGCTAATTGTTAACTTAGAGTTAACATAGATTAAGGATTTTTTGAACATTTATTTTCTTAAATGTTGACATTGGCATAAACAGCAAACAAACAAGCAAACAAAATTCATCAGTCTGCAAAAGCTGGAGCAAATCCCTGACAGTTTTCCCTCTCTTTTTTTCTTTCTAAGGTAAATTTTTGAAGGTATGTCAGTGCTCAAAGGGCTGCAAAAATTGTGCTTGCTATGAATTAGCTTCAGTGCATTAGCAGTATTCTACTGTTCCTTTGATTTTTATTCCCCCCACCCCAAGGGAAGGGTAGAAAAGAAAATTGTCAAAGAGAAATCCTTGGGAAGCACTTTAGCCCTTTTATGATTGTTTTGTAGCTCTTTGAAAAATTAAATGGATTTTATTTTGTAGAATTTTACTCCACAGATAAGCCTCAAAGAGGTCAGTAAACACAGTTAATTCACATAGAACACATAACTCAGCAATTGAGGCTAAGCAGGATAAACTTAGGATGACTGCTTTGATGTTTTCTACCATGTGGAATTTATCTCGTCCTTATGAGACTTTATAATAGTTATTTTATCTTTCTCAAACGTTTCAGAAATCCACTGCGGTAGACTATTCTAGTTCAGGAATTACAAAAGGTCCTGCGTTACACTGGGAAGGTCTTAAGTGAGATGGATTAGGCTGGCAGTGTGGAAACTGCAGGCAAAGTCTGCTGTATTATGTATTCTTGAGCAGCTGCTGTAAGTCGTCCTGTTGTGAGCTTTGTTACCAGGAGTATGAAAGAGCAGAAACGTAGCTTAACACTACCTTAGGCTAGTACTTAGCCCAATCTTTTTATAGTTCCATTTTATGTAGAAGTCAAATATTTACAGAATTTCTTTCTGCATGGTTGTCTTGATTTGTCTGGGTTTGTTTTATGTTTGAAAGAGCATTTAGCACTTTTATTGTTTTAAGGAGAATACTGTCATCCCTAGCCTTAATTTTAAATTGTAACTCTTTCAGTTTGTGTATTCCATTAACACCCAAAGTTCATCCGTTAGCTACTGTGATTTTAGTTGGAAAGAGTAAATAAAGATATTTTTCTTTAGAGGCTTGTTGTATTTGAAAGCTGTTGTGTTTTCAGGGAGAAAATACCTTTCAGGACCAGGTAATAGTAGTAGTCAGAGAAATTAAAATCTGAAAGTTACATAATATGCTTTTATAAAACAAAACAGAAGACGCACAATTACCTGTAGCAAGGAGCTGGTGTGTGTTAGAACAAGTGTCCATGGCCTTCTGATACCAATTTTCCACCTGAGAAGGTTGACATGTAGCAGTTCTATTAGACTGTAATATTCTGTCTCATGCATAGCAGCTGCTTCTTTGTCCCTGAACATTTGTCCACTACAATTGACTTGAAACTATTTTATTCTGTCAACACATGATTTTCTGAAAGTTTCTTTGTATCTTTGTGACTTTTTTTTAATCGCGATATATTTCTTAGTTAATTGTTTAATAAAATTTTAAAAAACGCATAATATATTCATTATTATTTTCCAGTAAGGTAGCACGTATGTGTAATTTTCTGCCCGGAAATCTGACAGAGCACTGGTAACTTATGATTCAGAATTTTTGTTCACATCAGTAAGTCCAATTAGAGTTTGTGAAATGCTTTAGAAACAGTAACTGAGGCTGTTTCCACTTTCTCTGTCTCTGGAGGCCTGTGATTCAGTGTGATCTTTGCCCATATATTGAAGAAAAAGGAAAAAGAACAAAATTAGCAATTGACATCACCTCTCTTGGATTTGGGAATCCATTTGCGCTGATAATCTTTTTATAATAGTCAACAGATGCCTTTGGGTATCGTGGTTTGTTCTTGTTTTTAAAATCAATGTGATAAAATCCAAATCTTTCAGAGAAGCCTTTGTTCCATTCAAATTTATCCAGCAGTGACCAGGCAGTATAACCTTTGACATTAACACCATCGTTTAGAGCTGTAAACAGAATATAAATTATTCTGTTAAACTTGTTGCCAATGTTTGTTGTCCTTAAAATATGGTTCTGTAGGTGTGTTGTTTTATACCGGAATGAGATGGGGAGGTGGGGAGGAGGATGGAAAAATTGCAAATTATACAGTAATTTAGATCCTTTGAAAATGTTATTTTTTAGCTTAGAGGTACTAGAAATCTATAAGAATTGCAAGTGGGTGCAATTTCTCCTTTCTGAAAGGGGAAACTGATGATCTATTACAGTATTAAATCTCATGTAGGTTGCTCTGTTTATTAGCATCAGTACGTTTGGCTATGTTGTCATTTTTGTGAAAATTTATTAGTCTAGTTTGCTGTCCATTTTGAACTGTGAATATTTATTTCTCTATGATGTAAATTACAAGAGTAAAAAACAATCAGAAGGTGAAAACGCTCAAAAAGCTTATGCACTAAAAAGATGTTTTTAAAGTTACCTTTCAGTATTTCATTAATATATCCTTTCAGATACTCTATCCGCCATTCATCACACAGTTGAGTACACTGTAGCTTTTCAGAAACTCCATTCTCTGTCACATAAATGAGAGGGTTCCCATACTGTGTCTGCAAACAAAGAGATGTTTAGACCTGTTCATATAAACAAAGTCATCTTATTTTGACAGAACATGAGATTCTTAGTAAAATGCATTAAAAGCAATTTTCTAGATTTACTTAAAGTTACCTTTAGTAAGAAAAATGTATAACTAGGAATTCAAGTTCACTACAGTTTTTATTTTAAAATTACTGAATTCTATAGTTTTCTGAACTGAAATTAACGTGAGGTTTTTTGGCAAAGAAACTTCCCAGTAGGACAGGACTATATAGGTGTGAAACTGTTGAAAATCTAAAATAGTGTAAGTGGAGCTCTTGCAGCTCCTGCATGTAACCAGACAATTTTGCTTACTTCCTTTTAAAGATTTACTCTGTGATCACCTTAATGAAGTTGAGTAATCTTCTGAAACCCCAAGGCACAGAATATAACCATTTAGGTCCTGGAGCTGGCCATTTTGGGTCCACCAGTTCAGCCAAATCACGGTCAGTGTGATAACTGGACACTTGTAGAAAGGGAAAGCTCTTCTGTAGAACATAACGAGTAGTAAAATGACCTATTCCCAGGAAATCCGATGTGCCTTTAATATAGGTTTTCTCTTGCACTGAGAAAGTTGGTAATCTTGATGTCCCCAGGCCTTGCTGGGCACTCTTCCTACCTATCAAAATAATTATAGGAAACATACTTCTGAGGAGCACAGAAATTTGTTTTCTTTACCTCACCAACAATAAATACGGTTTTCTTGAACTTAATGTAGAGGACAGTTTAGTTTGATTGCTTTTTTAAGGTGAAATAATCTTTCATGCTTTTGGTTTGGAGAAGTAAGTTGGGTACAATACATGGAGAAGAGAGTGAATTAAAGTGGTTTTTTTTCCAGAGTGTGATAAATGTCAAAAGAATGCTTGGAAATGTAACATGAACAGAAGTGCTTTGCTGCTGGATACATTGCCTATCTTCTTCATTCTGTCAAACAAAGACAGTGGAAACCTGTAGAAATGCAAGCTTTAGTGATGAAAAACTGCTGGTTCTTTGTCCTTAGGTGGAAAACCCAGAAAAATACTTAACAACTCCCTGTCTTGGTTAGGCCACTAAAAATGGACTATGACTGAAAAGTGAGGTAGTTGCTTCCTTTCCAGTTTGGAGCCCTTGGCTGTGCAACTGTTGGGGTCAACAGCAGCTCAACTTTTGAGTTCTAGTATGTCCCCAGACTGCGCAGGAGCCTCGTCTCACCTGTGTCCTCATACTTGACTAAACTACGTGTTGGTCAGGGGCTCTTCCGTTGTAATATGCTGTGAGTGGGTAATTTATTCATGTTACAGTTGGTTACTGGGGCTTACCTACATAATTCTTCATAACTTCTGGATAGTCTCCTCTGTAAATTGGATTTGCAAACCATCCCAAATGAAACTGTATATATCTTTCAGCAGCATCTCTATCTGTTTGGCTGTGTGGATCAACAGGTTCACCCCAGCCACTAGTTAGGGAAATTCCAACCATACCTTAAAACACAAAGTGAAAGTTCTGCAGTTTATGCATAATCTTTAAGCCCTCGTTATACATAGAAGCATAATTACAGAATGAATCCTTATTACCTTGCTGCGCACTACGCCATGTGTTATTGTAAGAGTGCCATACCTTCGCATGAGTCTGTAAGTTAAAAAAAAAAAAATCATATGCACACTTTAATCTGTTATGCCACAGTCAGTATAGAAAACTAGTGAAGATCAAGAGCAGTTTTTGCACTAAGGTGTGTCCTCAAAATATCACATAATTTCTTTTATGTATATTGTGGAAGCTTTCCTTTCATATAAGATGTCAAAAACCATTTATGCAAGATTCCTTCCCTAAATTCCAGGAGGTCCCCATGAAGGTGATATGCAGCATTCAGTATAGTGTTCTGTCTAGTGTCTTCAGTCTTTGGATGTCTTTGCCTAATTTATTCAGGCAAGTGAAAGTTTATTTTTATGAGAGCTAGCCTTACTGAAGCCACTTGCAAAATCCATGTTCATTCCAACAGGTCAGGGTTTTACTCCTTGTTTCTAGAGTAACGGGTATTTTCTTATTCAGCCAGTTTGAAACATAGTGTAAAAGAGAGGCTTGAATTTAAGGAAAAATTTAAGTTGTTGCAAGAGTGTCACATCAAGCACCTAGCGTTTTATCCTGCACCTGAATATGCATTGGTGGTTTAAAACCAGGTGATAATTTTGGTGTGCTAGTTGGAAAAGACATCATTGCAAAGCTATATTTCTGTTTAAAGAGCAGAATCAAAAAACCTTAGTCGTCTAAAAATTCTTAATTCACACATAATTTAAAGCACAATTTTAGTTTTACTTTAATTATATGGTGAGCTGCTTTGTATGCTCCGCATCCACCGAGCTTCAGTCCTGGTGCATGTTCTCCTGTTTCATAACCCTTTTCGGCAACTGCCTACAAATATACATAGAATTAGTTACTCTCTGAACAGCAGAGCTAATGAATTTGCTGCCGTCCTATGGAGTTAGATCCTCTGCTCTTCTGCATGGTCTGTCTCTCTCTCAATCTCTTGATTGTCTCCAGTCCCCTTTTTCTTCCCCTCCCCTTGGCTCACATCTACTACCCCACTGCTTGGTTGATAATACGCTGTGGCGTGTTGGAAACAATGGGTTGGGGATGAGCGTTAGTGGACTGACTGGCCAGCTTGCTGTTCCCTGATAAAATGCAGGAAGGGCAAGTGATAACTGCCTTTCTGATTTCTGTGCCTCTCTCTTCTCCAGCTGATGATTTTTCAAAACATCACTGGAATTTCATGCCTTAAAACTCTGCCCTTGTGCAGAATCTGGCCACTGAGATTTTGGGGCACAAAGATTAATGGCACAAGTCTCTCCCTCTCCCCCTCCAATTTTTAACCTACTTCCCTGTAGTATCACTTCCACAGAATTTTGGGAACAGAACTCTGTAATGGGAGTGAGTGGAAAGAAAGCATTGATAACTTACCCAAGGATTACTAAAAGTAATCCAGTGTTTCACACGATCGCCAAACTTCTCAAAACACAGATTTGCATAATCATTAAAATAATTTATCATGCTTATATTTTGCCAGCCACCATACTTTTCTTGGAGAACCTTCATAAATAAGAATTTCAAGAATCAAAAATGTTATTTAAAGTTCAGCTGCCCATTAATAAAGACTTGTTATATTTTAGTAGCTCAGAAGGAGATTTTTCCGAAGCTTCAATGTATATAAACTACAATGTATATAAAATGCAAATGAATAGAAAATAATTGTAAGGATACTTAAAAGCACGCAGGCATCTTTAAGCATTTTTCTAAAGTATGCATAGTCATTAAACTTAGAAATAAATTTCTTATCAGAAGCATTTATATTAGACATCTCACTAATTTAAATATTGTCTAACCTGTGGAAGATCCCAGTGGTAGAGGCTCACAATAGGGATAATATTGTTTTCCAGAAGGCTATTAATTGTATCATTGTAGAACTGTATTCCCTTCTCATTCAATTGCTCTGCTGATGAAATGCAGAGACAAGAAATCACCTGGATTGTTTTTCAAATAACTGGAAGAATAGAAATCTAAAAATTTTAACCAAGGAATTTTACATTACGGTGGTGGGTGTACTGTAACGGATATCTAATGGTTAAATTGTTCTGCAGACAAAGAGACAGAAACCTATTTAACAGTAATGTTAAACAACTATGGTATACTCATGAGTAAAAATTACTTGGTTACTAATACTGGTAAGAATATGGTGAAATTGTTACGCTTACTTTTGATGCCAGTGGGCATAATCCGAGGCCATGAGATAGAGAATAGATAGTGGTTAACTTTCAGCTCTTTCAGTAACTGAATGTCATCCTGTGAAGAGAAAATCCAATTAACATATCTCAAATCCAAATAACTCTTCAGTTACTCATCTGTCTTAAATAGTACTGAATGCAGAAAATCTATAGAAGAGTTGCACAAAAGAGGATTCCATCAGTTATTTTCTGCATTTGCTTTGAGATGATGGCTCTTTCTACTTGTCTGTTTCCTTTTAAACCATTTTTTTTTCCTTCCAAAGAAGTCCTGTAATGTTTTGTATTAAGAGCTATGGAAACTGAATGTTTTCACCATCAAATAGAGGACAGAAAAATGAGTTGAGGTATTCTGCAACACAGTTATATTTATGTCAGATTTTGTAATGGGCGTGTTTTAAAAAATAATGTAAGCCTGTAAATCTTGGCTTCAAACATTTCAGCTTAGGCACAAAAACATGATTACGCAGGCTTTCATCTACTGTCTCATTCTGGAGTTAGCACAAAAAGTAAATTCGGTATAAATACATGTTCTTTGTCTAAGAAATTGTACATCTTCAATTTTAAATTAAATTAGCAGTTGATGGTACATGAGCCAATGCAAAGAGAATTCTGCTGATGAAAGCAAATAGAGAAAGTGCTTTTATATGAAAAGGACCATGTAACTGAACACATACAGGCAAGTTTTAGAAAGTATCTCAAAATACAAGCCCACAGTAGTGAGTAAATGTTGAAATGCTATCATTTACGCCTGAATCCTCTCTGAAAAATAGGTCCTGTGATCATTGTGTCAATCTGTTCTGATACAAGAGCCCAGTGAGCCTCAGAGTTCCAACCTCTCTGTGGGTTTTTATTTAGCTATTCTTTCAAGCTTTTACTTGTTTGACAGAGATCAAATGAAATCTCTCCTGCATTTTCCCATTTTAGGATAGTAAGACATAATTAGTTTCTTTCCTCTTAGTTCTTGCTGAGACCTCTAGTTCTCCCTTGGATTTCATATACATGGAAAAACCTCAGTGGAATATAACTTTTATCCAATAAGTTGGAATTCCAGTTATGTAATATTGGCTTATCACAGTCATTTGGATTCTTCTTGCTGTATATCAGTCTTTCCTCCAGGACAGTAATTCTAAAATTGTTTTTGATAGTTTTAAGCTTGGAAACATATTGCTAATAGAGCTGCATTGATTATTTATGTTATCTGTTCAAAAAAATGGAACATTCAGACTGAATTTTAAAGCATCTGATGGTTTTATTGTTTTTAAAATAGACATAGAAAACCTTTAAAGCTGCTCAAATGCATGAAAAAAGATGTTAATTTTATTCAAAGCTCAAATGTATTCATTGTAGTTGTTCTAATTACTTATTTAGTCTTCCCCAAAAATCTAGACTATTTATTTGGACACAAAAATCCTGAAAAACTGAGATGTATTTGGGAAATACTGTGGTGTTACTGATTCTATGAGATTATTAGGAAAGAAGATGTTGCTGAATTAATTAAGAATACCATCCCTTGGCTTCCTAAGTTAAATGAGCCTATAGAGCAACTAAAGCATTTCATCTTTGGTGTTATTTCAAAATGGAAAATCAGTATCACGAAATGGCTCCAGAACGTTTCTAGAGGGATAGTTCCTCTTTAATGATACCTTAACTTTGTAGTAGCCATCACATGTTGAATCCCCCGTTTCATTTCTAAACACTTTCCCTTTCTTGTGAGTAAAAGCGTCCCAGATACTTGGTCCTTTCCCATCCTTGTCCCAGGCCCCTTCAGTCTGGTATGCAGAACTTCCAACACCCCATAAAAAACCTAAAGGTAAAAAGAAGTGAGTTATGATTTAAACATTTTCCTGCAAACTGGTCTTCATACTAAATTTTCATATGAGAAAGTAATTGATACACCTTCACAGCTGCGTAGCTTGGTGTGAAATGTGCATGATTACATGCCTACTGAACAAGAGGCCAATGTTTTCTACGTGAAGCTTTATCGGTGCATAAAAAGGGACTGTCTGAAAATGTGGTATAGACTAATGGTATCCTTTTCTGGTGCACTGAAAAAGGAATCTAATTCTTTCATATATTAAACCTTGTTACTATTATTTTACAGTGATGAGGCAGTGCTTTGATAGCATGGCAGAAATGTCTTAATGTAAGAAAAAATCAGGTTCCCACATCATTTCTGCCTGCTAGTTTTTATGGGGTTTTTAGCGATTACAAGTTTAGCTGTTGTTATGTAAAATATATAGAAAGATTCTGGATTATTTTCTTAGTATTATACAAAAGGACATGATTAATCCATTTCATAAGCTACTTAAAAACTTGCGCATGAAAACAAATCAGTGTCTGTATCTTTATAGTTTTAATTTTAGTTGAAGGAAATGGTGCGAGTGTGTATAAATACATGCTGAAGAAAGGACAAGGTTTCATAACACAGTACTGAAGAGTGAATTAGATGATACTTAACAGCTTGAAACAAACCCAGCACAATTATTTCACTCACATTCACTTCTTAAGTTAGCTGCATAAAAAAGGATATTTTTAGTTTATAATTCTTCATTAGTTGTAGATAATTTATGAAAAAGGAGAAGAGTTCTCAGATGTGATTTATTATAGTGTGCATCTCATTCAATCGCAGACAGGAAAGAGAGATCTGGATATGAAATATTAACCTATTAGCATTTACTCTGAGTTTACTGTTTTAAGTAACTGTTTGAAGTGCAGGGTTATGTGAATCCTTATATTTCCAGGGCTAGGTGCAGAAGATGATATTAAGTATGCCTTCTGCAAGAGCCTGAATTTCTGTTTCTGCCATTTCCCTGGAAGGACAAGGAAAACCTTTTAGTAGCTTTCTTGTGCAAACACACAAGTAGATCTAGAGCATTATAAACCCCGCAATCAGTTGTAGTTCAAAAGTACCAGCTGGGAAAGTGCCGTAATAGAAAGAGCCAGGATTATTCTTTGTCCACTGGAAATCCTCAGCTGTATTCAGCCGTATTATCAGCACAAGCATATACCATATTCTCAAAATGTAAGTCTTCATCGCTGTTAATTTCATCACTGCAAAGTGTCGTCTGCAAGTTCCCACCTGATAAAACAGAAGAGCATTGTCAAGTATTGCTGCTCTACAAAGTAGGCTTAGAGTGATCAAAAGGGAAAAGCTTATTTTTTCTGTTGAATGGGTATGATTTTCATTGAAGGCTAAAAACAGTGCTTGGGCTCAGTGCAAGATGCAGTTAAGCTTCTGGCAGGGTGATGAGAGACGAACGAATTGCAAAATTATAACTATTAGAAGCGCTCCCTGCATATTTTCCATAATATTACTCATCGCTCTTCTTAAAGTCCCTTTGTTGGTAGCTATTTTGTTCTGGATTTCAAACTGTCCCACCAGTGTCAGTAAATAAAACCCAGCAAACAATGATTCTGAGTGGGAGCAAGAAATAAAAGTGAGTATGGTGCTAGCATCTTGCCACCTAAATAGGTAATGGAAACAAACCTTGTGCAAGTTGAAAAGGAAAATTAATACTTGTAATTGTTGGCGTTTTAATAATTGCAGCTTTTATCTTGATGATGTCCCTTTTATCCAGTTCCAGCATCAATTTAAAATGCTGCTATGTATGCACTATATTTTTAACTCCTAGATCAGGTTAAACTGCTGGTGGGATGACCAATTTTAACTGTTTTAAATGAAGTTTCAGACAGGTTTTGTAGAACGGCACTATTTTCCCAAAATGTAGACAGTTCCCAAAAGATCTCTTTTACATTACCAAGCCACTATTGGTGAATTTGAAGATGGGGTTAGAAAGTGAGAAAATGTAGAACAAATATCTTATTAAAAATATTCATGTTTTGCATTGGAGCATTGTATAAAAAGGAAATACATCTGGAACTTTGAAAAGCAAACTGGGATTATAGGACTGGACATGTACATTAAGCCAATCAGTTGGACTGCTTATGTGCGACAGAGCATTTAACAGCCTTAGGGGTCAGTCCCAAGAGCAGGTAAATGAAGGTGTGAAAATACCATGTCCTTGCCTGCTTGTACAAAACCAGCCTTGCTGCAGTCCTCCTGCAACGTGCAAGAAGGGAACTGCATTTTATACGGCGTCTCTTCTCATCAGCTCCTCTTGCACAGCCCTGGGGCAGGTGACAGAATGAGGGTGGAAGAACCACCTTCAGAATCAGGTGAACTGTGGTGAGCCTGCTCCTTCACCTTCTCTGTCGGGAGATGTCAGTAATGGGAGACACTGGCTAAACAGAACCAAGCAACAGTTTATTTCTGACTTGCTTTTTACCATGATTTTGTAGCCTCTGTCTCCTGCATGGAAAAATTCAGGACCTGCGGCAAAGCCTGGTGGCAATCTTTGCGTTGGCTTCCCTGGGCTCTATGTAGATCAATCCTCTAGTGATCTGTGATACCAGATCCAAACAGCCTGTGTAATACCTGCATTGCTTGCAGTTCAGGTCCTGACCAAAATAAAAAACCAAGTTTGGCTAAAACCAAAAGGTGAAGGAACCACTTTTCGAAACATGTAATTAATGTATGACTTCAGAGACCTCTCACTCTTCTGCGCTTATTAAAGAGCATGCCATATCTCCTAATTAATGCAGGAACTGCATAGCTGATTTGGGAAAATGTATCTGCTTCAACTTCAAAGGCCTTTAGCCTCGAATTAAAAGAATCTTCACCTCTGCATTTCTAATGTGAATGTGTAGCTTGCAAGGGTGGGGGGAAGCAGACTACAACTGTTTAAAAAAATCACAGGGTCTAAATACTCTAGAATATAAATAAATATAAAAGGTTGCAAATACACTTTTTTAATTTAGACATTGACAGTCAAAACTAGCTCTTCAGCCTAGTCAGTAAGTTAGTTTAAAATCAGTGTTCCCCTTCACATTCTTGTTAGCAATAACTGACAGGCGAAAAGAAGCAAGGAGAATAGAAAATGTGTTCTGCAAGGTATATAATCGGTTTCTGTAGCTGAGGCATTAACCCTATGGGAATAGGACCGTATGCTTTTGCAGTAGTGCTGATACTTCTGTTCCAAAGTTAGAGCATAGCTTTAATAACATTTTAGGGTGTTTATTGCGGTTTTAGACATTTGTAACTATCTGAACTATATTTTGGGTAATTCATTTGGAGCTAGGAATAACAGCTGAATCAAAATCAGTACTTTTTTCGCTCTTTGAACTGGTAACTGTATTAGAAATTATTTCAGTATTTCAAGAATTGGTCAAGCACAAGAAACACATTTTTAAACAAACATGATTTTATAACACCCTGTATTGAAGAAAATAGTCTTATTTTATGCACAGTTCATTGTGGAATATTCTGTCAATTAATTTTCTTTTGAAATGAATACATGCTTTTTGGAACTCTTCATTGCTCTATTTTTCTGACACCTACCTTTACAAATACAGTAGAAGAAACAGCTATTGGAATAGTGCAAAAGGTTCATCAAGTTTAGACTGTAAGGCTGGTACTGTAAAACACCCTTTTGACTCTCTTGTTCTCCAGCAGCTATATTACCTTCTACCCTGATTATAGATTGAGTTATTTTAATTTTCCCCCATTTCTGGCTTACCTGGTGTTCTTCGCAATGGATGTGTCCCAACTGGGAGATTCCTCTGAACTGCCAGAAATTTACCAGGGCATTCAGAATAAATTTACTTTCACGGAATAATTGCATAGAATTAATCCAGCTGTCACAAAAACTCGGGAGAAACATCTAGTTGAAAACAGCATTTTGTTCACTTACAGCCAGAACAAAAAAGAACAATCCTTTTGTATTCACAGTCAATGCTGCAGGAAAAGGTTTAGCTTAACCATACGAATCTTTTAGCAATGAGGTATTTTCCTTTGTAAGCAAAATTAGCTTTGCGAGTGATCTATACTTTCATACATAATTGCACTTGGTCTTCAATAGGGTATTTGTAGACATTTTTCTCTTGATGCACATGTCTGTATCCTAGATGGTATTTGGCAGGGAGATCTCACAGGGAGATTTTGTGAGGCCAAGGGTTTATTTTTACGTGGCATAATTTTGAATCAGATATTCAGGACGCAGTCTTGAAAAATAATATGCTTTTTCTTTCCTCTTGTTTCTAGAGGAATTCCTTATGGTGATGTCTTTGTGGAAGAAACAACTCTCCCAGTCTTGGAGGTCAGCTGTTCAGCTTGAGCTATAGCTGTTCATTTTTTTAGTTCTGTGAGTTATCATTCAGTTCCCCCTCATAGACAGTATGTATTGAAAAGACTACGAAACGAGCAAACCCGTTGCTAGGGCTTGCTGGGCTGAAAACGTGGTTTCAGACATTGCTGCTCACCTCGCTTTCAGGAATGAAAAGCCGTTCTCTGCTGAGAGAGAAAGAAATGAGCCTCCCAAGAGTAGCAGTGAAGATAACTACTGCTCCTGCACGGGAAGCCTGAGCTGGGACTGAGAATGCTGCAGAGGGAGGCTTTGGACAACACTGATAAAAAAAGATCTGTGAACCTTTCACCACCCACCCTACGGAAAAGGAGTCTTGTAGGGGAAGCAGGAAAAGCACCAGCTCTGTTGGCTCTAGGTAGTTGGGTGATTTTCTCCCTGCTGCAGTGCACCCACATAGGTGCCTGGCACTTGGGCCTTCTGTGGGTGGGTGACCCATGACCATGGAACCTGCTATCCTATGCCTTTGAAGCTGTACAGTTTATAAGCCAATTCCCATTTGTTTATGTAGCTACTTGGTTTTGTCTCTTTTTTTTTTTTTTTTTTAAAGCAGTACTAGTGCCCTCTCGTGGTCAATTTAGTGAAAGAGCATTAACATTAAAAATGCTGCCTGGTAGAGTAAAGTAAGTAACAACGTTGTGGTTCATATACTGCGTGTGATCTCAGAACTGAAAAAGTGCATGGAAACTATAGGGGGAATATCGGCAGGAGCTCCTTGTTCATCCATGCAGGTCTCTTGTTACGCTTGCTTGACTTCCTGCTCATCAGGACGGACCACTTTCAAGCATGGAGGAGGTGATCCTTGAAAATCAACTAGCTCATGCCCTTTGTGATTTATGTTGCACCTAAATGGCAGTATTGTATACGTAGGTCAGCCTACTGCAGATGAGTTTGGTGCTTAAGGCACATTTTTAAGTACTTGCTGTACATTTGGCATGCTTTATCTCCTGCAGAACTGGGTAGGGCAGTGTACAAGAGTCACCGCAGTGCTGTATGATGCTAGAGTTGTGATGAGTAAGGGTGTGCATTAGTCATTCCTTGTTAAATCACAATTGCACCTAAAAAACACACAGAAAACAAAGGCTTTGGTGTGCCAGGAGAGAGACTATGATGGTTCAGAGAACTGAGAGTGGAAGCAAAGACAGATCACCCCTCTTTGTGGATGAGAAGCTGAGGCCCAGGGGGATTGGACAGAAATTGCACAGGGAGTTTGTATCAAGCTAGGAACTGAACTCAGATCTCTTGGCTCTCTGCCCAGTGCCATACGTGCAAGCCAGTCTGCTGCTTTAGGGACTAGCTCATGCATCACTAAAGTAATTTGGTGAATTGTCACTGACTTCAGTGGTCAGAAGGAGCAAGTCCTCGGTGTGCATGAAAACATCATTCTTTCAAACTACATTTCACATGGGCTTCTAGAAACATGATACTGTTCCTCTCTGTAAGTTGTGCTTACATGGATTTTCGTCTCTTAACATAATCTTTTTCTGTGATGTTGTTTCCCAGCTTCCTGCATAAAAGCCCAACTTTACCAAAAAAACACCCAACATGAGATACTTACATTGCTACAGCTTGGTCATTTTTTCCTCTTGTTTCGTCTTGGAAAAATTTTATTAGCAGCAGTTTTTAAAATGTGCCAGAAACACATCAAGGCTATAAATCTTCTATTTTGTTTTACTGGTAAAAAGAATGTTTAAAAAAATGTACTCAGTAGAGTCCATCCAAAAATGCCCAATGACTGCAGTGAAATAACCTGGAAAGTAGGTTATGCAACTGGCTTACTACAGTGGGTTGTGAAGTCAGGGGAAAACCATGACTGACTCTCAGTTTACAGTTTGTCTGCTGTTCACTTGTCTACAGCCTGGATTGGATCTTCATCCATAAATGAAGTAGATATTTATGTATTGTCTTGATGTGGAATACTACGTGACTATATCCAGAAACTTTGGCACAAAACCCACTATCTTAAACCAACTGATACTTATCTTCCCACTTTATTTTCTATGCTACACTTTGTGTTGCAAAACCTCTTATCTCCAGATAGACAAGCAGAGATGGAGTCACCCCTGACAGCAGATACCATAAAACTGGTATTTATTTGATTTTTGCTTTTTGCCTTTATGTTTTGCCTAGGCTGATGAAAAAGTAGAAGCTGTCTTTCCTGATTCCCTGGCAGCTGTTCAGACAACTAGACCAAATCGTCCTCGTATAATTATAAGCTATCTCCCTAGCTTCCTGGTTCTTCATTCTTCCAAGTTGCACTCCCTTTCCAACCTTGAATAGGCCTTTTCTGTCTCAGAGAGAAAAATCCTTTCTTATTACACAGTGACCAGAAAAACACGTAATTTTTCCAGTGTGTGGTCTACTGCAACTGCCCTGAGATACTGGAGATTTTTCAAAATCAAAACAAAACCCACTTACAATTGTTCCTGGAACAAGAACACTTGTATAACTGTACTTGTACTTTTCTTTGTTACAAAATGACTTTCGTTGCATTGTTAGCTGTTTTTGGAAACTTTTTGTCTAACGCTCAACTGTACTAATGGCCTGGACTTGCTTTTCAGAGAAAAATAGAAAATTGGAAATAATTGAAATGAGGATGCCTTGCTTTACAATCAGTCATGCTGCTTTGACTTGAAGCAGTTGGGGGAATATAGTTGTTAACAGAGAAGATGTTTGGAACTTTTTCTTATGACCAAGTGCATTCTAAAGGCAGAAAGGAGTGTTTGCAAATGTGGGAGATGCATTTTATTGCCTATAAAAAGAGATTAAGGACACTGAAGACTCATTCTACTCTAAAAACCCTGGTTTTGAACTTGCATATATACACCAGGGTTGCCCATTAACTTTAGAATAAAGATTACCAAATTTTCTATGCTTAGAGCCATTTTTATTTCTTACATAAATGCTTTTAGCCAGACTGATGTGGTCACGTTTGCACAACTCTGCCCTTTACCCAATGAACTCTGGTGGACCTGACCTTGTTATATGCCTTTTCACCAGCTCTCTATGCCATCAACCGACCTGGTCTGCTGACAAGTCTGCCTTCCCTTGGGCTACCAGGAGGATTGACACCCCTTCCAGGGCATCTGGAATGCAATGCGCTGATAACATTGGCTGCCACCGTTAGCAGAATTTTACTGTGCAACTGCTTTGTACCCAGTTTGACAGAGGTACCTCTGCTGGCCTCCCACTGTGGGGGATACCAATCTTTCTGTATCCCAGGAAATCTGTGGGCAGCCTCTGAAGACAGTCTCCATCTTAAGAAAACCTCCAGAAGTCTGGAAGATCGTGGGTTTGAACTGTGATCCCTGCGATCAAGATAGGTAACTCTGAAATTTACACATTTACTCAGCAGTTCCTACACGTAGGAAAGCTAGTGCTATGCCCACTGAGCCACTGAAGAGCTGTTATACTAACCACTGGTTTTACTGGGGTAATTTTTTGAAAAACTCTAATATTTGAGAATCTGCCATCTTTGTTTTGTAAAGAAAGATTGTAAAGCTCGGCAAGAATAGGGTAAATCTGCAGAATCATTTCTAGTTGTACTAAAAGCTCAAATTTTAATGGTGTCATTTTCAAATAAGCTCCTAAATTGTGTATTCTTAATAATGTTTCTTGGTGCATGTAGAGAGGTGCAGACACTTCCTCCTTTTGTGGAACGCTGTTCTCCCAAATAGTCAAAACTCAGGAGACTTTGCACTGATGTAGTCAAAGGTGCATATTGGATTTTGAATGCCCAAGCTCAGTGGATGGTTGAAAATCCCAACCATGATAAATAATAAATGACAGATGTTACAGATACTCCTGGGTGCAATGAAAAAGGTCACAGGAGTTTGCTTCTAAAAATCAATTTTAATTTATCTTTTCCTGCTGACAGCTTCATGCTAAGAGTTGGTCTCCATTTGATGTGAACACTGAGAAGCTGCTGCAGGCTACCACTGATTGGAATTTACTTGCATTAGTCTAATTGCATGCTCTACCATCATCTGTTTGCAATCACAAAGAGGAAGCTTCTGAAGCTTGGGAATGAGAGAAAATGAAGTGTCTTGACAACTACAAAACATGGAGAATGCTTTTGGAGGTTTTCCCATCACTGTTTGTGAGTATGAACCAAAAGGGACAGCTGTATTTTTTTTCCATGTCCACCTTTACACTGCACCCATGACATAAATAAATATAACAACTAGGAAGAGTGATAATTAATGAAGGTCTCCAAGCACTATAAACTGATAATGAGCAAGAGTTTATGAAGTGTTTTGGAAGAGGCTGAATTAGTTCATTATTGAATTAGTTGAATTAGCTCATTACTAAAATCATACAATTGTTCTTTCTATGGATATTTAACAGCTTACGAAACACTGAAATTCAGTGCCTCTGGCTGTCCCATTTAACTACCAGTTTTAAAACACACTCCTTGGGCATTTTATCTTTAATGCTGCCCTAGAAGGTATGACATTAGTCCTTTTCTCATGCAGCCAGCAAACACAAATTGTAAGGAAGCGGACAGATAAAGCACCTTAATAACTGAAGACACTGAGACTAGTTTCGCTTCTGTTCAGGTCTAGAGGTTTTGGCTGGAGAGAAAAGTCGAGAGCCTTGCAGAGCCTTTAGCTGTACTCCACCAAGAGGCAGCATTGCACAGCACTGGAGGAGCTTGGGGAGAGTCAGGGGAGCGCCAGGCTGACCTGAGCCTTGGTCCCTCAGTCCCTTCACCTGTGAAATGGTTGCAAAGCTGATCACCACCCACTCTGCAGACCACTTTGAAAAATGCTAATAAAAAGTGCCGCACAGGGTACCAGTGAGCTGGAAATCTGTTATTTATGGATGAACTACTAATAGCAGTTCAGCAGTAAGGATCTGTCTCTTTCTGCCTGGCCAGCTCATGCAGAGAAGAGCAGCAGAGGAATGCAAAAAGCACTCTGCAGCCTCAGGATAGCTGTCAATGGGACTGGAGTGTCAGGTCTGCGAGGGAAAGGGAGACTTTACTCACATGAGCACAGCCTGAGAGAACTGCTTTCTAAACTGCCAGGCTCCTTATTTCCTAGGTAAACTTTCAAACTTCATGGGGAAAGTGTGAAGATGAACTAGGATAATCTCAATTCTTGTACAGTGGAGTGAGCTCTTACAGTGACAGTTGTTTGGCGGTATGGCCTGGTACTTCTTGTAGCTTATTTGTTAAGACAAACAAACAAACAAAAAAACAGCAAAAAAAAAAAAAGCAATGGCTTTTACTTTTGCCTTTTCAGGGATAAATTTAAGAGATGAGGCCTTACTAGTACTCATGAGCAACTTCTGCTCAAGTAGAATACCAAGTGATGCCAATGGAGATTTAATGTATCCTTAAAGTGAAATATCTGCCCCAGTGCTTTGCTGTGTCATAGCCCCCTTATTGTTTTGGGGACTCATCTAAAGCTGACTAAGTTGGTAGAAAGTCTAGCTAATTACAGCATACCTTAGATGAGGTTCTGAGAGCCTTTGTTCACTTGGACATGAAAGGTTATAATTTCAGGAGCCTTTTTTTCAATTTTAGGCAGTGAAAAAGGGAATAATGGAAATAATTCATTGAAACGTTGCTATGAATCAGAGAACGCATTTATTAAAAAAATAAATGCATTTAAAAAAAAAAAAAACAACCCTGAGCTGAGATTGAATCCAAGCTCAGAAAAGCACAAGGAGGTGTAACTAGAAGCTTTATAAGATTCGCACCTTAAACTTGACCAGATGTTGGCAGTAAGGTGATGCTAGTATGTACGTTGTATAGTATCTGGCAACAGTTACATCACCATAGCTTCCTATGGCATATAGATAAAGAAACATTGACTTCTGTTTCCCAGTGTATTAGTGAGCCTGTATGCATTCCTTTGACAGGGATTTTTGCACTGAGAGCAGTTGAGTGAGCTCAGTTGAGAGCATCAGATGGATAGTGGGTAGTCTTTCAGGCTGAGGAAGTGGGTGCTTCTAAACCAGGTTAAATACTGTTATCAGGCTTGTGAGTTTCTATGAATTCTGAGCTTTAGTGCTAATTTCTGCAAAAATGGAAAATCAGTGAGATTTCAGTCCAGCACTCTGATTATGTCCACTTTCAGAGAGAAAGCATAATTCATTGTGTCTTGCTACTGAACTCATTCCTCAAGTTTCCTGCCTGTAGAACAGGACTGAAAATACAGTCTTCCTTCCCAAGAGCCTTAACTGCAAAATGCCTTGTGATCTTCACGCTAGAACAACAAAATAATTGCATCAATGTCTTTGAGGAAGGGATCGTTCCCCCCCCCCGCTGTGTTTATACAACACTTAGCTAATTAAATGAAGTCCATGTCCAATGGAAGATCCCTGGTGCTGCTACAACTGATTTGTATTGAGCTGTAGTACTAATACTACTAAAGAATAATGGTGGATAGGAGGATGGACTTACAATCTAGACAGTAGCACCAACTTCTGTCTGCATAAATTAGAGGTCTTGCCTTAAACTAGGAGGTGTTACAGTGGGGTAACTTACATTGTGAATTAAACATGTCATTGTAAATCCAGAGCAGAAGATAGGCTGGACAGTAGTAGTTCCAGTTAGGGATGTTTTATTTGGTTTTCTTAAACTTTTTAAACTTTAAAACAGCTCGGAATTAAAGAAAAAAGCTGTTCTAACTAACAAGACTGTCTTGATCCAATGCAGGTTGTGCCAGTGCCAGTGTTTCAGGTAGCCGCATCCTAGGATAATAATGATGGTATTTTTAAAGATGCTGCTAAGCGATACCTGAGATCATGTTTGTTAACTTTCTTTTTACTACATCAAATCAAAAAATAATCTTAGTTACAGTCATTGCTGAAGTACTTGAATTTGAAATAATCCAAGCTGATTTAACACATTTTAAAAAAGAGGAGCTGCTTTCTTTATAATGAATCCTCCAGTTATGCCAAAAATACAAATTCCAAAATGTATTTGTAATAATAATAATAACAGCAACAACAAAACAACAACAACAACAACAACAATAACAATAATAATAATAATAATGATGTTAAAGCCTCCAGACACGCCAAATTTCCAGTCTTGTGGATATAAACTGTAAGCATTGCGCATTTTTCTTTCAGCCATCAGGTCCTCTCCTCTGAAGAGAGTATCATTGAGGAAAAGTTTGAGATAAGCAATATGGACCAGAAGAATATAAGGAGATCCTGATGTCAGAACAGTAAGTAATTTTTAAAAAAATATTTCTAACGTAAGCATTTTTCTCTGAGACTATAATGTAAAACACGCAGTATGATATAGGGAATCATAAACTGATTTCTCTGAGAGGTTGTGCAGGTGGGATTGCAGGCTTACGTAAACTTGAAGACTGCATTTCTCAAATGGGTTTCATACTGGTGGAAGAACTTGAGGTAATGTTTTTCTCTACAATGTCTCAAAGAAAAGTTACTTGATTTATAGCTTAGATCCAAATCAAAAGGGTGGATGCAAATTGTCTTGTTTCTGAGAAGAATGATTATGTAGTCACTGAGTTAAAGTTTATTTAAAACTTTGCTGATGGTTGATTAACTGCTGAAAAAGAACATTAGCACTGTTGTGTTCCAACAAAAATCCTACAAACATAAGTCGTTTCAGTTTTTTTGCAATCAGATATGACTACTTTTTTGTTTTCAGGTGTATATACATTATCACATGCATGTACACTTCTAAATAAGGGCATACAAACAGAGGGAGGGAGTAATTTTTTTTTTCTTTTTAACTGCAAATTCCGTGGGAATCTTCCAAAATCAAGTGAGCTAGGAATAATTTCATTCTAGCCTTACTCTGCTACATTGCTTGGCCTCAAATTAGGCCTTGCTTGTCGTTTGCCCAGTGGTCTTAGGAGGTGCTTTAAACCGCAGAAAACAAGGTTTGCAAATGCTGTGGATGATCCTGAAAGGAAACAGATGGTTTCTCAAACACAGAACTCATGGCAGTGGAAGTTTTGGAGCTCACTCTCAGAGAAATGGGGTTTTGTTACCATTGGTTTGCTAAAACCAAGAATATATTATACAGTGTATTACATTCAGATGATCTCATACTAATCAAAACAATCTTGTGGGACCTCTGATTCTGATTAAGCATTTGGGCTGAAGGGACCGTGCTACCATCCTACCTCATTGGCAGGGGTTTTGTCATGAGACATTTGTTATGTTTCTGAAGCAAATATTTCTGTGATAAGTGTTGTATTAAAACCCACAAGGATATGAATAATCCTGTTTTCAGTGAAGAGTTTAAACTGCATGCTATAAATAAAACCAAGGCCACACATTGACTCAAAAAGGTAAAAAAAGAAATACTGAATAGCTCTGTTCATCCTGCCCACTAAATGGGGTGAGGCCATGGGGAAAAATATCTTTTAATTGTATCACACAGGAGAAGTGAATTAGGACTACACAAGGCAACCTTAATTCTGGTGTTTCCAGTTCTGGAATACTTGACTTTTCAACCTTAACATAGGTGGGTGGAGAGCTTGTTATTATTTTTGTTTTGTTTATCATCATGCAGCTAAATTCTACTTGAAAGTACTTGGTGTTTTAAAATTTCTTCTGCTAGTACATTCCATTTACTTAGTCTCAACTGCTGGTTTTTAAACTGAGCTAGGAATGACAATTTCTCCCTTAAAAGGATTATTTTACTCATTGTGAAGTGAGGCTTTTAGCTGCCATCTTCATTTCTTCTGGTCATAAAACTCCAGCCATCCAACAAAGATCAGCAAGTCTCCTAAAATGAACAGGCGCCCCAAGGAAAACTGAATAGCCTCCAAAGCAATTGTATCGAAGTGACATCAGCACTCAGATATTTTCATCTTGGCTATTCCAACAACATTCAGTCAATAACGGGCAGTAGATCCAGTACACACTGACTCTTTATTGCTCCCCCACTGGGAACATGTCTCTTTGTAAAAGACCCGCAGAAAGTGGTAGGTCCAAAACCTAAACAACTTTGTTCCATATCGAAGGACTTGCCTTCAAAGTCCATGCAGTGCACTGTTGTCCTTCAGCCACAGCTTGTGTAGTGAGCAATGCCATGCTGAAATTCAGCCTTGTGATCCTGCGAGTTCTCTCATCATTAAGTTCTCTGACTGCTGGCCATCAGCCTGGCCATGAGCCTTCATGGATCTTAGATACCTTTTAAGTGTTGTATGGCCAACTACCACCTGAAAATCACTCCTGATATTGCTACTGACCCATTCTGAGAAGCTGAAAAGTTCCTTATATCTGTTTTATTCAGTTTCTCAGTGTGGGATATCATGATGATAATGCCGATCTCCACTTTGAAGTGCTGTAAGGGCTAGAGATTAAAAATTACCTTTAGCATCTAAGTATTTTAGCTCTTAAGTATTACTGGTAATTCTCAACGATCATTCATTCCTTTAACACCACCTAAAGGAATTCGGGCACTATAATCCCCAATTTACAAATGGGAAGTGGATAAGAATGGGCCCGATAAGAACTTGTTCTGTGCTTTCTTAGTGTAGCAGAGGTGAGATAGGAACAGAGGAATACACTGACGTTCTTGAGCAGGGATGTTTTAGCTCTCCTCTCCTGGATTGTACCTTTTGGGGAGAAAGTAATTTTCCCCAGTCTTCCCCCATGTTCTTACTAATGTCCTTCCATGTAGAAATAATATTTGGAATCTGAGATTGTGCCTTCTGAAGTGGTTTCCATCTTGCTGTCCTCCTAAGAGAACTTTAACCTTTTTTTGAATGATCATGTTCAGCTACATGTAATTTCAAATCCATAAAAAAACAAGTCCCCTTGTATTTATATACACTGCAGCAAAATGTGCCTTTAAGGAGAAAACATTGCTTCACTGTGACTATCTGAATTTATTGGCTATTAGAAGTCTTATAGTGTGTGGCTCACATTTTAGAACTCTGATTTCAAGCTTAATGTGGTCAGGAAATATAAAAATACATTTATTTATGTCATCTACTAAAAATCTCAATCTATGTTACTGCTAGTTTAACCAAATCTGTGTTTATGTTGGAGATGAATGATCGGTTTGTAGCTGCCTGTGTTTCTAGCCAGGCTGAATGGAATGATTCTGCAGCAGAACTATGTGTGTATTTTTTTTTTTAAAACTTCTTTTTATTTACTGCATGTGGCAGCTATTTCCTTCCTCCCAGAACCCACTGCCCAGTTCTCAAGGGCAGTGCAGCTGATTCCTATCAATCTGTGTACGTGGAGTGATGTGATTTATTGAATCGTTCAAGGTCATCAAAATTCAGGCAAATATTTCGTTCCTACTGATACCTGTTCACTGTTGCAAGCTTGAATTTGATTTGCTTTTCCAAGTCTTTGGAGCCTGCACATCAGCAGCTACCTTGGTTGGTGTTTGCACAAGCTTTCCTTGTTACTAATCTTTAGGAGAATATCTTTGAGTATAATTTCTTCTCAGACATTTGATAACTAGACATTCACACAGGATGCGAGATCCCATTCTATCCCTCCGGTAATAGCTGGTTAGGAAGAAACTGCCAGAGTAGCTGCCAAAGGAGAAGAAGGATCAGGCCCGAGATGTTTTTCTAAAAGATGCACAGGCTTTTTAGGGTGTGATGTTCACTGGTCCTGAACAGCCACAACATTTCAGTGAAATGACCCACTATAAAATGTTTTCTATCTTGAAAACTAATTTCTTGAGTCTTTTCCCAAAGAAGTGGATGAGTCTGTATTATTCCTATATTCAGGACTGAAGGGGCTGGGAGGACTTCACTGCTTTTACACCATGCAGAGCACAGGAAAGAGCTACTTTAAATCTGAGCAGACAGCGAGTCTGCCTACACCAACACGCCTCGTGGCTTTTTGTTTTCTGCCCTGTTCACCTAAATCTATATTAATTTCTGTCCCAATGGCAAGCTACTTTCTAGTGCTTAGAACGTTTTGTTACCTACCTGACCGGAAGCAGGAAAGGTATCTCCATACCTGTTGTGTTCCACCAGCCTTCCTGAGCCATCCAGCAATTAATTATAAGGACTTGGAGTAAATGAACTTAAAATGCATTCACTCCTTCTGTCCCTTCTTTATGCCTCAGATTAATTTTTATAGCACATTTTTCAGAGGTCACAGGCAGCATACATGTATTGGAGAGCACACTGTCTCTAGTAGGCTCTCCAGAACAGGAGGGCAGTAACTAGACAATCTCCAGAGATCCATTCTAACCTTTACCAGTCTGTAAGCTCCCAGTTTTACTGGTCATGCCTAACAGATTTACATGCAAGGATAAGAAGGTGCTGTTCATCATCAGAGATCCATCCAAAGAAAAAAAGGTTTGGAAACAGATGAGCTTTGCACTTTCAGGTTCTGCTCTAAATTGAAATGTGAGGAGAAAAAATGATTCCGTGAATATAAATGAAGCTAGTAAAAGACAGTGGGAAAGGACTCAGAGGAGCTCTGGGAAACCTCTCGGAAAGAAAATTAGGGGTTTGAGTCTTTTATCACCAGAGGTAATATCCAGATCAAATGTTCTAGGAAGAAAAAAGGTAATCTCGTATAAAACACCTGAACAGGGGACTTGCAACCTTTTTTTGAATTGCAGGTGCCTAAAACTTTTCAGTGGAGAGGGCTACCTCTTGTAGCCTTCTGACAATAGGCTTTTCTGTCTCAGTCGTGTTTCACAGATTCTTCAGAAGTAGCCCCAGACTCCAGCTGGTTCTGTGAACCACAGGCTGGGAAGAACTGTCTTGCGTGGTAAAGACCACATATGCTTTTTTGCAACAGGCACAAAGAACTCTTGTATAATTTTTCCAGTCAAGGGTCCCTTGGTAAACACTTTGCAGGACATTTCTCTGTTGATCTAAAGTGACATATTTGAGTAAACTGTGTCAGATGGGCTGCAGCATCTTCCCGTCTGTTACCTTCTTTCACTTGAGCTTTATTTTTGGTTTTGGTACACTTGGACTGTTCCTGGGATGAAATAATACACGCAGCGATCCCAGCTGACCTTTTATGTACCGTAGGAAACAGGTCTGACTCCCCTGAGCCATGAACGCAGAGGTTTTTTGATGTAATTTCCTGGAACAGGTACAGCTGAGAGAAGCTTTCATTGCTGAGACGGGCTCTGTAATGGGCAAGCCCTCTTGGCATCAGCACACTTAACCTTTTTGTTCGGCAAATTTCCCATCCTGTGTAGGTGGACAATGAATACTAATATGATGCAAATTATGTCCTTTTAAATGTGAAGGCTCCCTGATTAAAAACACACTGTCCAGGAACTCTGGGTCTGTTCTATTCCCATTGAACAGAATGCCCTTGTTGCCTTTGACTTTAGTGATTGCAGGATCAAACTCTTAGTTTCAAATAGGTTGCAAGTAAAATTTTTTTTCCTCTGAAACTGAGGGTGAACTACCAACTCAGTAAAGAAGGTGTAAAGAATACAGAGCAAAAAAAGCCAGGAGGATCGGGGGAAAAAAAATCAGAGAAGGAAAAAAAGAGCATTAAGTATCTTGCTTGAGAGTCTGGAAGTTTGTCAGAAAATCAGAAGCTGAAGTTGGTGGAAGGTATCATGGGACTTCTTTTGATATAAGCAAGAGAAGAGTTGATGAAAAGCTAAATTACTGTGCCTGGGAGAATGCTGGAACTTCCATGATGTCTCGGGTTTGATATACTCTGAAATGAGGTCTGGATCATGCAGCTGCCTTCCTAGCTACTGGGGAAGTTATACCTTGGGATTACTCACCCAGTGAGGAAATAACATTTTAAGTATCTTTTGGTTTCCATGTCTTATCTACATTGCTTCTCCCTTCATATATAAAGACTCTTAAAACAACATTAATATGTGTTACAGAACTGAAAATAATATGGATGTACAGAGTTGGGTAGTTCTTTCATGAGGCTATTTTTAATTCATACTAGCACTAGTTTAGTTAAAAAAACCCATGTATATATATATCTATCAGGTATCAGAGCTCTGCTTTTATGGCAGTTTTGGTATACTGTTCTCCTAGTCTGTTTTTATTGAAAGAAAGATACTCTAAAATGATGGGAGAGCATTGCTCATTCTAATAAATATTTTCTAATTAGTATGTTCTCGTGAGTGCCATCGCTCAGCAAACAATCCTAACGCTCTAGAGGGACCATAAATGTGTGTAGAGCTACCAGCCCATGCTATCCTGTAGGCAGGGTTGGGGTCCAGGTGATTTTAAAGCAGCTACTTTGTTTGCTGTAGGAATTAATCCATTTCTGGGTTAGAACTTCCAGTTGTTTTAACAGTACGTGTCAAGATCAGTAGCCAAGTCTTGTACATTCTCAGCACCTCATGCCAGCCCCTAAATGCGTATTGTGAAAAAAAAAAAACAACCCAAAACCAAAACCTGCTGCTTTAACACCAACAGAATTGGAGAGTCTGTTGTTCTGAATAGGCTGTCTCTGGTGTATCCACTTTATGAATGTTCTTTGACTTCTATAAGGATTTCTGTATAGGTTAGCTATAAAGTAGCCTAGGTCTCCTGGGCTCCTTTGCCTTGTCCTGCCACAGAAATCTCATCTAACAGCACTGGTTTGGGAAAGGAGCCATAAAGGAAAAAAAGAACAGGCTCCTTTTGTAGCTAATAACTTCCTTTAATTGGTAATTAAGCTGCCTGCTACTTATAAATGTCAATAAAGGTCAAAATATTTAGAAGCAGAATCATTTTAGTGGCTTCCCATTTCTCATTGCATAAGCTGCCTGCTCAGACCACACACATGCACATTTGAAGATGGTTAAGATTTCGGAGACCTAGTCTTCCCACCAAATTCTTATATAAAGCGGCGCAGAAGGGGACAGAGCAGCTTTAGTCAATAGGAGGGAGGATGTGAACCGAGTCTACTGGGTGAGCATTCCGCACGTTTTGGAATACCACCGCAGGCGCTGGGGCTGAATCAGACAAGGGGCTGGCCAGATGGTGCACTCATTTACTCTTTAATTCAGGGAACGGGGGTTGCATCTGATCCATGTGGAAAATGACTCAAGAAAAAACTGCCTGGTAACAGATTAAATACCAATTGCAGCTTGAAAATGGGAATTAGTATAAATCCTGCTGTTTCTATTGAGCAGAGACAAATACAGAGGCTTCTCTTGGTTTTGCTTGCAGTCCCTGAGTTAACATGTACTAATGCTTATTTTCACTGCATGAATTTGCTGATTTTGTGAGCAGATTCTTCCCACTGAAATTAATCACTTTACAAGGGGGCAAGTGAGGGGACATTTGGCTTTGAAGAGTGCAGAGAATGTATTCCCAGAGGGATCTTTGATCTTTTTATGGTGTTTTGTTTTTTAAAGTGCGTGTGTCTTGCAGGGGCTTGGCATTTTGGAAATCAGAGCAATAGAGACTAGACTTGTACATTACACTTTTAGAATATGGCCTCCTTTTAATGCTTACCCAAAACATCTTCAAGAGGCTCAGAGTCTAATTTACTACTCCATGAGCTTGCGATATAGGTCGGGGAGGGTGGGTGTGGTTTTGTGTGTGCAAGTATGAACACATGTATGTGTGAAAACAAACCTTAGGGACATCTAATTCCTGCCTCTCACTATGCTGCATCTAGGCCCATACATCAGTGCTTCCCCCTCTCCATGACCTCTAGTTCTGGTTGCCATGAGACCTGCGTTCTGAGAAGCCCGATCAGAAAGCGTGTTCCTCAGCAGTTGTAAAGGTTAGTCGTCCCTTTCACGACAGATGTCCCAATATGGTCCCTTGCCCTCTCCTGTGATTCTGTGTGCCAAATGTCTTGCATGTGACATGATCATCGCCAGAGGGGAAGCATCAGTATGAGTGGCTTGGTGAAAGAGTTGTCACAGTCCGTACGAAGATGTCAGCTGATTACAGATCTCTGACTTTTAGAAGAAAGCAAAAGATTTGAAGTCCTCTTCCATATTTCAGTCCTTAGTGGCCAAATATTCCATAAGGATTTTCCTTTTGCCTCCCTCTGGCTAGTGGAAGGACCATGCAATGGCGTTTTGTTGAGTCTGGAGACGGAGATGAAGTGACGAGATAGCTTGTCAGGTAGAGCTGGGAATGGGAAACCAATGTTCCTCTGGTCTTTTTGTCCTGCCAGACTGAACTGGGGATATTGGTGAGGGTGCAACATGTACCCATCTCAAGTTTACTCTTGGTGGCATCAGACTAGATAGGTGGGAGACTGACCTGAAAATTGTCTGAAAGGGATGATGTCCTCTTGGCACATCCATCCTGCCTGGGAACTTCACATTTGATCCACCCACCCCAGCTGGGCACAACTGTAATTAGAAGCAAAGATTCCATGCAGTCTTGTGCGTAAATAATAATGCCAGCCAAGTCGAATGTCTATGTTTCCTTGGGACAGATATGCTTATTGGCTGCAGTGTGTGATCTGTGTTATTGGTTAACTAATAAAGCATTGCTGGTTTTACATTATTTATGCCATAAAAACATCAAAACAGGGAAACACGAGGCAGTCATGCTGTCTGTGAATCTTGCTTCCTTGTTTGCTCTCTGTGTCAGTTGCAGATGTTTTCCACAAAGATTTTAAGGAAATGGCTGTGAAGAGCAACATTATGTATCCAAGTGCTAGCTTTCGAAAGTCAAAAATGCTCTCCAAAGTCATGAGATTTTCTTGAAGACCATAAGCTTAAAGTGGATAAGTATACTTTCAAAATCTGTTGTTTGCCTTGTGGTTTTGAGCCATTAGACTGTTTTTACCTATTCTCTTCCAAACTTTTATTCCGTAATAGTGATGATGAGTAGCTTCTTACTAAAAATCCTGAAAACAGAGCACTCTGAACATCAATTTCATGATTTCAGAATCTGCTAATTTGCTAATAATAACATGTAATTATCCCAGAAGAGCAATATAACTGTTTGAACCATCATACCAGAAAAATAATATGTATTTTGATCTTAAAGACACAAACATGAATTAAATAGTATTTTTAAACTTGTATTTGACTGATGCTTCATGTAGCATTTATATAGCTTTTCTACAGCATGTCTAGATCCCAAGGTCTCATGATGCAGTGTAGTGAGTCCTCCAAAAATATTTTTTCTTGAACACCCTGCCGCCCCTTCCAGGGGTCTGGTTTATAGTGGGGTCCCACAGGATGTTGTATCAGCACAAACAGAGGGGTGCTGAGCTTAAGGAGTGGAGTTAATGGTGTTTCCATCACCCCAAAAAATGCCTCCTTGTAACTCTGCTGACAGGACTCCGAGTTCTCAGCTGGCTCTTCTTCAGTTCTAGTTCATATTGCTTCATCTTTCATAAATTCACTCATAAATCAGCTAGGGGTGGTATTGTGTATGCATCCATCTTGTTAACAGCCAAATACATACAAATGAAGATAAACACTCAAGTAATTTAAACTTCCATTTTCATCTTACAATTTCTGTAATACGATTAGGGTTTGTACTGATCCTTCTGATAAAACTCTTCCACTGTAACAGCGCAGCTCTGCACCAAGCAGCCAGTGAGTGCCAGGCTACCAGACGCTACCAGGCAGTATTTCTGTCTGCGCCTCTCTGTCTGCCCCAATCCATCCCAGTGTCCCACATTGTTTCAGCTAATAGAATTTGCAGATTATTGGAGGAGGAATAGAGGAATGGGAAGGGTGACTTATTTCTTACATCATGATCCTGTGTATCTTCAGTGGGACTGAAGCAGAAAGCAAGAAGAGGGAAAGAAAAGGAATGCAGGCAAGATTAAAAAAAAAACAAAATTAAAAAAAAAAAACAAGAGGACAAAAGAAAAGAATTCCTAACTGTAATTCCAGTACTGATTATTATTGCTTTAAAATCTACATATTTTGCTGGGATATATGTAAGAAGCAGCGCATGAGTGGGGAGGAAGGTATGTACAAAACTCCCATATCTGCCTTATTTATTTCTCCTTTGTCTGGGCCTTCCCAGATGGAAATCTGCCCTGTGTGTACCAGTGGCACAGAGTATCTGGCCCATCATCCCCTGGGCATGTGCTATAAAACTGATCTGCAGCAGACATCTACACACAGGCTGCAGAGTTATCTGTGAATGTCAGTGGTGGCTTGTGCACAGCAGTTGCTGTAACCAAGCTGTTGGGTATTTGGAAGTCCCTGGCAATTGGCTAGAGCTTTCAAGATTCTGTCCAGACAAAATCTGTAGCCACAAAGGAGGAGACCTCTGCATTTTTCAAGACCTGTGGAAGCCACACACCCGTCAAAGTCATGTCAGGATTGCTGCCTAGTGACATGCAGAGATCACAGTGGCTGATATAGTGCTCATAAACATGCGTTCAGAGTAGTTCTTTTTTCTACTCGGTGCATCTACTCAATGCCTGTGCATCTTTTACCTGTACCACGACAGTGGAGGGTAACAAAAAAGAAGTTAGAAGAGATGAAGGTGGGAATCTCCTTCAGATCTCATCAGTGCTATTTAGCATCATACCTATTATCTGTCCTTCTCTATTAAGCAGTTTAGATGGACACCCCTAAAAGAGCTGGGGTGCTCCAGGCTGCCCACCTGGGAACCCCAGTAGTGGTAGCATGAGTTAGCCTCTTGGTTTGCCTGAGCCCATCTCTCCGGCTTGCTGCAAGATTTTGTTTAGCTTAGGCTGCGGCGGGCAGTGTGGAAATGCTTGTGATCACTCATTAGGAATTCTTTCCACAGTTCCTTTCTCTTCTAATTCACAGAAATAGTAAATCACTGCTGTCAATTATGTAACCCTGCACATCAGCAGTGCAGCTTAGCTCTCACATAACACTGAGCAGTGACAGTTACAGTCAACCAACAAATGGCGCCGCACATTTTCCTATACGGTTTCCCAGCATTGAGTGTATGATTTAGATTCCTTAGCCTCTAAAGTACTCCACTGGGTGTCCTTTAATATTGCGTTATATTACTCATGATGCATAGTCGATTCCATTGCTTCCCTTTACTTTAGCAATGATAAATGTCAGGAACTGTATGAGAAGTTTATAAATTTTAAGTGCTTTGCAGGCAACTGTTACCCAGAGAAATTTTCAAACTGTTTGTTACTGGTGAAGTGTAAGGGTCATGGAAAAATTGCTTCCAGAAGCTTGGTTAATGAGTTTCAAAATAGGGTAAAATGCATAAATTCCTTATGTATATTAGTGTCAGGATTTTTTCTTCTGTAGTAGTCGTCAATTCTGCACAGTTAATACTTCAAAAGGGTGACAAGAATTTAGCAAAAAAACCCCGAACCCAAGAAACTTGCAACTCAGCTTTTCTCACTGTAATGTTCTCATGATGAAGTGTAAAGTTCCTAAAAACTTTCTGCTCATCTGCAGGAGCTAGCAGTGCAGCACTAGTGGGGTTTGAGTATCCTGGCCCAGATGATGTGTGTGTATGGAAAGTAACTGTTTAGGCAGTTGGAGTGAAACCATGCTTTGGTCAGGCTGGTGTTAATACAAGTCTGCGTCATCCCAGTTACTCGTATTCATAGTACCACAGTGTGGAGCAAGTTGGAGGCTGTGCGTTGTGGTCTGGCAGCGTTTTCTTCACTGGGAATGATTTGGCCAGCCTGTGTATTACTGGTCGCCCTGGCTATTTGTTGGCCATGGATTAGCCACACTAGGATGTAAATAGATCTCCGGGCCTGCTGTCTCTCCTGCTGAAAGTGGTAAACAACAGCTAGTAAAGCGGGAGGACAAAGAAAATTGGGAAGGAGTTAAGGAAGCTTTACAGGGTACTGTTCTCTACATTTCCCACAAACAGTGAGGTAAAGCATTCCGTGAGAGGAATACGAGATGTTGGCTTTACTACACAGAAGCACTAAACCTTTGGGGATGGAATGTACTCTGCCCAGAGATGTTCATTCTTATTTAATCATCGCAGGAGGGCCCGCTCATGTCCTGCCTGCCTCAAAGAGCTCCCAGTCTACGAAATTAGTCCTGAGGAAGCCCACACAGTGCTTGTTGGAGGGGTTCAAGATCTGCACTCAGGTGTGTAATCTGGACAGTTGTGTTCATCTTTCAGAGTGGCTTTATTGCCTTTGAACTGAAATACTAGTGTAGGGTTCATTAATTTATCAGTTGCTCTGAAGTGCCAGTCACAAATCCGGCTTCTCTGGAAACTGTGGAGAGCTTCTGCATATGGCTTTCTGGAGGTCCGATAGCTGCATCGTCTTTGCAGAGGTAACTTAAGCTGGCTACATCCCTGTTGAGGTAGCCTAGCTTGGACGATAGCAGTCAAACATTGCTGTAGCAGCACAGGCTGACCCAATTAGTGACTGACGAGCTTTGTGAGCCAGTTCTTCTGGCCTGACCCTTCCTGCTCCCACCAACCAGTCACTTTAAGGTAACAGAGCCACCTCAAAGGAGCCCCCCAGGGTGCAGAAGCGGGCAGCATGGCTGATGACCTAGTTACTGCTAGCGTGGAGATGATGATGTCTGTGAGATCCCAAAGTTTTATCTCCAGAAATGCCCAAGTAAGTTGTCAGGGGGTGGTGGGCAGCTCAGGGGAGCGAGACAAGCAGTAGGGGAGTCTCTCCCACCTTCCTTCAGGGAAAAGTCCTTCGGAGAGATGGGGAGGCTGCCCTTTGACAGGCGTTGTGTCCCGCGGCGGCAGCGCCTGGTGCCAGCGGCGGGGCCTTCTCGGGCTAGCGGGGAACACACCGTGCTCCTGTGCAAGATAATCTTTAGCCTGGTGGTCTGCTGCTGCAAGTGGTCACTGCAGCAGGTCGGGGTTGTTTTAAATTAGGATTTGACATTTTACTTTCCTGCATTTTGTGGTTTCTTGTTTCCCTTCCCCCACAGCCCAAGCTTTGTGGGTGTGGTGGAGGAGGTGGAAGCCCCAGCGGTAAAATATGACCTAACAAGAATATAACAGTTTGCAGATACTCATTTACTGCAAGACGTATTCAGACCGATTGCAAGCTGGTAGGAATCCACACAGAGACTCTGTGAGGCTCGAAAGTAAATACGCAGTGAGGCGACGGGCTGCATTTGTCCCAGCCTTCAAACCTGTGCCTGTGAAAGCATGTGAACAGTAGGCAGTATGAAAGATCTTTGAAAGTCTATGGCAAAAATAATGCCTAACTGCTAATATCAGGTCCGTATGGCAGCTGGTATAGCTGCACAGAAATATTCATCTAGACTTTCTATTCCTCGCAAACTATGCTTAGATTATATACATTGTCCCTGTTGTGCATTGTAGGGGATGGTCTCTTTCACATGCCAGCATCTTATGGCTTTCATTTGTTCACAGACCTCCCACTAAGTGACTGCTGATTGAAAAGCTTTTTACTTTCTTGCCAGGTTTAGCAACAAGGGCTTGGTGTACTTAGTGCCTTTGATCTATCCAGGATGAACATTTTCATTGAAAGAGGTAGATGAGTCATTCTATATTTGACATGGAGCTATCTTGGAATACCTCTGGGTTTGCCTTTTCAAGGTCTTTTATATTTTTTTGCATGTGGCTATAAATATTTTACTCTGCAAGAAGCATGAACCTCTTCTTTGGAAATGAAAGAGCCCTATTCCAAATAGGAAAAACACACTTAGCTAAGGTTTGTGCAGCACATATTTAGTGGTAGAAGGTGCTGTGTTGGCCCTGCCTTGCTTTTCAATACAATATCCTGCAGTGTGAAATGAATGGCTGTATTTAGAGGTATCTGGAAGTGATGACTGATGTTTGGAGAAGTTACAAGGCTTTTCCTTTTCCACATGAACTCTCCAACCTGGCATTTCCACAGCAGTGAAATACTTCTGGGGCTGAGATCATCTGATTACTATTTCCTGTGTCATGTGCTGAATTTATTATTTTGTTGAATATTACAAATATATTCTTAAGTTGTCTGAGTTTTGGATTCTTCGGCAAAGTTCACTGGCATAACAAGGATATTGGACTTGCAAAAATAACTTTCTCTCCTTGGGGATTATTTAGTTGTGATTAGTGAATGAACGGCCCAAGTGAAGGGGGCGGGGGGGGAAGAG
>JAVKLA010000002.1:21659764-21784184 GCA_034782735.1 Sagittarius serpentarius
GGGGGGGCCGGAATTCAGTAAAAATGCTATTCTGATATTCTGCCAGCGTATTATATAGTCAGTTCAGGAAAAACTGAAATTTGTATTTTTGTACTGAAAACTGTTAAAAGCCAGGAATTCAGACATTTTATTTGCTTCAGTGTCCAATTTTTTTTCTTTTCTCTTCTTTGGAAAAAGTGAACATATTTGTACTAATCTAGCATTATTTCTGGTCACAGCAGAATCACAGTGTTGTTACTGGGAATTGCACAGGCCAATAATGGATTCATTCCCTCAGAAATATTTTCGTGGAGATATTTTATATTTTTTGTACCTCTAAAAACAAAAACAGAACAGAGACTAAAATTTAGTAAAAACTCTTCATATAAGCATCTGTGACCCTGTTGACATGAAAATGTGTGTGCACTCCTTGCAAGACCAGGAAGTATAAAATAAGGATATCAGAAATAGTGAGCATCTTCTCATATATAAATGTCATTGTTTAAAACTGGATATCCATCCCTACAAAACTGACTCAAATGCCATGTAGGTCTCCTGAACTCTTGAGCTGTCTTCTATGTTGCTCAGAGCAAGGCCTGTTCAGAGCTCTTCTTTAGCTTGCAAGTGAGGGGTGGGAGAAGAAACGATGTTAAAAAAAAAAATCTTGGCACCTGGATTCTTGTGATTTGTCTGTTTGTAACACCGACCATATTTCTTCCTCACTTGTTTTGGAATATTGCATGGTATGCAGGTCTTCATTAAGGGATATTTTGTCCTTTGGCTTTTTCTACACATGATTACACAGTAGCCATCCGTTCCCAACATCTGTGTTTATTAAAACCTTTCCAATAAATCTGTGCAGAAAGGAACTGTCCACATTTCCTCCGAGTTCCGCAAAAGATACTGTTTTTCTTTGTGATGAATTGGTTAAAGATTATCCAGATGAGATGTTTGGTTTTTAGCGAGATCTTCAACGTTAGTACTCATTGCCCCAAAAGTAAATTAAAAATGGAGATTGGGTGGACAGGTAGTGCCTCCAAGCCTTTCTAGGACACCGAGTGCACCCTTCTGGCTGAAATCCCATTGAACAGGGAAGAATTAATACAGCCAGCATTTGTGCTTTACACCTTACCTCTGCTGCCTGGAGGTGGCAAAAGCCAGCGAAGGCTGTGCTAGGCATGTTCCAACCGGGGCCGCTTTCTAATGAGAAAATCTAAGGAGCGACTTAGAGAATAAGCTCTTTTGCCCGTTGCGTCACATCCCCCGGTGCAGCACACTCTTGCCATGTTACGTGAGTGGTAGTGGCTGGTGCCTGTTTCCACACTTCACACCGGCTAAGAAGAAATGTACTGGCACCAATGATCAGCATCCGATTTTGGGCGGCATTGCATACTATGTGAGACGGGGCCATTCTCAAGCAGATTTTGGGCTGTGATTCTAGTCACGTGATGTTGAATGCCTCTGATCGTGGTCTTTGAACCAAAGCCCCACCAACTATCTTGGTGTTTTGGAGGCACCTTGTGAGAAGATCTTCGGCAGTATATGAACCAGAGACAGCAGCTATATGCAGCTGTATTTTCTTGGCTGGGCAGCTTTATTCAACTCTTATGCTGAGCTTGTTTTTTAGCACAGTTTCACCAATGAGTTACTAGGCTGGCAATCAACTCCTCGCAGGTGATGCTGATCTGGGCAGAATTGTTGGTTAGTATTATATAGGTACAACCTGAAAATGTTAGAAGAGCTGATGAGCTTTTGTCAGGGGGCTTCTGTAGGACAGATATATCTTGGAAACCTTTATGTGGATGACTTAAATTTTGGGTAGCTCACTCTATTCTGGATGCCCATAAGGTCCAGCAATTATGAGGACAACCTGAATAAGTATGTGGATTTTGAAACACTTCACAGCTTTTGATCAGTAAGATAACACCATCTTTAACTCTTGTGGTGCTTCTGCAATATGGTCAGTGGCACATTTATTACTGACTAACTTCTCAACTTAATAGGTCACACCTGTCATCAGAACTATATGTCTTCTATGCAAGATTTGCAGAAATGGAGGCTGATGCCCTCCAGACTTCCAGATTCAGGACTTACCTGCTGTTTTTCTTTGAATAGCTTCTGGCAACATTGGCATCATGGCCAGCATTAATTTACATTGGGATTGGGAGTGTTGAACAGGTGTGAAGATATGGGGCTTCTGAGGTGGCTTTTCTTTTGCTCTCTGCATCTGTGCTGAGAGGGTGTTGGGCAGATGCAAGGACGTGACTCTCAGTGCCGAGGAACTGGGACTGGTTTTGGAGATGATAGTTACTTGACCTGAAAGGTTGCAGAAAGACTTATGAATCAGGAACTGGTCACCATACAATTAAGCTTAGTCAGATGGTGTTAGATCATAAGCCATGATTCTTTGGGGCTGAAAGCACTGCACCTCCAGTTTTTCCAGCTCATGCTCACCAAGGAAGGAAAGAGAGAAAATCTTCACTACAGACCTAGCCATGTTCATATGTGTTGTCCATACATCCATTACATTGTATCGTGACACCACAGGTCTGCCCTTGTGTAGCTTTAAAAGATACTATCATTTGTATTCAGAAAAATAGCAGTGGCCACTGAAAAGTGGCAATTTTCTGCCAGTCAGGGCAGACAATGTTATCATTTGCGAGAATGGCATGCTGTACTAGTCAAGCACTACAATGATAGTTGTGTTAGTAACTTATCATTCAACCAGCACGAGCAAGACTTGAGTAAAACTTCAATTCAGATGTTCAAAGTGCAGAGGGACTGAGAGGCTTTTTGGTGGAGGCAGCAGAGAATGGACTTTGATACATAACAGTGAGTGAAAGAATAGTCTTGGGGTTAAGGCACTGAACTATACCTCAAGAGATCAAGATTAGCTTTCTGGTTCTTGGGCAAAGAATTTATTCTCTCTGGCAGTCACTTCCCCATCAATAAAACTGTAGTATTTTGTTTCTAATACCAGGGAGAGCCATTTTCCTTCATGAAAGTAAGGAAATGTCTTGCTCTGCTTCATGATGTGAAAGCAGACTATCAAAGGCAGTATATCACAGTCTTCAAATTCCTAAAGCTCCCTTTTCCCTGAATAAGTAGTCCTGAATTGAAAGTTTCCTGGGTACTGACAAACAAACATTTTGCTCAGTTTCTCCTCTGAAGTCTAAGGAAGTCAGTGGGAAAAAGGCTCAGGCTCTGTTTTGAGGGGGTAGGTTAGAGACGTTACCTATCAACTCTCTTTAGGCTTCATTGCTGGGATTTTTATAACATTGTTTTTCCTTTCTTCTCATTTGTGTTTTACATACAAGTCCTGGTATTTTGGTTTAGCCCACAAACAGCATGAAGCTGCTTGGAATGCCTTAATTTTTCCTGCCTACTGCAAACCAGACTTTTCCCCAGCATCAATTATCCTGAAGGGAACTGCATATGTAAAACCACACCAAAAAGTTTGAAGCCCACATAAATGTATTTCCATTTCTTACAAAAGACTGCGTTCTTCTGTGTGCGTTGTCTTTGTGTCACCTTGTTTTTCACAATCGCTGATGACTAAGTTGGGTCAGAGGTACTGTCCATTATACCATGTTCTTCCTTACGGTGGTCACTCTGGCAAACAGTAGGAGATTTAGTGGTTGCCACTGAGGAGAAAAAAGCTGTCTAGAGCTTGCGTGGAGCCTCTCATTTTTATTCATGCCATGGAAACCCAATCTAGAACAGAGGTTATGACAAACTATTTGCATGCAGCCCTCTCTTCCAATGACCAGTGCACTAATGCTTGGTTTCTAGGCAGAAAATTTTTCCAAGAACAGCAGACTTTGTTTAGAGCGATAAAAGCATTTGTCTGATGTGTCTGGGCAAATTTAGCTGGTATGGCTGATGGGGACACTAGCTTCTGTCCCAACAGCAGGGACAGCTGTGGAAGGCACTCCTTAATTGCCCCAGTTTACGGCCCAACATTTTAACAAACTGAAATCAGTAGCAGTTCAGGATATTATACAGAGTTGTAAAATGGGATGGGTACAACGAATCAGCTATCTCTGCCAGTGTTTGGCAGCAGAGCTTGAGCTACCTCAGGTGATGATATCTGCAACGAGGAGTTAACACTTTACAGGACAAACTTTCCCTTGCTTGCCAAAGCTCCCTCTGAAAGAAGCAACCAAGACAGTGTGGCAGCACAAACATTAGGGACTGAGACACTAAATGGTCTCTCTGTTATGCACCCATGCCATAATGTCAATTTTTATTTCTTATTCTTTGTTTCTTACTAAGCTGCTGGTGGCAGGAAGCAGGGAGAATACAGTCAGGAAGAAGGTCAGTCCACACATGCTCTGATACTTGCATTTTCTCCCCCAAAGCATTTGCTACTGGGAGTCACTGGAGACAGGATGCTGTTCTATATGGACTTCTGATCTGATGCAGGTTCACTCTTTCCCTGGTTTTAAATACTGTAGTACTGGATTTTGGCCAGATCTCCTAGGGCCTATATGAAGATAACAAATTAAAATGTCTTCCCTAAGGAGCAAACAGTTTAAGCATAAGACAAGAAAGACACAGGAACAGAGACAGTCTGGGGAGTATTAAGAACAAGTTTAAAATTTCCAGCTATTAATGAGAAAAGGTCTTTCATTTTTCATCCAGCTCTGGGGAGGACATCTGAAGAGTTTGGATTTCAGTTTCACGGTCTGGGAAGCCATGCTGGCAGGATTGTTGTTTATCTCTCCTGAGAAACAGCATGTTTCAAGTTGATTCTCTATCAAATAAAGGTTTTAAAAAAATATTTTGTTTGCTGCATTCTCAGCTGTGCACAGCATTTGTCTTCATCCTTTGCTGGTATAATATTATAATAGTTTCTTGTAAGTGCTGAGCCTTTACTGCTGACAGCTGCTGAGAAATGATGCTGTCATGAATCATGCTTGCAAACACAGTTCTGTGATGTGACCAGTTCTCAGCCCCCATAATTAACAGCCAATTACTTCCTTTCAGAGAAGCCAAAACTCAAACAGATGAAAGAAATAGTGTTGTGGAAGCAGTGGGAGCAGATGTGTTGTATCAGTTCCTGTGTTCTTTACAAACATACACAATACTGTGCACCAAACTGAGCATTCGTTTACATCGAAACGCAGCTCAGCAGAGTGGACGTTCCTAATACCAAGCCTGGGTTTGACCATCTGTGCTCAAAGTGCATGAGGAAAGTGAAAAGGAGGAGGGAGGAAAGGTTCATTACAACAAGATGATATGGTTGCAATAATAGTAGGTCACCACTTTAGAGTTTTTTGGCTATTCCCTCAAGGTAACAGTCCATATTTATTAATGGGTGTGTGTGCACATGCATAAGCACATGTATGAGGGAGCTGTATACTACAGATGCCAAAAACCCAAACCAGAATGTTTACAGTCCCTAGGCTGCAGTCCTGCCTGCTCTTTTGTTTAACCAGGAGACCCAAAGCTGAGCCTTTTCCATCTGGAGTTTGTGTGGCAGAAACCAATGCGGTTTAGAAGACAGAGCTGGGGAATGGGAGCCAGGAACGCCTGACCAGAGCCTGCAGTTAGTAATTTACTGAATTTTTCTCCTCTTTATAGATTATTTTTTAACAGAATTTCATTTTTGTTGGTTCACTCATATATACAATGCAGGAATCATTTTCTGGGAACAGATTAGAGCCCATAATATGTTCTTGAAACTTTTTGCTTCCTATTTCTTTCATCATTTGGTACGTGCAGTACTTGATTGGGCAACTAAACTGCATAATGATGATCCTGTTTCCTGAATGGCTGACTGGGAATTTGTAAGTAGGAAGGGTTACATCAGGACTTCAAAAGGACTCTTTGCTTTGGATGTTTCATTATCAGTCCCCCACATAGTCCCTGGTTTTGTCAACATAACGTTCATTCTCAACATTCATTAATATCATGAGATGTACGCAGAAATGAGTATCTAAAAATAACTAAAGGTTTCTCTTTTATTTGCTTTATCGTATCTGGTATAAAGGTGGTGGGGATGGTGGTGCCGCCAATCTCTTTTCCACAAATATGTGATAGAATGTTAATAAAAAAAAAAAGTAAATCCCCAAATCATAAGTATAAAAGTGGAGGTTTGATTCCACAAACTGAGGTTTTAAAAGCACATACATTTTATGAAATGTGTTACATGGTAAAAGTTGTCAGCAGAGATGCAAAAACATGTGAGTATTTGAGACTTCTGCTTCTCGCTATTGAACAAAATAATGACTTGAATGGAAACCTGCTGACCCAGGTCAAAAAGCATAGTGAATGCTGTTGAAATAAATCTGCATGTGCCATGAATTGAGTATTCTTAATCTTCTGCAATACTTTTTAGCTCTGGATCTCTTCAAAACCGCTACTGATTGTCTGGCTTTGGAGCAAGCTACTTTTCTGCCTCTGCTGCTTCTATAAAATGTGTTCAGAACATTTACAGGGAGGATATAGGAGTTAGTGTTTCTATAATTCTCTAAACATTTGAAAATGTAAAATATTTGCAGATGTAGTGCCATGTGTAACTACATAGCAAATTTTTATTCCTTGTATACTAAATTTCTGAATAGTATGAGTCTCTTGGCTGGCTGCTTCTCAGCTGTGAGTCTTTTAAAGACCTCTTCTGGGGGAATGAGTCATACAGACTGTGCTCCTAAGTCACAGCTTTACCACCTCCTGCCCTGTTTTGTTGTTGCTTTCAGATCAATAGCTGTGCAAAGTGAGGGTCTGCTCCTGTCTTTATACTAGCAAGCATCCCATGTTCAGCTGGTTCTGGATTCATGCTCTGGGATCAACAGCAGTTCGAAAATGGATCAAGGAACAGGCTCTCTTGCCTTCCAACCTTTTGTAATTTTGTACCAATGCTTTCCTCTGCAGTTGCAAAATATCTGTGTGTATCTGAAAGGCATGTGAAAGTATTGCCCACCTGCTAACCCTATCAGCCTGACTAAATCTTGAGTTTCATAATTTGCCATTTGTGTTATTTTCCGCAATACTTTCCTAAAGGCCGATTTGTTCCCTCCTTCTCTTCCTCACCACCCCTCCTCCACAGGATTCTGAAAGTTTTATGGGGTTTAAGATGGCCTCTCGCCCTTTGTAGTTGCATAATGCTAATGAAACAACTAACAGATCATCAAAATTATCAAAGTGGATTTATGGAGCATATGGCATTCAAATTCAGTCTTTCTGGTCATCACAAATCCCCCACATCTAATGAAAAAATAGGATGTTTTTCAAAGAGAGAAATGCTTTGGATGAATGCAAGAGCTTGAGGAAAAACTGAAAATTCACTTCTGCAGTTACTGTGCTTGTAAGCAGCATAATTGCCTTAACTTCCTATCTCTGTAGGGCTCTAGAGAAACCCACCGTCAGGCATATGCTCTGGGGGCACTTCCAAGTGCCATCCCAAACCACTTCCTTTCTGTTTAATATTTTGCTAGTGTGCTTCCTTCCCATTTATCTTCATCTTCTCAGCCACTGGCAGGCCAGAACAGAAAATAGTTCATACTGCTAACAGTGACTGGGAGGTGACGTTGGGTGGCAGAGCTGTATCTCTGAGTATATCTCTGACCTGGCGCCGGGGCGGATGTGATCAAGACTGGTGATTTCTCACCATCCCCGGCATGTCTGTTCCAGGGGAAGAGAAGAGGTTATCAGCTCTTGGTGCTCCTATCAATCTCCCACCCTGTAAGGCTGCCTAGATATCTCGCAGTCTCACAGGACAAACCTGGAAGTGCATTTCTGATTTTGGAGATGGCTTTGGGTTTGTTTCTGTTGATTCTTGGCTTACACAAAGAGATTTGTCAGTCTTCAGCAAGAACTGGCTCTTTAAAGCCCATTTCTGAGAATCTTGTACCTGCAAAAGTCCCCGTGATTGCCCTGGGGCCTCCACTCGAAGCACTGCTAGCAAAAGGGGCTCGTAAAGCAGAGTTGCTGCTTTAAACCTTCTATGTCCCTGGCCTTTTTAAAATTATTGTAATCAGTCTATTTTGGCACAAGCTGTCCAATGACATCCTGGTCATTTAAAAAAAAAATTTCAACAGGAAATTCTGAATGTGAGTCATGCCTTTGTCTTAGTGTTTTTCAAGGATTTTTGCAATTTATTAAAAAAAGAAGAAGCAGAAATCCTTGATGTTGACAGAGAAAACCACAGAAAGTCCATGTGTTGAGAAGTCAATCAACAAAGAAAGAATGTCTGTAAGCTCCAAATATTTACTCGATATAAAGTCTTTCTAATTAAGAAAAAACCACAACTCCCCAAAACCCAAGAGTGAGACTGAGAGAGACCTAGTGGCCCTGATATTTTTTTTCTACCTGAGAAAGCTTAGTTTTGTTGTTTGGTGGTAGACAAGGTCTGCATTCTGGGACACTGCAGAAATCCAGATGTTCTTGAATATCAGAAGATTTAGGAACCACATACACAAATTAATCCTGTGCTCCCATCTGGAGTTTACAGACTCCTGACGAATGCATTAACAGTAGCTGCCAGCTCGCTGCATTCCAAGGGCCGAAATAAACTGCTGTAGAGCAGTATAGAAAACGGAAGCGTATTAAGAGGAACTGAAACTCTGCAGAAGCTAGCGCGTTCAAGAAAATCCCCGTTATATGAATTCACAGGGTTTTCACCTTTAAACTGGACATTGTCTTTATTACGGAAATGTGAAACCTATATGGTACCAACTGTTAATTTGTGATCACAGGTCTTTTATTTTAATGACTTAAGACAGGGAATCATTCTGATCACACAAGAAATATGCATGGCCTTTACAAAAAAAACTTGTATCAAAATAGTATTTAAAATTTATTGTAGTAAACCATATCATTTTCCTTGTCCTCTTCATGCCTTTCATCAAGAAGCAACAGAAATTACACATGGGGATGGAGATGAAATCATACAACCTATAAGCAGGTTGTCCTCAAAGACCTGAAGTCCTTTCCCCAGGAGTTTTTGGGAAAGTCCTTGTTCTTGGGAGAGCCATCATCCATTTTCTGTGTGACTCCTAAATGTTCATCCTCAAATTATGGACTTTTAGCTGATGAAATATATTTCAAATAAAAATGAAGCTGGATGCAGACTGGTGTTGAAGAATGCAGAAGCACTTTTGTCAACAACACCAGCCCTGAAAAACGAAGTCAGACTCTCTGACATTGCAGTACTGTTTTAAGGACAACAAAAACTTAAAAGGGAAAAGAATCTTGGGTTTTGTCGGTTTTGATTTCGGGCATCCTAGCCATATTTTTAAGTTTTTCTTTGTAACTTTGAGGACCAGATTTTTCTTTTCTTTTTAATAAAGTACATGCTGAGGTTCTCATGAAACTGAAGATAATACCAAATACAAGACGACTGCTGGCGTAACTGTGATTGCAGGGAACTGTACAGCTGCATGCTACCCGTTAAAACTCCTAACTGGACTCAGCATACGGCGGGGTAATTCCTCTCCAGCCTCAGACTCTGAAACAGGCATCTTGAAGCAAGGGATAAAAGCACTCTCTGGCCAGAGACGGACAAAGGGTCGACTCCTGCTCTCTTTCCCTCCCTTTGCCTGGGTGCGTGGAGGAGACTGAGAAGAAAGGAAATAGGTTGTGACTGCAGCGCAAAACTGTGCAGTGTTACAGGCACTTGTGTTATTGGGCTGGTCTGGGGGCACGTGTGAGCACAAACCGCAGGCTGCTCAGCGCTGCTGGGAGGGCTCCCATGGGTAGGAGGGGGAGGTGAGGCTTTGCAAGCCCTTCTGCAGGCTGCAGGGCCATGCGGGTACTCTTTGGGAAAGGTAAGGTGGTTAAGCCACATCCTCCTGCCTCTTGCTCCCGCTCGTCTGGCAGAGAGCAGCTCCTGGAGTGGGCAGCCTGGGCAGCTTCCCCCAGTGCTCCGGGGCAAGCTGTGAGCACAGGGGAGTCACAGAGCGAAAGGGGAGAGGGGCAGAGGGGTGGGTGAGGTGGGACTGCTGCTCCAGGCTGCCCCATGGAGCAGTAAAGCACAGCGAGTGGGGATGACCGGTAGATTCGCTTCACAAAATCACACTTCTAATCTGAATTAAAATGCTGTTACAGATACCCCTAGAGTTACCTTATTATGGATGCTACCCCTGAGGAAAAGATCTGGCTTCATCATTTTGTCGTTCTCATTTATAAAACGCTACCTGATTGCTGTTAAGAGGTATGTAAGGTAGCAGTTCAGCAGTTGTTGGGGAGAAGGCAGCCCTTGTCCTTCTCTGTGAAGGAGGAGCCTCAGGCGCTGGGCCCCGAGTGCTGGTGGACGTGTCAGTGGCCAAGGCACCAGCAGATGGTGCTCAAGAACATGGAATGTTCTCCCAAAATTTTGAGGGCCGTTGAGCTTTTGAGGTTTTGCACTCCAAATGGCTGCTAGTGTACAGCACTGTCACTCAGCAGCTTTGTCATCCTCCCCTCCAGAGGAGTGCAGATGCAGACTTGGCTATTCTGGAAGCATTCTGCATTATTTTGCATCAAGGATTTAAGAAAAAAAAACAAAAAACATGTGGCTTGGGCAAAGGTCCAAGTCAGAGTGCTGAGACAGGACCGCAGCGCACAACCAGTACTTAAACAGAGTATGAGAAACTGGGTGTTCAGGGATCGCTCTTCTCCTGGCTGCTGCCGTAGGTGGCCATACACATGCAGACCAGAAGGGAATGCAGCAGAGCCTTTGTGTTTTGCTACTGACACACTTCTTCCAAAACACGCAGATTACATTTAGTTTTGTATCATTCCTACCACCTCATTTATGGTACAAATCACTCTGATGTGGGAAGAGGGAGTCTGTTCATTGTAATAGTGGGAAAATATGTTTGATCAGGGCTTGTTGTAGTTGCTTTGCAAATAGGCATGTTTTTTCTTTAAACCTCTACTATATACTTGAAAAAGGAATCCTATCTCCCAAGTCAAGTGAATTAATGTTTTGTAGAAGGAGGGTGTAATCATTTATTAGCATTGTGCTGGACAAAGTTCTTTGTCTTTGGAGATCTGGCCAAGTGCCCAGATTCAGGCAGCCTCTGACTTTTGCTTTAGTCTCTGAGATAAACTCTCAATGAAATAATGCTGGAGTTGCACCAGCTGACATGGATCCAGGGAGCAAACCCTGTCAGGAGGAACAGTTCGGAGCAATGCCAAGCCCGGCAGAGGTGGCAGAACTTTTTATAGCTGTTTTGGGTATTTGTGGGATGAGGGGAAGAAGGGATCTGTTTGCAGTGCAAGTCCAGGTTCTGGTCAGGTTTTACTAAATTGAAGCTGATTTGCTCATCCCTATGATCGAATCTTACTAGAAGAAGAGTCAGTTTCTGTCATCTGTCATTTTTCTTTTCTATGGAGTATTGAATTTACTACTGTCTAAATATCAAAACGTTCCTGGCTTGTTTTCAGCATTTGGTTGCATATTCTGTTTCCTATGGACACGTACTCTGTGGCTGACTTAGGCTTCGTTTGAAAAACACCACCAACTTCAAGAGTGAACCCTTTCCAGTATGAATGCAGTTAATTAAGTATGAATGTCACTTTGAGCATTTTCTCAACATAATCTCTTTAAAGGTTAATCATAAAGTGAAAGAATGTGCTCTGGATTCTGACACAATGCCTGACAAATATTTTCAGCAGGCCACCGCTAAAGAAACACAGGTGTGGTCTCACTCTTAATGTCTCTGAAATAGTGTTGTATCTTTGGAGAAACAAAGATAAATTGAGAGCTTAACCCATTGGCTTCTTGGCATTTAAAAAAAATTTGTTTAACTTCCACTTGTTCTGTTTTTGCTCATCTATAATTCCCTGGGGGAGATTGTGTTTCAGAGAGATGAAATTCTCTTGATGTCTTTATGAAAAATGCAAACAATGTGTTATTTTTAATGATGCCTTAGACTTTCTGTTCTGTTGAATTCAGCAGGATGCTCGGAAGTCCAGTATTTACATAGTAAGCTTTAAATGTTTTGGACTTGAAAACAAACAGTTTAAAGAGATCAAATGATCTTATTGAAATATGGTAATGATTTCTGGGATTAATCCTGATTTTTTTTTTTTTTTTAATTCAGACAAATCTATCATCCAGTATTCTTGTTTAAGAGTAAGCTGAAGAAAAAGGAGTAGTTGTAGAATTGTTTCAGTTTTGCTTCAGGGCCAAAGGGGACATGTGTATCTCCTTCTAGTAATTGGGGACATCTTGGGTTTTTCTTTTTTAAAGTGCCACCCTGTTTTTCTTAATATAACTTGTCATTTCCTTCTTTAGTCTTAGAACCTAGAATTAATAGATTTTGTTTTGTTTTGTTTTGTTTGTTTCCTGAGATAGCATTGTATAGAGGGAAATGGGATGTTTTATGGAAACATAGGAAACCTTTCCAGCTCCTGTCCTGGTCATGAACACAGCTTCTACTAAATTATGTAATGTTACTGTCCCTTTAGTAGTCTCTCTTGCATTCTCAGACTAATTACATTTCAGGAGTTGAAAATTCATATTCTAGCATGGCAAAGCTGCCAGGGCAAGAAGTCTGCCTAGCTCTGATAATGCTTCTCGCATGAGTCATTGGAGAGATGAAAGAAAGCTCAACGCAAGGTGTAAATACGTCTGTTATACAGCAGCTGGTTTACTTGTGCAAACAATTTTTGCTTTATCCTTCTGATTATTGCTTTAGGGTGTTCTCACCCCAAGCATGTTCCTACCCTTCTCCTGAACCCTCCAGTCAGGAGAGGGAAGGGGGACAGAAGGCAGCAAGAAGGGCTCCCTGCCTCCTCTCACCAGAGTCCTCTCCCCCTGATGAGCCAAATGCTGAGTGGACTGTATGTGTGGCTCTGCGGGAGGAGGCTTGACGGGGGGAGTTGATAACCCTTTTTTTTTTTTTCCCCACCTGTTTTTTCGTCCGAGGAAATTACTTTTCATATTTATGAAGCAAAATGCTAGTTAAAAGCACTCGGTATTTTGGAATTTGGTCTTTCTACTGCATTTCTGAAAGCGAGCGTGTCAGACAACACTGTCTGCAGAAGGTTAGGGTCTTCTAACCCTTTGGTCAATTGTTCTTCTATTAGAGGCCTAATTTTCCTAAGCTCTTCAGTTTTTATCCTTTCCCTGTCTCTATGAGGTGATCCTGTTACCCTCATTTCACAGGTATGAAAGTAAGCCACAAAAAGATGGAGACTTGCCCCGTGTCTCGTAGAAAGTCTGTGGCAGGAGAAGAAATGAAATTCAGGTTGCTAAAATCCTAGGTTACAGCACTGACCTCTAGCTCTTCTTCCCCTAATTGCATTGGGAGGTTTCTGGCTAACGGAACATGCACACAAAAACCACACAGGAATGCAGGTTTTAATGCCATCGTTTAGTCCATTGACTTTCACCGAGGAATTCCTTCACTGAGACACGCAGTCTGGGCTTGACATGAAAAACTGATTAAAGTATTTGAAAAAATAGAGCAGTACTTTCCAGTTTCCTCAAATATCATTTCCATTTTCCAGTGTTTGAAATCTGGTCAAAATAGAATTTAGGCTTTTGGAAGTCTGAGGGTGGAAAAAACCCTCCTACTGATAGATATTCATTCAAGTCATGCTGTAAACTGGCCATTATGATATTTCATTTGTCAGCATGTACTACAATCACTTGTTCTGGATCCCTTGGGCAGACTGCCTTTCAAATCAATATTAATTATGTACCACTGGACAGTAGCTAATCTGAAAGAAAGAACAGGTTTCATTTAACAGATGACTGATGGTTACTAGCTTCCCCATGAGTGTGGGTTTTGGTTTTTGTTCTGGTTTCTTTTTTTTTTTTTTTTTTTTCCTTTTGAGAAACCTCCAATCACAGTATTGGAGCACTGATTGTGTTTTGCTTTGTCTAATAAAACAAAAAAAAAAGTATCACCTTGTTTTCCATAAATCTAAGATGGAATTCAGAATTACTGGCATCCTCATAAGTGAGATTCTGTAAGATCCATCAGCACAGAAGTTCAGCTCCAGCACCTAATGCCTTCAGAGAGCTCACCCCTGGGTAACATTTTTATTCTTTCTGGCAACTGTCCAGCGAACAACAGAGAACCTGACGAAAGTGGCTTTGAAATGTGTGTTTATTGCATTGTCATCATGCCAGAACTAGCCGTTCGTCTGAAATTTGTAAAAACTGCTCCTCATAATCGTCTGAGTTTCTGGAGAGTGATCTGTAATAACCATGAGCTAGAAGCTCTGCTGGGATGTCTGAGACTGACAGGTCATTTCTGTTAGGGTTAGATGTGTGTCTGCTTTCTTTCTTCACTGGGAGTGTAAACTGAAAGATAACTGTTTTGTAGATGATGTAGTAGCAAGACTGTCAGTAATCGGTGAAATTGAGGATGTTGGATATGTATTTGTTATTGTAAAATTAGTTAGATAGGATTAAGAATCAAATTAATATAGCTCTTAGTGTGAAAATGCTCATTGAATTGGAAGAGAGGGTTGGGAAATTTCTCAGATCTCCCAGTCCATTCCCTTGATCACCTACACCAACATCACTCTTGACAATTGTTCATCCAACCCATTCTCAAACCTCCTGTGATCGCAGCTCATGGCCTCCCCAGCTGAACCACGTAAGGCTTTTACCAAATGTCTGAAGGGCCCCAGCAGCTCCTTGGCAGCCGGCAGAGCTGTGATTTGCTGGCTGCAGGCAAGAGGTTCCCTTTTTCTGTAGGAACTGAGATAGGCATGTTTGGAAGTAAAATGTGCTGTATGGACTTGCAGTGTGCCACATCATTAACAGGCAGATTTTTTTTGCTGTTTTTGATTGTTTAGCCCTGAAACCGTAGAACCAAAAAAAATGAGAAGCCTAACTAGTTCTTCTGCAAACAGGTTCAAGAAAAAAAATACGGAGGGATAAGGTATTTCCGCCCATGCTTCTGGTTGGTACCTCAAATCCGTCACTGCAGTGGATGTAGTGTCCTCGCAGCCTTGTCTCCATGCAGTTGGAAGTGCTGATATTTAGAATTTTTCTAACATGAGTTGCTCCTGGATTTGGAAAGAACAAAGTGTCACTTGATCTGGGTAGAGTGTCACTGATACCGCACATTGCTGCATCTCTGGTTGCCGCTTTAGCTCTGCCGTCTTGCTTTTCCTGACAGCTGGAATGGATGAGAATTTTGGTCTTCCTTTTTGTAGCTTACAATATCTATTAATCAACATTCTTGAGTTTTCCTTCATTGCCGTAACTCACTTGAGCCCTATAGCTAGAAGAAAATTCTGTCAACTCCCCATGTAAACTGAGCCATCACTGCTGTGAATAGTGCTGGAATTTTATTTATTAAGTAAAGACTCTTGGATTTCTAGCTTTTGCTTTGGAATGGCAGCCGCGAAATACTACCCTCCCCTGCCTGTCCCTAGAGAAAGGAAGCCTGTAGTGTAGCAGGCAGTGCAGGGTCAGGGGTCAGTCTCATGATATAGGTGGCCCAACCACAGCTGCATATCGAAGGCACGCTTTTAAAAGGAAGGAGTATCTTCATGGAGCTTAGCACAAAGTCCTCCATGCCAAGGAAGAAACATCTGCTGAAGGAATCATAAGGGAGAGACAATCCCTCTCGCTCTCCTCCTGTTATCACTGTACAATGTACCTTTATCCTTATTCCATAGTTGTAGCTTTGCATCTGTTATGTTTGAATCCAAAAGAAAAACTTTAAAAAAATTAATTTCAGTATTAGGTAAAGGTATGGTAGAAACTCACTTTAATTTTGAGGGGTTCTGGTTTAGGTAGTAAACAGTAAATACTTTGAAAATCATAATGCTTAGGACTGCAATGTGAACAAAGTTTTGGAGCACTGTGGTTTGTTTTTTTTCCTTGCTTGTTTTGCCATCTATATCGATGGGAACAAGTGTTCTCACTGAGAGAGTGGCATTTTCATTACTGTATATATTTCTTTGAAAATTGAGGGAAAACAAAACAATGCGACAAACAGTGTGAACACCATCAAGGAACGCTTATCTTTTAATTCTCAGCGCACTAGGAAATATCCCTGGGGAAGCTGTGGGAGGGAGACTTTAAAGTCTCCAGACATTTAGATTAGGGAATTTAAGAATTTAGGGAAGTCTGAAATTAAAAAAAAAAATGGAATGGCATCATGTGCTTCTTGTAAGTAGGCATATCTAAACATGGTTGCAAGTTACTCATTAGTGTATATAAAAAAAACCTTTAAAATTAATCTTTGCTATCATTTTGTGGTCCACTTTCTCATCTCTTATGGTCTGCAGTTGAAAAACATACACAATTAGGAGCACAATTGACTTCCTTTTTTGAAAGGGCTCTTGTAAAAATAAAGAAAAGTTATGTGCTTCCACTTGTACAAGCACAGAAATAAGTACAATTGAAACAGAAAAGCAATAAACAAACATTCACAGTTTGGGCTGCTTTTTTTTTTTTTTTTGTTAAAAAAAGGTTTAAAACAAACTAGGCAACAATCCAGGAAATGATTCCTAATGTTTTAAATATATTGTTTTAAATTTAGGTGATCCTTCACTTTATTAAGCGGGTGGGGGGAATGAGAAACATTGTTGTAGGTTACCTGTTTATAAACTCTGTCTACTGTTATTCCAGAAATAACTGAATGGCACAATTCACATAAGCACTATCAGAAAACAAATCATCTAAATCAAAGCTTAAAGCTGAAATTCTTGTTTACTATTTCAACGTCACCTCATTTACTGTGTTTCTATTCAGATAAAGATGTAAATAAGATACAAAAAAGAAATTGTTATAGGCCGGATGTGAACTGAGATGCATAGACCTTTTCCAATACAATACTTTGTGTCCTGGTTTTGACCTTTGCTTGTGCAGATGACTGCTTGGATTTGCAGGCACAGTCACTTAAAACTCCTGTGTCGTGTTGTGTACAATTTACGCTTGGCTCTTCACAGTGGTTGAGTATCTTCACAATGTCTGAAAGTGAGCCACCTGCACAATGGATGGTTGCTGTAGGGTAATCTTAGAACCAATGGCTTTGAGGTACCTGGCTCAGCCTTCTGCTGAATTGTGACCTTGGTTGGCTTGGCTTAATAAAGTTGGGTTGCCAATATTGCCTGTCCTCCTCAGGTGGAAGCATTTCCTTGTCTTCTCCTGCCTGTTTATATTCGTCTCTTTTCCTGTTCCAAACACAGGCCTTGTAGCCAGAACTGTCATTTTGTAAAGCGTATTTTCAATGCCTGGTTTATGACCAGAGGTACTATGTATCGTAATAATGAGTCCCAAGCCTCACAGATTTGAATATGTTTGAGGATCTGGGTCTATGAGAACTCAAATAGTGAGATATTATAGTCATTGAGGGTGTCAGTTAGTAACATAAAAGTACAAATGGCACTTGGGTGTCTATAGAGCCTTCTACACACCCAATCATTTAAGTTGTACACTTACTCATAGGTCATGCATCTGCAGACTTTGCAGGATATTTGCATTCTTCACATGTTAAAGCTCAGGCTTTTTCCTTGAATTCTTCCATTAGAAAAGCATTTTACATTCCTCTGACATCTGCAGTCTAATATATATTATATATAAATCTGGATTTATTGGAAATGTCTTTCCTTATTTTTCAGCTTCTTTCGGAACATTTATCGGAGAAGATACATTTGGCATGATAGGCTGTGATGCAGTACAACTGTGTTTTACCTAGCACTGTTTTCAAGAGAGTAGATTTCTCTAGAGACGCATGGTTGTCTCCAGTAAAGATTTACTGTCTGTTCGGCACAGCTCAGAACAAGCCTTCAAACCCTCCAAGATGGAGGCACTGTGAGACTGTAATACACAAGGCCACAATTTTCTCCCTCTCAGGGAGAATTTTTAATCTGGGCCAGCACTTCATTTTGGGGTTTGGCTCAGTAGTGGAACTGGAGCTGCTCTCTAATTTCTGAATGTTAGATGGTGACCCGGTTATTGGATGTTTACTGTGTGGACATGTTGCTTTAGTTTAATAGGAGGCTGTCAGTAAAAACAAGCGGCAAGGAAACAATGTCTCAGGGTGAACTACCCAAATGCCTGGTGCTGTTACGGGACAATGGTAGGACTGGTGGCTTGGAGGAGTCTGGCTCAACCTCAGACTGCATTTGTAGAGCTGGTGTGGGTGAGCAGGAATTCAAAGAACAAAGGAGGTCTGGCTAGATTATAAGGGACTCCCTTTCTCCAGAAATTTGGAACTGTTTGAGAGAGCTAGGTTAACACTGGTGTCAATTTGAATGTTTTGAAGAAACCAGTACTGCCTAGTCTACTGTAAAGGTGTGGTAGGACACACAAGTTAAGTAGACTGCTGTTTAGTTTGTTTGGTGTTTTATTTCTCCTTCTCTTTAAAGAAAGCCTTTCTCATAACTTTGTTATAAATGATTGAAAACCAAAGGCTGTGTCTTAGAATGAAGGGTTGCTTTTCTTGTCACCGTGTGAAAATGGGTAGGTACCAAATTCTGGTGTACTTCGGGGGGAAACAGGGTTTACATGCAGAGCGCAAGACTTCAGAATAAGGTCTAATGCTAGGAAAATCACATAATTTCCAAAGAATAGATTCCAGGAAAGACTTCCGAGAGGAAATATGAATGGAATAATTATGCAGCTAGTAAAAAAGTGAACTGAAATCAACTGAGCAGTGACTGAGGTCTGGTAGGAAGAGGAATGATTTTTTCCTAACCTCACACTTCACACTGTTACAAGTGACTTCTTGGGTCTCCCAGTACTGACTCTGTAATTTCTTAGATTGAGGATCTACTTTTAAACACTTTGGAAGTCCCACTGACTTCACTGGAATTTCTTTAGGTGTTTCTTAAGCATATGCTTAAATTTTCAGACTGTGGCCCACCGTACTCAGCTTTTGATTGTTCACTAGTTTAAGTTATAGCCTCTAAATTAATTTTCTTTTACCTGTGTCAAGGTTTTGTTGTAGCAAGGGATTTTAACAGAATGGGACAAACTGGGTGCTATCTGTAGAGTACAGTCTCTTGAGACAGGCTTGTGCTTCATCCTACAGCTTTATTACCCTGTTGTGGTATGATATGTTGCCCATGTGACAGATCTTAATTGTAAGGTCTTTGTTGTACAAACCAGCATCTAAGCAATGTCTCGTGTACCCGTTTCTTAAACCCTTAATTTAACAGAGCAAAGAATCCAAGCATGCAGATGAAGTGTCTTAGTATCTAATGAGATCTTAGTCAGGTAGCTCTTCTCAGACATTATTAGCGTTTTTTTCATAGGCATGTGCTGCTGGAACCCTTTAACTTGTTCCAGAGAATGCAAATTAAATGAACTTCTTTATAGACCACTGAATGCTGCTGGATTTTTTGTTTTACAAATCAATTCCTAACAGTTCCAAACTGCCCCCTCATACTGAGCTTGCAGGAGTGAAATAGTTGATGTAACCCGATGTGAGAGAGGAGTCACCTTTTTCGTGTCCAGTCCACCTCCAGGTTTCTTTTTCCTTCATGGGTCACCACCATCTAAGTGTGTGAGTTAAAAATAGGTGCTGCAGAGCCTGTGCCAGGCAAGGAAGCCTTCTGCTATGAGTATATAGTATCTGAGTGGCATAGGAACTCAAAAGACATTGATGTATGGTTTTCCTAAAAGCTGCCCAGTAGAGCTGAAAAGTTTGGTACAGTGCCCCTTGGCAGCTGTTTAGGTGGGAGCATGATCTACCCCCTTGCAGTGATACTGAAGCTGTAACCTATACCTACAAATCCTTTGGCAACTGTTTAGGTGGGAGCATGATTTACCCCCATGCAGTGATACTGAAGCTGTAACCTATATCTACAAATTAAAGTCAAGGATTTATGAACCTTGGAATATTTTACCCATGCCTCTGAACTGCCAAGTGTAACTATTCTGGGCTGTAACCCAAAACATAGTTTACTGAAATTCCACTGCTTTAATGATGACTTTTTTTTTTCCTATAGAAAACAATATGAAACATTCTGCCATCCAAACATAATTGCATTCTGCATCTGGAATTTGTTGATGTTTCTTTTTGCTGTTGATATACATTCAATTCAATGAAATGGTTAGTGAATGCCATTGTGTCCTAAATCTTGGTTACTGTTGGTTGTTATAGCTCTTGCATTACAGATGAGAACTGTCGGGTGGTGAATTCCAGCGGTCACTGTGTGGAACATTGTCCTGTCCTTTCTCTCAAGCAGATTTGAAGAAGTAGGTCCCTCAGGCTGAAATATGTCTTGGGTATGAAGATGAAACCATTTGGATGTACATTGCTCAAGACGGTCCACATCCTGTGTGCATATGAAGCAAGCTTTCTGTGGCTCTCAGTCAACGGGGATGCTGGAATCAGAATGGAAAAAGCACTTAAATCTGCACTCTGCAGGAGTGTGGATGTCCTACTAAATGTTTGGTGGTGCTGTGGATACTGAAACAGCAGGAAGATGCTACAGCTTTTGCTTGCCAGTGCCTTTAGGAGAACCCTAGGCCTTCCCTGCTCCCCTTTCTGCCCAGTATGTAAATGGGCTTTGACCCAGGGCTAAGAAAAGAGCTTGTTTTCCATGAGAATTAGTGTTCAGTCTTAAGAGGTGAGCTGCTGCTTGTTGTTTCCAGATTTAAACATATGGTAGTGTATATCATAAGTTCTTTCATCCCAGGGTGATCTGTGGCAACTGGGGAGGGTTAAAAGGAGGCACGGCTGTCAGGGACAGAGGCACCAAAGCCTTCAACATGTCAGGAGTTGTGTTGTGAAAAGCTCTCTCGAGGCAATGGCAGGCTTTCGGGTAACCACAGAATGAGGTCTGAAGCCAGCCTTTAGACGAGGGCAGAGGTAATCCACAAACGTGGCCCTGGTGGAGTACACAGACAATCTCATTTTCTCTGGTTCCTGCTATGGTGGGCAGAGCAAGTGGATGTTTTCCAGATGTTTGCAGAGATGTATTTCTGAAATCGTGTTGTAGGAAAACAAACTACCACAGAAAGGACACTGGTGCCAGGAAAGTGAAGGAGAATGGCATGCATTAACAGTGTTTAATCCTTCCCTTTTTCTGTTCTTGTATCCTGAGAAGTGGAAGCTTGTGCTGATCAAGAAAGCTCCTCTGTACTAAACCTATAGATTTACATGTCATCTTCTGGCAAATTTTCATCAGATGGATTTAAGTAGGTTGTGCACAAGCAGTCCTAATACAGCCTGTAGGCATCTCCACTGTTGAGGATGCCACAGAAATAGCTGAATTTGGAATATGTATGGTTTTTTATTTCTTTTTTCGTTAGCCTCGTGCCCAGAGCATCTCCAGCAGAAGTATCCCCTGATGAGGATGGTATGAAGCAGTGCAAGAAATGGAAAATCATTAGACAGTTACAAAAGGTCTGATAACTGAATCTTTGAGCAGAATTGTGTTTAGACAGGAGAAAAAACAAGGGAGCAAAAGTGATTTGATGCAATTCCACGGAAGGAGACATTTTCACTGCTTGCATAAATTTCAGCAGACCTAAGCTTCCTCCAGCTCTAAAGGACTCTACAGCCCATCTAGCTACAGTAGAAATCAGGCTGGCCTTTGGGTTGGATTATGTGTGGATCTTATGTGAAGGGCATTTGCTCTGGAACACATTAAACTGATGTGATCATCAGCTGAAAATGAGCAGTTCCATGAAAGTCAGAAAACCCAGGCTGTTTCCTGCCTTTTGCCTGTGCAACTCAGCGGTTTCAGGGGTTTCCGTGTGTGTGTGTGTGTCTTTCAGCATTTTACAATGAAGATCCCTTTCAATCAGGGCTTTTCTGAAAGTAATTTGGCAAAGTTTAGCTACGTGCTTCTTGCCTGAGAGCTCAGGTTCCGAGTGCGCGTGCTTAGCTCTGTCTGTCATCAGCAACCACTTTAACCTGAGGTGAGGATACAGGCTCTGAAATCCCCCCCAGGCTAGATTTGTTAAAGCAAGATGGTGAAAGGTGAGGGAGATTACAATGCGTGGAATGAAACCCAAAGGAATAAATGCACCTTAAACTTCTACTGTGCTTTTGCGAAACCTAGAGAGTTGACTTCGTAATTACCTGTTCAGCAATCTATGCTGATATGCTGGCCTTTACTTCCAGTCTGAGGAAGTTTAACCGGAGCTACCTGTCCAGGAGCAATCCCTTCAAGAGAGCACGGCAGGACTCGCAGAAGCAATTCCAGAAAATATTTTGGTGGGGCAGTGCAGCGATGTTAGTCGCTAGCCTGTTATCCCAGTAAACTGCGCTATTCTGGCAGCCCCTGCACCGGCTGAGTTTTATCACACCTTCCTTCTCACAGCTGCCATGTTTTGCAGGATAGCAGCATCCCTTTGATCCACTGGTATTGGGGCACCTGTAATCTCATCCCAGCTCAGTGCAGGGAAAGCTGCTAAACTTGGAGCACTTCTTAACCTCTGTCACTATGACTTGCAGTTAGGGCACTATTACATGTAGAGCTTTGTTTGTAAATCTGTCTGGTAAGGTCTGGAAGATGGGCAGAGGACTTCAGCAGCAGCCTGATAGACACGGTAAGCTGTTCACCTGCATCAGCAACATTCACAACAGAACAACCAATCAGCCGTGTGTAAACACATCCAATTCTCTATGCAATCATATCTTGCTCTCTGAGGATACTCCTACATCATCTTTTTAGTGATACCCTTGCAGTTCATGAGCGTTAAACAAATGCCAGAACATGACCCTGGCTGGAAAGGAAAGGTATTTGGGCGAACATGAAGCACAAGTCCAGTCCCTGCAGTCACAGGTCACTATGTCCTTTCATCTTCTCTGTGAATTTATAAACAACCATTTTAAAACACAGTAACATTTTTGTGTGGTTTGTGTTTCTCCCATCCTGTTGGAAGGCTTTGCCAGAATCTTTCTGCACCTTTTTCTAATTTCTAGCAGAAATTTATTAATGGCTGGCTTATATCCACTGCTGCTTGTGCAAATGTTTTCCTTCAGATTAGACGGCTCTTCTTCCTGCTGTTTGCCCTTCTGCTTTATTTACAGAGAGCCTTGTGTACCTCCTCTCAACCTCACTGCTATTGCATCTTTAAAGGTACATCTTTGCAGGGCCTGAGGGAGCGGTGCAGAGACTTCTGAGCTACTGATTGCAGGCGATGTGGAACGGGCTTTGTGTGGGCTTTGCAGCCAGGTCCAAAAAGCTGTCCATGCTGTGGTTCTTCGTAGCTTGGCTTTGTGTCCAGAAGGATTACAGGTGCGTTCCCATCTGTCTCAGACACATCCAGCTTGAGTGAATGGAAGATGAAAATGTTGAAGTTGTATCCTGAATCTCCTCCTGCCATATTACCTCTTTGATTTGGCCAGGGTGTCTCAAAGCTTTGAAGCAAATGATCACCAACACCCTGCTGCCTTTCTGAGACTGCAGGCTGTTTAGCGACCTGAAGCAGTCATATATGATCATATTGAAGTTGTTCATTCAGCTCTTAGACTTCAGCAAACTAGCAACTACTTGGTGTGATATAAAACATGGAAGTTATTAAAGTGAAATAACGTATCTTTCCATTCTGAAATTTACTAACCATATGGGAAGTTTCCAGGAATAACTCATATATATCAATTTAGTGCTTGCCAGGAAGACTATTTCAGAAATTCGTAGGACAGTACAGCAGTTACCCTATCCTGTCTCACATGGAAAGATTTTACTTGTGTCCTTTACAAGCACTTGACACTGAGAACAGTGTGCTCACAGCAACAATTACATGGTAATGTAGGTTAATAGAAGTTCATGTGTCTGAGTCTTGAAATGCTTAGCTCTCCTTTTCTGTGTTGCTTGACAGCTTTATTACTGCAAATACTAGGAGAAGCCAGTTCAATATGCTGAACACTATCAAAAGATTTTTCTTTATGGTCTTAAGAGGGCTTATCTGTAATTCCTGGCTGCACAGTCCTTGAAAACTATAACATTAGACAGGGATTTTTTTTCTTTCTTTTTTTTTTAACACATGGTTTATTTTTAAATAAAGGCATTCTGAGGCAGAATGGGGTCATTGTTAACTCTTTTTTACCCCTAAGCTCTTCTAGGGAAACTGCGGATTTGACACAGTTGCTTTGTTTCGTCAGTCTATGGCAATTTCATTGAATTACTCAATTTGAAAAATTGCCTCAAGAGTGTGAAGAATTGAAATATTTCATTGCAAAATTTCTAAAATGAAACTGCAGTTTGTTCTGAATTTTTTGCATCGTTTCAAAAACAAAATGGAATGCTTCAGAAGGACTCAAACCAAACACAATATAATGAAGACTGTTTTTTTCCCTTCAAGTTTTACTTTACCATGAATTAAAAATATTACTTTTATCTGAACTTACTATGCTATTCTCAACCAGAATGACCAATTAAAAAGAAAAATCTGTTGGTCACCCAGCACTGCTCCTGGGCTGTGGGTCTGAGCCAGCTGGGGTGGATCTGTCTGCAGCATGGCCTGGCCTGTAGGCTTGTGGTCACCTACAAGCCTTAATCCCGGCTCGTGTAAGCTTGCTGGGACACACTTTCCCCTTTGAGGTGCAGATTCACTGAGGGCAGCAGCCATGTGCTGAGCTGTGAATACAGTTGACAGATCCTCAGCTGGAGTAAATTGTCATAAGTCTGTTCAAGCCAGTGACATAATGTGGTGATATCTACATTAGCTATTGGCTAGGTAAAGGCTAAAGGCATCACTGAGATTTCAGTGCTCCCTTTGGGAGGGTTGAGGGAGAACTGCAGGAGTTTTACTGTCATTCCCTCCGCCAAGCACAGTTCCTAGCTGGCCAGTATGGCATTAATCTGAATTGCTCAGTCACCTTTTATTGTTACTTTTGTAATTTGCTAATTCTAGCTGAGGATTTCCAGTAACAGTTTGCATCATGAAACACTTCATTTTAGTTTCTCATCCTCTTCCAGTCTGACTGTCCAACCTGCTTCCATTGTGCTCCCCTCTGGAGCTGGAAATAAATGGGACACGCTTGTACTCCTGTGACAGGAGGGAGAACCCATGTCAGAGATGGGACTGCTGAGGAAGATGCTGGCTGGCTGGCAACAAAGGAATGATCCCTGCCCAAAGGCCTTCCCTTGCCTTAAACCACCAACTTAGGAAAGGCAAAAATGGACTGAACCCAGTGGGACTTAAGCATATGCCTATATTTTACTCTGACCTTTGAACAGCCACCAACTTAAGCATCTTCTCAGCTCTCTTGTTAGGACGTGGTAACGTGACCATGCATCTAAGCGCTCCACAGGAATGCACATTCCAACTGCCATTTCGAGAACAAACTGTCTGCGGCCTTGTCGACAATCAAAGGGATGCCTGATGCAGCATCAAGCTGCAAATGATGAGTCAGGCTGTGTGTGTGAGCAATTAAACACCCTTCCCCGGTGCACAGGAGTTGTCAAGAATTCGCAGTATTGAAGAGGAGCTGCAGGAAAGTCTGCCATGCCAGACCCACTGCCTTTGATCTGGCCTGAGCTACAGCAAGAACTAGACCTCTGTGTTACTTGTCTAATACTTTTGCCTTCATCTGCAAAGCTTGAAACCTGTTTTTGAAAATGATACTGTCGTTACTAAAAGCGATCACGTGTTGGAAAGGGGATTTCTGATCTCTGAATTTTTTTTAGAGCTTCCTCTTTTTTTTGTCTTTGAAAAATTAAAGTGCTTAGCTTTTCACTTGAATTTCTCTTTTTTCCCATCCCTCTTTTTGTCCTCTTCAGTTTTACCCCTCAATTTCTAGCACGTATGATTAGTGCACAGTGATGCCTAACAGGCAGATCTGCAGCCCCATGCCGCGTGTCCCCACCACGGGGTCCTGCTGCTGCTGCTGCTCAGCAGGTCCTATTGGGGCTCACTAAATAAGTCACATCAACAGGTTGTGCTGAGACATTTCTCCATCGCAGCAACTTTTCCACTCACAAGACAGGGCAACTGCTAGAAGGATCAATCCACGTTAGATGTAACAACTCATTGTATGCACACAAGCTTTTTAAAATGTAAGGTGTATTTGCCCTTGCTGCAATATTAGAACTACTTGTCCCTGTTCTATGGCTGCAGCTATATCCATATAGAAGCACAGATATTATGTATATGTTATCAATTACCTGCAGCACCGTTCTGCTCTTGAACTGTATCATGAATCTTGCCATTGCTTTTTCATGCTTTTACAGCTTTACTCAGATTTCATCCCTAGAAGAAGAACAAAGAGTGTATGTTACGTATAACTGCAAAAATATCTAAGCAGAGTAGGAAAACCATTTAATTGAATACTGATACAACTGGGATGTATAAAGAAGCTATAGCTGTAAATGTATTTATAGGTAACCGAGTTTCTGTTAACAGGCACTGGAAATGTTTGTAGATCACTGTGGGCAACTTGGTTCTGGGCTGTCTGGAAAAAGGTGACTTGAAAGTTCTGTGTTCTCACCATCTGAAAATTTTAAAATTCTTCAAGGTATCCAAGCTGAACACCTGGTAACTGAAACATTTGAAATCAAGCAGTTTCTGTAAAAATGTAGGGTTTGCTTTTACAAAATGGCTGCGTTGATCTCAGAGTGGCTGCTCAAAAACATGGGATAAGCAGGAGAATGAAAGGCTGCAAAACTGACTGTAAATTTTTATGCTTAATCTAGTTTCAAGGAGTATTTTAGATTATTGTAATGACAATGGGGAAAAATGCATTTCTGCTTTACACAAAGTACATACGGAGTCCAGCTCATAGACAGAGAAGAAGGAACTGTTTGAGCCAGGAATTATATGGAAACTTTTTCTGAATTTCTGTTCACACACACAGTTAAAACCCTCTGTAAGGCAGTGGCTCCCACTGGGAGCTTCATGCTGTGGAGAGGGGGCCAGTGGGAGGAAGATGGTAGAGAGAACATACTGTTCTACTAGTGCTTTGTTTCTGTAGACCAAAAAAGTGCAACGTGACCTTAAGTATATGAACTGGGCAGTTTTTGCATCTTTTGCAAATTACAGAACTGAAAGTATCAAATCCTTTGTGTATTCATGTCTTTTTAGATTTGGTGAACTGAAGAGCTCTTTACAGAGGGGTGCTGAGTGTGTTGTCTCCTTCCAAATCGAGGGTCTGCATGGGTCTCAGCTGTATTCCAAATCCATCATAGCCTTGGAATACATTTAAATCTTTTAAAAATAACTCTCTGAACTTCTTGTTTTCTTCCTCTTCCAAAAGCACAGGCATGAGTACTTACTGAGATCAGGGTTGTAGCCAAATAAATACAGTCTTTCTATACCATGAGCAAGCCATGGTTTTGAGATATGATGTTCCCAGAAATGGTAGCAGGCTTTTCAAAATTAAAAACCTCTGGTCATTTTCTTTTTATTTATGCTGCTCTGTTAACAAATGCCTTGTTTGACTACTTTTAAATTTTGTGTTTCTGGAACGAAAATAGAATACAGGCTTTTAACTCTGGCTTTTAATTCTGTATGCCTTATTATTTCAGATTATGAGAAGGCTGAGAAGAGGTGATTTTTTTTACAAAGACTGGATTGTTTTAAGATCATTGTAAAGCCAAATGTTTAAATACTGACCATTTTAACTTACTTCCAGTGCTCTGCAGTAATTGGTAGAAAGCTTGAAACTTTTTCTATGACTTCTTAAGAAGTCCTCAATTGATGGAAAACTTTTATGCCAAAATCTTGGCTAACTATTAGAACAGCGTACAAGATCCTGGTGGAAATACCTTGCATTTTGGGATTTCTCTGACTTGCGATGTTGCTTTTTAGCTAGACTGACTTTTCTGATAATGAAATGAAAAAGGAAGCTATAGACAATTTACTTGTCCTGAAGCCATGTGGAAGTAGGATTCAGGATTTGGGTATATTTTTGTTAACAGCTGTTTTATATGGCTAATACAAAGGATATGAGGAAGGGGAGTAGATGTCAAGCATTTGTATAGAATGGTCTGAAAAGTGCCTTAGATCTGAATATTTCTCTGAATTTTGGGAAAATATAAATCTCCACTTGAAGTTCATGGCTGGCATTTTCTTTAAATACAGCAGGTTCTGTCCATGCTTTTCATGTCAGCAATTGTAATGTTGTTCGTTAACCAGGCCCTTAATCTGGCACCAAAATTTTCTCTTGACCCAAAAATTGCTCTGAGCTCTTCTGTGGTTCTGGAGTTGTCTAAAAGGAACTTTAATCTATCACAAGGGCCAAGTCTTAACAATTTTTTCAACTTAACTTTTTCTGAACTGTACTAAGGAGTAAAATCAGTTTCTCCATGAAGTGAAGTCTAGTTGTTAGTATATGCTACATTCTGCTTCTGTGTGCCTGCAAATATTTTTGAGGTGAAGTTTTTTCTGAGATGGGATATGCATGATAAGTTGTAAGAAAAACACAGGTATTTGCATTACTATTCTGCTTCCAGATCTTCAACTTGTCCTGACAATTAAGGAGTTTAGTTGGGCTTTTTTATTAAGTATTTTTATAATTATTTGAAAAGTCTGAAACAAGGAATGAATTACAAGCATACATCAGATGGGGTGAGACTGGTAGTTTTTTCTGTGTGCTGAAAAGAGTTAGAAACCTTTGAAAAATTTTGTCCAATCCTTTTAGTTGGTATTTAACATGTTTATCACTACTTTTCTAATAACTAGTGTCTAAATTTGTCAGCTGATACGGCGTAGCTGCAGCTTCTTAGATCAGAAATACCTTCTGTTCTCTATCCAGCTGGTTTCCTGTAAAGTGCTGAATTATTCTAGCTTTTATGGGTCATTGTTAAAAATGGCAGGAAGGGTCATTGTTAAAAATGTTTTCAGAACTTTGATAACCAGTTTATCAACTGATTCACATGTTTAATCAGTTAATAGGTTTTCCTTTTCAGTGCATGGGAATTTCTTTGTTTATCTTAACTGAGTAACTGTTTCTACAGTGGAAAGAACTGTAGTTGACTGATAATCTTTTCAAATATGTGGAGTTTGCTCTTGTGATGCAAGTTACATGCCCAGATCCTACACTCTTACTCATAAGCCTGTATTCATAGGGAATAGTGCACCGGAATAAAGTGCGAGGGTTTGCATGTGAAGGAAACCCCAAAATGGTCTGGTATTCTGGGGATAGAGAGCTTGGAGCCATAGTTATTAGGGAGTTTATGATAAGGCTTTTAAAAGCATTTGGGTATTTAAAAAAGATGGACAGGTGCTTTTGAGAATTTCACTGGGTGGTTAAGTGCCAAAGATCCATGGCTCCTCCAATACCTTCTCAAGAATTCCTTAACAGGATACTTTATCACTGAAAATGCCAATGTGTCAGAAGGTACGTGTTTAGCATGAAACACCTCCAAGAACGGAGATCCTCTGCCTCTCTGGTGACCTGTTCTAGGGCTGCACCACCTTTCTCTGAAAAAGTTTTTCCTAATCTCCGATCTGAACCTGCCAAGACGCAGTTTTTGATATTGCTCCTTGTTCTATCATCTGTCTCAAACAAGAAGTTTGGCTCTATTGTTACTATAATTTACTTTCAAGTAAGGCAATTCAGTGTAGGCTACTTCCTTGCAGGCTGCTATTAGATAGCCTGTTACTAGATCACCATCTCTTCATCAGACCAAGCAGGCCAGGGCCATGCTTCAGATGAAGTCCAGTATGCACTTTGCCTTACTTGCTGAGAGCACATTGTTGGCTCACATTCAGCTTGAAGATATCTTTTTTTTCTGCCATTCCCACTGTAATAAGGCCAGTCTGCTCCTGTGTTTATAAACAAACTTTAGGCCAAGCAGAACTGTAAACTGTATTTTGCTTTTTTTTTTTTAAATAAATTCAATGATGTTTGCTTTCTATGTAAAGAGCGACTTGGCATGGAAGAGTACACAATAATAAAGTTGCAAAATTGGAGTTTACATAACATTTATCTGCCTTGAAATTGCAGATACTTACAGAGCCCTGCAACACTCAGTTGTGTTTGTAAGAGAACCATATTCATACAATCACAGCAGCTTCTGGGGACTGGTATCATATTCACACATGTGAGACAGGGTTAGCAGCTTGTTTTATGTGATCTGGTTTCTTTCTAGATACGTTTATTCTAGTTGCCGCATGAAGGAAATGTGTTTAGACGAACACAAGTCGTGAGTAAAACCCCAAGTTACACTGGAAACCCAGACATGGGAGTTTCGTTGGTATGCCTCAGACTGGGGAAGGCACAGACAATTAGTAGAAAGCCAGCCCAGCTTGACAGACCGGGTTTCACACGTTGTGGCTCACATCTCCACTATAAAGACATTTCTAACTTCCTCCTACAAATCGCGCAGAAGTGAAATAGAGTATATTCTGTCTTGTTGAAAGAGCACTGGGGACTGTTGATGGAGAGGCATGGCTGGAAAACGCAGCTGGGCCTGGTTATGTACCATGAAAAATGTGTATCTGGAGCCTGCCATTTCAGGTTTGTATTAAGCCAGGGCAGGACTGTACTACCATTTGAAATTATCCACTGCTTTGTCAGCTGATGTGACAGAGGATGAGCAGGGAGGAAGCTGCAAGGATTTATTTTTTCCTGTGGCCACCAAAAAGCAGGTGGAGATGGGAGGGAAGCAATAGGATCTTGTGGATGTGGGTGAGACGAAAGCAGAAGATTGAGTTAAGCCACTTAAAAACTTGTGTTGAGTCAGCCACTGTTTCATATGGAGCATTAATTCACTGTTTTATTTGATAAAGCAAAACTTCCTGATACTAGAGCAGGTGCTAGCCTTTGAGAAGCATTGCTCCATATTTGCCTGTGGATATTTAAGTGTGGATATTGAAAAGCAGTGATACCAGTCCTGCTTACAGTGTTGGAATATTTACCTGTTTTAAAAAATATTTTATCAAAAAATATGCCTATTTTAAAAATACTGCTGTGAAATACAGTGAAGATAAATGAAGTGTGGTGTTTGAAACTTGGGTTTTTTGGTTATCAATTTTCTGTTCTGCTAAAAAACTCCCGTTTGTTGCAGAGTCAGAAGCAAATAAGATCTTCCAATTTGTTGCTGAAGCTTTCTGAAATTTAAAACCAATTCATTAGATACAACGTAAGTGTAGAGCGTAGGCAATTATTAGGATTTCAACAGCAAATAATGCAGCCCATGAAACATTAGACTTATTTCCTTCTCGTTTAAAACATTGTAATGCGTTTCGCCCTGGCTAAACGTGCTCTTGAGCTTTTATGTCAAAGTGAATCATGATCTAATGCTCACCAGATTAAATCTAAATGTTGCAGTATTTCCTTGCTAATTCTGGCTCTTCCCACTATGATAATATTATTTGTCGAGTCAGTTATGTGCAAGTGTGAATGAGAAGATGTAATTTTTCTATGTACGCAAACACCCGTGGAAGTGTTGCCCACGGAAATCGTGCTTCGGTTGTGCTCAGCAGAGCTTGCCTTTAACTGCCGTCCGTCCTTTTTCAGATGCATAAAGAAAAAAGCTAAGTTGATAATTAGGTAAAAAGCATAATAAGATCCATGTCTGTAAGGCCAGCGTGGCCCAAAAGACTTTTATTTGTGTGAATTTCTGGTACAAATGTTAAAGATCCCGGCTACTTAATTGGTTGCTACGCTACACACCGAGAACATTTGGGTTAATGACCGCTGGGCCCAAAGCCTCCTGCTCAGCCGAGCGGGCCCTGAGTGGAAGCGACAGGCCTGGCCGGGCTGTCAGGAGCCGGCTGACACTGGCGGCCACCTGCGCTGCAGGGTTATTAGAACATTTCATGTCAAAGTGTTTGTGGCGTTGGAGCAAACAGGCCCAATTAACAGGCCTGAAAGCCCCTCTCCAGCCAGCCATCACTAACACTCCAGATAAAATTTGACATCTTACCCCCCTCCCCCCTGCCCCAAACTCCAATTAATTTGAATGGTTTTACTGAAGGACCATGGCACTGCTGAAAAGGCAGAGGACTTTGCTTGGGTAATCAGCTTAAATACCGGTCCGTTTCCTGCCCTTGCTGCTCCAAGCTTCCCATTTGGGAGACATAAATATTGTTTTTATTTTTAAATCTTTTTTATCTCCAATTTCCTGCAGTTTTTCTGATATGCCTTGTACAAGATTCCGTTTCAAAGGGCAGGATGGTAAAGCCTGTAAACTGGATGCAGACGGCAACTTTTAAGTTCAATGTTGATTGCCTTTATTGGAAGGAAGGGGTAATGAGGGGTTTCGTATGGAAAAGGTACGTCTTCTCTGACAGTCAGAAACTGGTGATAATTAGGAAAAAATTCACAGTTTGATTTATTTTTATACTTCTTAAACACTCTTGCCTAAATGAGCATTTTGCATCTCCTGCTGCAGCAGATCAATGATTTTTTGAAGTTAAGTAAAGGTAACAGCTCGTTGTGTACATTTTTAGAAGTATATTAATCTGAAGACATACCAAGGTCTGTGTCAGTTGTAAGGCTTTGAAATGCCAGTATTACAAGACGATGTATAGACAGAAGTTGTTACAGAAGCATCTGTGAATTCGGTATGAATACATAGGTTAGCTTCTGCCAGTATTGAATTCTTCACTGTCATTACTCAAGGGAATTGCCATCAAGTGGAACAGTGCTTCGTGGGGTCAGGGTCTTTACTCAGGTGGAAGACTTGAGGGTTTTTAATTTTAGGAGCGTGAGCAGTCTGTGGAAACATTCCTATGCTTCAAATTATGCATGCACACAATTTTATTCCCATATTCACCAAGAATTTTTTGTCCATCATACCCCCCTTCTTAAACTGGTGGGGAAATTCTGTTTTCTCGCAGGGGGGCTTGGGATCAAAGAAGTATCCTGCTTTTTGGAGTGTTTGTTTCTTTTAAATGACCAGCATTTCTCTAACATTCTGTCGTTTTTTTAACGAGCAGTAGCAGTTGGCCTAGAAGACAAACTGCCTTCCAGCCACAATCCCTTACCATGGCTGATACAGCGAGCTTAGGAAGCAGGTACACGGTGACCTCCATAGGTGGCAGCCAGCAGCAGAAACACGGTTGGACCTGCAGTGATGACAGCACAACAGAAGTGAGTGTATCATCCTCTTCCCAGCTGACATGCGTTCTCCAAAATTCCCTCCCAGCCATTTTAGCGATCTGTCTAAAACTGTCGCATGGTTTTATACTAGAGGCTGTAAGTGACACTATGCAGTAGTCAGAAAATTGTTCATGGACACTGCACAGATTTCTGGAGGCAGGTACATGTCACATGCTAGGAGAGGTTCATCCTCTCCTTAAAGCCCACGTTAGGAACTGTGTGGCTGTTCTGGGATGTGCATGCTTACATGTGAAGCTTTCAGAGGTACGTGTGCACCTGCACACAGTATGAGTTTGGCAGTCTGTGTTCAGGACCTAACAGAAATCTCCTAAGAAATGTTCAGAAGCTACTCTGATGTTAAGGAGAAGTGGTCTGTAGGAAAACCAAGCTTTGTATCCCACCTTTGTAATGGATCAATCTTTGTTCTAAAAGGAAAGGGCTGGGTGGTGTTGCTATTAATCGTATTAGTTGATTGGAAACAGCGTTGTGTTCCATACCCAGACTTTTCCTAGGTGTTTTGTAATTACAGCATCTGGACTCAGCTCAGCTCCTACAGGGGCACTAAGATAAATTGACAGACATTTGCAAGACTATTGCATACAGCACTTCCAAAAGTAACCTCAGGTAGCTAAATGGAAGTCAAGCTTTCTTAAACATTAACGTGTTAACAGTAATTGTTAAAGTGTGATTTTCTCTGGGGGGAAGATACAGTATTCTTCACCTCATGTCAGCAAAGCCAGTATCCACTTCTATCTCTCCCAACCAGAAATGGGTAAGACCTTTTCCTGACTGGATTTAATGGGAAAGACATGCTCTGTTGCCAGGTGTTTGATAATTGAACAATTAATTTTTTTTTATATTTTATTGATGTCAGTTTACACATTTGCTAGCATTTCTTTTTTTAAATGTTATTCTACTGTGCTGCTATTTCTCCAGTGCTGTTTTTCTAGCGTTGTTTAATGATGAATCATGAACATTAATTTTATGTATGTGTAATGCTTTATATATATACATATATATTTATATAAAAATCTGGGTGGTGGCAGGGAGAGACTTACTCTGTCTGCTCCATCTTTTGTTTTGATCTAGTTGCTATAGAAATACTAAGATCAATTTTGACAGAATAAAATACTACAAATTACATTGTCAGATTACCTCATTACAGAGGGCTGGCACTTTGGATTGCAACATTACTTAAACGAAAAGCGTGAACACTACAAGAATTTCTGCTGTATGGAAAAATGTTATTTTTGGATTCTTCAGGAAGGTGTGCATATAAAACCAGCGGTTCCCTGGTGAGTGACTGGTACCTGAGACCAGCAGAACTTCCGTCTTAATTTTTGGTTGTGGGAGGTGACGTCATCTTTGGCCATACATTTACTTTAAGCTGCAACTGGCATCTCACTGACAAAGGCCTTCATCTTTTTTCTGTTAAACACTTAGGCAACTGATTTCTTACAGCAAGACTGATGGAATGAGTCTTTTTTCTTCCTTTTTTGGTGTCATCTACTACCTGCGTGCCTTTGTATCGATACTACTAACATTGTTTTAGTGATTTTCCCTCCCTGATCGAATAGGAAGTATTGCACTATGCCTTACAGTTTCAAAACTAGCTAAATGTTAGAAACAACTGCCCTTTAGTTCATTAGCAGTGAAGGGCATGCTTTTAGAACAAGCAGCTTTGGGATGTAGTCTCACTTGCAATGGGAGGTCTCTGTGCTGCATGGAGATGACTCTGAAATCTCAAGTTGCTGTGGGTTTCTTTTTCATGCTGATGTAACTTATACGTGTTTACATGTGGATATGGGCCTTGCATGAAGAAGTTTTGCTGTCTGAATCAGGGAACTGTCTTGTGCTCCAAGTACTGGTACAACTTTATTGCTGTGTTAGTAAAAGACTCGTTTAGTACTAGATTTTATTTAGGAAACCATTCGTACATCGGTATTATTTGTATACAGGGAGACAATCTGTGTGATTTGGCAAATGGTTTAGTCATTCTGTTTTTCTTCTAGTCAAGAATATTACTCTTGCTATATCTAATCTAGAGTTGTAAATTGCAGCAGAGGTACAAATCCAAAACAAACATTTCGAAGAATTTGAATGGAGTAGAGCCCCAATTTCCATTTCAGTACTCTCTCTGTTGTCCAATTTGTTAAACTCAAGTGGTCCCATGTGTGAGCAGCATGACTGCCAGAAGTGCTCTCCAGCCATCTGCTTTTTTGGTAAGTCTTTGATTATTTCTTTGTCCATTCTTCTATCCAAAATTAGAACTGGCAACTCAATTGGTTGATTAATATTGTATTTTTTTATAATTTAACATTTCCAGCTTATGGCTAGGAAATGGCAGCAAGGTAATAAAAAGCACAAGAAATAAACTTTCCTACTGAAGTCCAACTGCACTATGGTGGAGCTTTTTTACCATGTTGTTTCAGCCTTTCAAGAGTAGCAAGAGAATTGAATAGGAAAAGTTTTACTGTTTGTGGGTAATGTCAGACTGGAAGGAAGAGACAGAGCAGCCTGCATTAACTTGATGAGCTGTCTTGGAAATGTGAAGAACTGCCAGGCACTGATAGAGGCATTAGCAATAGAGCTGAACTTAGAATCAAGCACTGCATTTAAATCTGAACCAAACCGTACAGTAGAGGAACAAAAGTTAATGAACCAGAAAGCTGGTTCAAAACCCTATGGGAGAGGCTCCGATCTGTGTCCTGCAACTGGATGGGGCATGTGTCCAGATTGTCCCAACTGAAGCTTAAGTAGAGGTCCTGGGATTTTTCACCAAGAAGGGCTGAAGCCTGGTCCTGTGTTGGTATCCAGAGACAGAAGAGGGAGTCAGGGCCAGACTGGACGCTGTGAGATGCTATGGTACACCTAAGTGTACCAGCCTCTGGCTGGCTATTCCTCCTGGTTCAGGTTATCAGAAGGAACCACTAGATCTTTTAGAGGCTGTGGTTAATTTGGGCTGGCTTGTAGAGTTTAACACGTTGGCGGTGAAGGGAAAGTTGGCTTTAAAGGAGGCAGCCTAGAGGACTCCTGAGTTTCAGTGCATGCTGTGGGCAGAGTCCTGCTATGTACGGCTTCAAGTTTTCAACTTCAGTTCACAAGTGGTGTGAGTTGACAAAAATTAAAAGATTTTTAGATGCTTAATGAAGAAAACCTCCTGGACAAGTTAATGCTGCAAGACAAGCAGATGGTAAATGAGAACTCTGTATCATTGCCCTTGTATTTGCTGCATTTAACTACCTAATGCGTGGCATGGTGCTTTTGGATCTGAGCATGCTGGGTCTGTTCTAGATATAAGCGAGAGAAGGTAGTAATGGATGCGTCCTGTAATGCAGACTGGGCCAGGGGGGCTGCATGATAAGGAATTATTTATTATTGGCTTGTTTGGGTGGTTTTTTTCCCTTTTTAAATAAATTGCATCAGAATTTTTGTCTGATCAGCAGCATCTTGTGAAAGTGCAACAGGTTTGCAGGACAGTGATGGAAATCTCATGTGCCACATGAAGATGTTTGGTATTTCCGGCGGCCACTTTGAACTGCAGTGCTAACAGAGGGTGAGAAAGAGAAAGGGCTCTTTCTTTGGTGCAAGCTCACATTGTAAAATGTGCCATATTCAGATGTTACTGCTGCGGAGAACGGCCAGTCCCCTAACACAACCTCTCGTTCCATACGTTCATCCTTGTCATTTCTCTTACGGTGTAGACAAAGGGAAAATATTTCTTTCAGATCATAAAGGGTCTGGAAACTTAACTCCCTTTGCATTTCAAGAATGGTCCTCTGATTGTGTAGGGGACATTGGGTTTTATGGCAGTATTATGCAGAAAATCAGAATTTCACAAAACTGCTGGTTTCAGGGACGCTGTTGAGGGTGGGCTGCTCTGACTTGGTGTATCTGGCTGGTCTGCATCTCTTGACTTGCAGGCTACTAATGGCTAGCTGTGCTCAGAGCTGTCAGAATGGAGAAAAGGCAGGCACTGTTTCCAAATATACAAATGCTCAACACATAAAAAATATTTTTGTTTTAAATTATAATGGGGGGGGGGGAGGAGGGGAGAGAGGAAAAGGGAGTAATTTAGCAAGTGGGGATGTGGTGGGAGCCAGCCAGGCTGGAGTTTGCTAATACCTGAACTCGGCTGTTGAAAAATGTTCTAAATCTGTCGGGAAGTCCTGAAAGCTCAACTCTGCCCATTTAAGTTAGTGGTGACAGGATTGGGCCCTCTATTACTTTTTTATGTGGTGTTATAAATTACTTTGCCATATTTCCAAAGACATTAATGAATCTTTTCAAAGCACATTGTGAAATCATTGTATGTGTTACTTAAACTACTTATCCATCTGTACAATAGGTTAATACAATATATGGGCTTTTTCTTTTTGTTTCGCTTTTGCAAAAAATTGGCAAACTGAAAAACTTTCCTCCCTCCCCACTTTGATTTTTTCCAGGTAAAATGATGGCAGATGTACGCAGCTCAGTTTCATATAATATATTGCTTACTGGAAGAATTAATTTAGCTCTCTGCCCTTTTACTGTAAATTTGGTTTTGTTTTTTATGTATTTGTAATTTCCTTTGAACCATTTATAAACAGGTTAGAAATACCGTTTCATGTCATCTGACTCTATTAATAATCAGAGGTCTTTATATGGGATCTTTAGGAATCTGTCAAGTAGGAACAAATTGTTTGGTAAACAAGTATCTCCAAACTCTTCCTGCTGTACAAATATTCACTGCATTGTTTTGTTATTCCTTAGAGCATTCTGGCTTTACTTGGAGTGTTATAGTCAGGGATTTGACTGCTAATTGTTATTTCCAGGAAGAATATTTTATTTTATTCCTTTAGGGTACAAAAAGAAGTCATTTTTGCAACAACATTAATGTTCCATTAAAAAAATTAAAAATGTCACTGGAAAATTGTGAGAGTTGGGTTTTTGATGACAGAGCCAGAAGGCTGCTGGCTGGTTTGCATGCTGGCTTCAATGATATAGCAGAGCCAACACACTGATTCACTGTCACTGGACTTGATGACCTCCAGAGGTCCCTTTACACCTAAATTATTTTGTGATCCCATGAAATTGGAAGGTTCCCCTCGCTTTCCTCCTTGTGTCCGACTGCAAACCCTCACTCCTTCCCTTGTGCTATTCTGGCACTTGTACTCCTGTCTGAGCAGATTCAACTCACTACACCTGCAGAAAAATAACCTGGAAAAAAAAAATGAGGCTTTCCTGTGCAGTTAGCAGGTCGAGTGTGCTCAGTGAAGGTCTGGTAAATGTTGAAACCAGCATAAAGGAGGGGGCAGGATTGTGTGGTGGGGAGCGGTGTTGGAAAAGAGAGTGGGGAGAAGGTTGTGGGACAGACCTCTTGGCAGCATTGAGCTGTTAGACCAGCTCGGCTGTGTTACTGTACTTACATCCAAACGGGTTTGCTTGTATCAGTGGCAGTTCGCATCTCTTACTGTTCCCATGCAGGGATGTATGGAGACAGTCCTTTTCCAGGTCATGGTCTCCTCCTTGATTTCATTATTCCATTTTAACCTGATGTGAACATACCCATATATGACCTTGTTATCACGACAACAGAAAATGTGAACTTCACTAGATTGGCTCGACCTGGCACAAGGAAGCAAGCAGCTGTGCAGGGTGCTGTTCTGCGGTTTCCGTGGTGAAGTTGGTTTAAGAAGTTTGTGGCTACTCATTTCCATCCTCGGGAACACTGCAATTTGCTCTTTCTTCAGGCTGCAGCTTATCCCCTCCCTCTCATCAGCGCTGCTGCTCATATGACCCTGCAAGCTGATTAATTCTTCCCAGTGTAGTGAGTTGAATCGGTTCACTGCAGGGTCAGACAAGTACTGTAGCCGGCAGCACTGGAGGGAAGGATGAGACCATGGCTGAGGTGGCAACTGGCTGCTAGATCAGCCTGTCCAGTTTAACTGCACCGTCAGGTGTTTCACTGCCATTACTTGCGAGGCTGGCAGGTAGAATAGATCACTATATGCTCTCTGCTAAAATAAGTCCCTGCTCTGTTTTGATTACTTGTTTTAAACTGAGAAATTGATTTCATTTGCAGTGCACTCTTTTACATCATTGCATCGATCATAAATTGTAGTGAAAAGGCAGCCAACGGCTGGGAATTTGTGAAAGCAATGTGTTTTAGGACTCTGACACTGAAGTGATCTGGACTGCCTCTGCATTTGCTGGTGACGATACTGCTTCATTCTATATCTGTGAGAATACAAGAGAATGTAAAGATACAAGAGAGGATTTTTCTAAACTGTTGCCTATAGGCTCAACCATCCTCCAGTGGCTAAAAGTGAAAAGTTACCAACAGCATTAAGAAGATGAAAATTTGATCAGTGCTAGCCCTGGCTGAAAACAGCCCCAGAATGTCCTTCTATCTTTCCAGAGGTGGACTGACTCTTACAATATAAGGTGATAGAATAACCTAGAGAGATTTTTGCTGCATGGGTGGTAAGAAAGGGTAAGTGGAGGGCAAACGAAAAACATGAATTTTCAGTGTGGAGGGGCAGACCTTGGGAGGATTTGTGTGTACAAGTTACAGACCTTTAGCCCAGTTTGTGAATTACTTTTCATTTTGGTGAGCAGTTGCTCATATGCATACTCAATTAATTCCAGTGGGATTTCTCATGAGGGTAGCCACTTACCAGTAAAACTTAATTGCTTACTATGTAGAGTGCACGTTTTCTGCTTTGGTTTTGAATGTGCTAGTTTACTGGCAACTTGCAAAGTAGACTTCTCTTGTAAGGAAGAAATAGAGTTTACTTTTACAAATGTTCTACAGAAATTATGGTTTCTAATACTTTTTGCATGTATATAACAATTCAGAAATTAAATGTGAATCTAAAGACCCCTAACATCAGTTTTGAGCTGTAATGTTGTTGATAATAGTATATTTTCTGAATTCTAGCTTTGCCCATTGAGAGGTAGGGTGGATTTCAGGCAGACAGTTAGCTTTTCCCTGGCTTATACCTCACGCTCTCTTGGCATTCTGATGTAAACCACTGCCAGATCTCCACCTCAAGAAAGCTGCAGTTATTACTTGTATATCAGTTGGTAAAAAGGACTTTAGGCTCCAGTAGGATGAGAGCTGTAGAAAGAAAGAAGCAAGAAATCATTGACAAACTTATTTCTGTGAACACTGACGAACTTTGTCATTCACTCTGCAAGATAAATACGTTGGGTTAAAGGTTTTACATGTGCAGTTAATAGCTGACTGAGAGCAAGGGATGATGGTGGTATTTAAGACCTTAATGTTTTTATCATCTCTGTTTGCTTTGGGCCCATAAGCAACAGATAACTTGGGAAAAAAGAAGAATTAATATTTTCATTTATACATAACTCTGGGTATCTCCTTGGACAGAAAGATGGTAAGTTCCTGAATACTGTTGCAACATATGACTGCCTTGGGACAACAATGCAGTGTAGGCTGGTGTCACCAAAGAAATGATCTTCAAGAAATGAAGGGCTTCAGCAGTGCAGCAATGAACATGCTTTTAATCCTTTCTTCCCCCTAAAGGTAAAACTCAGGCACCCACTTTTCTACTACTATGTGCTGATTAGTGATAACCGTTTCATGAACTGTCCTGGGTCTTATGCTTTCACCTGTCAAAATAAATGACATGTATTAAAAAAACCAGTAACAATAACACCAAAACCATATTGGTTTAGGGCATAAATCTACCACTTCAACTGCGTGAGCCTGTCAGTGAATTTCTGACACCAAGTTATGTTATTTAATGAGTGCTATTAGGTAGTTCTGTCACTTAATAGGATTGAGGGTTGGAAATGCCATGTAATATCACTTCACTGGAGAAAAAATCAACAAACAGCCCTCGCTAAAAACCTCACGTCCCCTTTGATGTCAGTAAGACCTGCTGTCACTTCAGAAAGGAACCCGCCGGGCCTGTTTTCACAGGGCTACAGCTGCCATTTTAGGAGAGGCAACAGTTATTCTTGGCAATTTTACATTAAGGGCACCTGAAAAAAAAATTCTCCCACCATCTGACTGAGAGTGAAGAATCATAGAATAGTTATGGCAAAAGGCCCTTTGGAAGCTTATGGCCATAAACCATCATCGAGTTCAAGGAAACAGGAATATAGACTCTGCACATGGCAGAAATGCTAATGGCCATTATTGTCATGTGTTATCATTTACACTCGAGTATTGCCTAAAATCCCTGGGTAAGTTCCGGATTACCTTATGTACCATACAGTTAGTGAGAGTCAGCTTTTGTCCTGAAGAATTGGTGATGGTCTTGCAGTCATTTGCCTCCAGGTGTCCATCTGGTTGCCCTCTACACGAGCTGAGACTGCACCTTTACAGGAAGAGGTGTCAATGTGTTGTGGAAGAAAGTGGCAATGGCCTGGAGAAAGAAGGATGGAGACTGGTAGCAGAAGTTCTGTTTCAGATATTAGTTCACAGGCTCACGCAACTGGGCAGCTTAAACCCTTATATCTTGGTGTTTTCCCTTGTAAAGAAAAAGTCCCTTTTCTGCTGAGAAAACTTCCCACCTCACTGGGAGAACAAACATCAACCACAAGTACTACTCAAGAGTGCAGAAGGAGGAAATATGCTCCACTTATGGTCCTTGATGAACACTCTGGGACTAAGCATGGTTGGTGACACTGTTCTGTTTTGATTCAGAAAGTTGAATTCTCACTTTGACGCTGGTGTCCAAAGTGTAGCAAAGGAGCTAATTTCCCTTTGCAGCAGCTGAGCAACTTAAGTGCGGTGAAAACCAGAAAATTTAGATCCCCTTGGAAAAATGAGTAGAAAAAGGTCTTTTGCCTTTCCCATTAGTCTCACTTTTAAGTCCCTGTGAAGGTTCTGGGGGTAAACACACTTGCTGTCGGTACCATGGTGAGGAGTCCCACTTGTCTTTAGATCTTTCCTTAACATGACCTGAGTTTGCTCCTGAACTGTGCAGAAGCCTTTTCTTTAAATTGCAGTTGCACTTTTTGTGATCAACATTACAGAGTATTTTGGCTGTATGAGATTCCTCTGGGACTCTGTGCTATGTTGTCTGAGCATATATAGAAGACAGACTAGCAGACTGATCTCGGGAAAGGAGTGGGCAGCAGCCATGACTTTTACTGGGCTGCGTGTGTTTACAAGCTGTGAACTGGTGACTGGTTCAGAGGATGAGTCTGTGTTCCTGAAACTTTGAATTTCCCATGGATACAGCACTGTGTTAAGATACATTGGATGCAATCAGTACCTTCTGGTGCCTGTGTGCAATGGCAAATAAACTCCCAAATCATCTGGGTAAGGGGAGCTATATATATATTATATCCAGATCAGTTGTACTGGTTTGCTTCTGCTAAATCTACCAAAGTAATGGGTAGAATGAAAAATGCTGGATAAATGGTGAAATATGTGTAATAAAATACCGATTAAAGACATCAAAAGATTTTAAAAACATTGCTGGTGAGAGTTAGCTAGGTAGATCGCGTGTGAGCCATGCGTGTGTACCTAAAGACAAGGTACATTCCCAAAGTGAAATACAGCTCCCCTGAAGTCCCTGACAGAAGTCTCTCTCACTTTGGAGCAGTCAGGATTTCATCACAAATCCCACTGAGCCCATTTCAGGCTAGGTAGGCTGTATATAATGGGAGCGAAAAGGTCACGTTCAATGTATTCAGTTTTTATAAAGAGATCTGGAAGTTTGGTAGTAGATGTTCTTCAGTCCTAAGACATTCTTACGGGGTTAAGATACATTCGGCTTTTTCCTGTAACAAATCAGATTTGTCATTACTTGCATAAGTGCTGATAGAGACCTAGGGAGAAGTTAAATCCTCTACATAACTTCAAGAAATAATACCAATGACAACGCTTCAAAAGTGACTTAGACTGCAATATCCTTACTTCTTCCCTTATGGCAACTGTTTTCCAAAGCCTGTGGCAGATTTTGGCATTAAATCTGGATCTAGGGATTGAGGGTCTTTCTGAGACTGGACTTAGCATTTCAGTTTAGATGCTTCAGTTTTGCAGATTTTCAGGTGTGCTTTTTGTTCAAATTGTTGTGTGGCTGTTAATTAGTATGTGTCCAATTCACAGTGTTTCCAAGCGGGATTTGTGACTTGAGAAGAAAGTGGGTTATGCAAAAAATAGCTTTGGCTTTGTCAAGAGTATTGAAAAGTGTGTGCTCTATTGCAGCTGAAGACACTCAAGCTGCATAAAAATTGTCCTGTGGGTCAAAATGATATATGCATGTAGAGAGAGAAGGTGAAGTCCCAGGGTTTGAATCCTTACTATAAAGAAGGTTTATTAAGTGTATTTATTAAGAATGCTTTGTCTCATCACCTAACTGTGCTTACTCAAGAACTGCCGGCACAAAAACTTCTACTTCCTTAGATAGTGGCCATTAATATTTTGACACTTGTTTTGGTTCTCTCATGTGAGAAAGCATTTAGTGTGTCCAGCATAACAAAAACACTGCCATGCAAGACCTCACCCTGACGGGATCACGTTGATAAAACCACGCTTCATATGACTTCAGTTATGAAATACATTTTAATAAGGAGCTGAGATTTAGGTGTCCTTTGTTAATGTCATCCTTGTACCTCAGAGACTCTGAAGACTGTATCAGTGCCCGCACAGCGTGTGCGTACGGCTGAGTGCAAGGCAGTCTCACCTCCTGGGCAGGGCTTGTCTGTGTGGGAAAGGCGCGAGGGGGAGCCGTCCATCAGCGAGTGGCAGCATCGCCGAAGCATGCCTGCGCCTGTGTCTGAACACTGTCAAGGCTTTTTTCCCTACCTAGTTCTGAAAAACAATTTATGAGATTTAAATGGGATTTTTAAAAGTGTGGCATGAGCTGATGTAGCAGAGGGGACCAATGGGAATTTGCAAGAAGGGAATATAGGCATATTCTGTTTCTTAAGTGAATAAACAAAAGCTGTAGAACCAAGCACTCCTGAACACTAACAGGTATTTTCTTTTGAACCCCCAAGTTTCCTATGGTAGGCCATTTCTCTTTTGGAGTCTTCTATTTCTTAAAAAGACATACTGCTTTGGAAAAGTAGTAAAAATGCCCAGAGTATAAAATATACTTCTGCTCCCTCTCTCCCACTGGTAACTCCATGAAAACTCAATGAGCACGTATTGCACCGAGAATATCAATACCTGGATAGGGTCCATCTGGTGTATTCAGGCTGCGGACCAGCTGATAGCCAGTGCGTGTGTTGGGCACTGGGGGAACATGCTCTGCTTGGGTAGATGCATTCAAAAGCTGTATTGAAGCTGCATGGGAGATAGTTTCACTGTATCTGAGAAACAGGATAGTTTCACAAGCAACAGAGTAGATGTAGTTTGTGGTGCTGTGTTGAGAAGGTGTTCACAAAAGCAAATGAAGAAGCTGTTATATGGTCACTTCATCCTGAAATAAATGTCTGCTGTCAGCAAAAGAGAAAACCCATCCCACTCTCTTCTAGCCCCAGATGTTTGTCCTGCTGCCTCCCTTGCTCCAGCATTAGTCTTCAGGGCAATGACCTGGATCAGAAAACTGAGCCAGCTAAAAAGTAGCCAGACTATTAAAAAATAAATAAATTAACAATCTCCAACTTAGGCCAGGCTGAAGTGCCTATGCAGCTTGCAGCTTGTCGGAGTAAAAGTTAGAACAGAACTGTTAAAATTTGCCCATAAAGATCTAGGAGGGAGCCGTGCTAAGAAATGAATCACGGGAAGTTCAAAAGCTGACTTCTTTCCCCAAAAGAATCTACTCGCTGCATCGGTAACTTTGCCAAGACGAACATCTGAAGTCTGTGTGTGCAGCCATTCACTGGTGCAGTTTCTTCTATGTGGGAGCTTCTCCCTCCTTCAGTGCATTAGCATTTTTTTCCATAGGCACAGGCTAGGAGAGACAGGTTTCTTCACATTCTACTGTATCTGCATGAGAACAGCCTTCAGGAAGAACGCCGAGACACCACAGACTTCATATGTAACAGCTTTGGTGTGGGAACCGTGATCAACAGCTCTTTAAGGTTTTGGCTGGCTTCCCAGTTTTCTGGCGTTTCAATTCTTGGGATGTCCTTGCACAGAAGTTGGAGGCGATTTATAGCTTGTGTGTTGGGAAACAGCATTCGTGTAAATGGTTTTTCCTAGATAACCAGGAAATTTGGAGTCTTCTGGGACTTTTGGGTAGAAAGACTTGAGATATTATTTATTTTTCCTTTTGAAGCAACAAGGCAATGCTCCCACTACTTGTATCCTAAGTAGGAAGCATTTATGTTTTGGAAGACTTTTGTTTCACACATTCTGTATAAAAGAAACAAAAAAATGAATCTGAACCTCTATCTCCTCCCTAACATCCCTGACTGAGCGTATTGACAGACTGGTTTTGATTTTAAAAGATACACGACTGATATTTTTAGTTGTGCTGTAAGAGTGAGGTTCTGGCTACTAAAAATGCAGTGCTGCTTCCAGATGCTGACGTGCGGTATTGATGACTGGTAGTGAGACCCCGAGCAGAGGAGAACTTTTCGTAAGACCAGAGCTGTTAGTGTGAGACTCCTGGGTCCATTCCAGTCAGCCTGCGTGATATTTCCTCTGGAGTTTCAATCGGATTAGATATTCATCTTCTCTTCCTGTTCCAAACTGTTGTTTAGTGTTGATGTGTCCTCTTAAACTGTTGCCAAATTCCAGCACAGTGGTAGTGAAGCCAGTCCTACGTCTATGCTGGGATTTTCAGACTTTTGGAGAAGTTTAACCCTTTGTTTCCATTAAGATCTGTGGGACATATGCACCTAAATCTCTTAAGATTTAAGAATTCCAGCACTGCAGGAACCGAAAGGCCAAGCTCAGGCCTGCGGCAGCTCTGAACCTTCTTCCAGCCTATTCCCCTCTGCAAGATGCAGAGTGAGTATTTATAATCTCCTCGGGAATGCCTGTGATAAGCAAACTTACTCCAATGTTTGTGAGGTAGTTCAAGGTGAGATGCAAGAAATAAAAATCTGCCTTCGCTGCTATTGCTGCAGAGCTGCCCCCTCCCTGCCCAGGTTAGAGTCACACCTGGGGGCAGACACATGCTGACCTGCACCCGTGCAGGAGCTGCCAGTGCGGCGGGGGCTAGCACAGTTTCTCTATCTGAACAAACTAAATCTTGGTGATTCCTGCGATTTCCTTTGCTAGAGAGGGTAACTGGAGCCTACCCTCACTTCCTTGGTTGTCCTCACAGTCTGGAGCTTTGCCTTCCAAAATGGGCTGTGCCTTTCAATTTTCTGCATTGTTCGCTGACCTTTACACTGGAATAGCTGTTCCAGCTCTTCTTTCGGCTCCCTTTTGAAGGGAGCATGACTGGAGCAAAACGACTGGCGCACTGGTGAGTGAGAGTGCTGCGGAGAAATTGTAACGCGGTAGTATTTGAAGATAAAGTGAGCAAAAGAACATGCGAATGGCTGTCCTGGGTCCAACCAGAGGTCTGTCTAGTCCAGCAGTCTGTGTCTGAAAGGAATTGAAGACAAGGCACAGACTTGCTGCTTTTGCAATGTACGTAAATTCTCAATTCTCAGAGACAATCCTATGGCAAACATTCTGAATATTTAGCAAATTCTGGATATTGTTCGGATATTCTTGAGAAGGTCAATTATATCAGCTAGACTGCAAGCCAAATGTGCTTTATCCTAAATACAGCTAGGAAAAGGTTAGGCATGTGACACAGCTCTTGTTATTCAAACACTTGTGTTACTTGCAGTCTTTGTGAACTGTTCTTCTGACTGCCACAAGGTATTTCACCAAGACTTTGTGCTCATCTGAACAGGTTAGGGAGGAATTTAGAAAGTGCTAAGAGAGGCAAAAATCTAAATACTGTACTAACAAAAATTAAAATTAAATGCTATAATGCATAAGTATTTAGCATATATGCTTTTGATAGGTCACCATATACGTGATTGGGTATATAATGACTAATTAAAAAAATAGGGCTGGTAGTTAATTTTTCTCTGGAAATGTAAGTGGCAAAAATGTTTCATAACTGGCTATTGTTTTCTAAAAGGACTAGATTTCTTGTGCTGTTTTTTTTTTTCTTTTTTAAATCCTTGGAGATATAATATATACATACATCACACTTGGTTATCCACATAGATTTCATTTATTTGTGTTTGCCCGCTTAGTGCAAACTCATTACTTGCCAGTAAAGTCCTCTGTTGACACAAAAAGACACTGGGGAAATATAAATTTTTTTACAATAAAGTCTTGTATTCATATAAAATATTTCTTATTGGTAAAACAAAATAAAGAACCCAGAAACACTAGCATGCAGAAGTTCACAGCTTCTTACGTGGTACATGTGCCATATCACAGGGGACTGTGTAGCCACATAATGAGGAACCTAATACATTTTAAAAATCTATTGACAAGACCGATGGCTCAATGACTTTGAAAAATTTTTTGAACTCATTCTCTCAGAGTGTGAGGATGAATAACTCTAATAAGCTGTGAGAGGTATTTACCTTTAGAACAGTATGTTTTGTTCCTTTAAGTTCAAGCCTTTGATTCATTGAAAGGGCTCTGCTGATTTCTAAGGTGGGGAGTTAGGAGTCAAAATGCAATTCAAGCTTTAAACTTGGTAAAGGACCTGTATGTACAAAAGCATTTTGCAATTAAAAAAAACCCTGAAAACACAAACAAACATGAAAGCTCTCTCCCAAATCCTCAACCCTTTGCATGGAAGAGATGGCAGCTTTTCTGTAGTTGTTATAGTGACATTTTAATTCGAAATAGGACTGCAGCCTTCTGTTACTCTTGCTTGGGAAACACCAATGTGGATATATTCTGTAGGGAAAAAAAAAAAGAAATTTGTGCTAATGTACCTCTGGTGTCAGTGTGTAAAATGCTAGTTGTGGATAAAGCTGCTTTACTCCCTTTTTTCCTGCCCTCAGAAAGACTAGACACTTCTGCTTGTTTCTGCATGGCTGTGTGAAGAATGACCATGGAGAAACGTGTGAGTGAGCTTCACATGGAAATCAGGTCCAGGGTCATTTTCTTCTCTGGCAGGTCTGTGATTTGGGGCCAGCATTGAAGAAACCCTGTCTTCTGCGTGTGAGCATAAGTCGCAAAGGGAAGCATTTTGTCAGGAGACAGAGGCGTTTTTTCCACTGCAGCCTCAAGTTGCAGCCGTGTGCTTAGTAACACCTCAGAAAGGCTCAGTGATCATAAACCCATAGAAAAACTGAGTTTGGAAAGATCTCAGAGCTAACTTGCAAGCTAGATGAAGTCGTGCAGGGTATTACTAATTGAGTTTTGAAAAGCCAGAGTTGGAGATTATTTTATAACCTCCCTGGTCCCTGTTCCAGCGCTGAGCCACTGTCATTGTAAGGAACTTTTTCCCTGTGTCCATGCAGGATTTCCCATGTCATGCTGTTGCCTCCTGTCCTTTCACTGAGCACCTCTGAGAACCATCTGGTTCCATCACCTCTCTCAACATCTCAGGCAGGTGAAGAGTGCAGTATGGTGTCACGTCATCCTTCTCTTCCTCGAGCTGAACAAGCCCTCAGCTTCTCCTTGTCAGCTCCAACCATCGTAGTGGCCCGCTGCTAGAATCTTTCCAGTCTGTTGATGCACAAATATATCACATATTCTGGAGGGCGTATTGTCATCCTCTTGATGTCTGTGTGCTTGCCGATTTTGTTTCCTTCTGCTGCAGCCAGTATAAAAGTCGAGCTGCTTTCTGCTCAGTGGCTGCTACAGATTGTCTCAGCTGGGCTGTGGGGTCTGTACTTGAGGGTGCTTTTGATCTGCAGATTGAAGTGCTCTGTTAATGTCACATGCATGGGGTAAGTCAGAGAGCTCCTGCAAACTCAGAGAGCTCAGGGTGATTATGGTTTGTTGCGAGACAGGGGAGTCCCTTAACCGTGGTGGGAGTTAAGTAAACATACCAGGGTGAGAGCAGCCCTGTTGCAGGCAGGGCTCTACTGACTTGAGCATTCACTTTTGCAGGCGGTGAATGAGACCTGAAAAAAATGCCATTCAGAAGGAAGTGTTCTCTGTCTCAGAGGATTTTGCTAGCCATTGGACTATTGTCACTTGTATATGAGTTGTGCCTAGCCTGAAGATATACCATTAATTCAGCTGCAGCCTCAAAAGCTTTGAATTACTCAGGAGAATTAAAAAACATAAGAGATGGGTCTTTCCCTCCCTCGAGTCTGTAGCTGATAGGTTAAATGATTCTTGCTATCCTCGAACATCTTTTTCCAACTCTCCTCAAAGCCAGAATAAATGCTGTACTTTTAGCATCGTTTGGGAAATATACCCCTAACACTAGCAGCAATTCTAGCAGCAATTAAACATAATTTCAGTTCAAATCCCTTTTTTTTGAGTGTGAACCAGGTATTCCATCTCAAATGGGAGTACCAGAGTGCTGAGAAGGACATGAGGAGTGTTTGATGACCGATGCCCAAGTTCATAGCCCCTTTCCCCTGACTGAGGCTTTGCCTCTAATGCAGTAAGGTTAGGAGGATCCGCATGTAATATAGTGCACACACTGTTCTGGAGCCGAGCGTGCTACTCGCTGCTAAATTTACAGAGAAGAAAGGCACTGCGTGCCAAAATTACATAAATTCCGCTGGTTTCCTATAGACTAAACCTCATATTCACTAGGTGTGATTACCTCATGCTCACCTCTGCACCTGGGGAGTATACAAGGCCAAAAAACAGACAGGCTGAGCCAGAAGAACGCTTCCTGGTTCCTGAAATCACTTTGCTTATTCAGTGAAATAGTGTATGCGCGGTGCACAGGTTCAGGGTGGGGGCACGCGTGGCGATTTGGAGGTCTGCGTTTGTTTATTGTGCAGGTCAGCCTCCCTAGCACTGACCAAAATGAGATCTGCTTGCTGAAAGGGACCAAGGTATGCTGCACAGCGTGGTTCTGAGCAAAGGGGCGAGAGCCATTGCGTATGTCCCGGCTTTTCCAGGACAAAGACACGCAGCAGAAACCCTCTGTTTTGCTAACGTGACTCTGTTCCGTGCTGCTGTGGTGGTGCACAAGCTCTGCTTCCTGCTCACATCTCCATCTGCACATGGGGAGTCCTGTTCAGAGGGGCAGATGAGACGTGAGGTTTTCTTCAATGAAGGGCGGCAGGTGCTGGTAGAGAATAATGACCAAGTCAGGCAAACCTCATTAGTTACAAGAAGTGCCTTTTCAGCCCAAACAGGGGATTTCACAGTCATTTTTTGTTTGTGTTAAAATTTGTTTCTGCAAATGACAGCCTGATAGATTTTTCTTTTTAAATCAAAATAACTTTTCGGGAAAAACAAGAACTCATTTACCTTCCCTTAAATAAAACTTACTGTCTTCCTCAGCTCTCCTGGGAGCTTAAAGGCAAAGGCATGACTACTCTTTATATGGAACAGAAAGATGATCTGTAATAAGGACCACTGTGTTTTCATTTTTATCTGCTCCATTTTTGCAAGGTATTTTGAGCTGAGCGATGTCAGAGACAGCGGGAAATCAAGTCAGGCTACAAGACTTGCTGTCTTTAGGGGAAGTGCTGCAACGCTGTCTCTGAAAGCAACAAAATACCCTGAATGTATCCACAGGGTGCTAAATCCAGGTGGCATGTTTTTCCAGAGCCTTGCAGATTGCCCAGCCACTCCCTGGTGGTGACTAGACGATGCAGGGTCCCTTCGCACTCATGACACCAGTTCTCTAATGCTCTGCATGTTTGGAATCTACTTTCCCAAGGAAAAGTTGTTTTTCATGGTCTCGTTTGTTTGTGTGTCTGTCCCTCTCCTTCTTAAATGCTGAAGCTGTTCACCAAAGAGAATTTAACTCTCTCCAAGTTTCGTGATACGAAGAAGCTGTACTGATGAAGGAGACGCCATAAATGTTTTGGCTATGACATGGTCTCACACCTTGCTAGACAGCAGAGAATCCACATGTGAGTGAGGCATTGTAATGTCTCGACCACAGGCTGTGTCATAAAGCAAAATCCATCCAAGCTTCCTTAATTCCAGTGTTCATGAACTACTGGGTTGACTTTCACCCGTCTGCCTTCCCAGTTATTGCTCCTAAACGTTTTTTGCCACACCCTCCTTCTCTATACTCTTTTCAGTCCTTCCTGGAAATCTATCTAAGTCATTAATTAAATCACTTAATGGGAGCATCCAGAAAGTTACGGGATATAATGAGTGATCCTATTACTGTGACCGTTGTCCTGCCCTCCCCGGTCCCCACCCACCTCTTTCATTTTTGCTCCTCTGGCCTGTTGTATCATGTCTCCATGGAAGATTACCATTTCAAGGCAAAGACTGTGCCATTGTTTTCTGAGAACCACCCAGGATAGCTAGGGGAGCTCAAGTAATAATAACTATTATTAATAGTGTGGTAGAAGATGGAATTTGGCTGCTGGATCCTTTTTGTGTGGAGGGCCTTTTTGCCTTTTTGCTGAGATATGTTGCTATGCTTCAGCATGTACTTGCCCTTGGAAAACACAGACCAGATGGACTTTTCCTCAGTTTTTAATGTTTGTGATCCTGAAAATATTTTTGAGTCAGCATAGCTTGAAAATCTCATTTGAAACTAAATCCTTCTATCTCTGTGGCAGGTGTGTCTGTCCCTAACTGGACCTGCCACTAGATTAACTCCAGCCAGTGTTTGGATGAGCAGCAACATAGGGAGTCCTGGCCCAAGAACTGCTAAATGGTGATCGTTCCAAACAAGTGTATTTTCTTGCTCATAAACTGCTTGAGGATAAGTGAGAGTGAGAGAGACTGAGTGAGTTGAGACAAATAGGTGCAGAGGTGTGTGTGTATGTACCCCCGTTCCTCAAGTCTTGCCTACCCTGGCAAGCAAGAATATTCTTACATAATTGACTTAATTAGCTCAATCGAACTAGTGATTGCACAATAAACTGAATATACAAGCTTTCTTCTAGAAGAATGAAAATGTATGTGTTAACTTGGTTAACAGCTTTTCTTTAGTCACCTGCCAAACACTTGACTTGGTTTATATTGTGACTTGATAAAGAAATGACATCATTTATACAATAATAACAAATAATTTCTATGTAAATCAGTGGACCTTCTACGTGGATCATTTTAATGATTGCCCTCCAGCTCACTTTTTCTTTCAAACAGCGTCTTCACATCTAGTAATAACCATTTATTTGTTTCTGATTGTTTTCAACTTAATAAAGGAAACAAAAAGGGCAGAACCCTTCAGAAGCTTCAGAATCCAAACAAATTAATTATTGCATTGCCTTTTATCAGGGTCTTACAGTTTTGTTTTGTGTTTATCATTTTAATGTTGGTTTTTTTCCCCTGAGTTTTTGAGGTTTGGAACACAAAGTATTCTTTCGTCATTGGTAACATCTTGCAATACCCCAAATATTTTATGCTTTCTATAGAAAAGCATCATCTCTCACGGTTCAAGTCATCTCTTCATTAAAATACGAGGTCTGCAGTATCATCTGAAGTCAGATGAAATAAGACTTCAGCTAGTACATCCATTGGGGAGAGTTACCAGTCCAGCTGGGACTGGAACTAAGTCTTTTGACCTCTTTTCCTGACTGTGCCTTTAAGTCACTGTCTAGTTGTTGTAATTAACTTTTTAGCACTTGCCTGCAAAACAGGCATGATTATTTTATCCTCACAAAAGAGTGTTAAGAAGCTTAATTAAACTGTGGCTTTAAAGTACTTTGCTTAATACACTACAAAAGATTAGTGTGTTAATGTATATCAAATGCATTACGTATAAGTAGCTCTATACCAAGAACATTAAGTGAACGTATGCTTTGGAAAAGGCCTTTGTGTGCATCTCCAGTGTTTTATGTCAACTCACTGCTTCGAGTCAGAAACTTAAATGTAGTAATTAATATCTTTTTGTGCCTGAAAGCTGAAGCTCCATAATTAACAATAATGTGCAGGTGATAATTAAGCTTGTTCTATATCCTGTGTCTAGCAGCTGATAATATGGACAATCTGAGCTGCCTGGTCATAGCTGATATTTTAGGGAAGGGCAGTGAGGAAGCTAAGATTGTTTAAAAAAAAGATTATGTAGTCACGCAGGAATGCAGTCATCTGAAAAGTACCTATGATAGATGGGGAAAAAATGCTTCATTCTTCCATAACTAGGTCTCTCTAATGGTTCCCTATGATCAACATAACACATGTCAAAAACTGAGTTTACGTGGACCAAGACTTGGCAGGTTTTACTGCCAAAGCATCAGCCATCTAGTGATGTGAAGAGCTGGCAAGGTGCTCAGGCGAGCAAGGCAGCCCACACTTAGGTGATAATTTATGGCTACCTGTAATCTCCTCTAAATAGAAACCATTCATATTCTCACTAGGGAAGCTAGAAATGACCAGACAATGTGAGTTCAGCCAAACCAAGACTTCATATAACTTTACAAAAAGCAAATGCTCTCTGGTACTGACATTAACAATGGTATGGGCTCTTAGAAAGTGTTCACTTTTAGGTTTTATTTATTTTAGTATTGTTTGCTTGTGTAATTTCATAAACTGGCAGTTTATAAGAGCTGAAATAGAGTTTTAACTCTTGGACTTTGATTCTGTTTATTTAAAGCATAAAAAAAGACTCAGGACCAGCCCAAGTCAGTGCAATGCCATGCAGTGTTGTTTGTGCACTCCCAACGGGTGACTTGCTGATAATTCCAAATGTGCATGATACTGAAATTATTAATCACTGATGCTATCTATCATGGTGCTGCAGAATTCGTGCAGACGTTCTCCTTGCCACACCCTGTGGTTTGGCATCGCTCTGCCCTTCCCTGGTATGCTTCTGCCTCCGCTCTGGGAGGTAAAGTGGGTGTTGGCAGGGTAGGCATGGGCCACATCCACCAGGCTGGGGATGCTTTTCCCTCTTCTCGACACAGGGCCACAGCCGATTAGAGCTGGCGGGTGCAGGAGGCAGTGATTCTTGGGAAGATCTTGTGCTTTGGGAAAAAATCTGGTAAGCTTAAGTGAGAGCAGGGGTTGATCTAAGTCCTTCTGATGCTGGGACTGTAGGCCCTCGCATGTATGAAGTCTTCCAGGAACAGGTCTGAGGCCTTCTGTGAGACCAGATAAGATCGCCAGGGAACAGGCTGTTAGAAAGGAGTAAGAGACAGTTCTCCATTCACAGGTCCTCCGTCTCCTTGTTCAAAGATTTAATATTCCCATAGCTGGCAGTAAAGAATTCAGATGTTATTGCCTGACACAAAAGTTAACAGATCTGGGTTGAGAATCTACCTTTTCCTCAAACCTCATTTATTCGTGTGCTGAGATCAAGGATTCCACATGAAATTCTCCTAATTCTGTGGGCACTGACATCTAATTTTTGTCTGAGCTATTCTCTGCTCTGCCTGTTGGTCTGTATGTGCTGTTTATCTTTGCAGGTATGCATAGCTATTCATTATGATTTATGAATGTTCTTCATTACCCTCCTGAAGAGAGTGCAATACTGCAAGGGGACAGGGACTCTTTATTCTTTATATACAGTAATACAGTACTGCCTTTAGGTATCACTGAAACTCAGATCATTAATTCCATTAAGTTTAACTAGTGAGGAAAACTGTACTTGTTTCACAGTTCTTGGTGTTTTATTAACTTTTGTTTTGTGGACCAGCAGGTTCAAGTCTCTCTTTTTTTTTGAGTTTTTTTTTTAGTTTTCTTTTTTTGTAACTGTTAAGCAATTCCACCTGGAGACGTGAAAACTTCACAGGCTATAAAGCTTACATCCTGCAAATCTCCCTATCCAATATTAAAAACATCTAAAGGAGGGGAGGCACTGTTGAAATATTTTGAGTTATGTTTAGAAATGAACACAGGGATTGGATTTGTTCAACAAAATAGTCTTTGCGGTTTTAGGAATGGCCCAATGAATGAAACTCAATGCAATGGAAGTATGGAAAATACCTTTTACCAGATAGTGGGATGAAACAACTCCTTTAAAACTGTTAATAGAGTTAAAGCCATGTGAAAAAGATCTTAAAAGCAGAAGGGACAGTGGCAGCTGCCACTGCCTTTTGTTAATTGTGGAAGTCCTTCTCTCCTGCCAATGACCTTTGAAAAGATGCTTTTCCTTGCAAAGAGGAAACATCTGTTTCTCATGTAAGTTAATACTTAACCTAAGATACACAGTAGAAACACCTTATCAAAAATAGGATAGAGGCAAAGACTGGAAGGATTGGTTTATGCATCCATAGTGGAAGCAAGGTGATACTTTCAAATCAAGTAGAAGAATGTTGATCTTGGGTTGAAAAATACTGTATAAGAAGCATGGGATCATCTGTGTGTGTGTGTGTGTGTGTGTATGTATGCCTATATATGTAATTAGCAACTGTTTCTAACAGGTTATGTTTTTGGAAATGCTAGCCTTTGCATTATTAGTCTTATCCTCATATTTAAGGTGTTTGAGAGGGTAGCCATGTTACATTGAGTTACACTTCTAAACTCTTTTGTACTACACCTGCCGTCATACCACCCATACAGTGCGGTGCTCCTGTGGTTCTTTTTTAAGATAAGGATGGAATGCTAAAGCAAATTACCATCTGAAGCAAATCTAAAGAATATCCTGGTTCATATAGCAAGCTTATATATCTGCTTGATGAGCAATGAAAACTGAAGTCTGATGTCATATGAGCATTGTCAGAGGAGTGAAAAAGAGCATGTGAGTGCATAGTTATATTACTGAAATATCACCATGTCTTTGCTTAAATGTAGGCAGCAGTATGTGGAGTTTTGTGGTTCTTTATGCCTTAAAGGAAAACCTTATAACTTGTTTTCCTGCATGTTGCCATAACACTTTGTATCTTAGCAATAAATATTGGGTAAATTTAGTGTTATCTCAAGAAATTTGTGCTCCAGAGATTTACTGTTCCACTCCCACAGTACCTTTAAACCCCACATCAGTAGTAGGACAGCAATTCCTGGCCTGTGTTAGGACCAATTTACCTCATTTCCTCTGCTTCAGCAAAGTGAGATTGAAGAGGTTAGAAAAATAATAAACATAAAAACTGGAGGGAAGCTATTGCCAACCTTTGTGTGTAACACTTTCCCAGTCACCCCGCAGAACAAGCCCAAAGGGCTCTGCTCAGCAGAGGTGAGGGGAAATCATTCCTCTTTTGTAGTGCTAAGCAGGACCCTGTTTAAATCCATGCTTGTCGCTGTTGTCACATCTCATCTGGGTGTCTTTAACATGAAATAAAATACTGCTGGGTTAAGGACCAAAAAAAAGTGGAAAATGCACTCATCTGTGTCCCTCACTTGTGCCGAAGAATTTTTCATTCCCACCTCAGCTCTAATTTGAAATGTGTTAAATAAAAATCTCCAGGAGAGTATCCAGAACAGATAGGCATGTTTAGGTCAGCATACTACTTGGCATTGCCATGGACCTCATCTCTAATTACTAAAGAAATAGTGAGTTAGTGAGTTAAAATACACGACGACTGTGACCTAAATCATTTCCATTCTGGATACTGGCCTGAAATAAAGAGGGCTTTTCATTAGCGTGGCACAGATTTAGTGTCGTGGGACATAGAGTTTGTGCTTCAGAGGAAGTGCGGTCAATTGGCCATTAAGTTTTGAAACAGGAGGCAGGCATCTTCTAATCTCAGTGCTGTTGACAATAAATATTGGGGAATAGCTTAATATAGATTCATGATAGCCATGCCAAAGTCATTCAGGTAAACTCAGATTTGTAATACTATGAATGTGCATGCGCTGCATTCACATAATGGAGGGATCATTTGCGGGTCCCAAAGGAAATCTTTCCTTTCAGCCCTGGAAGATGAGAAACCAACTGGGAAATCTAACCCAGTGTATAGATTGAATGGCAATTACTTGTACTGTTGGATTTTGCTTTTCCCCTGTTGAAAATAAAATGTTAAAATTAGAAAATAGTTCCTGAATTTTGGCAGTTTCCCATTTAAAAACAAGTAAACAAACAAACCTCCAAACTAAGATTTACACCTTCTGAAACCCTTCAGGGTATGCATGTAAGGGGAAGCCTTAATAGCTGGGGGAAAGCAGCAAGCCAACGTGATACAGCACAGGGGCCCCTGGAAGCAGGGCTGCGCAATATCGGCAGGGGCAGGAGATGGCTTGGTTTCATGTCGTAGGGTCTACGAATCACACCGGAGTGCTTTAGGTTGCCACTTTTTGGGCTGTCATTTTAAGTGGTTATAACTCCACAAGGCTGTATCTAAGCAGCCGGTAGCTTGTCTGTGTGTGACAGAGGGGTGGTGGGCTGAAGGAGCCCCATAGCCTCCTCCTGCCTGTCTCTTCAGGTGTGCATCCTGGCCAAGGTAAGCCACGCTAAATGTAAAAGAACTGCTCATTTAAATAGACGTGTATTTTCTGCAGGATTAGGATGCTCAGATTTACAGAGGACATTTGGGTGTCCGGGTCCAAGGGATAATCTTTGAGAGTCTTACTTAGCCTTCACAGCTGAAAAACCCCAGGTTTCATTTTATATTTTTAACCCTTAGTGGGGAAAATTTTCAGGTGTGCCCACCCATCATTTGCTTGCAAACTCTTCAGCTGTCGCATCCCTAAAGCCTGCAGGGCTGGCAGAGGTATCGTTCTGTGGTAGCTACCGGGCTGTTTTGTGCTGCGTTAACTATCACTCCAATGCAAGGTACAGACATTCCCTGAAGCAAAACTCTGCACCCCAGCCATTACTGGCAGTACTAGTTACTGGTTAGCAGCTATTCAGTATATTATTTCTTCCTCTTTGTTCTCTATATGGCCAAGGTCATACTTGCAGCAAGCTGTGAAAACGCTATCTGGAGCTGGAATGATTAATTTTCCATGTGTTTTTGTGATTTTCATCAATTTTTTACCTGCATGCTTCACTAAGATGGGTGGTTTTTTCCAATGTTGCCAATCAAAAGGGATGGTTTTTTTGCTGTTATTTAAAGGCGCAAGTTGGTAGCTCAGGATTGTTTTGTACAATAAATATATTTAAAAATAAGATAAATGAATAAGGGTACCTAGTCTGAAACAGCTAGAATCTGAACTTTTGGAATTTGTGTCATTAAACACTTTAATACGCTGTTTAACTCTATGGCAGGTTCTTGATAGACTCTAGGCCAGCCATCTGTTCAAGGCTAAGACCAGCCTCCGTCTTCATGAAATTTGTTGCTTTGTTCACTGTGAATTTTACCACTTCTTCAACAAAAAAGCTTCTGTGGACAACAGTTTGCCTCACTAGGCTCCTGGAACCAGACCATGCTATGAGCAGGTTCTATGGAAAAATAGCATGTTATCCTGTAATTAGACTGTGTCATAATGTACATACTCAAGAGAGGTCAAACAGAGGTTGAGCAGGCAAAGGCAACCTTATTTCTGTCATTTCCTTGGTTTTGACTTCACAGCCTTAATAAATACTCTTTTCTCAGTTTCTGTATGCATCTGCATCAGGCAGGTTTCTCCTTTTCCGTGCTACCCGAGCACTGGCGCAGGTGTTAGAGTGGTTACAAGAGTGACCTGCACAGGCACTGACTGCAGTCCAGGCTGGCTGGTAATTTCTGTCTGTGGTCCCCAGCCTTGGACTGGAAGGACCATATGCATTTGCTGCTTCGACATGTGAGAGCTACTGGGAAATGGAGCATGGTCTGGGAGAAAGGAGTCATTGGAGATTTTAGCTATTAAAAGTACCACTATCTCTGCAATGTACATACATGTACTTTGCTAACTAAATTTGGGCAGACTTACTTAAGACCAGGAGAAAGTGTGCGCCTGCCACAAAAACCTGCCTGTCTCGTCCGCAGACAAATTTCAGTTTCCTATAATGAAGCATGGAGGTGTGAAGCCTTCTCAAAGGAGATGTTGTGACCATTTTGACACAATGACAAATCAATTTTTTTTTTCCTATACTCCTTTTCAGAGACAATTTGGCTTTAAATTACTGTAAACAATTCAGCTAAAAGCAGACACTTGCTTGGAAGATCATAACCCAAATGTTGAAAGTAATCATATAATAACTAGCTGGAAATAGTATTTTACGAGTCAAGCAATGCTAGTAGTAGGCTGTAGGGATAATCCTATCTATAGGTATTCTGAGCTGATTAAAAGATTCACTGAAACAATCAGAAGTGTGTTTAGTGGGTGCCTGGATGTACTTGAAAAAATTTGATCTAGTAGTGCTACGAAAATGCTGAATGGAATGGAAATGGGCTCTTGTCCTCTGTTGACTGCGGGTTTCATGACAGCACAGTATTTCCCGAAAGAACAGGTAAGGAAAACAAAGCAGCAATGAGGGCTGGTAGTACTTGGAAGTGAATGCTAAAATTTCTCTGACTTGAAGGAACTAAAAATGCTGTTTTATGGGCTGTTCATCCAGCCTCCACTGTGTAGAAATCACAGCCTGTCTCAAAGGCTGGATCCTTACCGAACCTGTCCCTCGCAGCACGTGGTCTGACCAGCAGTGCTGTGTCAGCTTTGGGGTGTCTGGCTGTTCCCCTGGCTCTGCTGCTTGTTACTCTGTAAGCAACACAGCAAGGAGAGCATAAAGCTTTATATACATACATACATACATACATACATATGGGTATGTGTGGATATATATGGACATAAAAAGGAAAAAGAAAGCTACAGCTTGATCAATTTATGATTATTTCTACTGGTTATTTAACTCTCAAAGAATGTAAAACTGCTACTCTGTTAAATTACATTAAAGTCTGGTTTTCTTCAGGCCTGGTTTTGCCTGGCAGCCGTCCCTCACGTAGGCAGGCCCCGTGGGAGGAATATGCTCACTACATGTACGTCTGGGAGAAGCAGCCAGCCACGCTGCTTGAGCATTGAGTCTTTGGTTTTTATTTTAAACCCACTTAAGTGGATGACATTTGCTGACAAACTTAAGGCAAATGAGGAAAGAGAGTACTGCATACAGGCTGAGCTTATCTGTGATGCGGTGGGTTCACAGAAACTCTGTGTATAGCTCAGGTGGGAGCTTGGGGTACGGCTTGGACTGTGGGTTGGTGAGCTGGAGCATCCCTCCAGCGGCTCTTCGCTTGAGAGCCTGAATGCCGTGAGTTCGTCCAGCCGTTCAGGAAGCTTCTGGCTTACTGTGCATAGTAGCAAATGAAGGCAGTAAATAGCTTTTATCTGGACCTGATTCATGCAGTGTGCTCAGAAATGTGATGGCTTGCGGGAGGTTGGCACATCTGATTTGGAGGTATTTACTGCTTTAGTCCACGCCTCATGCATTTGTGGCTGGGCTGCTCCAGGCCTTGTATGGTGGAGTTGCTCACTGTTTCAGCGCAGCACAGGGATTCAAGGCCAGTGTTTACCAGATGCTCGGTGAACAAAAGTTACCATAAAAATCAAGCTCTACAGTGTTGGAGGAATTATTTTATGGGGCCGGAGAAATACCATGGCTACCTCAGCATACCACTAGCAGGAATTTTTATTTTTAGCCAATAAGTAAACCTGAAGACAGAGGGGAAGAGTGCCTACGATGCAAACAGGGTACCACCTGCATTAGCAGCGTTCCTCTCCCATTTCTGGGGTGAGTTTACTGAGAGGAATTAGGAGACTATAGCCTCCTGTCAGCCTCCAAACTATTGAAGCATGTGCCTGGATAAAGTGACTGAAAAGCAGCTGTGGGAATGGTCCACCTCTTTGGTGACCATCCTTGCTGTCACAGTTATAACCAGTCTGGCCTCTGCAGCAATGGTAGTTTTTAGTACCTTTGCTATACGCTCTAGCTACCTTCTTCATGCTGCAAAGTATGTCAAGGTTATTTTTTATATACGTGAGCTTCTCAGATTGTGCCACACCATTGAAAAGCTTTGAAAATAGAGCTGTAAGGCATTAGCTGTGCAGCTGTTCTAATAAAGTCTCCTGGACTTTGCCCATTTTAAAAAACTTTTATTCAAGAAAACGCTGATGCTAATGGGAATTAAAAACTGAAGTCAGGAGAGTTTGTCTAAGTAAGGGCTAAGTTGGAGGGAAGAGCCAATATTTGCAAGCAAAAATTTTGCTTGGCTACAGCAGCATGTAACAGCATCATGTGGGGATGTGGCACCTGGAATCCTGTCCTAAGAGAAAAGTACATAACATCGGCTCTCCCAGCCAGGCCTGCAGAATTACTTTGATAGTGGAAGGCACCACACAGCACAAGCAGCATGGGAGAGCTGCCGCTCAGTTCCAGCTTTGAGTTTTGGAAGTGGATTCACCTCAATGTTTCCATGCTCAGCAGTTGATCACAGGATTTTGGTTTGGTACCGGCTGAAAAGATGAGGTAAATATTTTTTAAGGCAGCTCTGAAACTAGAAAACAAGACAAGAACAAACCTTGCCCCTCAAAAATGAAGGTCAATGGCTATTTAAAGCTTCTCATGTGTACCCATTTTCAGTCTTGTGTCTATGAGCAAAGATTGTTGGTGCTGAAGGCTGTTTACTGTGGCAGAGTAGGAGCTCCTCCGGCTGTGTGTGCTGTGCCAAATCACTAGAAGGGATTTTGCAGACTAGGCTCTGTGCAAGCAGCCTTGATGGAGGAGCTGTAAATCTGCACCCTTCTCACGTGCTAGCGGGTAACCTGATGCTACCCTTTGTGGGACACTGCAGGTTGTGTGATGCAGACCTGTTACCTGCATGGGCCATGGGCTGGAGGTGGGGTTGTGGTCAAGGAGAGACATCCACTCCATGGCAGGCAGACAGCTGTAGTCTCTTTCCCCTTCCAGAAACCCAGGGGCCACTTGCATCCACCTGGCAGGAGGGTGAGCACTGTCTGGTGTCCCTGCTCCCAAAGTTGGAGACAAGAGTGTTGTGCGTGCCGATGCACGATGAGGAGCCCGGAGAAAGGCTGCAGCCTCTTTTGCATCTTCTACCTTCCAGAGTGTCCATACCTGGCACATACCTGGGAAAAGATAAACTTGGGGAACATCCTTGGCAGAACTGGCCAGGGAGAAAACTTAAAGTGCCTGGCTGAGAGCTGCCTGAGGGCTGCCTGCTGATCTTTCAGGTTTTGAAACAACAAATTCACCTTCAAAATTTGAAAATTGAGAGTGTGTTTCAACCCAGGGTGTTTCAATGCTTCTATGGAAAATAATTTTATGCTCACAGTATTGATATGTTTGGAGCTCTGTGCAAAGAGTTAAGTTATTGTATATTTTACTTTTTTAATTGACTCCATATCTGCTGGCAGCAGAATAGACATTGATCTGTTTTTTTCCTTTGCTTTATTTAGGAAAATACAGCACATAGTGTTTACTCTGCCTTCATACAGCATTACTTTGTAGGGTGAAAGTGAGGGCGAGACCACAGTGAAGAATTCCCTCATTGTCAATTTTAAAGGCTTCATAATAAATGGTAGGCTTTTTTGGATGGGAATCAGAAATGTTTTCATGACAGTGTTTTGCTTAACTTTTTGTATTCAGATGGGATTTTATAAACTCTTAAATTTGCTGGTTAGATCATTTAAACATCTTCTTCTGGGCACCAACTACTCAATCAAATTACTGAAGTGACACTGTACCTGACATCTATTAAGAAAGGATTTGAAAGATCAAATCAGTGAGTGTAAACTAAAATTTATCTTTAGTAATAATAGGCATCATTCCTACTGGCGATAGCGTCCAGACTGCCTTTCAGTGGGACAGGATGAGGAATTGGACCCATACTTCTGCCTGAACTGTCTCTACGCTGGAGTTTTGACTGAGAAAGGACTACAGCATTGAGTCCAACCTCAGAAGGAAATGAAAAGGAATGGATGCCCGGAACTGATCTATTCTGTACATACCAGCTGACCTATCTACTGAGTTGATTTGCATTAGGCCAGGCCAATAACATTAATAAGTGGATCTTAGGTCCTTGTGACTTTCCCTTCTGAATTCAATTTCTGTAACTGTGAAGCTGTGTTCCTCCAGGATCCTTAGCAAGATCTTACTGGTTCCTGTAAACGAGTAATGTTTTGTGTTGCATATGGACTGCTAGCACAACAGTATTATATTGATTAATTTTTTTCCATATTCCCCTAGGATTGAGACAATATTGGTTTATTGGTCTCTTCGCAACTACAGATTTGCCAACAATTGTGCAGTCCTTTTAAGGGTTACTCTTGGTTTCCTCTGAAAACTGTTCAGGCCTTTTGTTTGTTTTTCCTCTTGCTTTTTTTTGTAGTGCTTTGTTCTTGGAGGTCTCCATGCCTATTGCAGCCTTCCCTGTGAAGATTGTATTCAAACAACTTCTGCATATTGCTCAGAAAATGTGCTTTGGAGCAGATCTGTCTCACTCCACATGGTACCACTGCTCAGTACTTGCCTGCTGAAGAATGTCCTGAGAAGTGAAAAGCTTTGAGTTGAGGAACCCCTTTGGAAGGTGTTTGTATTTTCCTCAACTGTAATAGCACAAAGCAAGAGCGTGTGATCTTTGTGATTGATGAGCAGCTGAGGTATTGATGCCTTTTTCTGTAAAGTCGGTACCGAGTTCATGCATCTCCTAGAATGACCACTTGTTGTAATGCGTATTTCTTTCACTTCTTTTTAAATGGCAAAATTTCCTTTGAAAAAGAAACCTTGTTACCTTTAATGCTATGCAAACCACCCACAGAGCCTCTTGGTACAATTTGAGGATTGCTAGGGTCCGTTTGTTTATTTTCACCGGGATCACTAACAGTCGCAGTACTATTTTGCTTGCGCTGCTGAAATATGTCCTGGAGATCTATTTTATCATCTTAGCACCATAAACTGCTTTTATTCTTTCAGTCCTCTTGCAGAATATCACAAGAGCGGCAGGACGTTCCCTGCATGGGGGAATTTTTATTAGGCAGAACTTTACTCGGGAGGTTTAACAATCGAGTAACACTGTCATGGTCCCACTTCAGTGGTGGACTGAGCTCATCACCCATTTATTGCATTTAATCATTATCTTGGACTACACGTTTGTGAAGACCATTTTTGCTGTTTTTTCATGTGCCCGGTGGTTTGGAAGTTCTGCTTCACTGTTGCATTTTCAGTTTAAACTGTGTGGACTGGTGCCGGCAAATCTTTAGTTGTCAAAAAGCTTACTAGGTCCACTTCAGGCAACTTCCCTGATCAGAGTGTGTTTGTGTCAACCTGCTGATCATCATCCTCCAAATGCCTGTGATTTTGTGGCAGAAGAATCCCATGGGGTTATCCAGCTACTTCTGAACCTGAAGTATAAGTTAATGCTTAAGACTCTCTTCCCCCTCTTCCCCTTTCTCATGGCTATGGGTTTGGGGTTTCCTTTCCTTCTTAAGAAGCTTTGGGGAAGAGGGTGGTCAGTAGTAATGCAAGTCACCGAAGTTTGTATTGTTTATGCTTCCTTTGCTGTTATATAGGATTCTTTGCTTTGTATCTTTTCCTCACCCCATGAGATATGTTTTTCTCTTCTCAGTGAATGAGAGTGTTTTCCCTTCCCTGGCATAAAAATAATATACTCAAACATGCTTCGTTACAGGAAATCCTATATCCAGCGTGGGGAGGAAAGGCCTTAATCAGTAAAAATTCCATTGCGTGTGTATCAGTCCTGACCCTCGGTATCGTTTGGACAAAGATTTTTAGCCTGGGCCCCAGGCACTGGTTGGTGCTGCCGGTTCACAGCTATGTCACTGCAAGTCCACAAACCCATATATGCCAGATTTCTGCTCTGTAGGTTATTCTTTATGGAGATTGCCTGGCCTTTCTATGGGAGTGGCTGAGATAAGGGGCAAGTACGCAGGGAGCTCCTCTTAATTGCAAGCTTTTCCCCTCTTTGGAGAACAGGTTAATCCCTCAGTATTTCCTGAGTATGAAAGGCTTTTATAAGAGAAAAGAGGAGAATTTGGGAGAATTTGCCATCTATTTCACAATCCCTATCCCTTTTTTCTAGCTCATGCTACAAGCTGGCTGCATTATGACCTTACAGTGATGGTCTGGTCTAGAGGGAAAGAGCCTGGTGAGATACTGGTCCTCTCTGAGGTCTCAAAGGGTGACGAGGTTGTGCTGCGTGCCAAAAGCAAAGGTCCATGGTGTGGCCCAGAGTGTTTAAATCAGGAGGAAAATTTCCAACCTGCACAAATAAATATTCCAGCAGCACCCTTCCTTCGCCTTTCAATGTGTTTTTTATCAGGCTTTGAAAAAAACACTGTCCAATCATTTGAAGGCATGATTTTCAGGAGTCATCCAAAATATAATTAATGGCAACTCAACGCATTCTCTGGGAGTGGAAGGAGAGAGTCTTGCTGCTTTATCTTAAAGAGGCAGTTCTGTGTAACTTGCTCGTGGTTGTTCGAGCCGCACATGAGTAACAAGCTGCTAAGCAGAGCATCCCGGCTGGGCAGGGGGGCCAACCTGGGCAGGGAGGGGACCTGGGTCCTATGTCTGGCCCCTCTGGCTCTCTGTGAGATGGGAAAGCTGACCGAGGGACATGACCGAGGTGCGGAACGAGTGCTGGCTGTACACTGTCTCCTAGCCTGATGCTGGGATTGGGGTTGGAGCAAATCCCTGTGGTGTCTGTGGGCAGTGAGCAGAGGCCTCTGCCTTATTTTCCCCTCCTTTCTCCCTCCAGCAGTCTTTCTTCAGACCAGAGCTCCCCAGGGCTCCTTTCTGGCTGCAGGAAAAGCAGGCTCAGCCTAGCACAGCGCGCTGCTCTTTGCTGCGCTCCTTCCTTCCCTGGCTGCTGCCCGTCCCTCTTCCCCGACTCTGCCATGGCTCTAGCTAAAATGGTTTCTGCAAGCTCCTTATATTGCTGCTTTTCACTAGAGAGAAGACTGGGGTGGTCTCATCGGGATTGTCCCATTGCTCACCCCAGGATCTGCTGGTAGCTTTTATTTGGGAGGCAGCTGTGTCCCTTTCCTGCACATTTGAGGCATTCCCACACATGGCACCTGAGGACACTCTTTCTTTGTTTAACATTAACAAATGAAAATAAGTCATCTCACCAGCACTTTTCTGAATGTTTAATTAAAGCTGTGCATTTATAACAGGAAATGAGAGCCAATATTTGACCTCTGAAATGTTTATACAATTGATATATAGCTTTTTCTTACCTCATCTCATGTTTGTGTATAAGATACTATGTCAGTACATTCCCAACACGATGCAACGCTTCGTTATATGATAGACATTTAAAATAACAAACTATTTTTTTAATAGTCAGGGGTATCTGCTGTAATTCTTGGACTGGGAAGTGGGCTGGCCGGAATCTTTTACATGCAGATGGCAATAGTTCAGGTACTAGTATTATTGTTATTTTTTGCCAAATAACCAAATTAACATTGAGTAGTTTGGCTAGATGCTGAAAAATTCACTTTTGGAAGTGAATTAGGGTTTTTTTTTTTTCCTTCCAAGTCCTGGCACTAGTTGCAAGGGCCTCAACATTGGAAGAAATAGATTTGGATGGTCTTCAAAGAACACTGCTGTGGTTCTGCCGTTTTTAACTTTTTACCTTGCTGTTCTTTCTCCCCACCTCTTCCCTGGGGAGTTGAAGGTAAATGATTGATACTCTGTCTCTCCTGCTCACTTTCTGTTTTTTAAATCTCTTTTGGCTAGACTTCTCCAATGTAGAAATATTTACCAAAAGAAAAATGGCAAGGGCGGGGGAATGGAGAGAAAAAAGGGAATTGAGAAATAAAACATAAACACTCAGCAGTCCAGGATGGTGACTTTGTTGGGGAAAGAGGCCGAATTGTTTGTAGAACCTAATGAGATTTAGGATTAGATTTCCTGTATCAGTGGGCAGCCACTGGGGAAAAGTAAATTCACTGCACTTAATGTACTTTTCAAGAGAGGCATTTATCTTACGTTGTTTGCATATGGCTATACCTAAGGGGTCCCAGCCTTGGTAGTTGCCTGCCCCCAAAGAAATTCCAGTCTAAAACAGACAAAGGAGAAAAAAGACTGGTAAAGGAAATAAGAGCATGGAGAAAGGCGGACACTTGCCCAGACCTGCCTGTGAGATAGTGGGAAACAGAGCTGAGATGGCCGTTCCTGCAGTGCAGCAAGCCCAGAACTGGCCACACTGCTTTTGCAAGGAAGGCAAAGAAAATGATGACCAGGCCATTGCAGTGGCATGATGCGAAGTATAGCTAAATGCGTTTGCTGGAAAGTGCTTAAAGATGGGGTGAAACAGATGGGGTGAAATTTCTGTCTGTTTTGTGCTAACTTTTCCATTAGTCTAAGAGACAAATTTTTAGTCTGGTTTAGAGTTGTATGGGTCCAATTCTATGTGCCAAAGACACTGAATGAAATGGGATAATTTTTTCAGTGCCTAGAAGGTGACTTTGCAGGTACACAATTAAATTCTGCTTTTTTTTTTTTTTTTTACTTGACAGGTGTCCATTTTTCAGCTCAGATAAAATATCCAGATTTATAACTGTTCTCCTAGGTCTTTCTTGTAAGGACCAAAGTATTTGGGTCCAGGAACTGACAGGATATCTCACCTAGTCCAGTTTTCACCTGAAATTGTCTTGTACCACATCCTGACCCTGGGTAGATTCAGTCCCCAAGAAAAAGTCTTTTCCTAGCCAAAAAACTTTAGTGCTTACACTTAGTGTGAGCTTTGGGTGAAAATTTTTTAATTTTTTCCTGGTTTTGTGATTTGTATCGATTGTTAGGTTCAGAGAATCTTCTAGAAATTAGTTCATAGGCTAGAAGTTGGGTGTGTAAGAGAAGGATACGCAGCCCCGTGCAGTGGGCATGGCATTGTTAGTTCTTCAGAGACTGTAGGTCTGGGGAGCCACTGAAGACTGTGACCCGTGGTCTGGCCTTCTCTCCCTCCGAAATCCAGCCAAGACACCTCTGCGTGATGCTGCTGCTGGGACCCTGCCTTCAAGGAGCTCTCCCAGTACGTGTGGGGGCTGCATCCACACAAACTTCCACCTAACCTCAGGCCAAGCTGAGTTTCTCAGGAGATTCCCTGCAAGGCTGAGGAAGGACAGTACCCTCCAGGATGAAGCTGTAAGTTTTAATTCTTCAAAACTAGGCTGCATTTTTTTCCGTCCAGGCTTTGGAGGCTTACTTGAGGCAGCCTGACCGAGCAGGCTGAGCACTGCGGTGGAGACCAGGTAGCTGTGAATTCTGATTACCTCACTGGCTCCTTGAAAGATTGTAGACAAATCACGAGTCATTCTGACTTGTTTTTTTACAGTTGTACCAATATACATATTTTTTTCTTTTCTCCTTCTAAGCCACATATCACACCCTTGCGTCTTGGCATCGGTGAAGGTTCTGTTTTTCACATCAGTGTATGAAAAAATCTTGCCAGATCAACTCTGGCAGCTGTCAGCAGCCTAAGGTGCAGGAAATTCTTCCTTTCAGGAGACCTGGCTCAATTAAATGTCATCTCTGACGTTAAGGTAGATACACAGAAGATCAAGTATAAGGGGGGGAGAACTTGTAAGACTGTGCTTATTCTTCATTGCCAGCTGAAGGTATGACCTCTTGCTAAGTGCATAGTTGAAGTGCTTAGACCGCTGGCTGGGGAAGGAGGATGGGGGGGTGACTGATGTTTGATTCCTAGGGTGAAGGTTTCTTCCTCTCTGCCTCTGCCTGGGTCTTTTGGCCAGCCTCTATCAGGGGGAACTCCCAAGCTTTCACTTGGAGGAATAAGTGGACCCATGTCTCTTTTCTCCGTATGCAACAACTGGGGTCAGCTAGTTTGGAAAAGGATCTACCTTGCATCGGCCAACGGGCTAAGGCGGCATATATTCATCCTCCATCCCTGAGGTAAAAGGAGCTTTGAGAGCAGGCGGGTGCATCTAAGGCACTGCTTCATCTGGCCTAAAGGAATGATACCCCACACTTAACACAGGCCTTGCTAAGAATGTGCACATATTTTAATCCTCAGCAAAGTTGTACAAGGGCATTGTAATTCCATTGTACTAAAAATGTCCTCAATGTCTTGTTTGGTTTTTTTAAGCTAACCTCTGTTTCCCTTTGTGATACAGATCCCTTTTCAAACAATCCTCCCCTCGCCAAAATAAAATTCTCCCTGAGACTTAATAACATTTTTTAATATATACGCATAAAACAAATTTCCTTCCCCAACCATTCGTGTGGTTTTTCAAATCACTAAGGGAGTTTCCTCATTCTGTGATGTCAAGAGTCACCCAGATCAAAGCCTTTACTGATATTACAATTAAGCACTCTGCACCATTAAATTCACTTTCCACACTGTAATTTTTGTAATAGGTCGGGAAGGAGCTTCATGGTTTGATTTCATTCCAGCCATGGCGCCAGATTCTGATTTCTCATTAGCTCTTACACCATGGTTTGTGAAATACTGAAGTTAACAAGGAGTCTGAATTAATATTGGACTGGCATCTGTCCAGCTGAATTGTGTTCAGTGGACTTGCATGCATATGAGATGACAGGGAAATGATACGTTACGGGCAAGAGGAAGTAACAGCTTCAAGATAGGAACAAGGTAATCCCTCTTGCTTCCCCCAAAATACATTCCTGGGTAAACTAAGGTTGTGCATAGCAGATTCAAGCAGTTGCTTCAGTTCTTCGTCTTTGCATTAAAAGCATAACAGAGAGAAACTCAACTTGAGGGAAGAGAAAGGCGGAACTGAAAATGGATATTGCAGTAAAGGCAGAGAGGAAAAGGAAAGATGGACATCTTTCTTCATTGAGTGATAACGGGATAGTTTTCCATTGCCTTCCTTGCAGGTGTCTGGAGGGCGTGCTAAGTGCTCTCAAAATGGAAGGGTCACTGGACTGCCTTAGATTAAAAAAAAAAAGGTGTTTGCTCTTCTTTCTATGAGGGGAGGAATGAAAGGGAAAAAGCATGCATGTGTGCATGCATGTGCTCATCGTTCCCGTTGCTGTTAATGGGAATTGCATGAGTGCAAGCATCTGGATTCTGAGTTTGCTGATGCTGTTGTGAACCTGCAAGGATGTGGAGTTCTGCTGACAACCGATACCAGCCTCACTGAGCATCAGTGTCCGGCCCTCCGAGAGGAGAATATATTGCTGGAGAGTTCGTAATCTGGAATGTTAGCCTGCATGACTGTCTCTGCATAGCACGATAACTAACAGTGGGTGGGTGTTTCTTGAAAACTATTCAAGCAAATGTCAGAAAAACTGATCCAAAGAGAGTGTTTTCAGGCAAATATTTGGAGATACGTAAGCTACACTTCTGCCTCGAGCCACAGAGACAGAGTGCTGCAGTCCTGCCAGCTCTGAGGCACTCGGGTGGGAGTCATGCTGTGTAATTTGTAACAGATGACGTTTATTACCTGAGTTTCTGTGGAGAGTCAGATTTGGGAGGAAAGGGGGGAAATATTTGACCAAGTTGGGAGCCAGTGATAAATTTATACAAACTCATCCTAAACCTGCAGCACATGCCACCACCTAATCTAATACATTCTGCTGAGCCAGGACAAGGACTTGGTTCTGCACCAACAAGATTTACTGTCTGAGCATTTTGGGTTATAGCTGCAAACTTTGCGCTGAGCTATGAATCCTGCATGTATTTTTTTAAAAAACTGTTGTCTAATGTGTTTTTCCTGGAAGATCCCTCCATGAGCATCCCCATTCCAGATGCAGTTTCAAACTGCGGCCAGACAGCTTTAAGGTGTGCTACTGAGTTGGGGTCATGACAGATGATAGCTGTGACACAGCGTCACTCCAGTACACATCATGTCTTTCCCCACGCCGGTTCTGACAGACCTGTCTCTGAGCAGCCAGGGGATAAAAGGGCTGTGCTGGGATGCAGCTGTAGCTGCGGTGACTGGAATTTGTCATACCGGCAGCCTGCTAATGGGTGCTTTGCATTGTCACAACGGGGACAGAACAGTCATCTACCAGTTTTGCAGAGTTTTTGGACTAGGATGAGGACTCAGGAGCCTCATAATGAAAACACAGTGACACCCCCCAAAGACTCAGACTTTGGGGAACCATCTGTCTCCTCTGGTGGGCCAGGTCTGGCCTCTGCACACCTGGTCCATGAAACAAGGACCTGGGAGCTTGGCTCAGAGCTGAGATTCATTTCCACAGTGGGCAGAACCAGGCCCCAGATCTACACATGTCTACTTTGGCATTGGAAATCTAGTCCCTGCTTTGAAGGAGTTTGAAGCCACCTCTGCTGCTAGGAGCTTCAGGGACTCCAATGCATGACATTGCAAATAAAATCAGGTTTCTTTTTACCAAAAAAGGAGATATAGCCATACCTTAGATGAGTTACCTCTGGCAAACGTAACATGGATAATAGTCTTAATTCAGTTTTGGTGATACTCTTGAAGGCTTAATAATCCAAGCCTAATTTAGTGCGAGCAGCTACTGAGCACAAGACACAGCTTGTCAGTACATCCAAGTCACGCTGACCGGCTCCATCAGGCGCGTAGGATCCGGGTGTGAGTAACAGCTACCACTCTGCCCCAGGAGCACTCAGCCTCCAGGTGCCGCGGCAGGGGAGTGTGAGGCAGGGGCCAAGAGAACATGTCTCAGGCCTGTACATGTGGCCACGTTTACTGCTTTCCTTTACAGCCCTCTCTCTCTGCAAGTAAACCTCATCTGAGAGAAAAGAAAATGTTGAGTACCTATACAGCATTGTGAACTCCACGGTAAACTCGCAGTACTGCTGAAACATGTCACTTTGTGCAGCACTTTCTCAGGGGTTGCTCAGGCAGGGCTTCCTGCATTGTCCTTGATGGCCTTGTCCCCAGAGTGCGGGGCTCCTCCAAGCACATGCTGGGGCTCTCCCCTATTTCTGAGCAAAGAGCAAGTCTTCAAAGCAAGAGCCAGGCAATAAGTTTTCCCTCTAGTGTCTAAATTTCTGTTTGGCCAGAGGCCAAATGCCAAGGTGTGGCATTGCTGGTTTTGCTCTTCAGCAGCAGCAAATTTTTCTCCAATGCTACTGAGAAATCTCAGCTGGTTCATTCCGAGATAATCTTCCTGGGGCAGAAAGCAGAAGTGGTGGTTCCTTCAGCTGTCTAGGAAGAACAGGTTTTTGCTGGAATACTTCTGTGTCAGACTTCGCTGCTGCTTTTTGCTTTTTCTTGGGGCTCATTTGGCATCTGGCTTAAATTAGGGGCATCTCAGTTGCATGGCTTAACGCAGCAAATGGGGACCGGAGATGCAGTAGGCACAGGACAGAGCCTGTCATCAAGCCACCTCTGTACATCCGTTACTGATTGCTCTTGGTAGTGCAGCTGCCCCCCAGGATCAGTCCTCAGTTGCGCTTTGGGAAGTGGGGTTGATGTTAGAGGGAAGGTGTCCCTGTTTCCCCTGCTGAGTTTCAGGTTAAAGACTGAGAGTTTTGGAGTGGGGTGCTCCGCCTCAGGAATGAGCTCAAGCTGAAGCAAGGGTGGTTCAGGCTGTTACATTTGTGGCATCTATAAGGAATTGTAATACATTGCAGGCTTGATAGCAACACAATAGCACTTGCAAACAAAAGTGTCTTTTTTTTCCTATCCTTTAACAGAAATCCCCTGGTAACTGCAGAATTGCCTTCTATCTTCCCCCCCCCACCCCTGCACATTCCTGCAAAAAGTAGGATGAAACTCCCTCTGTTTTAGGCAAAATATTTCGCAATTTTCCAATGACCTTGCCAATAAGAAAATTATTGCCCATATATCATGGGAAATGCCTGCTTTCTCACAAGGCTGTAATGTTAAACTATCACCAGTAAAAGACTGTGCTGGCTGCAAGTTTGGCAGGAACACGAAGATCTTCTGGTATGGTACATTACATGAACTATTGACTTGAGAATGCCAAAAGCTTCACCCCATTTTAAATGAGCTCCATTTTTTTAAAATACATCAGCATACGAATTGAATGTGTTTATTCCAGAAAATAAGAGTATCAGCCTCTGTACCGAGTTTACATCATTGCCATTTTTATAAGAGGAATCAATCTTGAGTTAACAGTTGAATTGCTTAATCATCTCATCAAACAGTTTTGTTGAATTCTGCTGTCCAAGAGACGGTACAGTGACCATTTTGCAACTAAGTGTTAATACTGTCTTGACTAAAAGTGTCCCTTTCCCTGGCTAGTTAATGGTATGTGCATGCCAGGAGCTATTCATTATGAATGAAGAATGGTTTTGTGGTTAAAGTACTGGACTGTGTTGTGGGAGATCTGAGTTCAATCCCAGATTCTTCTTCAATTTCCCTGTGTGACTATGAGCAAGTCGTTTAATCTTTCAGTGCCTCAATTCTCTTTTGGTAAAATGGGAATAATCCTATTTCCTTTCTTCCACCCTTCACTTTTACAGTATTTGTTTTCACTGTTGCCTATTCATCACATCTGTAGGACATAGAAAACAGGCCAGTAACAGTAGTGTTAAGACATTATAAAAACCTGAATAATAATAGAGTGTTTCACTTAATTTTTCATATTTGTATTTTAAATTGAGGAAGATAATGAAAGCTTGATGGCAGTGCTGTCTGTTTATATGCAATGACCTACTTGTCCCAGAAAGCAGTATGGCCAAGAAATTGAAACAAGATCTTGTGAAGTGCCATTGCAAATAAATCTGCTCCACTTCCCTTCTGTCAAGCCATCTCACGCTAGGGAAGGCCACTGGGAGTCATTAATTGTATAATGGATATACTTGAATCTTTAAAAGGGCTGTTTTCCCAAAGATTAAAGCAATTATGAGCAAAGTGGTTTGAAAAGAAAAAAACGACCCTAAACCAACCAGTGTGAATGATAATTGGGAATGGTTTAAGAAAACTTCAGCAGATGCTGTAAAAGTCACAGTTCTGCAATTGTGGAAGAGGACTTTGTCAATGTGAACCAAACACCCCTTCCCCTCCTTCAGCCCAGCATAATAGGGAAATGAAAGCTACCATAAAAATACACATATGAAAACATGCACTTGCATATATATAAATGAAAATAAAAGGAAAACAGGGGACTGATAAGGAGGCTAGAAATTACTGGTATTTATGAAATAAAGATTGCTGATGAAGGAAAACAAGGAAAGTCATTAAAAGTTGTTGATGGGGGCAGTAGAACTGGCCACAGCAACACAGAAAAGATAGGACAATTCCTTAATTAGCTGTTTCTATATTAAAAAAAAAAGTTACATGATATTTTTAGAAGTTACAAAAGTACTGAAATGGTTTATATTCCTACATCCAAGATGTTGAACAGCAACTGCTACAGCTCCAGCACTTGTATCCGCAAGCTCTGCAAGGTTAGCTGACGAGGTGCTGAAGCCAACATTGACAATTAAATAATCTTCAAGTATCGGGTGGTTCCCAGGCACTCAGGAGGTAATGCAAATGTTGGGTCAGCATTTACAAAGGGTAAGTAGGATGAGATCAGCAGCAGCGCCCTATTTAGCTGGATATTAATTCAGTATAAAATCATGTGAACTCCTAAGTGACATACTCAGTAAATGTTATAGGTCAGGAGCAGAATTAGCGTTGATCAACAGGATTTTTAGGAAAGTAGATATTGTCAAAGAAATTTGATACTGGTTTTCGATAGTTTGTTGAAAGTAATTTTTTCCAAAATATGGTTTCTGCAAGGTGTAAGATTTCATATAGGGCTATGCTTTTGTTTATGAAATCTTAATTATATAAAATCAAGGTAGTACTTACTAAATCTTATGAAATCTGTTTAACTGATATTTCTCAGACAAGTCCTTGAAAATGGAGAAACATTATCCAGTACTCAGGGTTTCTGGGAGAATGTCTCAAAAAGCAGTTTTTTACTGTTGCTGTTCCTTACCTGCTTCTGTGCAGTATCTTGAATTTGTCATACAGCAAAAATGTTGGTAGCGTCTGGTAGTGTTAACTGCAATAGTTAGTGGCTAATAAAATAATAATGAAAATTGAATAGTCCCACAAGATGATAAAATTTAATCTCAGATGAGTTAAATAATGTAGGTCACATGTAATGGTGATTACCAACCAAGTGATTAACCAACCTTGTCAATAATTACCATCTGCACAGTTATTTTGGGGAGTTAATATAACTTTTGTGTGAACACCAGTGGATATATGGAGATTAGGTTTTCACCACCAATGTCGTAGAGACCCATGCTGAAATGCTGGTTTCATTTTTGATCAGTGATTACAAAAGAATTGACAAACCAATGTAAGTTCAGAAATGAGTTATAGGAATACTTTTTGTTCTGGAAAACCTGTCTCAGAGTGAGGAACAAAGAAGACTGAGGCTATTTAATTTCTCAGACAGATTGTGTGAGAGGGACCCGACTTGGTGGATGCTGGGCATGTTGTTTACTAGCAAGAAGAGGAAACGATCTGGAGACTAGAAGCTGGATACATTCAGTCTAGCAGTATGGTGTTTTGTATTTTATTTTGTATTTCTTAATCCCTGAAGATAGGTAACCACTGAAACATCTTACATAGATAGGTGGTTGATTCTCTGCTGTTCAAATGCACTTCCTAAAGTTCAACTTCTAGCTTGACAGAAATTCCTGTGCAGTTACAGAGCTAGAGGTTGTGGTCTTAATTTACCAATTGCTTGAAGAAATTCTAATTTTTGCATATGTGGGAAGTCACAGTAGACTATCACAATGATTCCTTTTACCTTAAAATTCATCAGTTGGTGTGGTGGCCTGTGTGCTGTGTCAAGAGGCATTGTAAGTATTTGTAGACACCAAATGCTGTGCAAGAACAACAAAAATCACCTGTGAACTTTTTCTGTGAACGCTGTTACCCACCAACCTCCATAGACTTGACCCATGGAGTTAACTTAGTAGGAACCTGCCCTTCGCCAAGTGCAAACTTGCCCCTGCGGCTCAGGTTGGGTGTCACAGTCAAAACGTGACAGGACTGTGATGAAGATGCATTTTCTTGATTTCACCAGGAAACTTTGGAGGTGACAGCATTAACACTGTGAGCTGATTGTACGATATAACACACTTCCCTGCCCAGCCTGGTTAGGAAGATTAAACCACGGTATCATCTCTGCCATGGTGACCATGGTGGGAGTGCTTTTTCCTTCCATGACTAATGCCTGGATGTGTAACTTAGGTAGTGTGTGAGTAGGCAAGACTTTTAATTCCCATGTTACGATGCAAGAAGTCACACCTGGGCTCTAGTGACAGCCTGTGGAGTGCAAACAAAGCGTCCTCCTCAAGCCTGCAGTCCTTTAGGTGTCAGCCCTGCATCACCCACATGCCACCCTTCCCATCCCTCTGGGACTGAAGCAGCCATTGGGCTCGATGTGTTATTTCTTACTTTTTCCCATTCTGTCCATATCTGAAAGCTGATGGGGGTGTGTGGGTCACACCTTCAAGTAAGTGGTGAAATGACTGCTTGTGCACCCCTCCGCTCAGTGAGTCCCTTCAGGCACTCAGCAGTGTTGATCTTCCCAGGGCTGAATGGCCAAGGTTGTCCTTCACTCATCGGCTGAGCAGCTGTTTCTCTCCTGTTTGGGTGGCTCAACGCTGACTGCTATTTAGGTGCTTGTAAGTAGACAGATTACTTTGCAACAGCTCTTCCAAGTGAAGAGTGACACAGGCAAGCAATTTTCAAGCAAAAGTATTTCAAGCTAGGAGCTTAACTTTTAAGGACCAGTTCCTCTTTGCCCCCATCCAGTCTTCAGAAATACCAGAGAATGAGGGAACTGTAACTTGTGAGCTTGCATGGTCTCCTTGCAAGTGTAATTGGCATTTTAATGAAGGTACTGACACTTGAAAGATGCTATTAACCAATCTAAAATTGTAACTTGACAGACAGCACAGCTTCACAAGAATTACCAGCTAAGCTTCAGTTAATACTAAAGCAGACCTTGTTCTTGTCTGGAAAATGAATTAAAATCAAAATAACACCATTGTCTCAGTTCAAGGAAAAAATTTAGCTCGGAAGCACAGTAACAGAGAGTCCCCTGTGCTTGCATGTGTTCACCTGGACATCCATTCAATTTGATAGTTTGGTTTGCATAAATAATTTCTTAATGTTCATTCATCTTAATTTTTTTTATTTAAGGATCTGGCTTCTGAATCCCATATCTGTGAATGGCAGAGCCTGGGTTCCTGCCTTAAATTCCTGCCATAAACAAGTGGATACTCCCTTTGGAAGTATAACAGCATGAAATGCATTTTCTTGAAAGCAAGATCCAGTCCTCTGATAGTGTAGGGATATAAAACGACTCTTAACCTGAAGAACCTGTGTCTTTGCACGTGATCTTGTTAGTTCTTTTTTGAAAGACGGCACAGAAGTTATAATTAGCTTTTGCAAAACGTTTTGAACGAGCAAAGTCTTTCATCCTCTCTGAATGCCTTTAGAGGCACGGCAGCGAAACTAAGGAACACATGTGACGGACCTGCAAAACAAATCTGAGTGTACATTTATAAAGGAACTCATTACAGCGGCTTGGAGTGATTTAACAACTCTTAAATTGTATTTATATGGTTACTTTAATCTGGTGTATGTCTGCTGTATTGCTGAAAAGGGTGGTTCCACCTCCCAGCCACTGCCTGCTGTTGCTGTTCATCCCTGTTCCTCTCTCTTGTGCTGACATTACCATTTTATCGGTTCAGTTATTTTTCAGCTGGATCAGTTCCCTGATCTGGATCACAACTCAGCCACAGAACTATAGTGCTGGCACAGGGCAGATAGCAAGAGCAAGCAGTCATGGAGGAGGGGACAGTGCCAGCAGTGACTTATGCCGGATTTAATGACCCTCTAATCGCGTCGTGGTGTTTTCTACAGCTCTTCTCCACCCTTTGTAAAAGTTGAAAATAGGATGGAAGAGAGAAGTTAGGGAGCAAAAAGGCTGTCTACAGAATTTAGTCTGGATACTATATTTAGAAGACACAGTGATAAATAATGTCTGATGCATAGAGGTAAGTACTAGCATACTATGGCCAGGGTAGGGTTGGGGCAGCCCAAATCACGCTCAAAGAATTTTGCTCTCTTTTGTTCCTGCCTGTTGAATTTGAAAAAAAGCAATAATTGACAAGAAATTTTTATCTTGAGGTCTTTTTCATAACCCTCCGAACCCTAGCTGCAGCCAGCCTTTCAGAGGTGGCAAACTACCTGTCCTCACCAGAGCTGCTGTTAGCTTTCTGTGCTGGCATCGGTTCCTAGCATACCCTCTTGTATTTGAGGACTCTCAGAGTGGAGTGCAGTCATATTTTATGCCTTTATCCAGAAGCCATCAAAAAAGGACAATAGTTTAAGGTTTAAATTGTACACCAATTGATAATTCATCAGCCTTAGCAGGCTTCTTATCTTGCTTCCATATGCAGAGTGTCCACATCTCAAAGAAAGATGCTCTGTGCTTGCGTGTGCAAAAGTTGTATTTTTGCATTTTGGTGGATTTCATTTATTCTTGTATCGATTACAGCTGGGTGTGAATGTGTGCAAATGAATGCTCAGCACGTAGGCACATGCTTGTTTTTTATTACATGCAAACATGAGCTGCCTTAAAAGGAGATGGTTATTTTTCTGCAAAGTCAAGTGCTTGGATGTTCAGAAATGTCACAGTTAACCTGCAGCTGACCCCTTGGCACATGTATTGTGTTATCTGTCTTTAATGACAGGTTGCTAGGGGTTTTTATTCCTTAGTTTTAACCCTTTTCCTCTGAAGTTGCTGAACCATTTGGTTAGGAAAAAAAAAATCAGTACATAGCATGGAAAGCTTCAACAGAAATGGTTAAAGTTTGGCAGGGCTACAGGCAATAGTAGAAAGGGTTTCTTTTTGGCAAGCTTGGACAATCTTGATAAAAAGAAGGGTTGCAACCTGTGTGTGAGCTAATAGCTCCTACACAATTGTTCATACCCAAATAAAAGCAAGGTTGAGACCACTATTTATTCAATAAACAGGATACATTTGATTAACCAGAGAAACAATTTGGCAGTACCATGATTTATGTAAAAAGTTATTGAAAGTACAACTAAATTTAAATTAAAAAAAACACATCATCACCACGTTTAATATTTTTCTGTAGCCTAGTTTTGAAAACCATTAGTAGTAATAAACTTTCCTCCCATAAAAGTTCTGTGATTTTAATTTCCAATTAGAACTTGCAAAAGATATATACGTGGCAGTAAAAGTAAAGAAATTAAGTCTCAGACCATGCTGCAGCCTGACACAATGATGCCCCAATGCTCATAAATCAGTTTCTGTTTGTTGTGAACCTCTTAAATCCACACTGGTAAGAGGTGTAGAGGTATTTGTCTCCCATGAAAACATTCTCCCACACCCTTTGTAATTAAAAGTAATCTTAAATTTCATCTAGTTCCATGAGAAAGAGCTTTCATACAGTAATTTGAGTTGGACTCCAGAACGATGGAATGTGAGTTGAAAGCTTAATGAATTTACTCTATAAATCTTTTTCTCTGTTTTTCTTGTCAGTTATATCACGGCATTACACATATTTTTCCTTACATTGCTAGCTGGGGAATTTTTTAAGAGAACCTCAGTGCATGTATTTCAGTGGAACTGTGTCTGCTGAAGTTCATTTTATTAATATTGTAGGATGATTGCTGCTTTTTGGGATCAGAGTTGAATGCCATTCTTCTAATGAAACAGGACTGGGAAAGCTCCTCTTGGTTAAGTGATTTCATGAGTGTTGTTTTAGTTTATTGGCTCTGTAGCATGATAGCACAATAGAGCTTTGGTTATGCTTTCAGCAGTATTATTTATGCAGTGGGATTTTCTGAACGCAGGCCTTGAGCACTGCTCTTCCAGCCTCTAGAAAAAGCTTAAGAATGGAAACCTGCTAAGAAGGAGTTGCTGTATATTCTTATTTTTTGTAGTGCCACTGCTCCTGGAAATCATGGTCTGAACTCCGTTGTGCTAATAGATGAGAAAAGGTCTTCTGTTCAGGACAAAATACACACCGAGCTACAAGCAGGGCTGCTTTAGTGCTCAGACTTGCCATGTGCTTTTCTTTAAGGTCTTCATTATTGCTATTTCAAGTTGCCATCATGCATGTTTCCTTCCAGGTGCACTGAAATTAGTATTAAAATGAATAAAGGAACAACGGGAATGATGACAGAACGGACTAAGGAAGGAGAGCAGAGGGGTGAGGACAAGGAGAAGGTGGGAAAGATTGCCAAAGGAGTTTGGCAATTAGGACTTTAGAGTGACCTCACCATTCTCCCACGCAGAACAATTTTCTGAAACTAGACAGATTTATAAGGATTATGGGAAAGTTTATTTTGCGCTACCTACTGCATTTTGTTATATGTATATATATAAACAAAACTGAGGTTTCCTTAAACATTTTTACAAAACATAGTTCAGCAGTGTCCAGAAAGATTAAAAAAATCATGAGGAATTTGTGTAAATATAATAAAATATTAAAAGAAGGGGAGATTAGCAGGGAAAGCTGAAGTAGTTACTGATTTGGAGGGGGAAGGAGGGAGCACTCTTCCCTGTTACCCCGGCAGTGTTACAGGGCGTACATGCAAGTTCAGATCCAATCTGTGGGAGAACAGGAAAGTGAATGAAGGACAGATCAGAGATTTTCTCTTGCTGGAGCCTGTCCCTTTTCTGGAAGTATCTGCAGGCCTGTGAAGTGAGGGTAAAAATCTACCATTCTGATCTGGCAGTAGCATGAACCATTTGTACCAGTGCAGGTACCTAGTACTAAGTTAAAGAGAGAAGCTGAGGTTGAGCTTTCCATAACCTCAGATGCTTCTTGGGTATTTTACGATCAAGCTACGAAACATTAACTAATACTACATTAATTTCCTACATGCTGCTGGCTAAAGCAAATAGAAATGCTTCTTTTATGTTGACAGCTCACAGGACTAACTCTGAGCTTTGCATTTTTTAATAATAAAAAATGATCGTAAATGTTCAAAAAGAAAGGACAAAACACACAATCATAAAGGGCAATTGTGTGTTTAAACAGAGAGACTCCCTGTTTTGTGTTAGCCTTTTGTGCAAGCGCTTTTGCTCCTTTAGCTTCGTTGCTCTGAAGGAGAACCAGCATGGATTGACATCATTATTTTCTTCGTTCATCTTTCAGTATGGAAGACTGCAGTCTGTCACCTGTCAACGCTGTCTTTATTATTTTGGAGAAGCCCAGGGGAAAAAAAGTGCCTTGGGGTGTTTCCATATCAGTGGATGTTGCAGTGTGGTCTCTGTAGCCAAAAAAATGTTGAAATATCACAGGTTTTTCTTACCGCTACTTTCCGCATTTCACCTACAGCAACCTGTCTTTCAGATGCTACGCAACAAGACGGCGCGTATTTTTCTTTCTTAGCAGACAGTGGCTGGGATGAGCTCTCAGTGCTGCAGATCCCAGCCGTGCCTCTGCCTGACTTCACAGGCTTAGTCTAAGACTTCTGATAGCACTATTGCACTGGTGACGGCTTTTCTTCAGGTTTAGACTTCTGCAGAGTTGCCCCATGCAAATAAAACAGTAGAAACCTCAGCACCTGTTCTAGGCAAGTACTAGAAAGTGGGCTCTTGGGAACAGACCTGCTTTGGCAGAAAGCTCTTCAAGAGGTTTTTGCTGTATCTAGTCTATCTGTGTTTGCTGAATCTGGTTATGTGGTAGCCCAGATTGCTAGCACTGGGAAAACTGAGATGTACTTTTGGTTTGCAGTCAGGAACTTTACTGAATGACTGGTTCTTTTGAACCTTAAGACCCGCCCTACCCCAAACATACAAAGATGGAACTGAGACGAAACACAGCCATTGAGAGCAGCAGCCAGGAGAGCTGGTTCTCCATGCAGAAGTGGCTGTCACAAGTACTCTATGGCTTTTCCCAGGCGTTTTGCCCTGCCAAGCTAAATTCTCCTCTATTTTCATCTGAAAAGGGTCGCAAAACTGCATTAAGGTACTGGTGAAACTGGCCAATCCATTTCACACGTTACAGTAAAGTCCACTCAGATAGCCAGCAGTTTGGTCTATCAGGGCACCCATAAATAACTTCAACAGCACTCAGTCCAAACCCAGTATTTAGGTTTCTTTGGGGGGGGGGGAGCAAATTGTGATGATTAATGCAGACATCACATGGAAAGCAACGGGTATAAAGGCCTCTTCATTTTTGACAGGTGCATTGTGCATTCTGGGCTCCCAGCCAAGACACATTGTCATCAAATGTTAATAAAATCTGCAAATAATATACAAAGTATTAAATTGTGCTTATTCTTAGAGTAATTTGAGACATAAATTTATCAAACCATGCCATACGTTAAGGTTCCTTAAAATGAAGAAAATCAGAAATATGAAGCAGATAAAAAGATTGTGACAACAAAGGGCATTCAGTGAGCCGTCACGCTGTTTTAGGAGAATTAAGCATTTAAAATCTCTTAGTATTTTTGTTCAGAAGTTGCTCTAATGTAAACAATTAAATCCACAAGTACAGGGAAGCAGGCTGGGATGAGAACATAAGAAATTTCCCTACAGCTGCACACTTAAGAAAATAGCAATTTTTCAGTGTTCTGCATGTGGCTGTGTCCTTACTCATAAGGACTAAGGCTGCAGGCCCCTACCCCTGGCCATTTACATCTGCACCTGAGAAAAGCATGTGTATTATAACAAGAAACTCAAGTTTTCGGGCAGGAGGGCTTTCTGCAGCAGTCCATTTTGTGCATTTGGCCGCTCACCCTGCTTACTGCCAGGATCCTTCCTGGCAGCTTTGGTGCAGCACTTTGGTATCCTCCCAATGCTCCCGTCTGAAAATGAGATTCATGGTGTCCTGAATGTTTGTGTCTGAGCAAGGGTATTCAGAAAGGTACCGAATCTTTTGACTTCTGGTACACTTAGTAACAGGAGACTCTCCTTTAATAAGTTTTAAATATTCTTTAAATTAAATGTCCTTTAGGAACTGTTAAATGCACTTAAGAAATATTCAAAATTAAATATAATGGAAAAATGAAATCCAGAGCGTAAAGATGCTATAGAAGCAGCCTGCCTACCACAGGAGTCCTTTATACCCGATTCTCATAAACGGTTACTGTGCTAGGAAAACATTTTGAATCCTGAATAGCAAAGTCAGCATAAAAAGAGCACCTCCGAGCTGCTCAGTGCCCCATTTAGCCTCTTTAACACTAGGGCTTTCCTTCCCATCCTGCTTTATGGTAATCTAAAAGAGGTGAAGCTGTTCCCTGTCTCCAGAGTACTGGCTGGTCTCTGCTGTGGACGGAGAAATGTGTCAAACACAGGACATTTTAGTCTAGGACAGGAGATCTTTGCTGAGAGGATGGATTCACAGGATGCAAAGGGACAACTGTCAAATGCAGATGGGGCAACTCTGGGTTATCCATGTTAGGATGAGGAAGATGATGGTGCATTGCACCCATCCTGGGATGCTGATGTGTCTCAATACCCTGGCTAGCAGGCTGCACGGATCTACCAACATGTGTGGCTTGAAGGTGTGGCCACAAACATTAAGCCCCAAACACAGCTGCTTCCAAGGCGGAGAACGTCCCATCAGCATGTTTCTCAAGCTGGACCCACATGGCGTGGTATTCCCAGATCCCAGAGCGGATCCTCCCTGCCCAGATCCCAGAGGGGAGCTGCAGGGGGAAGAGTGAGTAAGCAGAGCTTCACAGAAGTTACGACACCCTGCCGTCCTTCTGCGTCAGGAACGCTTGCCCTGAGGTCTGGGAGGTAGGAAGGGCTCATTGGTGTGAGCCCGGCCTCACTTCACCGACACCAGGTGCCCTTGGGCAGGCTGGGAGGTGCAGAGGTTCAGAAGCAGCCCCGTTCTGCACCTCTGAGACACCTTCCTCTTCCTCCTGCAGCTCACTCCGGTGCCAGGGGCTGAGCACACCTCTGCCTGCTGCAGTGGCTCCCTGGCAGTAAAGCTGCATTGGGGTAGTTCCGTGCTCAGGCCTGGAGACACAGCGGGTGAGCAAGGAGCAGGAGCTGGCTAATAAAACAATGAGCTTTGGGGACTGCCTTGCATTATACAATGGAGGGAGGTTTTTTGTATGCTTCCATACACGCTGCTCCTCCCACGAAGCTGTGCCCCCAGGAACATGCACCCGCTGCTGAGATCTGTACTGCTCTTCCCAAGCCTCCCAGCATTAGGATTTTCAATCGTATTTTCTTTACCTGGCAGAGTCCTTCCCAGTTCTTTGCTCTAAGCCTACCCAGAAAGGATTTTCCTTGAAACTTCCTTGAAATACCTTTCTGGAGTAAGCTTCTTTCCCATTTGTGTCAGTGGGATGGATGGATGGATGGATGGATGGATGGATGGATGGATGGATGGATGGATGGATGGATACTACAGAAGAGCATACCTGTGTGTAAGTGCAGGTAGGAACAAAACTCTCACACTGAAGCTCTGTGGCAAGACTAACTGAGATCTCTAGTGAGTCATTCATTTTCTCTAGCAGGTTTTGGAGAGTGGAGTTGTTGTCCTGTTTATATCAAGGTGGGAAATAAAGAAGGGCTGGCAAAGAGCTGAGCCCAGATCCCGCCTCTGCTTGCTGCAGCCGTTGTCCGCCCTTCCACCTTCCCTCCTCTGCTAGCATCTACTGCCACTTTAAACACAGGGCAGCTCTCTCCCAGCCTTGTCTGTACTTCTCAAGAATGTAATTGCTTTACTGTCTATGCCCTTAGCAAAGCAGAAATACAGCAACCAAAACTGTTCGTTCTCAAGAATGTGGCTTGCCAATGGCCTTTGTCAGGGCCAGGTTGTTATCAGTATAATGCCTGATGTTTACTTTTCAGTGCCAGTAAATAAATCTCAGTCCTGCTTGACCCTTCGCTCTCCAGCCTCCCCCAAGCTGAAAACAAAAATGCTGTTCTGGATACAATCAACCAGTTTGGTTCAAGTCCTGCTTTTCAGGATCTGAGTCTGAAGCTGGTGGTCTCTGAGTCTCTTAATGCCATTAAAGCTCAGATTTCAAAGATGTGTGCCTTGGAGCTTTTGGGTTTGATTTAAAGATAAGCCACTCAAGCTATGTTGATCAAGGGAGTGTCTTTATGTGAATTTTCCTTTTCAAATAAATCCAGGCCAAGATTTATCGGATCCTTCTAAAGGCATGTGTTACTGGAAGACATTCCTGCCTGCTTCCAGCTCTTCTTTTTTCTTCCTTTAAGGAAGAATCCTGAACTGGCTCTTTCCTTTCTCACAATAGCAGAAGCTCTGAAGTGGATTGCAGGCCGTTTGTAAAATGATGACATGCCCTCATATGCTGGGGGCTTTGTGTGATTTGTGAAGCCTCCATGATCATTCCTCACTTTCCTACTTCTTTTTTTCTTCATTAAAATTTATGAGAGTCTCTCTACATCCAGCAAAGCAGTGAAAATAGCCAGGAAAGTGAGAAGTGTTGGTAGTTAAGGGCTTGTCACCTACCAGCGTAATGGGAATCCGTGGATCTGGCTCAGCAAAATGCCACTAGCCATGCTTCTCCTCCACCTGCAGATATAAAGGTGTCACCTCTGAGCACCTCCAAGCCATCTCTAACTGAACTGGTTTGAGCAGCACCAGGACTGAAAAATTTTGCAGGAATGATCTGATTGTGTTAAAAGTTTCAGACATTTATTTTCAGGTCAGTCAGACATGTACTGTCTACACTTACTAGTTATTTTGACACTTCTCCACAAATTTCTACAAAATCAAATTCAGGCCTTTCAGAATAGGAGCAGATTCTGTTATTTTGGTAGAAATGGTCCTTAAATGTAAATGTTTTGGAGATTGTCTTCATATTTGTTTCTAAAAGAAATCCCAGATATAGAAGGTAACAAGGAGTGATGGAAGGAGCTCTGACTAACTGCTAGATCTCAAGGCAGAGATGTTGTTGCTGGGCTGCTGTCGTATGGATAGGCCTGAATCCATTTCCTCTTCTCATTATTCACCCTAGGCTTTTTTCTTCTTTTCCTTGTTTTTGCGCTTGGTTGGTTTTATGCTGCTGGTTTGCGTTCCTTCATATTTAAAACACTTCATAAATCCATGTAAGGGTAATTTCCTTTGCAGAGAATTCCAAGTGTTTTATATATTTTTTGTATATTTAATAGTTACAAATTGGAAAAACAAAACATCATCTTATGCTTTTTTCCCTCACTTTGCCTATTTGGCTGAAAGAACTGGTCCAAACCCCAGCCACGGGCGGTTTGGGCTGAATTATGGGGATTTGCAGGAGAGCAGCTGGTGTCCACATTGATGTCCTGCAGCTCTCTGCGGGGCAGGGACTTCTGGAAGGGGCAGAGCGGTGAGGTCCAGGTCTTCCCAGGTGGAGTCACCAGCTCTCCATTACCCATTTTCCAGCTGTACTGAATCACTAGCATGGTTCTCCTGACAGCTGTCCAGTCATCCCTGATCTCTTCTAGGAGGGCAGCATGTATGAGAAAAATCTCACCTCAAAAAGCAAGAGCAAAAGCTGCGGTGTCTGTCTAGGACAAGCCAAACCGTCGGGGCCTCTTTTGGCTACAAATACCTCTGAAGCACAACAGCAAGTACCGTTTCTCTCCCTATCCCATTATGTTTTCAGATGTTGAGTCTGTTGATTAAAGCTGTCCCATTCGCTTTTATCCCTTTCTGCCTTTTGTGCTCACTTTGGTTTAGCTCTGCCCCTCAAAAAGTCTGGCTGAGAGGAATCCCACCCAAAATCATTCAGTTTGCATGGCTGTAGCTGGTAAAAATAAGAAATCTAATTTAGCATTTTAAATATTTGAAAGGTGTGCAGAGTCCTAAAGCCAGCTGGAGCTGGAGGGAGGGAGAAGCAGCGTCTCCATTCAGGAGGGAAAAGCAAGAGGCCAGGGTCTGGGGGAGGTTGGGTGTATGTGAAAGCAGCCTGGAGAGATCATGTAACCTGAGCTCGGGCCACTTATGTAGTTTAATGCAGCAATTCTTTTCTGTAACCGCTAAAATGAATCCAACACATGGCATGTGTGTACCCTAGAGTACCAACTACCTCCATAAGAAAGCACGTTCCCTGCTAGATAATACAAAAGCTGTGATTCCTGAAGGTCTTTTAAAAAGAATAATGTGTTTCTGATCAGCAGGGACATTTTTACCCCCTCCTATTTTGAACCCTTCTGGCACTAACGTGTGTGTGTGTGTATATATATATACACACATGACTGTGTGGATTAGCTCATCAGGACCATTGCTGGCCCTGCGTGCCCATGCGGTGTATGCCCATCTGGTGGCAGTGACATGGGCCAGTGCCACTGCACAGGGGCTACGTGAAGCCCCCCCTGGGCGCATGCAATATGTTCTCTGCCTCTAGCAGGTTTTTTGCCGTTCCTCCCCGCTCCCCTTGCCTGGTTATCAGGGGGTGAGATTAGGTGGTTACTGACAGCCTGTGCAGCACCTTTCTCCAGGTCTGGTTGACATTTGCATACGGAGGAGATAGAGTAAGATGAATGCTTTTGCACTGACGTAATCTTTCATCGTTGATGCTTCCAGCAGGCACTCAGGGGAAGAGCAAACGTCTTCTGATGCTCCATCCTTGCTTGAGCAGAGCACAGCTCTTCTCTCTCTTTCACCTCGCACTGGTAACTGCTGACTACTTACCAAGCAGTGCTCCTGGACTCTGAGAAGTCAGCGAGCAAGGCTTTGTCTTCTCTGAGCATTCCTGCTGGCCCTTAGCCATCACACTGCGTCCTGCTTCAAAATTAGGGTTGTTATGTCTGCACAGTCCTCTACGTATCCCTGACTCCAGGCCTGGTTATCCCAAGAGCAGGATTCCCATTTCAGTGACCAGGACCTGTCCTCTGGGCTCATGCAGAGAATTAAATGGAGGTCAGCTCAGGATCTCATCAACTGTGATGACAAGTTGCCACTTTGAGTTTCAAGAACTGGGCCCCTCACTACAAGACAGGCATTGAGGTGCTGGAGCGTTTTCAAAGAAGAGCAATGAAGCTGGTGAAGGGTCTAGAGAACAAGTCCTACAAGGAGCGGCTGAGGGAACTGGGCTTGTTTAGCCTGCAGAAAAGGCGGCTGAGGGCAGGCCTTACTGCTCTCTACAGCTACCTGAAAGGAGGTTGTAGCGAGGACAAGGGATAGGATGAGAGGAAATGGCCTGGAGTTGTGCCAGGGGAGTTTAGATTGGACATTAGGAAAAATTTCTTCACCGAAAGGGCTGTCAAGCATTGGAACAGGCTGCCCAGGGAAGTGGCTGAGTCACCATCCCTGGAGGTATTTAAATAAATGTGTAGATGTGGCGCTTAGGGACATAGTGGTGGACTTGGCAGTGCTAGGTTAATGGTTGGACTCGATGATCTTAAAGGTCTTTTCCAGCCTAAATGATTCTATGGTTCTATGCTGGAAACTCACTCCCATATCTTTCCTGAGCAGCAAGGTGCTGGATCTCTCTGCGGCCCTTAAGAGCAGGCTCAGGCTAGATGAACGGTGTTCCTGTTGGCTACCATGTTCGTTGGATACTCCCAATGCTATGTGCAGGAAATGCACATTTTTCTTCTACCCATGTGAAGTGAATACGTTGCTGCAGGAAGGTATCAGACTTGCTGGGCATGTACAGATCAGAGTGAACGGGACTGTGCATCTGGGCATGGGGTATGGGTGGGGTGTGTCAATCACTCTGCGGCCTCCCTGGTGGGAAAGACTGATCATTGCTTCCCTTGAGGACCAGACGTGTATGCGTGGCCAAGTCCAGGCTTCTTAGGATCTTTGTGACCTTGAGAAGCTTTTCAGTCTTTTCTTTCCACAGGAAATCATGGTCAGATAAATGAAGAAATAGTCTGGCGGGGGCCTCCAGCTCTCACCAATATTCCCTTGCAGAGCATAGGCAGTGGTTTTGCCCTTAACCAAGCTGCTGCCATTTCTAACCAAATGAGACATGGATCAGAGTAAAGGGAGGAAAGATGGAAATACCTAAGGAAAACTCCACTATTTGTGACCTTCTAGTGGAAAATATTTTACAAATAAACCATGAATACTTGTTTTCTGTAGCAGTGGAGATGGCTTCAGGCTATGCTTGCAGTACTGCTGCTTCTGAGGAGTTTACTCTGCTCCTAAATGTTTTGTCCAAAGCAAACTTAGCCTTCAGGCCCGGGGATGGAGAACGGTGAGTGCTAGAAAGGCATTTGGCAAAAACAGCGTCTTGTTTTGGACACACTGAAAGACTGAGATGAGAAAGAAAAGTGATAGAGAGGATGGTGGCTCCTCACTTGCTCACCAGTCTGCTGCCTTTCTCATGGCTCTCTCTGACATGACAGCTTCCATGCCAGACTGCTGTACCGTGTGTCTGTCCTTGTAAGCACTGCATGAAATTGGCCAAGTCCTGCACCATGCACTAGGCCAATGTCCGATCTGCAGAGTGTTTCCTGGAGGGAAACAAAGGATTTTTTCCATCCCTAAGAAGAAACACTTCTGTGCAATGGCTGCATGTCTGGCTGCATGCTCACCCAACCCAGCTACTCGGGCTGCACACTGGAGCTTTGCATGGCAATCCTCCTGAGGAAGTGAAAGAGTAGGAGGATGCAAGTCCAGCCCTGTTTGCAACCTCAGCTCTGAGCCCTGTTGCAGTCCCTGATGCTTCCAAGGGAATACCCGAGGTGGTGGCCTCCCCTGCAAATGCAGAGCAGATGCATTGCCAGGACAGCTAAAGGAGAGACACAAAAGGATTTCTGCCTAAATCTAACGAGATTTCGGCTACAACCAGGCAATAAGGGGTACTCAGGTTAGATGTTCCCAGAAGGACTCCCCTTTCCCTGAAGGGAGAAAAAAACAGCGGAAATGCTGCTTTCTGCCTCTTGTCGAAGCTGCAGGAGCATGGGATGGGGTTGCAGAGCACTGAGAGCAAGGTGAGCAGTCGTCGCCTCCTTGGAGGCAGGGAAGGACAGTGGTACGTGGGGTGATACAGACTTTCCCAGCCCTAAACCCGAGATAAACATCCAGCTTGATCTCATCCCCTTTCCCTTCTGTCTGCTTCCAGCTCCTAGACATTCACCCAGACCCAAATTAGATACTGTTTTCTAGAATGGTATCTGATTTCAGTATAACATTTCTGAGCAACAGCGAGGCTACCTTTCATGAGAAATTGTTCCAGTATGTCATTACCCTCACAGCTAGAAGATTACATCTTAATTTAAGGTCGAATATGTCTAGTTGCAAGTTCCAGTCATTAGATCTCATTAAGCAAGGTTGAAAAGTCCCCCACTATCAGATCCCTTTTTGAAGTTCCTCTCTGTAGCAATAAAATTGTCTCTTAATTTTTGGGAGACAGTCTTTGGAGAGAGGCCTAAACATAGCACTGAGCATAATAAAAAGAAGTTTAAATTGGCAGAGAAACCAAAAAAGAAAAAAAAAAACCAACAGCCCCAAAGCCCATCCCTTCCCTTCCCTCCAAGAACTTTAAGGAACTGAATTGAAAATGAAAGCTGGGAAATTTCAGGTTTGTGGTTGCATCCACCCACCTCGGCTGTCTGTGCTGCAGCTGCAAGAGATACCGAGAGGTCACCCAAGAGGTGGTTTTTAAATTTACCAAATAAAAAATGCAGCATTCTTACCTCACATGCAATGTGCACTGACTTATGGTGGGGAGAGCAGCTTTGGAGCATTTGCTTGGTTTTGTGGGTTTAAGCTAGATTACTAATGTTAATTTAAATTAGATCTTTGTGGTTTAATACTTCTCCATTTGTGGTGTGGTTATCTGAAGAACACAATTCTGTCTCTTCAGGAAGACAGAGAATGGGAAAACAAAGACTGTTCTGAAAATACTGTGCTGAAAGAGATGCTGCCTTCTCAGGCAACACAGAGCTCAAGACCTGCTCCGCCGTAGGTTTAAAGCTCCCGTGATCCTTCACAGCCAGAGTAGGGGTTCTTCACTCCAGTCCCTTGGTTGGATTCCAGCTCAGAAAATTACCCTCTGCCCACTTAAGTTTCTTCCTGCAGTTTCAACTGAATGTTATTTTTTGCTTCCGCCTTTGAAAAGAAACCGATAGTTAGCATAATTGGCACAGAGGTGGTGGCAGTGGTAGAGAAAGCGATCTGTGTATCTACTAGAAGGTATTATTTAATATAATTAACTGGAGCGTGGATCTGCTGCCTCCCTCTATGGATTCAGCTCCCAGCTCAGACCCAGGCTCTGTGCTCCTCATTTTAAAGCTGGTTCTTCAGGTACTCTAGCAGTTTTCAACTGTACAGGTCTGATCCTGTATTCTGCTAAGCAGCCTCAACTCCCATTGAAACAAATGAGAACTGAGATAGTTCAGCATCTCCCAGAAGGAGGGATTTGAATGTGAAATGAGTTGAGGATATGGTTTTTGGGTCAGCATTTGGTTCATGACTCTGGGGTTAAGGGCTTAAAATAATTCTGCTACGAACAGCCTTAGAGTTTAGCTACCTTAGAGCTAAATATCTGAAAACATGCCTTACAGCAGGAGTCAAAGTCTGTCTGTCCATGAGCTTGACCACAAGTGGAAGTTGTCTGAAATAACCTCTCAATAACAGTTCTTGCGCAGTCCCTTCTAGCATGGACGATAACTCCAAAACGAGTCACGCTGGACCAGCAGCAGCACTTCTATGCACATCATGCTTATTTCCAGAATAAGGCCTCATCTGGCTAATTAGTCTGTTTGGGTTTTCATTTCTCTTTCCATCTTGCCTGCTGTGCCATTGCCACTGTGGCTGTATGTCAGCTGCAGTTAGCAACAGAATGACCAGAGCGACAGAGTCCTGCTAGTATTTATACAGATGATGCTAAATCTTCAGAAAGATGGTTTTAGTTTCCACCATTTCCTCTTAATAACTTAGACTGTCTGAATTAGTTAAAGCCCCTGATATATCAAAGGCCGAGAGTGGCTGTTTCTAAATTGATTTGACTATCTGGAGTAACATTATTGCTAAACCAGTGGAATGTTCCTAATGACCAGGCTCGCATAAGAGTCAATGAGAGTGTATGAGTGATAGCATTAATATTCTGACTTGAACAGTGAGCTAAAAATATGCAGCCCGGCGTCGGCAGTGTTGCTAGCAGGACCTGCGGAGAACGATCATCAAGAGATGCCACCCACAGATCTGCATAGGGTGAGCAAACCCCAGAGGGGGAGGAGGTTCTGTTTTGATATACATCCAAGAGTTGCTCTAGAAACAAGGATAATAACAGTCTTCTGGGGATGGGCTTTTACTTGTGATGTCTTTGGTTCTCCCTGGCGTTTCATGCAGAACCAGGAAATGGAGAAAGGTGCACCCAACATCAAAAAGCTTTCAACTAGGCATTTTTGCCTAATATCCTAAGGAAATGAGTCTTGTATGATCACACTGCCTCTGGGGTTGTATGTGTGTGTCTAATAGCTTTTGAATTCTCTGGCCAATTTCAACCAAATTTAGCAAAAGGGTGAAGATCTCAAAGAGGGATATGTTCCTACAAGTTTGGGGAAAACAGGTGGCAGGGGAATGGATGGGAGAGCCCCTGTTAGCATCATGCTGAGCAGCTCACCTTTTATTAAACATCAGAGGTTCACATGGGGAAAAGGGGGGTGGAGAAAGATTGGGAGTCAGACAAGTGGAAAATGAGTCTTTGTTAGTTTTGCTTATCATGGATGCGCTTGCTGAAATCACAGAATTGATGAGTTACTTATATTTGCTGAACCGCGCGCTTTCCGGATGATAGGAGCTCTGTGGAGTTGGGCCACAGGACTTCCCTTTTGGTCAACACCTCTGCAGGAAGAGGTTGGCTGCTTTGAGAGAACTGCACTCCCTGTGGGGAGCTTCCCAATACCCACACTCCTGCTCCAGGCCCTCCTAGACTAATCGTACAGGATGATGCACATGCGTAAGGACAGCAGAGAAATTTCTGCCTTTCTGGAGAAGAAGTGGAGGAGAGCACCATGATGCCAGAAGGACTTGCTGTCATTAGAGGTATTAAATCTAACTGTGCCCTCACCAAATGTCAATGCCCGGAGTTGCACTCTTTTCTTCTGCTGTTCCAAGCAGTGGTTGTATCCTGCCTCGCATCCCAGCCTGGAAACCTGTATTTATTGTTGTATGCTGCTAAAGAACTGCTGCTTGCCTGGAGGTTTGGCAGTTCTTTAGTAGCGTCTAGTCCCTTGTCCGTAGAGCTTCACAGAAGGATGGCAAGGGTTAAATAATGATTGAAAAATGCACTACTGTATCAGTCCATACTATTATTGCTATGGTTCAAAGCAGTCTCTTCCATCCCTAAGCTGAGCAAGAATGAATTTCATATGAGATTCATAGAATCATAGAATGGTTTCCCCAAATAACCTTCTGGGACAGCAAAGTTGGTTGTCAAAGGCTTTAGGTGGTAGGATCAATTTTTAGTCCTTGCTATGCTGCCTCTAGGGAGATGCAGCCCTTTAATGACAGGAGACCGTATGGAATTTTACAGGGCCCAAAGGCTTTTTGAATGATACTTACAGAGACTGAACTCTTTGAGCACAAATGTTTGATTCTAATGATCTGTCTGGCTGTATTGCTAATAAAGCTTTATACACAGAATTTAGCAGGGACACCTAAGCTAACACTGTTCCTACAGGGCAAATCCTCTGGAACATTTACAGACCCTCACAAGTTTGCGTACTCTCCCAGCTTCAGTATATCCTGCTGGACTAAAATTGAGGGGTACTTGCTGCTGGGATTTACCATCTGACAGAAGAAGGTCATGGAAACTCTTTATTACTGTCTCGGTGACTGCCTGCTTTCTAGCTTCCTCTACTAAGTCTAGAGAGCAATTTATTTTTTAGATGGAACCCACCACCAGGTTAATGTAAGGAAGGAAGGAAGGCTACAGCAGCACTTGTGGCCACAGCAAGGATTTTATTTCATGCTGAGCCTGTAGAAGGACTGCGTGAGCCCTGTTCCTGAGGACACTTTCCTCTTTTTCATGTGTGGTTCAGGAGTCTGGGAGTGCTGTGCTTTAAAAGCACCTGTTGCCTGTTGGGGTGTTGGGGTGCTGCTTGCTGCGGACAGCCCAGCAGCCCCATAGCAGTGAGCCAGGTACAGGAGCCGTTCGGCCATTTCTGCATGGCAAACTTGGGGATGGCTAGGGTAAGAACCATGCCTGAACCTGCACCCAAACAAGCACCTACTCAGTGTCAAGCTGCAAAATGACTTGGTTTGAGTGGTTAGTTTTTTAACTTCGGGTTTTTGCAAGCTTGGGTGCCTTGGTTGGTTTTACGTACCCAGGTTGCTTCACAGACCCAGTTAGTGTGAGGCCACGGGCAGCTGAATCACCCAGCTGAGGCAGCCTGTACCTCCTGTGGCAGAAAAGGAGAGTGGGAGTGAGAGGAAGAGCTACGGAGAGTAGAGGGATCGCTCAAGCCAGCTTTGCCATTGCAACACACAGATGAGCACTCAGCAGACCACCGGGACTGGCTTGGAGGGTGTGTTTAAAATGGTGAGGAATGGGTAGGAAATCCCACTTTTAGCCATACCTGTTCTTGGAAGTACTTGGATGTTTCCCAACTGGCTCTGCATCCTCTTAGAGCAGACATCTTTCACACAGGCTCAGCATGAAATTAAATCATATAATTATAACATATACCCATTCCCAGTCTGCTCGGTTGTGTTGGGAAGAGCAGTTTCAGTCAATAGCGTAGCGGTGCAATGCTTCGGTTAAAGGGCTTTGGACAGCAAAGTGTAAAGCCCTAGGTTAAAAATATAATAGCGTTGGCAAAGTGACTGGCAAATACAGTTTGCTTTTTACTGGCTTGACTAATCCGGCTGCTCTCCTGAGAACTGCTTTAATGAGCTTCCCTGACTTACTGCTACAATGGATAGATTTCAGAACCTGCCATTTCCTTGGAGGAAAAATATTTGTTGCAGAATATTAGATTGGCCCATTTTGATTCAACTTTCACTAAGTCCTGTGCTGAATCATAGACGGGCTTCAGCTGTAAAGCTCACTTCCTAGTGGTTCTGTCAATACACAGGGGGACACATTGGGCTCCATTCATTTCTGTTGCAGCCACTTTTTTTTTTTTTAAATGAGAAGTTAAATACTGAAAATGATGGTTGTGACATAGTGGGTGGGATTCCCTCAGGGGAAATGTAGTAGGCAGGTTGGATTTCTCCTCTCAGTCCTAACAGATATGGCATTCACACTTGTTAGTGTTTGAAAATTAGTAATGAATAATGTTAATGTGGCTGAACAATCCACTGTCGGGGTTGTTGGCCACATGCAAGGAAGGAGTTTTGAAAAGCATGGGTGGCTCAGAGCCTGCGGTCTCAAACCTTCAAGCTGCAGAACAGTTTGGCCTTGATATGCAAAGCAGTTCGGTGCATAATTAATTCTAATTATCTTGTATAGTCACATTTATATCATTGAAACTACCTGCTAGCTTAAAGTTAAGTGTGTACTTAAATTCTTCCCTGGCTTAAGAGGTGATGTGCAAGATGCTGGTGCTGATGCTTCGTTGCTTTTGGTAGCTCATGCTGTCAGACTCGTCACATTTTATAATTACTGAGCCTGAGCAGTGTTAATGCACACCGGTGGGGTAAAGTTCTTGTTCCATTCAAGTCAAAATCCAGGATTTTACTTCACTCTACAAACAGATAACCAGGGAAACAGTAGTTGACACGGTGTGCTTTTCTCAAGGATACCTGCAGTTGGCTGAGAAATAAAATAACAAGCCTTAAAGGAAAAAAATGCAAAGTTGTCTCTATTCTGCTCTCCACATCTGTAAAAAATTTCACGACTGTTTACTGTTGAAAGTAGAGAACAACTATGGACAGGATTGTGGGCAATTTCCATCTAGTGGCCTCTTTTTTCTGTGTTCAGCGATCAAATAATTCCAATAAGATAGACGATTGCCAAAAAAAGCAAGAAAAAAAGAAAAATAGTCATAGAAAGTGATGACATTGGCAGTTAGGTGTAATAGAAACAATGTCACTTACTTTTCTTAAGTGCTTTTTCAATAAGAAAACTCCTTTTGTGGGGGTGTTTCAGTTATCTGTAATAGGCCAGAGTAATCTCTTGCCATACAGACTCATTTGAAAAAAATTCATACCTCTGTATAAAATAGTTTATTCCCTCTCATCCAGGAAACAAGGGTGGAGCGTACAGAAAAAGAACATCTGTAAATCACGTCTTTGATGCCAGATTAATGAGATACGAGTTATGAATCACGTATTAAGATGCGAAGGCTATGACTTCCATTATTACAACTGACCAGTATCTTTGTTTGCGTTAACTATTCTCATTCCATTAACACATTTTAAATGAAAAAGTTGTACATCTGAAAATATCACACTCTGAGGTTTCTTTGAAATACCTGTTTTAACAGGCATCTGAGGAAGAACCGAAAGGCTTAGGCAGCTTAGCATGCGTCACTTTTTGTGTTAAGGGGTTGATGTTAGTAGATTTAGTCTGTTGGGGTCTAGAGTATTTCTTGGTTGAGAATGAGTGGTTAAGGGAAGGGTAAAGTAAGTAAATATTTCATCTCTTTCATTTTTCATACAGGCATGCTTGGAATCCTTCCTCATCAATAGAGGTTTTGCTGGATGTTGGCAATGTCCCTCAGGCAATGCACAAGATTAATACTACTCTCTATCTAATTACAGGTTTACTGACGGATATTACTAAGGCCCCAGCAATGCAAGTTCCTTACGTTGCACTTTTCCCCCTGTCTAGAGCTTACAGAAAGACAAAGAGGAAAAAAATGTAAGCGTAGTAAGGTATAAAGGCATGACTCAAATTCTATTTCTGCAGTAATACATAGGAGTGAATATTTTGCTGCTAAAGAAGCACAAGTTTAGAGGTAACTTGGTTTTAGATGAACCATCTAGGTTTATATGAGAACTAGATGTTCTGTAGTCTGGAGGTAATATTAGTGAGTAACAAAAGGAGTTTTCTTCAGCAGTTTGTGCTCAGTGGCAAATAGCTTTGATCAGATAATGTCTAGTCAGGAGTGCTTATAGGTGGAATTTTACCCCTTGCTCTAGCTGGATGTTTTCTTATTTTGCTTAAGAACTGGGTAAAGAATTCAGGAGTTAAACTTATCCATAAACAAAAACAAACAGCCCCTTCCCCCATTTAAATACCAAAATTAGGGGTAGGAAAATATCATCTCTGTTCAGATTTGTATCCATGGCAGATTCTAGTGATTAAAGCATAGCTTTAATGTGATTTTGAGCCATGGGGTTCCCTGAATCCAAAGGGGAAAACTGAATACACAGGTTTATTACAATTTGACTTTTCTATCCTTAATTATTGTGATCACAGTGTCTTTCTGATCTATTATCTCCTTTATTTCAAGGAGTCTATACAGCCCCATGTACAGGCAGTTTTAATACGGCCATTGTGATGGCTTGTGAGTATTTCCCATCTAGGCGCGTGTTGGTTGGAAATTTAAATACTTTCATTCAACTATCAAGTCTCTGTAGGTGGTTTTCTTTCTAGGAAACAGCTTTTTTCTGACAACGTGACATGAAACAATGACTCAAGAATCCTTCCCACATTAGAAGGGAAGTCCTAGAGGAACTTCTAATTGTTGTGGAAATGCTGATTTAAGGTTCCAGGATAATTTCTACGGACTGGTTTCATGGAATTAATTTTCATTTTACATATTTTCTTGCATAATTAATTGGGTTGAGGCAATTAGTGGAATATACTGCTGTCTTTTCTAAGTAGTAGTACAGTAACAGAAGTTTCAGCTCAGGACAGTGTTTTATTGGACACGGTTGTGCTTTGTGCAGGGCTGCACAAAGAAATGGTGTTTGTACGTTCGGGACGGCTGTGCCGAGGCGTTACGTTAGAGGGATTTTCTGTCCTCGAGAGCTTTCACTGCAAATAGACACAACAGAAGGTGAAAAACGTGTGTGGTGAGCCAGTGTCAGCCAATTAGAGCTTAGTGTTCAGCACCCAAGCCCTGCAGCAGCCGTGTTGCATCCCAGCGGGCTGAGCAGGTCCATCCTTCACAAGCCGAGCTCCTTTCCTGACCTGGGGCTTCTTGGGGGGTAGTGAGCGGACAGTCCCCCACCACTCGCCCCGGCAGGTACTGCAGGGCTGCCGGACTTCCCAAATGCCCATCTCATGTCTTCATGCCACAGCTTGTCTGCACGGCCGCCTGGTGCAGGCAAGGGAAGGAGGCTCTGTGCAGGCTGTTATTAGGGCAGAGAAGATCTGTACCCCCAGGTGAGAGGGAGGGAGGTGCACCAGGGCCAAGAAAACAGCTGCCTTGGCCCTTTCTTCTGAGAGCTTGAAGCAGGTTTCTATGCATATGCCTCCTAATCCTCAGCGTGCCTCCTGCTATGCTGGGAAGGGTCCCCACGAGGCACGAAGCCCTGTTCTCCTCGCTGTGATGGGGACCCTGCCCGAGGACCCTTCCAGCTCAGGGCTGCGCACGGCTCTCCTGGCTCTGCCACTTTGATTGCTGTCTCAGAGGAGAGCTGGGAGCTGCTCCACTGGACTTCTCACTTACTTTTCCCTCCCCTTTATGCGTGTTGTCTTCTAATAATACCTTCTCTATGAATTCATCGCCTACAGCACAGACTTTAGATAAATAAAGCTAGCGTGGGCCCAGAGCCAGACTGGATTGCATAAATATACTGAAATCTTGAGTAGTTAGGCTTTACTTGCTGAGACAGTTTGAGTACTGCTTGTTACTGGTGTGGGGTTTCCTGACAACCGGAGGAGACTGAAATGGGGAGGCAGGAGGAGGGAGAGGGTGTGATGGATGGTGCGGTGCCACTCAGGGGTGTTCCTGTTTGACTCCATGTCAGTCTTTTCAACAGCTAAGCGGTATGTTTCCTTCTCCCCGGTTACATCTGTGCTTCGCTGAGGTGGATGCAGAGTGACACTGAATTTTCAGTTTCTAAAAAAATAGAGATGGAAGGTTAACAGGAGGTAATCCGCAGCCAGAAAGCTCTGCCCTCTCCTTTCCGTGAGTAGCCATGCCACTTCTTTTAGAGGCACGTCAACAGCTGTAGGATTTAAACAGGGGACAGGGATGAAAGAGTGTGAAGGAAAGAATTAAACTGCCTGACACCACAGCCTGTAGCTGTCTGGGCTGAAGATGGGGAAACCTGTTTGTCTGGCTTTGGCTGCATGAAGAGGAAGGTAAGGAGGTTCAGAGCTGCCTCTTCTTTTAGTAAAACCCGCACACGTCATGGGTCCCCACGGCACAGCCCGGGGATGAGGGGAGAGTGCTGCTAGCTGCAGTGCATGTTGCCTTCTTCCCTTCCCACCAAGGACTGCAGGTGAATTCTCTTCCCACTTTTTTCCAGTCGCTTCACTAACTTGTGTGTGATTGGGAAATACGAAAGATGTTGCTCCAGATTTTCCTGGGCTTTCCCTCAGTTAGGGCCATGAGTATTTTTTTCATTTCAGATGTCTACGATCATTAAAGTTACTGTGTTCTCAGATGTTATTACGTTAATACATCATCCAGGCTCCAAGGCTTTTGATGATATATATGATATATTTGTGTCTGACTTCAGAAACCCTGCTGCTCCAGTGACACATCAATCAGCAACACACCACCAGTTCAGACCAGATACTGGTGGACTCAGTTACTGTGGGCCAGCCCTTCTTTTGGTGTAAGCTGGCAAAGCTCCTTTGCGAGGCGATGTGATGATTTACACCAGGTGAGGATGTGGCCCTCACAGTCCTTTGTGTTCTGAAATGCGAGAACCTGATTCAAAAGAAAACAAACCTCACTATCTTGCAGCACGGGGCAGCCTGAAACCATTAGCCTGGCAGGCAGGGTTTGCTGGGGCCAGTGCTAGTCTGGGCACCTCACTCGTGTGCCTTGTAACTCGCAGCTGAAATGCACATCAAGAAACTCAGATCTGACCAGGCTCTCTTGGCTTCAGGCTCCTTTTCAGCCTGTTTTCAGCTCCTATATGTTTGGACAGACAGCACAGTTGTTTGGAAACATTTGAATTGTGCTGAACCTAAGTGTCCTCCCCAATAACGGTATTGATGAACTGGCACCTTTATAAAGAGCTTTCTGCTGTGTTACTTCACTCTCTGCTGACTCCCTGTGTTTCTGTAATAAGGCTCTCTGTTGCCAGTGGACTGTGGTTCTGTAAAACATTTTGAAATGCCAATAAATTCAGAGACACTGTTTGGAAGCTGTCATCTAGAATTCGCTAGTTGGGTTTAAACAAGCTGGGCATATCTGCTTACTCCTTTTTTATTTGCCTAGGTGTAGTGAGAGCAGTGCTGTTAGTGTGGCTGTGGGGTTTACGGGAAAAGTTTGGGGAAGGTGAATCTATAAGGAGCCATATGAAGTTGGTCTCCCCATCCTCACTGCTCGCACATTCGGGTCATTTTATGTCACATTGTAGGTAGATAGTAGGTGGCCCTAAGGACACGTCCATGTTGCTGGTTGAAAATATCGTTCTTCAGATTCACACAAAAGTGGCTGTTTCACTCTTTTTAGTTGATTGGCTTCCAGCTGAAACATAAACCCGAGCTCGTGAGCTCTGGAGGGCGTTAAGGATCTCCAACAGCTTTTTTTGCAAATGTAAGGGTATTAAACGCAAAAGCTTGGCTAAAATCCAAATGAAGGAGTCTTATTCTGAAACCTTTAGGTTTCTCCTGTACTCAAGGGAGTTTAAGATATTTTGCACTTCTTAGATCTCACATGATTATAAGTGACTTGCCCGGGTCACACACAGGAAATCTGCTGGGGAAAAGGACTTACATCTCAGCTTTCTGACTTCCAGGAGGGTTTCCAGATCAGGGGATGTGCTGTGTGGGGACAGGCTGAGGTTCATAACAAGTAATTCCCAAAGCACCCATGACCTCTGGGGTCCGCAGGGGAGCACCTGTGGGGGTCTCCAGTGGTGGAAGAGGTGTGAGCCCATGCTCAGGAGAAACAAAGAAACCCTGTCGTCTTTACCTGGTGGTCCGTTATCACGGAACTTGAAGAATTTAATATCTCTGAGGCTGCTGTTAATGTCACTGAGATTGGTCATTACAGAGTGTGAGCCTGGGAATGCAACCAGGTTAAACAGGAAACCCTGGTGCAGTGGGCACAGTGAAAGAGGTGGCCTGCTACTGCCTCCGCTAAGTTGAGCAGGGTTCAGATCAGTGACAAGGGTGATTCCCAGCAACGTTTGTGGCAAGCCAGCCCTAGAGAGTGGGGACACAGGCTGAGAGCAGCACACCTCTTCCTGGGGGAACGTCACCCACTCACAGATATTGGAAGACACCGGTGGGACCTTCTTGAAAGTCCTAATGCTATTTGAGAAGAGAGCCTCTGGTTACGGCACTGTGACACGCCAGGGGTTTTCACACTGGTATCTGACTCGTCTTGTGTAAAGAAATGCATGGTTTGACTAAGGACAAAATCCTTAGAGGACTAAAATGAAGCAGTGCTGCTTTTGACGCCTGTGCTCAGCTGATCCAAGTCATACTGCTGCTGCGTTTGAATCCTCAAGCTTTAATAAGCAGGCGCCTAGTGCATTTCTTGGCCTCGGAGCAGGGAAGTAGATACACCTAGGAAAGACTGGCCAGAAAGCTCCTGGTGATGTGGGAGCTTACATGTGGTGTCAGAGAGCATCCGTGGGTACGATGGTGTCTATGAGCTTCATACCTTTGCAAGCTTTCTTAGCAGCCCTGCTAATTGCTTTGATTTGTAAAGTGAGAGGCTCAGTAAAGCACCTAGCAGGAGAAGAAATTTAGATGAAAAACAGACCTTGATGAAGTGTCTCATTAACTAAAAAGGCAGCAATTTCTGGCATTAACCCACCCCCCCACACGTATATAAGGCTGGTTATAATGTCTTGGCAAATATGCAATAAACAGACGATCAGAGCACACCTTGGAGCGGATTCAGGTTTGTGCTACTTGTGCTTTATAGGGGTGTAATTCCACTGACATCAAGCTGGGCCAGTGCAGTAGAGGATCAGGGCTCTGGCTCTTCTCCCCCGCCTCTCTGAATGTTGTGCCTTTTTCTTTCCATGCGCTGAGCTCACAGTGAAGAAAATAGAAATAGGATCAACTTGAACCAGTGCAAAAAAGTAGCCCTTTGCAAGGGTAGCAGAGCTCAGGAGGCAGGATCGATCATCATGCCGGCAAGGAGCATTGCCACATAAATCTCTGCTTCTGACTTAACTTCAGTCATTTGGTAGAACAAATTCAACCCGTTCAATAGCAACCTGTTCGAGTTTTGCAGTGGCAAGGGTGGCTGGAGCTGACACCTAATGAAAGACACTGGGATTCTTTTTGGTTTTGCTAACAGAAAGGAAAACAGAACAGCCACATATCATCCATCTGAAAAAGACTGTAATTACCACTCCCAGAAATTATTTCTTATTTAATGAAATGTCTCTTTAGGCTGAACAAAGGAATTTTCAGAGAGGAGAGCACTGAAGGGCGGGACAGAGAACACAGGCAAGAACACAGTTCAATTACAGGGAATAAAATCCTCTTGACATTATGACGCAGTTTGTGGGAGATCTTATTAGAAACCTTGCCAGGCCAGAGCAATGTGTGCTTTTTTATACAGATATTCTGTATCTATTTATACTGACCCTACCCGCTGCGAACCACTATCTATAGTTCGCCAAGAGGCATGACGGACATGCAGCTCATTCCTGCATGCGAGTTTCGAAAGGGATCTGCTTTCTTTTCTACCAGCAAAATGCCAGATAAATTCTCGAAGCAGGGATGCTGCCAAGTCTGGGAACACCCTCTCCCACATCGGAAGGGAAAATGTCTGTGGATGAGTCGCTCTGGCAGTGGGGAGGAGGGTGGAAGTAGGGAGCAGTCTGTCCTTTGGGGGATGTCTTCCTTCCCCTGGCACCCTGTGCCTTCAAGGATGGGGTGCTGTTAGCCCCAGAGGAGACACCCCAGGGGTCAGATGGAGGCAAGAAAGGTCTCCCTTCCCTTTGGCGGTGGCTGTAGAAGGTGGGCAGGAATCACAGGGTGCTGCAGGAGGTGGTACCCATGGTAGGGACCACTGGCCTTGGTGCCTGACAGAGGTTTATTGCCCCCTGTCATGGTGGGCGAGAAGCTTTACCCAACTTGGAAGTGAAGCTCATAGTCTCTCAAGCCTCCTGGCTCTACTTAGAAAGAAGCCTTTTGGTTATTCTCCAAGCCATTGAAAGTCTGGGACCTATTTGGCACTGGGAAAACTGTGAGCACCACATGGCCCAGCCATTTAATGATGGACTGGGATGGCTTGCGAGGAAGTGAGGACTCTGCCAGGTTGGCTACTGTGTCCCTGGGACTTCATCTCCCATAGCATCACCTGGCTGCACAGATACGGACTCGCTGGTCTCTGCAGCTGGTGTCCAGTGAAGTTGTACGATCGGGTTTGGCACAATCTTTAAAGGCATGAACAGCTTTAGAGGTAGTGGGGCAGTCAGCTGAGCTCTTCTTTTTAAACACTTGATCATAGTTTATCTCAGTTGAACAGAATGGGTATTAATTTTAGAGCAATGCCCCAAATCAGGAAGGTGGTATTTTTAGTAGTTTACATAATATTTTCTACTGATTGCCTTTTGAGAAATGAGGCAAGTGTTGCGATGTTATGATTTTCCTTCCAGGGACAGACTTACTGGATTTAAAAAAAAAAAATTTATTCTCTTTTTTTCCTTTTTCTTTTTCTTTCTTTGCCTTTTTTTTTTTAACTTATTGGTTTTATTTAAGTTCCTCTTTTGGAAAACAGTGCTGCTGGTATATCTTTTTATTGCTTGGATTAAATGAATACTATGCACTGTAACATACAGTAAAGTCAGGCCATGTAGGAAATAACAGTGGATTTAACCTCTAGCACTGCTATAAAAGCAGCCTTAGTAAATTCTGGGGTAAATAATGCAGCTGTGGAAATTACCTTTCTCCAGTTTATGCTCCTGTAATTAAGTAAGACCCTTAGTCTTTGGTGTTAAATTTCACGGGCAGGTTCAGGGACGGAACCTGGGATCATTCTAAACGCCTAACGAAAGGGGCTTACGATCCGAACAGGCTGCAAAACCAAGAACACATAATTTCTGAGTCTGTTTGTGGCAGAGACCATCAGATCAGGTCATAACCATCTGAGCGAGGAAAGAGCAAGAAAAGGGACAAATCTGGAAGCTGGTTACAACCCACAGTAAGAGAGCAGAGACCAAGTCCCGGTGACCTACAGCCAGGCACAACTGTATGCATGCCACATCCTTTGAGAAGGTGAATGCCGTAGAAATGCGGTGTTTGGTGGAGACAGAACATCTCCTGGTGTTCCTGCGGGACCGGGTGGCTCCTTGAACACTCCCTTTCCAGTTGGCTTGCTCTTCACAGAGCCTCAGCTTCAGTCTGGGCTCCAGATCTCCTTGAAGTAGGACAATTTGGTGGCCATAGGGCTTGGGACAGTATTCTGTGGCACTTTGGTCATTGTTGCTAATACCAAAAGGCAGGTTGTGACGAAAGAGTGACACTGTGCTAAAATCTGATAGTCAAGACCCAAGAGCCTGTTAGAGCTATCACAGCAGAAATGGCAGCTCTGGGCCCATGTCATGAAAGCTTATCAATGTAAGCAGGAAAACAGGCAGCCCGTTGGAATACCACGTACTTAATGAGGTTCAGGAAACTTCTGAAATGTATGGTCAAAACTGCAAATGCTAAACTGCCACTACGCTCAGACCCGTTTGAGAAGCTCTTTGCTTTTAGGATTGTTTCATGCTGGCAATCACCCTAACATAATTAAGTAGTTTATTCTATCATGTTTTGATAAATTCCAACCTTCACCCGCTGGCTTACTCTGTGAAGTCTTGGTCCATATGCTGTCTAATGTTTGTGGTATACAGGGATTTGTTTCTGCTGTTCATTAATTCTTTCGAATTAAATGTACTCGGGAAGGAAAAATATTGATGGAAAAATAAATAGCAGCTTTCTCACAGAGGGCTGCACTGCGTTCTGCCTTGAATCCTGATTCACGCTAAGCCAAGTTTTTCTAGTCTTGTGAAATCATCAGTTTTCCTGCTACAAATTGATAAAGCATACCTGTTTGCATTTTAAAACTGATATCCAGGTGCAGCACATTGCTGTGAAAAAAGCATAACGTGACCTCAGCAGGATTCAGCTTTGGTTTTGGTAGTGTCTCTTTGGCATTTGTTAGCCAAAGCAAATGCAGATAACATGCTGGATTGATTAAAGCAGTCAGTCTTTTTCTTAGCTAATGTTTTGACTCTGCAAACTAGATATAACTTGCACTTGATTCTCTGTCAAAAACAGTTTCTAGCAGCAATTCTGGCTAGAAGAGTGCCAAAAATGAGTGGGAACTGAATATCCCGTTGCTTACAGGCTGCAGAGTTAGCGGGAGCCAGGCCTTGGGGTGCAGACCTGGAGATGACCAAGGGTGATACTTACTCAACTGTAATTAACTTAATCAGCCACTGGGTATCAGTATTGTCTCACATCAATATATAAACCAGGGTATTTTTATGGAGCTGAACAACTTGACTGTTAAAGAGGCATTGCTGAGGACGAAAGCCAGACCTGCTTCACAGGTGTGAATGTGATGGTCAGAGGGTGAATCGCCTTCAGCTTTTAGATACCTCTAAAATAAACCTTCCTACCGAAGCACCGCTCCACAAAGCCTTGTGTCTGTGCAACTGAAGGAGAGGTGAGTGGCAGCACAGGAACGGGGTGCAGGATACTTGCCAGCAGCCTTGCCACCCAGGGAAATGCTCTGCTAATGCTCCTGTCTGACTGCAGAGCTTGGAAAGCTGGGCACGCTGCAGGTTGGGATGAGCTCTGCCTCTCAGGAAAAGAGCTGTGAAGTGTTTATATACATGAACTCTGTAATTGGTGTCAGATGGGATTTGGAGACGTTAAGCCAAGGCATGGCCTGCGCCAGGGGTGTGAGGGAGCATGCCTGTTTACATAGGTACCATACAATACTGCAGTGACCTTAGTGCTACCTCCTAGCATGAGCAGATGGAGGAAGAGAGAAATGTGACCATTTACCCAGCTGAATTCCTTTCGTGTGGTGCCACTCTCCTTGACTGCCTGCCAAAACGGGCAGTCGGGTTTGCGTTTAATGGGGTGCTCCAACCAGGATGCACAAAAGGCAAAAGGTGCTGCCCGGTTGGTCCACGAACATACCTGGGACAGCCCTGTTTGCAGGTTTAGCCCTCAGCCCGCTATGGGGTAGGCTCGGAGGCCACCAGCTTGCTGTGCTATGGACGCACGAGGCAAGAGCTGCTGCCCTGCGTAGGAGAAGCCCACCCAAGCGAGGTGCGTTGGCAGAGCCCTGTGTGCAAGGGCAGTCCCACTGCCTGTGCTTCATCAGCAGGGGACGCTGGCAAAGGCTGGTGCAGGTTTTTCTCTTGGGCCCCTTGCCTTCTTCACTGGGGATAGGGCTCCAACACTGGTGGGATTTCTGCCTGAGTTTCCATTCAGTTTTGGCTCCAGGTAACAGTTGCTTCCCTTTCTGCTGCCTTGCAGGCTTGCTTCCCTTGCCAAAATGCTAATTTAGCCCTTCAGCTATGTTTAAAAATAAAAAATCCTCCACTTCTCAGGGTAATAAAAGGCCAAAAGGAATATAAAAAGTTCACCAGACTGGTCAGTTCACTCCCCGCTGTGTCTTCCCGGGGCGTTGCAGCAGAAACACAGGCACAAAATCCAAAGCAAACAGCTTCCTCCTTGGTCTCCCCTGGAGCCGCTGGCTCCCAGCTGGAGCCCGCGCCGAGGTGCCCAGCTCCCTCCTCCACCCCCTGCCTCTCCACTCTGCCTTGGGCAGTGCCGGCATCTTTCCAGGCTGTAGTGGCATCTTCTGTACCAGACTTTTGGATGCTTTTCCGACACCTGAATCATTCCTGTTCTTGCTTTCTCCTGTCCTGAAATTTCCCCACCAACTTCTGGGCCCTTTGGGCACAGACCCAGCAAAGATCCCCAGCAACAAGGATTTTTCCCCTCTAGTCCCTTCTGGAGTGAGATAATATGTCCACATCCTCCCTGCCGTTCCTGCCATTCCCAGGCTGCCCCACAAAAAGACCCTGCTAGGCAGCAAGACTGAAGTCCTCTGCTTGCCTTTATTTCTGGTTTAGTACCAGGTGTGGCGTCACTGGAAGCTGTAGAAGGATTTATTTAAAAATACAAACAGCATTATGGCAATGCATTGGATTTCAGAGAAGCTCTGTGAGATTGGTAAAATGTGTAGGATCACAAGATTTGTATTTATTTCTACTTAGTTAAGGTCTTACATTGTAATACAGGAAACTCGGATAACTAGAGCAGAAAAAAGGTTATTTGAATGGTTGAAAGTTTCAGTGTTTGTTGATCTAGAGTGAGGTTAAGATCTCATTTCAGGCCCATCTAAGAAAAATAACAAGTGCTCACCACAAAACTTCCCTGTTCTGATTTCTGTCAATCTGTGTTGGGAATAGCTGGCAAGGGATACAGATCTCCCCTCCACATGGCTCTTTTTTGTTGTGCCTTATGAGAATAGGGGAAAACGCCTCCTAACATATTAGAAATGAAAGAACATCCTGAGTGATTATCCTGCATTCTGAGAAACCTCCCGGGAACATATCACTTAAGGCCTCTGAAACGTTAAATGAGAGCAGGTGAACTTTTGTAACCATAACTATCCCTGAAGTCGCTGAGTTTTGAAAGGCGAAAGCACGCATGTTGAAAATGGCACAGCTCTGCTCGTGGTTTCCCAGCGCTGCATGCTGGGTCCGTGAGTGACTCTGGATCTGCAAGACTTGGCACTGTGGCCGCCTACGGGAATATGCTGTTTGATGGCCTCTTTAGAAATATTTTAAATGTACAGGACATTTTTGAGAGGTAGATTGAAGAAAAGCTTTTCTTCTTTTATTGCAATAACGTCTGTGGGCTTGTTTCCGGACTTCAGTACTGGTCGTGACCTCGAATACGGGGGATGCTCTGCTTTAAATTGTGCTATGGATAGGAACTGGAGTTCCTGAATGAGATCCTTTTCTTCCTCGGGTTTTTCATTTTTCACTAAGTGCAGCTATATCTCTCCTAAAAAGATTTGAAGCAGCCACAGAGAAAGAGAGGTCTTGTTTGGATTACTTTCTGCTTTTGGGGCAGTGCCTGTTTAATTTTAGAGCTGTTCACTGTACAGAGAGAGAGGTAATTTGTTTTCTTCAAAATTAAATGTCATTTTACAGAACTGATTAATCACTAAGAGATATAAGCTATGCAGCACTTGTATCAATCTGTAGCTTAAAAAGGCTGAGTCAGCAAAACATTGTACACGGACACCGTCCCATTCCTGGGACTAACCCACATCTCAGGTTTAAGCATATGCTGCAGTTCCTTGCTGTCAGCCGACTATAGTCTGTAGGAATTTAGCAAAAGCCATTTGATTGAATCAGGACCAGGGAGGATCAAAAGCAGACCACCACACAGATGTCAAGGAGAGTGCCAGCTGGTGCTCAGTGTTTCGGCAGCGTGAACCCAACAACATGATAGCAAGTAAAACTGGAATGGAATAAAACGCAGTGGGGACATGGAAACAAGAAAGAGGAAACGTGACTCCAACACTTGAGCAAACAGTGTGCGACTAAATTAAGTAAAACCCTGACATAACATGCCCAGTGACCATTATTCTGCAAAGACATTTTTAAATGTAACTGATGTTGAGGCATTGAGCTCAACCATTTTTTACTGCAACACATGCCTTTGCTCCCTTAATACTTACCCTGTTCACATCAGTTTTGCTTTTTTTTTTCATCAAATATCTTTTTTTCCTGAAGAAAGACCCTAATCATTTCAGGGTGCTTGCCACCTACTATCAGTGGTTTTTTGGGGGATAGCTCAGCAAAGCTTTAAAATGTCTGAACTGCATTAAAATGAATTGTTGGCATTCCAGCCCAAACCTCAGGAGGCAGGAATCTGCCATGAGAGCATGGGGGGAAGCACTGTTATAATAAAGCATACATGTAATGAGGTTTGATGTGCTTGAAATTCAAAGTCTGGTCCACATTACGAAACATTCACTGGTTTAACTAAATCAGTTTCAAATTGATCTAATTAAACTCCTAGACAGCCTCAGTGTAGACATCTTCATATTGGTTTTATCCATTCTTAAACCAGTTTAGCCAAGATGCGTTAGGAAAAAAATGTGCAGGAAATCCTCAGAGGGGGTTGCCATTTGCAGACCTGAGCTAGGTTGCCATTTCAGATTTGTTCTCGCATATCTTGCTCCTTCAGCTTCTTGCAAATCTCATGTTTATTCTTCTCTAACTCTGAACTCTTGTTGACTTTGGACACCATTAACTGGCCCTGAATCAGAGCACACTGCTCTATGGAGGAAGAGGAGTATGGCCATCCTAATAATGTAACGTACAATAAGCAGTAAACCAGGAGTGCGAGTGGCATGCTGTGAACCCCGTATAGGTTTTGATCTCTTTTTATAAATATGGGACTTGAAATTGCCCTCAAGGCTGGACATTCAGTGTCCTGAGTTTGGGCACGCGGTTCTGGTGGGGTTTCCAGGCTGGGATCCACGACGGAGTCGGATCCATGGCAGATTTGCAACACGTGCAGAACTGCAAATCCATGAGCGGCACGGGACTGGTAAAAGGTACATACAGAAGCAGTTGTCTTCTGTGCTGCTCTGCAAAGAGTTCTGTTATCTTACTGGTCCATCTAGGGAGATTGTGTGCTCTCCCAGTGAAGTGCAGCCGTTCATGTCTCAGTCCCAGGAGTCGCTGGTGGCCTTCAGAGAGGCAGCCCTCCCACTTGGCATAATACGGTGGCAGCCTTCAAATTGCCACTGTGTTGCAGGACTGTACCAAGGGATGCAACTGAAAGAATCCCTTCTAGTGGGAAAGAGAGGCTCAGTGTTGAGCTCGCTTGATTTTTCTTTGCAGGAGAAGGAGTGATGATGCCAATTCTGAACTCAAGCATGGACTTTGCAGAGGTTAATGTACCCCTGGAGATTGTGGAACAAAGCTGTCTGTCAAACAAAACTGGTTTTTGGGGCAGGGAGGTGGAGTGCATAAAAGTACATTATATTCTGTTGACCATTAATTGTATAAATAAAACACCACTAAGAATGTTTTTATATGCCACTCTGTTTTCTTATAAAATATAGGGATTCCTGAAGCTGTGTAGAAATTCCATAGTAAACACAAAATCTGGAAAATTATATCCATGCTGTGGAACATGGACAGATATTCGCAACTCTCTGTGGAGTAACAGTACCGTGCGAGCAGGAGAGGCTGCGGGTCTTTCCACAAATGACAGGGATGGAACGGCAGAATAGAAAACTCCTGCAATTCTGACCCCACGTGCCCTTCCTGGGAAAAGGAGCTGTCATTCCCGGGGGCTAGGGAATCCTTCCTCCCTTCCTAAGACAGCACGGGTGATACTTTGTGAGGATTAGTGATTTGAACGTGATGTTCAAATCTAGTCTTAGGACCCTTCCAGAGGGCAGGAGCGGTTGCAGTTGTTCCTGCGTATTTCGTATGGAGAAATCAGTGCTTTGTTCACATTCATGGTCTCCAGTATTGCCTGGTGCCCAGCAACTAGGAGGCATCAATATGGGTTTTGGAAAAGTTTTAGGGCACGTCTGACTGATTCTGACAGCGGCTGCCTGCCTGTGGCTAATGAAAGGTTTTCACATTCCTTTCCATATGCTTTGAAATGCCAGAGGAAATGTCCCAGTGACTCAAATTATAGGTGTTACTTAGGAGTAACTGCTGCATTATTGTTGAACACCTGGAATTGGCAGCAGGCAGGCTGCATGCTGGAAAAAGAAGGAATTGAACACTCTTAGCTGCCCCTTCCTACCTCCAACAACAGCTTGTTAGGCAGACCTGCCCTTGGGCTTTGTTCAGCTGAAATAGGTACAGAGGGGCTGCAAATGGTCATTCAGATGAACCTTGTCCCATTGCCACCTTCTGGTCTGGTTCTGTCTTTCAAATCTTCCTGTTCCCTGCTAAAGCACAAGAGAATTAGTTTCAGTGTCAAAGCATTCATTCCATGAAGTAAAGCCATGGATGGATTTGGATAGGTATCTTCACAGATACTACTGGATGTTCACAGAGGATAAAATGTATCTGCGTTCCATGGAGAAAGACAGCTGGGGATGTTCTGCAGTCGCCCTGATATTTATTTAATTTATTTAACATCTTGACAGTAAAGCTGTTGGAACCAGGTTTGTTGAAGATACTTCTTTTTCTTCCAACTTAGCATCTCCTCTCAACCTGTCTAAGACGAGCATTCTTGGCATGGCAGAGGCAGCCCTTTATCCCACTGCTTTGCCTTTGAAGTTGGGTTCTCCAACACGGTTGGTACCCGGCCAGGAAAGAAAAAACAAAGTCTGGTACTGCCAGTTGGCTGCACATTCATTGAGCAAAGGGGGTATTGAAGGAAAAACTTCCATTTCACAGAAGAAATAGTGGGAGGACAGTATTGTTGTTTCTGTTTACATTACCTGATGCAACACGGAAGCTACATTCAAGATGAAGGCCCAGGTGTGCTCCGTGCAAACTCATACTGGCAGCCAGCTCCTGCACTGATGGATTTAATACAACAAACAAGTCCACACCACAGTCAGAGTTCTGCATTTCTTACCGCAAGGTGAGATCTACCATGAGCGTACCCTGGCAGCGCTGGCTTCATCATAGAAACTACCTGCATCTTGTTTCCTGTCTTAGTCAACCTGCTGAAAAAAAAATCCCCTGGCAGTGATAACATAGTTTGTACATGCAAACTTGCAAAGTACAGGTAGTTTGGAGCTGTTTGCTAATATTTATATACCTATAATTGCCTTATCTACATTGGTTTACTGTGGGTCAATTAACGTCTGGTAAAAATAGTGATTGAAATGGGACTTCAGAAGTACCAATGTGGTCATTTGGAAGTATAGGAAAGAGAAAGTACTAGTGAGCTGGGATCCAGAACCGCTTACCCTGGCGAGAGCTTTGGAACACCCCTCTGCTGTGCCAGTATTGATCTGTCTCAGCCATGGGGTAGACATAACGCTGGGTGAGATCCTAGCAGAGACACCCACGGAGAACTGTAGGCAGCAAACAACCAGGGGAATGGCTGAAAAATGTAAATTAAAATAAAGTAGGTGTTTCATGTATAACCTAAAGAGGCACCAGTGATATAGGCCACCAGAGATACTGATGGCACCAGTGTAGCCTAGTCAGTGCAAGGAAATCATAGAGATTTAACTGGTGTTGGTTTGACTGGTGTCCTGCTGCTCAGTGGGTGCGTTGAGGGAGAGGGACTGGGACATATTCCCTTTCTGTTGGGTGGTGCAGGAAGGATCTCTTCTAAGTGCCTTACAATGAGCAAGGTAGGTCACATCTACTGCTTGGAAACCAGTCTTTAAGTGATCTAGTTAGGTTGTTATAAATCTGTTTTTTAGATATGCTAAAAATTTCCGATGTTTAGTTAATACAGTCTTAAACAGCCCCTCTGCATTTGGTCTAAGACAAATTTTGGTGAGGGCGTTTTCAGCCACAGGGCTCAAATACTAACAAGATCAAATGGCATCTTTTTTGTAATGGTGGCAGCCTTTTTGTTCCTTCTCCTGATTTATGACAAGGATTCCTATGGGCTTCCACAGTTTGATCCAGAGAAGTCTGAAGTAGTATGTAAGCCAGCATGTAGTTAAGCTTTGCTCAGTTCTTGGCTGGAATTATCAGAGTTTTACTTAAGCTTTGTTTTCCAAATCTTTACTAACCACTGTGCCAAAATGGTTCAGTTGCAACATTAACAGGCTGTGAATACTTGGTGTCCTAAAGCTGCCACTGAAAATTTGTCTTTTGGAGCTTATGATAAAGTCCTTGAAGGTTTCTGGGAGTTTTTTGGTCTTAATGGCCTTTTTTTGTTTCTCTCTGGCTTGAGTAGGAGGTTCCAAAGTGATTAACCTAGTAGTACCTTTATTAAGGTATGTCTGCCGTGTGAGATGTTATAGCTGTTTATTTCATGCAAAGACACTATGTAAGTTAGCTGAAATACTGTATCTAAAACACAGGCCTTGAGGTCATGTATGTTGTCCTCCTTGTTTAGGGAATGCTTTGTATTAGTGATGAGCTGAATGTCAAGCTGGTCCTTCAACGGGTATAGCCAGGTTTGGAGGAACAACTTACTTTTCTGCAAGCAAAAAGGACTGTGGCCATTCACACTGAGCTTGCAATATATGCAAGTCTTTTTCCACGGGTTTGACAGTGAGCACTCAAAAAATAAGGAAAAACTTGCCAAAAGTAGTTACTTGGGTTTGCCGGCCATAGAAATCTGGAGCTAAGATGGACTCCAGCCTGCCAGAGATAGGGAGCTAGAAGGTGGGATATACGGATACATTCACCCGTTGTGTTTCAGTCTTGGTTGTTGAGCTTGGCTGCTGAACTCCTCCTTCCAGCTATGATTTGTCATCAGGCTCCTGCGAACAGGGAACCCAAACAGCATTGTCCTCAAACATTTTGCAATCTCCTCATTGTCCGTGTTGCAACCCACCCATCGGGAAGGCGATAACCCCTGCTGCTGAGGTTTATTCTCATCTCCTGACGTGGAGGTCTGTTCCTATGGTGGTGGAGGCCCGTGAAAGCATCTGCAGTGCTTTCAGGGGGAGGAGGGCTGGCTCTGTGTGAGGACTGTGCTGCCAGCGTCTTGAGTTTCCACCTTTTTTGTTGCCTTGTTGCACCATTACAGCTGTGCTGTATGGAGCTCTATGGATTTCTTTTGGAAATCAGAGATCCATGCTTGAGAGAAATAGGTCTGCCCACGTGTCGTGTTATTTAGTGTGCTGAAGACTGCACGATAAAGGAAGTTCACAGGCACAGCACTGTTGTGGTGCTTGAAAAGCCATCTGGGATAAATGCTGCTTTGGATCTGTTGTGAATTCAGACTTCCAACCCAAAATGAAAAATAAGGCCTTGGGGAGAAGTGTCTGGGTGACATTTTGGATTGTGCTTATGAACTAGTGGGGATAGAAAATCTGTTAAAGACCCGAGAGGCTTTTATAGCTTGGATGATGATTTACAGCTGTTTTATTCAGTGATTTATAGATTGCTCCTTATCACAGAGGCAGGATACAAATACTGAATTTAATAAACGCACACAATTCTCGTTTCTTTCTCAGAAACTTACAGACAGAAAGGACATTCCTCTGTAAACAGCAGTCTCTTCCCATCATCTAACCACCCCCTCACACAAAGATCTGAGACTACAGAGCACAGCCAGCACTGCCTGGGCATATCCCTTCCCATATAATTTCCATAATACAGCCCTTTCCTCTGACTGTAATGCAGACTCCCTAAATATACAGCCTGTTACCATAATGCTACATTCCCGCTCCCCCTGTCTGCGATAGGCACCTCAAAATAACACACAAACACTTAGCTCTCAAGAGTCCCAAAGGAAAGGATCGGGGTTTTTTCTGGCAGTGGGTGCTCCAGATCTTTGCGCACGCTCCAGCTGGCTGGAGCGGACCAAGATGGGGTCATCCTCACGTGGGCTCCAAGAGCGCTGAGGAACTGATGTCTAACCAGGGCTGCCCGGGTGCTGTACTGATTCAGAGTCCGTATCCCGAACAGTTAGAAGTTGCCTCAACAAACTTATAAATGGGTGAGGAAACTGAGCTCTAGATCAGAGGAAGGACATAGCCAAGGTCACCCTGACCTCATGCTCTGCCTGCTAGGCCATGCTGGTTCCTCACAGCTGACCGAACCCCTCCCTAGAAACCTTCCTCCCTAGCCTGGGAACCATAAGAGAAAATCTGAAGTTTCCCAGTTGTGGTGACTGATGCAAGCTCCAAGCACGAGCTTGGTTTCTGTGTGCAGGTCCCTCACCGTATTTCCACTGGTGTTGGTGATCAGCTCAAGCACAAGTCACGCAGGCGTCAGCACCATCTGCTAATAGAAAAAAAATTGCATTTCCACGTGGTACCTCTCTGCTGGGAAGCCTAAAACTGTGTAAACAGGAATTAAGCTTGGATCATCCCAGTGTAATGACTCATTTTTATTAACCCTGTTTTCAGACGAATACATTTAGCTTCAGAGATGTTAGATAACTTCTCCAAACAAAACCATGAGAGGGCCAGGAAGAGACCTCCAGGATCTTGGTGCTCCCATCCCTGCTAGAAGGTGTCGCTGCCTTGGCCCCTGCTCCTGCTGTGCTGTAATAGCTGTGCTGGGGTAGCCAAGAGGAGGCGGAGGGCTAACGGTATTCCTTTCCTAAATATCATTGTTGCTAAGTATTTCCCAAATGCTCTAATCTTTCCAGCTCTATTGTGGTTCTTTGATTTCTCCTCCTGTCCTCAGTAATTGTTTTTTGCAAGTAGAAATAGCCTGAGGCAGAACTGGAAAGCAAACAAGATCACACTGAATAAATCCATCTTCACAGTTCTTTTTTTGTATACTCCTTTGTATCAATTAGGTTCAAAGAAAGTATCTCCTTACTCTGCCTGGACTGTTTAGCATTTTTTATTAACAAAGTCCTCTTTTAGGCTGTAGCTCATTGAGGTTCGTTAATCAACAATTGCCACGAAGTGAAAAATTCTCAAACTTCCAAAAATCTTTTTCTTGGAGTGAGTTAATACTAACAATGAAGTTTTCCTTGGCTAACTGTCCCCTGCTTTGATGTGTCTGGGTGAGAAACTAAAAGCCACAAAGGTGTTATAAACTGGGCACCGATCACAGATTTAGACAGGCTGGTATGTGCTTTTAACCAATAAAAATATATAGTATCAGAAGAATTAGTATTTGTTTTGTGTGAGAGAGAATTTTTGGCATTTCAGTGATTTTCTTATCAGTTTTTCATTACTTGAACTTTCTTTTTTTTTTTTAAGAGAACAGCAAGTTCCCCTCAATGTCCTGAAAATGGCACTGAAACTGGTCACCCAAGCCCCATTCCTAGAGTAACATTAGTTTACGTTATTTCTGGCAGGAGCGATAATACAGCTCTTCTTAATTTTGGGAGCAGGCTGTTATTCAAACATATGCCTCTGCAGTTTTGAAAGCTTTTGAGTACCTCTGGAAGCCCTGGCGCAGTGAGCTGTATTGGCAACCAGGAGACATGACCCTGCTCAAAGGTCCATTTCTGGGGCCAGACCTGGCAGGAGACTGTGCCGCTGCCCTTCAAATGGGTGCAGAGCTGATGTGCAGGGGTTTTTCACTGTTATTACTTGGAGTAGGTAATTTTTTATAAAAACACAGGCAGAGAAAAAGCTTGGGGATTACTTTTGAGAGTGTAAAGTCCCTAAACCTGCTCGAGGTTGCCTCCCCAAATAAAGCCTTGCTCCTGAGGCCAGTAAAATAACTAGGAAGACTCCCACGGCTTTCTATGGGCCAGTGAATGGGGATGAAGGACCAAATAGCTCCTGAGAGCGGTCACACTGCTTAAGTGCTGTTTCAGGCTGGCCAGGCCCATGCTCTGAAGGTCGGGAGGAGGCAGAGCATTCCACAAAACCAAGATTGCAGAAGTATGAGCACTGCCCCTCCAGTGCCTACAAACCACAGACTCCAGCAGTCCTCTGCCCTCCAACTGAAGAGAGTGAGAAGTTTTGTACTTCCCCGACATGTTCTTCAGCTTTGCCTTGGCTGCTGGTATTGTTCTGACAACGTGAAGTTATCGCTTGCGTCATCTTTCCACGGCAATATTATTTTTTAACCTACTATAAAAAGCGAGCAGAAATAAGAGGCGCTGCTCTGTCCTGCATAAATAAGATGTAGTGTTTACCATTGATAATAGTTACAAGGGTGCTTCTTCTTCCAGTGAGTCTGAAGTGCATAAAATCATCCATCTTTGTTTCTGTTTTTGTTTGTGTCTATTTTTGTTGCTTACATTTCAAATTACTGTATTTTTCTAACAGTTAAAGACTGCATTTTGCACGCATAGCACATTCTATAAAACCCTTGGAAAAAAAATTGGCAGTGTGAATTCTCTCTCCAGTGGGGTTGGAAGGGTTTTAAAGTCTCATGAAGGAAAGACCATGCCAGCTTTCTGCATACAAATTCTGAAATAAGTAGTGGTGATCAAATAGCTAATGTGCAAATTTCATATGCGCACACACACAGAGGGAGTACCAGCTGTCGGAGAAAAGCAAGGCTTATGAACAAGAGCTTGTTTCTTATCTCACATCAGCTCATATTCAAACAGAGTAAATATTTCACTGCAGTAACACAGGTCTAAAACTTGTAGGGTTACGTGGGTGAGGTCCATACGTTCAGCGTACGGTAGGGAGGTGGGCAGGGTACACTGGTGGGATGTGGGTTCTTCCTCCAGCTCTGCTGGTTCTTTATGGCCTGGTGGTATCCCCTCGGAGATCCATGGGAATCTATTGCAGAAACATAAGTAGTTTGTTCTTTTCAGTGTTATGTGCCTTGTTAGGGCCAGTTTGGGGAAAAACAAGATAAAATGAATGGGAGTGCCACCAGTATGTCCCATCACTTGAAAACTTATTGCTGAGATATAAGTAGCAGTTAGTTAGATTTGTACTGATTTAATAATTTCGATTCAGTAATATTTAAAATAGATCTGATAGAAAATAGATGAGAATTCTTCCATAGCTGGCAGAGTTGCTCCACCATTGTCCTTATTTTTACATAATTTTAATGAGGCTGTTTTTCCACCCAGTTCCCACTCTGTTGGTTTGCTTTCCCTGAAGAGAGTAAACAGCTCTACACAGGAAGGTGATCCGAGTTCCACTGTTAATAATTTGGGGCTTGAATAAGTGAGAAGTGCTGTTTACAAAGAAAAAAAAAATAGATAAATATAAAAATCAGAAGCTCTGTTTGGCTTTGCAAACAAAAGTAGCCCAAAAATAAACAGGCCTAGCCAGCAGAAAAGAGACTCTGAGGGGAAGTGGATGCCAACTGAAGAGGCAGATGTAAAGAGCATTTCCTATTTGGTTTAGCAACTGCAGACTTTTGTCTCCAGTCTGCATGCATTTCCTCCAATGATTCATCATAAATGTGCATTTATAAATAAACTCCACCTTGGCCTGGCACATTGATTGCAGGCTGGTTACTTAGGGGGGAAAAAAAAAGTCATACTCCCCATTTTTGAATGATACCTGTGTGGCAATATGTTTTTATAGAACTGTTTCCAGGCTGTTTATTTTATTTATGTTGAGGGATTGTGACTCTGAGAGATGGGACCTGTGGTTTTCTCATTTCATCCGAGTAACGATTCATTAAAGAGCTTATTTAAGCCAGCCCCGTGTTATGCTGTCCATGTTGGACATGTCCAGGGACTTGGGTTTGGAAGCCGCTCCCAAACCTTGGGCTGAGATGGTGGGAGGCTGAGAGCGGTGAAGCTGGGTGTCTTTAGGGGCTGGAGAAAGGTGTCATTTAGAAGACTGTCTCTTTAGCGGCTTCCCCAGGGATGTGGGGTACGACAGTGGCTGTCAGGAAGGCAGAGTGCAAGAGGCTGAGCAAACCCACAGTGTTTATCCCTATGCATTTTTTATGTTTGTTCAAAACGACAGCCCAGGAAGATTCCCATCGCGGTGTCCAAGAGAGACCCCAGTGTAAGGCAGCTTGTAGCAAAGCCAAGTTGTAAGTTACTTCTCCCGCCTTTGAACTCCGGCCTTGAACCTGGCCTTGCAGTCTTACCCGCATGGGAAGTTGCCACAGAATCACCTAGAAAAGTTGTGACAACCATGCTATGTTTCTGTGGTTCGTTAGAACGCTAGAAAACCAGTGCAATTGCGCTTGGGCTGTGCCCTCGATGGTTAGGGACCAGATCGCTGCCAACCTAGCCCAGCTATCTACACCATAGACCCCTCAGACTTGGCTCTTTACCATCTTCTCCCCCTCAGAGCTCTGTCCTGGAGGCCCTTCCCATCTCTGCTGCCGGCCCAGCCCCACACAGTGCTGGGAGCCGACCCAGCTTGCCTGCATCAGTCCTGGAGGGCCAGCAGCAACCCCACAGTTTTCTTTCCCAGCCTTGTTGCTATAGTATCCATAGTACTCCTATAGTACTTGTCCTATGGGACGAGCTTTGCAGGCTGAGTAGTGGGGGGGGTGGGGGTCAATTTGCACGTAATTATTGTAGCTGAACTGTCTTTGATGAGAGAGGAGCAAGGTTCAATACAGCTGGGAGGAGACCACATCAGGTGGCTTAGGCTGAGGTAAGCCAATCTTATGGTCAAGTCTTCAGACAGACGCATACCCTCGTGCTCTGTTTCCATGTGATTGGAGTAGCTGTACTTCCATTTCCCGAGGAACGTGCCATTCCTTTACACCAGGTGCTATACGGAATGCTTCTGCATTGAAGTGTATCATACCGCCAGATGTGTGAGTGGCACTGAGGAAACAGGGAACCCTAAAATTCTTCTGATGGTAATACCAGCATGGGCATCGTTCACACAAAGCTACGGCTTTGCCGTTTTGCTATTTGAATCTCTCTCCGTTGGAATGAAGGTGGAGGAGCAGTTAAATAAATTTAAATGTTTTTTAAGAACAAGAGCTAGTCAATAGTAAATGTTCCTAACTTTTTTTTACAAGTCTAATCCTGAGCATGTTCAGAGCACTCCTGAACTCTTACTGACTTGTGGAGCCACGGCAAAATCTGCAAGCCAAAGGGCTGCTTTCTCTGCAGGCAGTGTAAAGGTGCAACGCAGAGAAAACAAAGGCAAGGCAGTCTCAGACTCTGCACAGCACATGATTCTCTCATAAAAAATGTTTGGCCTCTTCTCAGGAATAACATGGCCATGCTTGTAGCTCCAAAAGAAGCCCTGAATGATATTAATACATTCATTAGAACAAGTTCAAAGAAAATCATCTTAATTAGCTTGCCTGGCTGAAACTGAGGTTCATTAATCTAAAGTAGATTAACCTGATGGTAATGCCATTAAAGCTGGCTGGGATATTAATGAAATATATGCAGTTGCAGAGAGCCCAAATGTCCTCCTGCCAGTCGCGGACTGATAAAACTGCCGGTGTTTCCTGCAGTTCAGGCTGTTTTAAGGAAGACCTGCCTATTTTACAGCCACCACCCTAGTTCTGTTAGTCAGCCATGGCATTGCTTTTGGGACATGTTAAAAGGGGGAGAGCATCCCACAGAGAAACTCGAGAAAACAACTCACTTCAGCCTTTTGTGCGAAAAACTTGCTAGAGCAGAGCATGCACGTGCACGTTTGGAACAGGTAGGGATTTGCCCATGCAGGGAGCATGCAGGCTTTTTATAAGGCAAACTGTGGTGCAGGACTTCAAAAATTTGACCTGCTTTTCAGATATATGTTGGTGCACAGTATGCAGTAAGGATCTAAAAGCTTCCAGAAATCCAATGAAGACCCAGAGGGCTTAAAATGGCCTTCTCCTTCTCCCCAGGCTCCAGTATTCTTAATCTCAACTCTTTTTAGTCTTTGACACATCATTAAAGTGACAGTTCAAGAACAGCTCTGAGATCAAAGGCCTGCAGAGCTTCTATCGTGTTGCAACGCTTTCGGCAACTCTTTCTCCAGGCCCCCTTCTTAACTCCCTCCCTCCAGACAGGAGGTTGAATCTCTCTTGCTGAAGGCCAGCAGCAGCTGGCAGCACTGCCTACGTCCCTTCCCTGCCCCTTGGTCTTCTCGAGGCTCTGCCTCTCCACTGGGTCACTCCGGGTTTTGCTGGACCAAGTCTCAGCCTAGCTGCTAAATATGATGTATTCACTAATTTAGGTGTATGTGCGCTACCGAAACAACTTCAGGTTTGGGCATGGCCGTATACAAATATATACAAATCCAAAATGCAGATGGGGAGGATTTGCAAAATCAGCTCTGATCCAGAGTGCCAAGAGAAGACATGGGATGGAGTATGAGATGAGGAAGTGGGGAGATCAGGGTTCCTCTCCCAACTCTTCCCTTGGCATGTAGTGCTGCTGCAGGGAAACCTGCTAATCTCCTGGAGAGGCTCCCGGGTTTTGCCACGTGTACCTTCGCGGTGCCTACGCAAGTGCATCAGAGCGGCTGATTTCATGCTGTAATGTGCCCAGCGTCCAGCACAGGGTACTGGAGGTGCTAAGCAAAGGAAGCCCAGGCATTGCTAATTTTATATTTACATATCCCCCGCATACCTAAGTGTTCAATAAGTTTTGCAGCTTCATTGATATATATAGATTTGTAGAAAGCTTTGTGATCCAAAAGTGAAAGGAAATACGTATGCACATGGTATTGTTCTTAGGACAAGATCTAAGGACCTTGCTGCCTCCGCAGCGGCTCAGTCGTGGATTTTCAGATGCGCAGGACTGAGCTCTGCCAACCTCACTATATTGCCTCTCCCTAATGCTGAATATTCGGTGACTGTCTTTCTCTTGTTGCACTGTAAAATGCTGGGTTGGCGCACAGCTTATTTACAAGGTAACACGGTGTGATGCATCATAAAGACACTTTTGAAGAATTTCTGTTATTAAAAACTGCCCATGGAAAGAATTAGGTCAGGTGTTTACAAGTCAAAGCTTTGGGGATAATTAGGTAGAAGGCAGAAACTTTAGAAAAGAGGGTTATTTTCCAGCCCTCCAAGAAGCATGTAGTAATGCGTATGTTAGCAGTAACCTCTCATCAGTGAGTTTCCCACCTCCTTACTGCAGGATCTGTTACAGCCATTGGTTTGCGGATGGGGAAGAAAGCGGGGCTTAGAAAAGTCTCAAAAAATACAGAACCCCCTGAGCAAACCTGTTGATGTCCAGGCTTTCTATAAACAGCCATCAAAGTCCTGTTAAGGGGGCTTCTTGTAAATAAAAGCTCTAGCTTGCTACTGCTGTGCAACGAGGGTGAATTCTATACTACCTTTGAGGGAAAAAAGTTGTGGTGGTTTTTTTTTTTTTTTTAAAAAAAAAAAAAAGGCCACTTGTTCCTGGTGGCAGAGTGTGTGTGTGGAGAGGAGGGACGGGACAGGGCGCTGGCTGTTTGTGCACTTCAAGCAGAGCGACCTCCTTGAACCCACCATGCACAATGATGCTTTCCATGGAAAGTCTGGCTGTATTACCTTTGGCAAGGGCTGAGGGAGTATTTTTGGAAGCTTTAAAATCCTCTGTGGAACATGCTTCATTTTTGTTCATATACAGTATCTTTATATTTATTCAATAAAGAAAGGTTTCTGTTCTGCTGCAATTGGCTGCCTGACCCTTCCCCTTCAGCTCTTCTCCAGCAGTGCCCAGGGTGTCGGAAAGGCTGGTCCTCCCGGGACAAGAAAAAGATCAGGCCTAAAACATCAGCCCCTGCCATATTGTACTGGTTAAAACTCAGTTGCCCCCCTCTCCTAAAAGTTTGTTTAAAGTGGTAAGAATATAACCTGTTCAAAGTGAGACCTCCAAGGGCCTGGTTCCCATTTGCATTTAAGCCTTTATGCGGTGCCGGAGCAGGGTAAAGGGGCCCTCTGTCCTAAATGGGAATCAGACTCCACATCTGCGTTTTTCAAAGTGTCCTTCCTTTCTGCAAGCAAAGCCAGGAAACATCTCTTGAATGGGAAATGGACAATTACAAAAAAAAAATATTGCAAATCAAGGTTCGTAGGGCTGGATGGCGCATGCAGTGTTACCAGGTGGAGGGTAACTGTCCGGGCCGGGTCCCCGGGATCTCACCCTGGACCGCCTTGCAAAAAGGTTGAGGTGTAAAACGCAGGAGGTGTTAAACCCAGTTTAACTTTGGGGTTGCATTTGGTAGCTGGAAGGAACGGGATATGAGCAGGAATGTGGGAAGGTGACTAAGTATTAAGACATCCTAAGAGGAGTTTTCATAACTTTTTTTTTTACTAGATTTAGGAAATAAACACGACCTGCTGGCGCTTCCTCCCTTGGGTCAGCTGTGATGGCTAAACCAGAGCAGTGCCAGGAGGGGAAGGTACCCAGATGCCATCAGCCTGAGCATCCCGAAGCAGGATGAGAACGGAGCAGGGCAAGCGGGGAGGCCGTACGCCAGCCGGGCTCCAACCTGCCTCATGCTGCTCTGCACTGGGGACTTTTTTCCAAATGTTTTGGTGACAGCAGTTGCAGGCAAAGACAAGACTTCTAGCAGCTGCTTTAGAATTAGCTATTCTTTTATGTTTTAAGTATATTTGGCAGTGTTTTGGGAAGCAAGGGAAGCATTTGTGTCCCTGTTATACAGATAGCAACAGTGGGACGGGATTGCAGAGCCGGCTGAGTCACTGTCAGGGCCAGACTCAGAACCCGCTGTTCCTGGCTCCTGGGCCGGCGGGGTGCGTGTACCCGCACGCTTCCCATTTCCCGAGGGGTAGGAATTGAGCAAATCGCACCCCGTGTGACAGCCACAAACCTTCTGAGCTCAGAGTGGGGTCAGGAGGAGGCTCCTGCCTGCTGAGCCATGTGCTTTCCAGCCACGTTCCTGGCTGAGACGGGCTGGAGCTGGGGCTGCCTGCCTTTCCCCGAGCTGCAGCACACTTCGCGCCGCTCTGCCTGATTTGTCTAGACTGAGTGAGAACTTGGCCTCGTGCAGAGAGTTTACAACCTGGGTGATGGGCAAGTCTGGTCTTGACTGTGGCTTGTAGCCGTATGAGCAAAGGAGACTGGATGTCTCTTCTGCAGAGGCCTGTAATCTTCAGCGGGCTGGTTATTGCCCTTTGGAGATGATGGCACAAACTGATTTGTGAGGGGTGATCGCTGGCATACGGGTGATGTGGCTCTGCTGCTGTCCTCCGGGCAGCATCACAGGGTATGTGGGCTAAAAGGTACCTTGGAAAATCCACTCGTCCATCCCCATCACATGGCAGAATTGGTGTCTGGCAGATGTGGGTCTGATATTTTCTTGCAAACATCCCGCGACGGAAATTCTACCTGACCCTTATAATCCTTTTTATAATTGTCCTAGTATCTATCCTGAATCTTACTTGCTGTAGCTTTCTTTGTCCTGCCTATACTGGACATGGAGGAGGGAGTCCCCAAATATAATGAGTACAAGCATCTACTCTGTTGCTATGCCAGTTTTGAATTTGCAGGTTAAAATCACCAGAGTGATGTCTTCATAAAATTTGGTTATAACGGCAGAAAACTCTTCCTCTTCACCAAGTTTCAGCCCCAAAAGAATGTGTGAAGATGAGTTAAACCCCAGAGAATTGGGCTCTCTAGCAAAAACAAACACGAACAGCCTCTTAGCTATTGCAACTCCACTATCAAAACCCCTTTTCAGAAAATGTTTAGTTAAAGATTTAGTTTGGAACAAACATTGTTAAAGCATGACCATCAGGCTGCTTATTGGAGCCAGATGTTGATTATAAAGACATTTGGGTCCATTCAGTGATTCTGCATGCCCTGATAGGCTGGGGTGAGCAGAAGGATTTGGAAAGCTCTGACTCAGTTCCTCAACTTGCCCAAAAATGCACAACCCCACTCAAAGTGCCTCTCCCTGTGCCATTACAGGGAGATATTCCATAATGGCCAGCATCCTTTTTGTCTTTCTTTTGGGTTTTTTTAAGATTTTTTAAATTTTTTTTCAGGAATGACTGGCCTCTCTTGAGTTGTCCTTCTTGATTTTTCTGTTAATCCTGCATACTTCTTGTACGGTCTTTTAGGAATACTTCTCCCTGAGGGCTGACTTTCTTAACAATTAAAAAATGAGTATCTGTTGACCTAATCCTGCAAGCTGTCTGGGTGTGACCATCCCATGTTAGTGAGTGGAATGGTGCCCTCATAAGACGTGCAGAAATGTGACCCCTATTTCTAAACCAAAGGCCAGCAGAGCCAAGCGCCCTGCAAGTTGCATGCAGGTTTGGCCAAATCCGCGTGCTGAAAAAAATCGAAAGCAACAAAAGCTTTGCAAGGCTGATTTTATTACTTCTTTCTAGAACTGCTTCTTCCATTTTTACTGCTTGAACATTGATTACTGGCTGCTTTGTGGATGGAAAGCTGGACGGAGACGCTCAGTGGGAGAAAAACAGATGTGAGGGTGGGCCAAAGTTGTGCTCATTTCCTCCGGACCAGGCTCGCCTGTGCTTTTGGGGCCTGATCCTTGATGGAAGTGGGGTTTGGGGCAGGTCAGGGTGCTGCGGGCTTGGCTGAGGTGTGGGCTGGGAAGTAGCCACTAGATGCCCATGTGGCTTGTCATTACCTGTCC
>JAVKLA010000002.1:21784423-21826822 GCA_034782735.1 Sagittarius serpentarius
GTTGGCCTGACTGGCAGGGCTGAGCTGTCTCGAGCTCCATCAGTGCTCTGCAGGGGAGGAGGCTGGTGCCAGCAGGCAGTGGAGGTAGGACCAGGCTTCACTGGAGCTGGGTGACAGGACTCAGCTGGGGTGTATTGCAGGAAGGGTTCTGATGTGTAAAAAACATGTATTTTTTTCCATCCTGGACTTCCTTGAGATCAGAAGAGAGGAGAATGGGGGGGGGGGGGGGAATAGGGAATAGCAGGGCAGATCCTCCCAGCCTCTTCTCCTACCCAAGTGATGCAGCATTTGGGAGTTACACCCATTCACACTTGGAGCACATCTTCTGCAGGCTGCCCTGAGGCAAACCAGACGTGGCAATGGGAAAGAATTGGGGGATTTGCTTCAGAAGGGCACTCTGTGAGTAAAACACCATTGCAGGAGATCCCTGCTCTCTCTCCTGTCCTGCCTCAGAGGGCACGGGATGGAGGCTGCTGAGTCCCCAGAGCCCATAACTACATGCTGCAGGTAGGTTTTGGGCTTAGTGTTACTGGAGGACACAAAAGCACTTGTAGAAGACATCATGGAATGACCAAGGTGAAAAATAACTCTGTGATGTGAAAAGGGAGTTTACATTGTCAGAAAAATACAAGTTTCCTTCTAGTAGCACATCAGCTATTGAAATGTTGCTTTCACGCTTTTACATGTCCTCTGCGTGTGATCAGGAGTGGTTTAGAGAGGTGTGTAGCTCCATGGATAGTCACTAGCGTCGACCCAGTGGCTAAATGACTGATGCTGTTGACTGGAAGGTTTGGTTCCTTAGAGCTGAGCTTGACAACACAGCATGCCTAGACAACACGGCAAACTTTGCTCAGTGGGACAATTGTCCAAGGCTCATAAGACTTTCCACTGCCTTGAGATTCTGTGACGTGACTCAGAGTTGTAAACATTGGCACCAGCTGCTCTTCTCACTGAAACCATAAAACCATTAAGGGAAATTTGTTTTCTAAAAATAATCTGATCAATGAAAGGACTCTCTCAGCGTACCCAGCCTCTCTTCCCCGCCTTCCTCGTAATGACTTCCTCGTAAATACGTTCAGTTAGAGGAACGTGATGCCTCTTACCAGTCTCCCCATTGACCCAGCTTCAGTCCTCCAAGTGAAGATATTTAAGGGGTAGTGTAGGGCCTTATTAAAAGATATTTAGCTCTTTGGGGTGTAACAGGGAGAACAGAAAGGAAAGGCGCGACTGCAGCACAGTTCTTGTAGGGAGAGGCGAACATGGCGCTGGTGCACAGGAAGATTTATAATTTCTGTGTCATATTTATAATACTGATGCCTACAGATGGTCAGCACTGTGCAGCTGGTAAAGCCAGGCTGGAGGTTCGGCAGGTGCTTTTAAATGAAGCCTATGGCATTACATGCCCTGGATCAACTCTGCTTTTCTTTTACTGTATCACAAAAGGGAGTCTCAAGTCATCCTTCATGGTTTAAAGGAATCAAAGGATCGCCTCCATATTGTTTCAGATGTCAGTGCAATCTGGATGAAGGCGCGTTGAGCTGGGAGTCAGGCAGCTCTGTTTTCTAATCCAGGCTCTTTGCTTTGTACTCCAGTCCTCTGTCTGCGCTCTAGCTGTCAAGTGAGGATCAGGCTAATGCGAGGCCATCTGGCAGGCAAAGGCGGATTGGTTGGCTAATACTGTGGAATGCCAAATATTACTGTGTGCATGCTAGTAATTTTGGAAAGCCAGCAATAGTCAATCTATAATTTGCTCTTTGCTTAAGTAATACTCCACTCTATTAATGCAATGTTGCAGAAGGCTCTGTTCAGATACTGCTGTGATCGGATTGTGCAAGAACCTACTAGAAAAAATTAATGCTGAATTCTGCATCAAGGTGCATGGCACGAACAGCTGCAAATGAAGTTGGATGTGATTCTGAATATCCCTCAGCACAGATGCTGGTCTCAGATGCCTCCACGTTCATGACAGCTGATGGGGTGATGGTCTGGAAGAGGAGAGCTTTTCTGGTCTAGAAAGGCTGTGACTTTGTATGTCTGATGGGAGTAGGAGTGGACTAGAGCCCTCAATGTCCATGAGGACTCTCATGGACCACCCAGACCACCCAGCTCCATAGCCGTTCCCAGGCTTGCAGCTGTGCTCTTCCCAAAAAACACTATTACCAGTTCAATGACTGACCTTACCTCTGGAGCTCTGGGTCACAAATCTTATCTCTTACCTTTCGAATGCATTGATAGAGTTTCAAAGTAATGCATTTATGGTCCAATCTGCTGTAGACAGAAGGAAAGGGCAAGGTGCATTTCGCATCAGCGAGGCTGATTATAGCAGCGTGTTTTGTGTTCAGTGGGAACTCACGTAAAGGTGACCTGCAAGGCTGACCCAACTCCTGCCTCAGGGGGTAACACTCGGAGATCCCACTGCCCCCTGGATGTCAGCTGGACATGGTCATGCTACTACTTGTGCAGCCCTGATCTGTCTCAACAGCATCTTAGTGGCCTGTCACAGAGAAAAACTAAGTAAAAAAATTGAAAGCAAGCTGGTGTAAGCCATCTTTGCCTTCCTCCTTGCTCCTAATGCCATTTCCTCTCTCTGAATCTGCCCCTAACTTCTTCTGAAGGATCAATATCCTTTTAAAGAAATGGAAAGTGAACACCTTGAGCCAGAATCCATGCAGTCATCTGTTGCTGGCTGCAAAGCAGTGCCGTGCCGTCATTGTCTTCTCCATCATTGAGTACCATCCCACGAAGGTCACTTGGTGCTTTCATTCAGAAAGTACTGAATTCCATTGCTTTTGCTGCTGACCATGTTATTTGCAAACAGCAAGTGTGAACCTGTTTAATCTGGCTATTAAATGGAGATTTTGAAATAACACAGAACAAAACTGCCGACTGGGAGGAGAGGTGCCAGCAGTATATTTGTGACCACAATAGAAAGAAACCTATCACAGGATTAATTCCTGGTGCCATGGGCTGATCTTTTCATAGGGAGGCTTGCAAGAGGGCTCTGAGACTTCATTTCGCGTGGCACACATGCCTCGTAACTGGACAGATCTTTTCACCTTTTATCTGATCGCAGTGCCCTGTACTTTGCTACTTGAGACACTGGGCGTTCGTTATTTTAATAAACCTGCTCACTTTTGCCTAAGGCTAGCTTTGAAGCAAGCCTTGCTCCTGTAATTGGGGTCTGTGGTGGTTTGGGAGTTTTTCGTGCTATGCTGTTGTTCGACGAATGCCTGCAGCTCACTCACATTATGCTGAAGACCTCAATTGAACTCAGGTGCAGTTTTATTCCTCCTGTGCAGGGTCAGGTCAGCCTAACTCCAGGCCAGAAAGATGACCACACTTGGGGTGTCTATACATGCTCCCGTGGGGTCCCATCCGCGACCCATGAGTGCCGTCTCCCAGGGCAGCACCCCGGGGCAGACAGGGAGCTGCCACAAGGGTGCTGCCCTCTTCAAAGCACGTCCCAGTGTGACTGGGAGAGGTGGGAGGTTGGTGGGCAAGTGAGGGAGGCTGTCCAGGATGGGACAGGGTCGGGGGGAAGAGAGCATCTATCATTGCAGCATGAAGGCTGTGCTCCCCCCATATCCTGCCCCACAGATAAGAGACTGATACTTTGGGGAAGGAGAACAGTGTCTGCAGCTAAGCAGGAAGGAAGGAAAGAGGGAATATGGAAAGAATAGTGTAGTTTCCAAGAGAGAGATGGGAAAGGAAGGGATGTCTTCAGCAGGGGAGAGGAGGAGCTGGGAGATATGAGTGTTTGGAGCGGGGTGGCCTTAGGACAGTGGAGATAGCCCAGCCTCGGGCATGAAGAGGTGACGGGAGGAGTACAGGACCCCTGAAGTGGGTGAGTAGGTGGGTGGAGAGGCCTCAAAGCAGCATCAATGAGGTGCCCTCAAATCCCTGTTTATCTTCCTGGAAGTTTCCATTGAAAATCCTGGCCGAGTCCCTCCATGCCATCCTTTTGCAGTGGGAAAAAGCATCGTGTGGGGGTGACTTTCGCTGTCCCCAAATCTGTCCCTTGGGGGAGGCAGGGGGCAGGGTGTATCCTGAAAGCCAGGCAGCCAAGCAGCCAGGAATGTGGGTGCAGTCCCGGCACGTAAAGGGATCATTTCCAGATGAGTTTTACCACCACTGTGGCACTGTCGCTGTCCTGATCCCAAGTCTCGCCAAAGATAATTAGTTTATTTTTAATGAGTGCTGAGATTCTTGCACAATCAAATCAAAGGGACTATAAGATAAAGTAAAAAAGTTACTAAATTAAGAAACTAGGGCTTGTGATCGGTGGAGACCTTTGGAAAGCTGACATAAAAGTGTGCTGGGGGGTTAAAAACAGAAGAGAAATAAAAAATAACTCTATTTTTTATTCTGCTGCTGTTAGTAATAGTAGAATTCATGGTACAAGGATTTTAACTGATGCTTTTTAACACATCCCATGGTTTGGGAATGGCCTGAAGAGTGAGCTTTAAACTCTAGGAGCTGGCAGTGCTGCCTGTGCTGGGACCAGCCTGGCTCCTGGTGAGGGTGCAGCTCCCAGACCGTGCCTCTGCCTCTCGTTTGATGCTACTGCGAGATTTCAGTGGTGCTTTGCCGTGAACAGCCGCAGCCCTTTCTTTTCTAAACATGTGTGCTTTGAAAGGGAAAAGGTTGTTGCCAGCATGTCTGACTCCTTCGTCCTGACAACATCCGACCATCCATGTTATCAAGCCTTACTGGGACCTATCAAGAGACATAGTTAAACAAGCTCATGTTTATCTGAGGGAAGCTGTATTAATTGCGCAGTGGGATAAAGAACTGACCGGCACCAGGCAAATCTCTCGCTGGCATGGGAAAGGGACAGCAGGCCTCCGCTTAACAATGGGCTGCAGCAAAAGAAAGTCGCTTAGTGCTGTAGCCTTTTTTTTCTTTGCAGACTTCAGTATTTTTTTTTAATAGCTCTTACTCCTGTGTTTTGTTTGCCCATTTTAAAAATAAGAAAACAGCAACGGCTCTGCTGGTTTTTGGTTGAGCGGCTCCCTTAGAAGCGCCGTTGCAGGAAATGCTGTCGCTCCGGTGCTCGGCTGTGGAGCCGGGCTGGGGCGCAGGTGCTGCGACCCCTCCATCCTGTTCCCCGTGCCTGGCGTCTCCCGTTCGCCGCCTGTGCTGCCGTTGGCGGTGGCGGCCACGTCTCACCGTAATCCAACCCGGGGTCACTTTGGACAGCGAGCTGCTGAGTTTCCAGCCAGGCGTCTGCAGAGACTGTGGCACAGCTCTACTCGGCAAGTCCCTGAGAGCTGATATGTGTTTGGGGCTTGCTCCATGCTGGGCGGCTCGAGGACAGTGCTGGGTGTTGGGTTTCCCATGGGGGTGCAGAAAGGGCTGGAGAGCAGTGGTTGCTGCTGGCCAGGGGGAAGTCTCAGTGGTCCAAGGGGACCTTCTCAGCAGGGACTCCTTGGAGAAGATGCTGGGTTTCCCAAGGGAACAACACCTGACAGCACTGTTGTCACCCCCGTCTTGGAGGCTTTGGAGATAAAGCCCATTCAAATAATCAAGCAGCGAGGAGTGAGTAAGAGCACTGCGTTCGGCGTGGTTTGTGGGCTCCATGTTATTCATCAGGTACCTAGAAAACAGGGATGGAAGTATTTCCAAATCCCCTTGTTTCACAGGTTTAAACTTGACAATTGGTACTCAAAGTATGTGGTTTGCTGTTTTAAAGAAAAAACAAACCCTCAGTCAGCTGGAGAAGCACAGCAGCACTGGGTGAGCTCCGTGGGCAGCACTGCCACACGCCAGCCGTACCACAAGCTCGGAGCTATTGATTAATACTCCAAGCAAGCCTCTTGCAAACGGCCAAGAGGCATGGAAATGACCTGCCTCGCCCAGCCAAAGGGAGAATTTCTCGCTGATGGCAGAAACTGGTTCAGTTTGGGCATGATTCACTTATCAGATAAAGGGAGCTGCATTAGCCTGTGGAGCCCAGCTGGGCTGCCGAATGGGGAGGGGAGGGAAGCCTTGGCCATGCTGTGCCACGGAGGCAGGCGAGTGACCGCACCGACACCGGAAAGCGGCACAGACCCTGGATCGTGTCCCCTTGTGAAGATCCAGGCTGTCGTCGATTGCCAGCTTTTGTCTGATGATGCTTCACTCAAAGCAAGATGTAAGAAAGGGGAAACTACCAAATGAATCACATCCCTTTTCTAATCTTATTTTCTCTTGGGGGTGGATTTGGGCATGCTCCAAAGCCACAGCCTAATTTAAATCAGGAGAAAGGTGGCTGTGAAGAGCAGAGAAGCAAGAAAGCTGGGAAAAATAGACAGAAATATTTGTCCTTTCATGAATGAATATCTGTCCTGATGGGAAACGGCCACATCTGGTGATAGAAAACAGAGGTTTCTTCTAGACGCTAATCGCTTGCTTTTTATCTGGGATTCACAAGCCATTTTAAATACTGTGTTGTGATGTGACTGGAGGCTTAAGAAGGGGAATGGTTCCTGGCTTCCCCACGTCTGCTGCCCTTCCTAGGGGATGCTGACAAATGTCTTGGGGAGATAGCGAGCAGCTTGCAGGAAGGAGCCTCTTCAAAGTCTTCTCTCCCTTATCTCCCCACTGGAGTTGTTTTGACAGCGGCTAGTTAGAGACAGGAGCCCTTGCTGGGATGAAGTCAAGATTGCAAGAAAAAAAACAAACCCGAGAGACTGCATCGGCAGCACACGCTATAACTCTAATTTGGAGTGGGCAGATGGAGACTGTATGATTGCTGCTAGGCCAGGGAAGCTCAGCCAGTCTAAATAGTACTAGAGGTAACGTGAAAGGTCACTCCTGTTGTAGTTCAGCAGTTTTGTGCTGCTAATGCTCAAATTCATGTTTCAGCTCTGAATGAGCTCCTAGGTTCATGGTGTTTTTTGTGACAGGGACAACAGCAGCCCCGTTTTTCCTTGCCCTGCTGGCTTGGTGAACGGCTCAGGGATCTCATCCGGTTTCCTTGCTCCGTGCCATTTGCAGGCGTGTATTAGCCAGCCCCTGTGCATGTCCCTGGCTCCCCTCTCTGCACCGCTGAGCTCGCTCAGAGTTCTCACACTGGCTTCTTTCCCCACCTCCTCTGCCAAGTGCAATGTGCCTGACCCTCCCAGCTTGCTACTGAAATCACTGACAGTAAGATCCCGCGGATGGAGGCTGTCTCAGGGGCAGAGGGGGTCTGTGCTTTTGAGAAGCTGCACGGCGCTCACCCACAGCCCATCAGTCCCAGGGATGGATGCTGGGGCACGTAGCTGCTCAGGCACCCTCGCAGCCCGTGGACGTGCCCCCCACTTGGCTTTGCAAAGGGCTTGCAGCCATGTAAACATGCTCCCAAATTCTTACTCTGGCTTTCCAGTCAAATTTCCTGATCAAAGCCACGCTTGCAAGCAAAGCCAATGCATGCCAGGCCTAAAGAAATCCAGTTTTGATAAATGGTGGCCAAAAGAAATTTGCTCTGATGGCTCTACTGCTTCTCCCACCACCATCTCTGCCAGCTCTTCAACATGCAGGTGACAGGCACCCTGGCAAAAAGGGCCCGTGTCAGACAGGAATGGGGCTTCATCCAGGTTTGCTGTAACCACCTGGGACCTACCCCGACGCCCATCTGTCCGGTCATTTCCATTTATTGGTGCAATTAAAAAAACATAAAACTGTGCCTCTCTTTTTAAAGCTTTTGGCAATATTTTTAGCCCCTCAAGCTATGTAATCACAGCTCCATGACACAGAGAGATAAGCTAAGTATTTAGGAACACAGACGAGATGTGGGATGTGGCCCAGCTAGTCCGGTACCCTCTCCCTGACAGTAGCCGGCAGGAAATGAATCAGAAATTTTTGCAGAAATGGCTGGAAGGACGATAAGCCTCTCTCCCCAGATGCCGTCACGTGGACTGTTTCGCTGTGCATCCCAGTGCGGCTCCCACCCCTCGCCTCTGCGTAAGACAGCGGTTCTGGCTTCTGTGGAGCTCTGAACCTATGCAAAAAGTCTTGCCTTTTTATGTTGACTTCTGGAGGCAGCCAGTTCATCCACCTTGCCAGATCAGCCAAGCCCAGAGGGTTGGTAGGTGTGCAAGCCCCAGCTCTTTGTACCTTGGAAGCTACTGTGGCTCTCACAGTGCTATGGCTCACTAAGCTCCGTCCTGAGAGGTTTCAAGTGCAAAACTATCAGTGGAAGTAAATCTGTTCTGCAGAGGTGGTTGAAGACCCTTTGGAACGGATAAAAACCCCGCTGTTTCCAAAATCCTTGAGATTTTTCACTTGGTCCTAAAATGTCAGCTGATGGCGCTGAATTTGTTCCTGCTGGAGTATTTCCTATCTGTTCGTACTTACACGCAAAAAACCTCTGTATCAGATGCAATTACAGACAGAGCTCTTTCTCACGCCTTCTTTGCCTGTTTGACTCAGCCTAAGAAATTATCCACATAATATAATTTCTACAGTCTTAAGTAAGAGCTACACTCCACGGGGCCCCTGGAGCCCCCCATTTCAGAGCCCTCATCACCCGCTGCCAGGCAAGCATCTTGCCTGCACTCTCCCCTTTGCCATGGGGGCGGTGGGATTGGGCAAAGCTGCTGAGGGGCAGGGGGCTTCGATGGTCTGCTGAAAGCCCAGACCTTCGGGTTCAATGCCTCCAGAGTGACTTTCAGCAATTAGCATGCATCAGAAAACCGAGCGTGCAAACACAAGGTTTGCATTCAAAAAGGAAAAGGCTATTCAATCTTTGGCTGGTTTAAAGTAACATTGGAGCATCCTTGATGTGTCTATAAATAACAAATTATTATTTAAGGGACCCTTTGCATTAGTGGTTACTATGGCAATGAATCATTCGGTCTCTGCTGGTGCCAGATTGAACATTATTGTCTAACGTTCATCCAAACAATATTCAGTCATGGTGCAGTTAGTTAAAGACTTAGCAGATGTTCTAAAGTAAATTCTATTTGGGGCTGTGCGCGCTGGCAAAATGCCATTTTCTAATATCTATGCTGAATATGTAAAGACTACTGAATTTCTCTATTTAAAAAAAAAGTTTGTTAATTGTCTGTACCAAGCCTGTCTAATTAATTGCACATGGATCCACCCTAATGTGCAGGGAGAAATGTAAGTGAATCCATTCTGCCACTATTTCCAAAAGTATAATAAGTGCATGTAAAAGCTGTAATCACTGGCTGTAATGGCTTCCTAGTTGCAGGCTGTTTCGTAGAGTATGAAAATATGCTGCGTGGAAATAAACCATTTGTGCATTGGACTGAATTAAAACCAAATGCTTGAACTTCTAATTAAAATTTTTCTTCAAGTCGGGGAAAGGAAAGGCTTAATTACCACCAAAATGCTCTCCTTTTCTTTCTTTCCTTCCTTTTTTTTTCATGTTGTTGTTCATAATTTAGCTGTGTCCAATAGTTTTTGGTACATCTTGCATTACTGCCCAAGCAGGCCCTGAAAGCCAGGTTAGCTTTCCAGGATACCTGCCCATGTGGTCCTCATTGGCTCTGCTTTCAAAGTTTACTGCAAACACATGGATTGCTGCCTACACATTCCAGATGCTAAGTAAGCTTTAGGAAAATGAAAAAAAAAGAAGGAGAAGTGTGCATGGGTTGGAGCGGGAATAAACAAGAGTTAAAGAGAGATGCCATTCCTGGCAGAGGCAAAGATGCTAACTTCCATCTTGCATAGATGGCAGTGCTGGAATCAGTCAGTTTTGTTATTCCTCCCTATCTTGTACGCTGTATAATAGAGGGCTTTTTTTGAACTTTAACATTTGGTCTTCTTAACAGACTGCTCTTTAGTGTGGTTTGGGAAGGACAAAAGAAGACTTTTGTTGATTTGGCATAAATTATACAGTGGGTATTTTTGGCATAAAAGTTGGAGTTTGATGCTTTTTGTTGGTTTGGCAAAATATACCTTGAAATCACAAAAATATGCTTCTAATTACAGAATGTATGTTGCAGTGATGTGGGACAGTGAAGTAAGGAACCTTTCAGTATTTATATTAACTGAATCAAAAAATTAACCTCTTCCTGTTGAATGTTTACAGCTGGAACCCAGTCAAAGAATCTGAGGCTGGAGCTAGTAATGCCTAATACGTTTCTGCCTCAACAGCAAAGATAAGTAATTCATTATTCAGATGCTAAGCATTCAGCCGGCCAGTCCCAGCAATTAGGGTTTAGACTTGCTTGAGAGGAGAACCGGCAGGTACCACGGGCCCCAAATTTAAGCTGTGTGGTGATGTTTTATGAAACCCTACATGAACAGAAATCTTGCAGGGAAATAAAAGGGCGAAACCGCAATGAAAACAGGTTCTTGTTTAGACTGAAACCTCCTCCTGCCACGTTTGTCACTCAAGCATTTCGGCAGCCTGCTAGAGTTTGACAGGCAGAAAGCAAAGCTGTTTTCACTGTCCAGGTAGAGCAGAAAGCAAACAAACAGCTTTCACAGTTCAAGCAAAGCCTGGTTTTGTCAAAGATCTTCTCAGTGCCTGTGGTCCTTCAGCAATAAAAAGCAGGAAAATACGTTTTACCAACTCGAACAGGACCCGGTTCTCCATCCAGCATCACCCAGCCCAGCTGGATCTCCCTCTGCAAGCCATCCCGCGCTGGTCCTCTCCTGCGCTCTTCATCTGAGCAGGGTGGCAGAGTGCTGACTCTGCCTCGCTGTCCTTGATAAGGATCGTTCTGCAGAGGAGTCAATGACCCTAATTAAGAGCGTATGTAATGTTTTGCCTGAAGAGCTTCCTGTGAGTGGCTCTCCCAACATGTCTGTCTTGTTCAGCGATGCTCTTTCTGGAATTACCATTAAATTGCAGTGCTGCGTAATTGCTCCAAACGGTTGTAAATCTCATTTAACCCTTCTCGCTGCGCAGGTTATGGAATGTGAGCGCCGCAGAGCATTTCCAAGGCATTGGATCTGAGTGCGCTCTTTATATAGCAAGAAAGACTTTTCTGTGGGCTTTTTTTAAATGTATATATATTTCTCCTGAAGGGCTTTTTATTAAGCCAGGCAGAAAGTACTGAGTTGAAGTGCAAGAACAACTAACTAATTTAGTGCACCCTAGACAACTCTGAAGGAGATTGCAAAGGCTTGCTTGACAAAACAGGCACCAAACATGTCAACATTTGGGAATGTTACAGAGAGTCTATTATGGTTTTAGGCCCTTCAAACACCAGCAGTAGGAAACTACCTCGCCCTGCAGCGTATAGGCAGCAAAATGCAAAAACAATGAGTGTGAAACCCACTCTGGCTGTATATGTGCAACCTCGACTTCAGCAAATCATATCAGATCTCACGTCATAAAATATAGAAAGGAATAAATGTTTTCCCCTTCCCGTTTCTTTAGGAATGGTTATACAATTCCTGTGGTAAAATCTGCTTTGCTGTGCTGGTTGCTAAGATAATATGATCATGTTTTGAACAGAGGGGGAAGCAGTCTTTTTATTACTGTATATAATGGCTTTTCCTGTTTCTTGGTCATTATAGTTATTCTTTTTCTTTTCTTTTTTTCCCCACGTTTCTCAGTCCTTCTGAGAGACATCAAGGAAAGACTTAAGTTTTCTAAGGTACTTGATGGCAGTAAGAACAGGAGTCTGTGGAAAATCAGTGGGATGCATGCAGGTATATTATTCCCACTTTGGAAAATTTGCTCCCTCAAAACACCTGAGAAGTTGGTGGTAGTGGTAATTTTTCTGTTATTGTTGTCCTTTTCTTAATAAAACAAAAAGGAACACCGTAAGGAGCTGTCATACGTGGGCCAAAAATGCCAGTTTTGCCCATGACGTTCACTGGTGATGGTTCAGTCGGAGAGAGGTTGGGTTCTCCCAAAAACACTGGTTCCCCACTCTCAGGCAGCTTTTTGTATGATGGTGGGCAGGGGATGGCATCTCTCCAGGCCTCTCTTTCCCTGCCTACAATATGGGGATAAGGAAATGACAGGATACTGGAAGGTGATCTGGTAAAACACCAAATGAGCTGGTGTTTTAAAGTGCTGTGTATGGGGCAGGGACTATTTATTCCTAATAATCAACCAGCATCTTTTTAAATTCTAGAATCATAGAATTGCCTAGATTGGAAAAGACCTATAAGATCATCTAGTCCAGTCATTAACCTAGCACTGACAAGTCCCCCACTAAACCATGTCCCTAAGCACTACATCTACACGACTTTTAAAAACATCCAGGGATGGGACCTCCACCACTGCCCTGGGCAACCCGTTCCAATGCCTAATGACCCTTTCAGTAAAGAAGTTCTTCCTAATATCCAACCTAAACCTCCCCTGGAGCAACTTGAGGCCGTTTCCTCTCGTCCTATTGCTTGTTACTTGGGAGAAGAGACCGACCCCCACCTCGCTACCACCTCCTTTCAGGTAGTTGCAGAGAGCGATACGGTCTCCCCTCAGCCTCCTTCTCTCCAGGCTAAACACCCCCAGCTCCCTCAGCCGCTCCCCATAGGACTTGTGCTCCAGACCCCTCACCAGCCATGTTGCCCTTCTTTGGACAAGCTCCAGCACCTCAATGTCTGTCTTGTAGTGAGGGACCCAAAACCGAACACAGTACTCAAGATGCGGCCTCACCAGGGCCAAGTACAGGGGTAAAATCACTTCCCTGGTCCTACTGGCTACACTATTTTGGATTTAGGTCAGGATGCCATTGGCCTTCTTGGCCACCTAGGACCACTGTTGGCTCATGTTCAGCTGGCTGTCAATCAGCACCCCCAGGTCCCTCTCTGCTGTGCAGCTTTCCAGCCGCTCCTCCCCAAGCCTGTAGCATTGCCGGGAGTTTTTGTGGCCAAAGTGCAGAACGCGGCATTTGGCCTTATTAAAACCCCTACAATTTGTCTTGGCCCATCGATCCAGCCTGTCCAGATCCCTCTGCAGAGCCTCCGTACCCTCAAGCAGATCGACACTTCCACCCAGCTCGGTGTTGTCTGCAACCTACTGAGGGTGCACTCGATCCCCTCGTCCAGATCATTGATAAAGATGTTAAACAGGGCTGGCCTCAATACTGAGCCCTGGGGAACACCACTCGTGACCGGCCGCCAACTGGAATTAACTCTGTTTACCACCACTCTCTGGGCCCGGCCTTCCAGCCAGTTTTTAACCCAGTGAAAAGTCTGTCGATCTAAGCCATGAGCAGCCAGTTTCTGCAGGAGAATGTTGTGGGAAACAGTGTCAAAGGCCTTGCTAAAGTCCAGATAGACAACATCCACAGCCTTTCCCTCATCCAGTGAGTGGGTGACCATGTTGTAGAAGTCTCAGTTCATTTTCCCCTTATGGTTCTTCCTGTATATTCTTCATTTTTTCTCAAATTAATATGAGAAACAGTCTTGCAGGGAAGGCAAAACAATGAAATGGAGAATGTGGCCGGTCAGAGGACGGCGGGGCAGAGGTTTCCAAGGAGACTTTTTCTCAGCTACCATCAGCCAAGCCTTTGCCGTACCAAGAATAGGTTGACCACCACTCCCTGTCCCGGTGCACGATGTGGCAGCCTGCTTTGCTGGTGTGGGATCTCCCGGGGCACACGACAGCAGCTCTCGTGCATGGGTAATGGGGTTCTTGTGTTTGACAGCTGAAATTTCAGGCTTTGGCTTCATATAATTGCCATCAGCGTGAGCAACTGATGGCGACTCTCCGAGCCCCTTGTAAACAAGAGAGGGACCTCAGCTTTCCACTGATTTCTTCACTTGGGATGGTTTCTCAGGGAGATCTGAAGAGAAAAAAGTGATACGGTTCCCATTCTTTGAAGAGAGACCTTTAACTTCCGTGGATAAAATAATGTGTAAAACAATGTTTGGGAAAACTTCCAGGGGGCTCGTTTGGGCTTTACAAAGAAACCCTCTGCATTTGAATCCTGATGGGAAGATAAGATAATTCTCCAGCACTGTTTAGTTATCACATGCGGTATAAACAGCCATCCTCTCTTCATCTCCTGAGAATGCAGTGCTATTTGGGAAATAGTGTTACGAACAATTAGAGTAACTGGAATAAACACCACATTCCCCAGGAGATCATGGACTCTGTCCTCATCTCTGCTTGACGGCTGTCAGTAGGGCTGTGGATCTGAAGGTTGCTATTCATATCTTCAGGGCGATTTGCTGAGGTCTCTAGATGATTTTAGTCTTTTAAAGTAACTCAAACTTTTAATTATATGAGCAGTCATTGCCATTAGATCTTTTCTTGGCTTCTGTCAGTTCCCCAGAAGATGTGAGCGCCATCGCTGTGCTGTGCTAGGAGAAGAGCTGGGAGGTCTGCTTTAACACGCGGGGATAATTCACTGAACACCGGGATGGGGGAGAAGGAGCACTTAACAGGCAGGAAGAGCCTTAGGGGAGATGGACCCCACGCTTGCTGCTCAGTCCACGCCAGCGATGTAGCTGTGACAGCCACCTCGGCAGTTTAAGCCTATGCATGGCTCGACACTTCGGCAGTTTAAGCCTGTGCGTGGCTTGACACTTCCAGCGCGTGCTGTCTCAGAAGCTGCTGGTAGGGCAGTGTGGCATGGATAATGGGAGGAGCAGGGACATGGCTGTGGTGGTTTTCCCTTCGTGGGGTTTGGCTTTTCTGGCCCACGCAGCGGGGTTGGGAGGGGAGGGAGCACTGTTGGTCTTCAGAGCCGCGGCATTTTGCTTTCCTGTAGCACCGAGCCTGGGAGGAATCAGTCATCTTGTTTGCTTGCATCACATTTTGGACGTGATTTTAAAGGGAAAACCTTGCTCTGTGGAAGCAGCTGCAGTCAGCGGTAACAGTGATATGCCCTACCCCTTATCTAGAACGTTTTACTAATAAGTTTTAAAGTACTTCACAGAGAGGTCAGAGGTATTATCCTCATTTAACAAGAGGGGAACTATTACTCATTTTGGTCTTGACATTTCTCTCTCATTGCTCTTTTGTTACCAAGCCCCTATAACAGCAAAGAGATCCCTTCCACTCAAATTTATCTGCAGGGAAGGATGCTGGAGCAGTGACAAAATGACAGCGTTGGTTGGAGACCTGTGACTGTAGCAGAGCAGTGGTTAAGTCAGCCAGAGGAATGTTTTGCCAGTTTGTCTCTGTTATTTTTTGTTTGTTTGTGTGTTCAGCAGAGCACTCTGTTATCTTCCGCCCGTCCCGACGCCATGCTTTTCCTGTTTAAAATTCCTACTTCTGATTTTCCCGTTGGTTTTTTTTTTTTCTTTTTGCTTCCTGAATTGTTCTAGTTTTATGTTCCCAGCACCAATCACCAAATGATATCTAATGAAAGCATTTGAGGACATAAGCACTTGGTGCCTCTGCCTCCTTCTAAAATGTATTCCCTGTGCAATTCTCGTTTCACCTCTCCTGCTTGCAAGACCAGCTGAATATTTCTCTGTCTCATTAATTTTACCTGGTAATCCCTCCTTGCAAAGGGAGCTCATAATGCAAACACACCGGGAGCAAATTGGTGTCACAGATCTTATACTAGACATAAAACTAGGGGGAAAAACACAAATTCCTTTCTCTGGTGCCTCATGCGACAGACACTTGTCACACCATGGGTACCGTGCAATGTGCTGCATGGTGTTTCAAGCAGGCTTGGCTCAGGGATGGATTGTGCGTCAGACCGTGCGTTTATGTGAGGATGGACCAATGTGCTTCAAAGTGGTCAGGAGGCTCTTCTGATAGAGACTCACTCTAAGTTAGGAGGAAACTTGTTTCTGGTACATCACTGCGTGCTGGCACAAAGTGATGTGACCCTCTGCATAGCCTGACAGAGCAAGGACGACAGCGGGGCAACACTTGGTGACTGGGTTGAGGTGAAGAATTCATTACCGGACACTCTTGTTGCTGTTGAGTGCATTGAACGGTTTTGAAGGTGCTTTCAAGCGTGCTTTCAAACTCTGCTAGTGAAACACGGGAGGCATTGAGACTTGGTGCTGTGCAGGTATTAGTTATACAGATGGTGCTTTTCAGGGCTAATCTTTGTGCTGGTTGTGCACAGAAAAGCGGAAACTCTGTAAAGGGCCAGAACATGCAAAAAATCTCCAATGCTGAAGGCTTTACAGAACGCTGAGACCATCAGAACATCACGTAGAAGGCACATGAGAGACAGAGGCGGGGCAGAGAGCTTCTGGGTTGGTGTCGCACGTATCTCCAGAATAACTCACCAAACCTGTGTACCAGAATACCGAGTCCTCCGTCTGTCAGTGCTCGGAGACGGCAGCCTGCAGAGACTGGGCAAAAGAGAGCCAGTACCTGAGTTTCGAGCCTGCCCTTCAGCCTGGAAGACAGAGAAGGACTTTGGAGAAGCTGCTGTGATTACGGCACTGTGGATGTTCGCTGCAGCCCAGAACGGGAAGGATGTTACTGCATGTGGTGTCTGCATGGATCGTGCAGAGGGAAAGGATGGGCACTTTCAGTATTTTCTTAGTTGAGAAATCTTAAATCTTTAATAACCAGCTTATGACTCATTTCACACATCATTTTTGTTTTGTATAGAATAAGGTTTTGAAAAGGAAATATTTAGTAAATCTGTTTTCTGGTAGAGAGAGGTTGAATTTAGAGGGTTGTTCACAATCTGCAATACCAATTGTGGATACAAAGTTATAATAGTCGGAGGTTTGTAGAAATGCCTGACTGTCAGAGGCAGTAATGGGGCACCTTTTATGTAGTTTTGATGATGCCTGTGACAAATTGGGGCTATTTTGTTGGGAGTAATATGACAGAATTACAAGATAGCGTGAAAGAATCAAAGAATCAACTGTCTGCAAATGAGGCAAAGTAGAAGCAATATTGCTTTATTGAGGACTGAAGGAATCTAGGTTCATCAAAAAGACGAGTTACCGTGGTTTGGATCTCTGGGCTATGAATACCCGCAGGAATGCTAAGGAAGCAGTTCTGTGCCTCTCTCTCACACGCACACAAATACACTCAGTATTTTGTAAAGATGTTCTTTTGTCCCTCTCTGCATGGGAAAATGTGCTTTCCACCCAAACATAAATTACTGTGCAAACTGCAGCTTACAATTCAGAAGTCTGCATTTTTAGTGGCACACTGTGCAGATCATTTTGGCAACAGCTCTGAGCAAACACACCAGAAAAAAAGCACTTTGGGTGAGCAGTGAAGAAGCAAACAACCTGAATTCACTGTAATGAACTTTTTTGGAAGTCCTGAAGAACATTTTCACGGCACGGACTATTTTAAAATACATTCTGGGAATACAGAACGTGGAGAAACAACACCCCCACCCCCAACCCTGCCCCCAGCAAAAAACAACCCCAACCCCCTAGACAGCAGCAGAAATCCAGAAGCTACTCGTGCTTGTTCCCAGATCATGAATTAATGCCAGGGAGTAACAGCCCAAAGGAGTCATGATCCCCTCACTCAGACAATCCCAGATTTTTCAGGTTCCCTTAAAGTCTCCTGTTCCAGTATAGTCCCTGATTTGTGGCGTTAAGCTTTTTATAGTTTTGCTTATCCTAGCATTTAAGGTATTTTCAAACTTTCATACACTTTAATTTGTTACATTTGGAACGAGATGCTGGGTTTAGCACATAAAAAGGGTATTTTCGTTGGAGATGTGATGAACAGTTCAGTGACGAGGAACTTCTGACCGTGGCGACCTGCCATCCCCCAGGTAGAACAAAGCACAGCAATGCACGTGGCGCAGCAGTCCCACCAAAAGGCTCACGTGGACAGGGAACGCCTGGGACTGTCAACAGAGCCGAGCCCTTCGCCGCTGAAAAGCCCCGATCTGCCCAGTCCCCAGGAGCAACAGGGCTGGGAAGGGTTTCCAGCCGGGTTCAGGAGAGCTCGCTGCTCAGCTGGATCTCATCCATTCCTCGCTGAGATGTAGAGAATGGAGAAGGAAGCCCAGAGATCTTCTTGCAGAATAAAGCTAACAACAGATCAAGTTCAGAGTGCATTTCCTTAGGTGAATAGCTGACCTCAGCCAAGGCTGGGTACCGACTGACCCAGCAATGGTCGGTAACAAGGGAGAGTGCGGCTGAAATGGTGCAAAGGAGAGTGGGAATGGTGCTCAGTGTCCTGCACCCATCGCCGGAGGATACGGCACCCATGGGCACTGGAACGTGGAGTTTGCAGAAAACTTATTTTCAAGTGTTCAGCTTTCCCCGTTTCTAATTGATTTTGTGGTGGCTCAGACCCTGTGCCAGGGAACTGTGTTTGAATTTCCCTGTCTGTATCATCCCAGTACACCTAATGTTGTCTCTGACGGAAAGATGGAATCTGCTGTTTTGGAACAACAGAGCTACATCAGAGGGATCAATCCCAAGTGAATTTGGGAGGTGTTGTGAAGGAGCACTGTTTTACCCACTCTGCCGTGGAGTGTCACGCGCTTCAGTGATACTCTTCTGCTGAGAGAACTGGCATAAGAAGTTCAACAGTGAGAAGATCCTTTGCTGCAGGGAAAGAGTCCAAACTTGGGCAATAAAATTCATTGCACAGTTCGGCACTTCTGTGGGTTCATCCCACACTTATTTAGGCATTTCATTGTATGGGATGCCTGAAGTAGAAGTGTAGTTGCTCTTGGCTCCCTCTGTAGTGGAGGAATGCAGGTGAACACCTCCAGGGATTAATTAAGATCTTAAGGAGTAATTACAGTCTTAGGCAGTGCCCACTGGAGATGCATACAGCTCTCCACTTACTGGGGAGGGATCCTAAGGTGACCAGACTCATAGGCTTGTGAAATATCTGTGTAAGGTGGGTTGACTCTTGGCTTGGGACTCACTGGCATACCCTTTCTGAGTTGTGCATCATCATAGAAAGGAAAACGCAAGTTTGTGGTTTGTGTATTTCTCCCACTTTGTAGGTTGCTGTATAATTCTCCTTTTCAAGTGGATCGCAGCAAACAAATATACAAATAAATCACTACATTAGAGAGCAAGACCTTTTAATGCTCTCTCAAGGGTTATTCTACAATGACCAGCTTTTTTCCCCTACACTGAAGAAAACTGCATGTTAAGGTGTAACAGCCAACTTTGAGGAGGCACTTTGCCTGTGTGTCATCAGCCCTTGCGGTGATGCCACAGGGATTTTCCACCAGCAAAGAAGACAGCCCAGGGCTTCCTGGACAGGCTCCTGAATCTTCTGCAAGGTGACAAGGTGACAAGGTGACAGCTGCAGCCTGAACTGGGATTGAAGTTGGGCTGCCTACAGGACGGGATGGATGAGAGCTGCTACATGTCAGGTTGGTCATGAGCTCCAGGACACCTCCACCGCCTATATCAAGAAGTCAGCATAAGTGTTTGAATCCTCTGGGGCACGATTCCTGCAAATGATCTAGTGCTTGAAACCAAGCAGAAGGCAAGCCACGTGTTCGTGCAGAAGGCTGAAACTGTAACGCTTAGATGCGTGTTGTCCATTTAGCCGAGTTTGCTTGCTTGGAGACTTGAGACTGCACAAGTCAGCAAGAGGTGATTTGAAAAAACCTCTGCTCTACCACAGAGCTCCTACTCACTGACAAGTCAAACATCTGGCAAATAATATGAAAGGCTACGTGTGCAACGTGCAACGATCTAGCCGTGCCCTTGCTGCCTGGAAAGGGACAGCACCACCAGCATCGTGCGGACCTATCGCTCTTACGAATTTTTGGTATAGTGCAAATGTGCAGTACACATTGCACAGCTGTTGCAGTACTCTAAAAAGAGATTGCCAGAGTTTCAGTATTACACTTTTTGTTGGGTGAAGCAGCCTGCAGAGATCCAGAGCCAGTCAGCGTTTTGCTTCTTGCCTCATGACTCTCCAAAATTCAATCAATGATGTGAGCTCTTTTCAGGAGAGATCCTGCCGTATCTGCATCAGGATGACTTGCACAGAAAGCCATCACACCTTTCCAGTACAGCATTCATTATCATGCTTGGTGAACACAATGACAGAGATTGCAAAAATAAACAAACAAGAGAATGAACCTTTAAAGTGGGACAGGGAGTGGTGGCTCTTGAGAAATGATCTTTCATAAGATTAAGAGGTTGCTGCATAAAAATGCAGCCTTCCCTATAATACCATTAAAATGCAATGCACCTGAGGCCAAAAAAAGCAATCTGTGCAGCTATTTTTAGGAAGCGTGTTGGTTTGGGAAAGTCTCAGAGGAATTCCCTTGCTCTCTGTCCCGTCTGAAAAAAAAACCTGCGGGTCCAAATTCCAGTTCTGTACAACTGTAGCGTTGGGTATGAGGTCAAAATAAGTCATTTCCCATTTCTTGGTTTGCATTTTCCAACTAGAAAACAAGTAAATAAATACAAATAGGTATGAGACAACCTATATTAATGAAAATTCCTTCTGAAGATTTTGTGGAAGATCGGCCTGTAGATACGCGAGGATTTTGGGTGAGAACTTGGACGAGGATCTTGGTGAATGAGCACAGAGCAAGGGGCCACTTCTACCTCTGGTGGAACATTTTCACTCTCAGTTAAAAGGTTTTGGGGACAGCACTGGGAGCAGTTCAGCCCTGTTCATATTAGTGAAAGCTTTGCCACAGGTTAGATGTAACGTTAAATCTTGAAGTTTGGTCTTTAAAAAGCATTTTTACTCAAGGAAGAGCTGGCTCCCAAATAGTGCCAGGGACCGTATCTTTTATCCAAGCACTACAGAACTATCCCATTCTGGAACCCTTCGGCAAGTGTAAAAATATGAAACATTATACACGGGTGAACTACCATGCACTTTGTTCCGTTAATCTGCAAAATGTTAGCTAGTGCTTATGGTATCATTTTGGATGAAAAGTTCTCCTTGACATTTAATTATTATCAGAATTAGTCGTTAGTACTGTCGTCATCACAAGGAGTTTTGCCACTGATGTAGTAGGACCGGACCTTGGAGCCAGAGTTAGGTCACCACTTCTGTGTTTGTAGGCAGGTGGTTGTGTTTGGGATGTAGCATGTGAAAAATATTGTGTAGGGAACAGTTTCAACTGAGGACATTTATCAACACTCAGATTTCTTTGAGGCTCCTTTCAGAGAATTTGTTGACCTTATGGGAGTGTCTGAGAGCCCATCTTTACTGAAGGACTAGAGATGCTAGACCCAGGATCCAGTCTTTATGCTTGCTGAGCTATTAGAATGGGAATGTGTTGCCCAACTCTTGGTTGGGAAACATGAAATACAGAAAATGCACTCACCTTCAAAGGAATGCTGGAAAAAAGGTGGTTTTTCCCAAATCCTCCACATTTCCACAAATGCTCACTCACATGTGATTTCTCCCTTACGAGTTTAAGTTTGTTATCATATTGGTAACACACACAGGAGCATCTTAGCCCAGGGCTGGGCTCAGCTGGCTGGTTGCAGCAGCGTCTCGTGCTGATGAGTTTGATGTTGAGCAATGTAGAGCCTCTTTTCTTGCAGCGATCGCTGCTTCGCACGGCAACCGGGAGACGGCAGCTCCTGCTAAGCTTGTGGAGGGCCTCGCGCAGGGGCACGATGCTCTGCCCATGCCACCAGCCCTCTTCCACGCTGGCTGGACCCAGCAACACCTCTAGCCCTGCCAGCCCCAGGGCTCGGCAGGAGACGATGTCCCACACCAAGGCAAGCATCCAGCATGTCCTTTTGGGAATCGGGTGCTCCTGGGTCCCCCCCTCCCCAATCTCTTTCCGCTGCCCCAGGCGCCCACTTTCCTGTCTGAGATACCAGAGATTGGATGGATTATCTACTGGCTGTTTCCAGGCTGCTGTTTGTTTGGAGAAATCATACTGGAGATAAGGCGTTAAAATACAGATAATTAAGTTTCCTTGATATGAGTGTAGTTCTGAATTGAGATTTAAATAACCTGCTTTGAATTATGCCTTACATGCCTCTCCATGGCTTTGCTTTGGGTGTCTGCTGAAGGAGACTGAGGAGGAGAGTCCTGCATTGTTGACATTTGCTCTACAAAAACATTTCCAGCGCTTCTTAGGGCCTTTTTCAGAGAAAGAAACCAGTTCAACCACTTTCCCATGAACATTACGTTCTTCACACAGCCGAAGAGCAGACTGTACTGCTGGGCTGGCTGTGATTCATTCCTTTGCGTTTCTCTCATTAACACCTCTTCGTCTCACACTGGGGAAATTTAGGAAGTTTCATCTCGAACAGAGGGCAAATTGAACTGCAAGGAGACCCTCCTTAACAATGTGCAAAGCCCTTACACATGAACGTAAAAGAAAATAGAAAAGCCTTCCCAACCTGAGGGCCCTGCTGTCAATTATGGCAGCCGTGAAATGTAATAAACATTTTAAACAGCATTGATTGATGTGGGATTCTGTTTACTCTGTTGCTCCAGCAATAAACGCTCTGTCACGCCAGCCCCCCCATTGCGTGGTCCGGGATAATGTGGAGATGCAGAATTTGCGAGCTGAGGGAGGTGCTGGCAATTCAGGACCTGCTCCTTCCCTGTCCAGACTGCACCATGTTGTAAGCAGGAGACACAGTCTGGGGAAATGAATAAGCAACTAAAAAGTGAGTTCAGAGCAGAAAAGTTTGGGCTATCAACCAGTAGCAATTATCCCCAATTTGCCGGAAACCAAGCTGTCTCAGACTAATTTGAGCTTTCGTAAGATATTAGTCTTCTGGTTTGAATCGTATTTCTGAAGCAGGGTAAGAGGCAGCTGAATACTGGGTAACTTTTAAACCCAGGGCTAATTAACACCGCAGCCTCGGACAGTCTCTGCTGAGCAGCTCTGCATGGTTATGGCCTGACCTTCATTCACAAGAGCCAGAGACCGGGGCAAAGGACTTGCCGTCTTACTAACCTTGGTGCTCGCATGCGGTTAGCGTCAGTGCAGAGGTCTGGGGCTGCCCGGAGTCTTTGAACACGCCAGGGCCAATGCTGACAGTCAGGAAACATCTTCGTCTGCTTAGAAGGGCACCGGGTCAGGGAAATTATTCGTAGGGGAAGATGTCGCCCCATGCTCTGTTTTCTGCCTCTGTTTCAAGCTGTCTGGCGAATTACGGAGAGATTACTTGGAGAAGAGGCAGACCAGCACTTATCGACTCTGTTTTATTGTCAGGCAGAAGCTTTCTTTTCATTGTCATTAAAAAAGTGAGCGTGTGTGTGTGCGCGCGTGCACAAAATACTGTGTGAGGCTGATAGACTGTGCCGTGTAGCTTTGAAATTCGAGTGGGCTCCTCTAGGCTATGTTTACGCTACAGCATAATTTGTGTGTGTGAAAGAGCCTCTACTTCTGTTTCAGCAACATTACAAGGATGGAAGTAATACCCTGTGACAGCCTCTCCCCCGGCTCTGTGGACACGTTTCTGGAGTGTTTGTTCAAGAGCGAGTCCTGGCTAAGCAACACGGCGCAAGCGTGTCCTGAGCGGATGGAGAAACCATCCAAAAAAGCAGCTCCTGCCCCAAACTCACATGCAAAACCTCTTCTGTGGTCATTCCCTGGCCAGAGCCTTGGGTTGGCGAAGGCTCCAGATCCCTTCCTGCCTATTTCTCTCCCAAAAGTGTCATTGTGTCACTTGGCCACTCAAGCCTTGGTCACACCACACCATCACGGACATCGGGGGATCTCAGGGCAGGAACGTCACAGTGATTCTAAGCGCCCGCCTGCTTCCCTGAAATATCTTAATAGGGGGAAGAGAGTTTACTTGATAAAAATCACCTATTATCTCAAGCAGAGCTTTATAGTGCTATAAAGCAATTTCTACACTTTCAAAACTGACACATCAGTTGTGAAATGGAACTACTGTAATAGTGTAAGAGAGACCTGAAAACACATATATAGCCATCCTGACGCCACCAACAATTTTGCTAATGGTCAGTTGTGCAAGCTTCTGCAGAGAGAGACAAAATTGCATCTGTCTCCAAATCGGAGCTATCTGAAAATCTCTGCTTCCCCCACCTCCCTGAAAGAGCATGGTTAAATGTGTGTTTAAATAAATTTAAAATGAATTAATTGGAATTGTTTGAACTCATTTGAAAAAATCACCATGTAAGAGCTCCAGATCCCATTGAAATTTTATCCTTACGAGAGAAAAAGAACAGAAATTCCATGAATGCCATTAAGGGTTTGAGCATTGTGACCCGTTTGATATGGGAAAGCGATTTGGGCATCACAGTGATGGGCAACAGTCCTAAGATAGACAGGCAGCTTGAAATCCTTTTAAACTTGGTAGCAGACATGGAAGTCAGTTCACATGCAACAGTGACTGCCTTCCCATTCTTCTTACATTTACAGTAATGGATTTGAGAGCTTCCAAGTGTCCTGCGCTATTGATTGGAGATTTTAATGAGCTTTAAATTACCGAAGGGGTTTATGGGTCAGGTGCCTTCGGCAGAGGAATTGTTCATAGACACTGGAACTGGGGTTCAAAAGCTGCTCCTGAAGCCACGCAAGCAGGATGCCTGAGTCTCCGGCTGCCAAGCGCCCGAGTGCCCTTGCCTTGCCCTACTTATCTGAAGAGGCTGTCAGCATGTTCTATAACTAGTGGAAACCACTTTAGAGCTGGAGCCAGACACTGAGGTGCCGGGGTCCACATTTCGTTTCTGTGCATGGGAAAGTTTGGAAGTAGATACTGCCAGATCCTTCTCCGAGCAACATTTTTCTGCCTATCTAGTTCTCAGCCCTGAGCTGGCATCTCTGAAGATTGACATAGGCCCTGCTGTTTGTAGATTTTTTTTTTTCCTAGGAAAGAGAAAAATGTGGCCATCAAAAATTGTTGCAAAAGGTTAAGCTGTAGCAGTTTTTAGTGCAATCTGAGAATTTTAATTGTACGTTTGCAGAGAATTTAAGCTCCACTGTGGGAAATGTGTCCCAGCGCACTCTATAACCCAAAATCTAGCTAAACTTCCGTCACGGGGTGTTTGAAATTCAACCCGTTAACAGACCTATTTGGGTGTAATGACATCCGAGAAGCATATTGGGAAGTTGTTCTAAACTGGTTCCTTTTCAACTGTGTAATTAAACAAGTTGTTCATTAAGAAGTGGCACTAACGAAGCTTGGTTTCATTGGGATTTGTGGTCTCTGTCCCTTGCATACTTCTCTATAATAATCCTGTCTGTGCTGGATGATTTCCCATGGTCTGCCCATCTCAGTCCCTGCCGCTCCCCTGCACGCTGCCATGCAAACAGGCAGCGGAAGGTGCTGGTCACTGTCTGCGTGCTCCCGGTCACCCTTTGGGGAACCAAATCTGCCTCTTGTCCCACGCTGCAGGGCAGCTGCTGTGAAACGTGAGGTCTCCAGGTCGCTGTTCCTCTCAGTTATTGGGAACAGGGCTCAGAAGGTGTGCAAGGAGGGACCCAGAGCCTCGCAAACAGACACGCAGGGGGATGGTTTCTTTAGCAGGCAAGGTGAAAGCTTGCTCATTTGTAGGTATGCCCGGTTACGCTGTGGACTCTGTGGGAAGAGCTTTCCCTTCTCTCTCTGTGCTAAACTGAGAGCACATTGCTCCCTGAGAGCTGGGCAAAGCCAGCCTCCTCTGCTGCCCCAGGCAGCGAGCAGACAGGTGAAGGTGCCGGTTTTATGGCAGGGACACGTTCCCAGACTGAGTGCTGTGTAATTTCTCACATCCTCTGAGCCCTCTCGTCTCGGCGCCCCGAGGTTCCCATGGAAGCCAAGGGCAGTTTGTCATTGACAACACAACAAACCAACCTTGGTCCGTGGGCTCAATGCGACAAGTTATGCTGTCACTTGAAGTAACCAAGATGTGTGTTCAAAACGGCTGCCCTGCATTAAAGAATCAGAAATGTAGCAGCGTTAGCATCCTAACTTCTCTTTCAGGATTCATGCGTAGGATAAACCCGTCCCTAGGTCTTACTCCTGGGACACTGATGCTCGGTTTCATCCTCCGTTTCCTTAAAACTTTTCTTTCACCACAACCTTGCGCAAGTCAATTACTTTTCCTTTGTTTTCCAAGTGTAAGCAAGACCGGCAGCACTTCCCCGCTTTGGAAGGGTGCTCCCGGGGTGGGTACGGCAGGGCCTCAGAGGTACACGGGTGGTGCGGTAATGGGAACCCACCAGGAATGTTGTGTGAGCAAGTGGTCCTACATGCAAGGGACCACAAGATCTCACCTAAAGATGGAATAAAAGAGCTTTGAGTCATGAACGCTTTGCAAGTGCAGACATTTGGAGTTTCTTTGTCAGGCAAAGCAATATTATTGTAAGGGAAGGAGAATGTTTTCCTAGAGACAGGTTATGCTCCTTAAGAAACACTTCAGATATTATTACTTTACACAAATCCCTGATTGGGGAAAAACAGAGTTTAAAACTAGCCAGAAGTGTTAAAATTTATGGTATCAAAATATATTCTGTCAAAATATTTATACCATGAACTAGCATCATTAACTGTCCCCTCATACTGCTCTTGGGAAAGGAGGGAGAGGAATCTGAGATGTCTGATGTGTAAATTCCTTCATTTATCGCCGGTTTATTGCCTGGCATAGCAACAAAAAGTGGCTTTAGAGTTTGAATGAATATAGATCTGAAGGAATTCCTGTTGTTGAACAGTGCTTCTGTGGGCTAAAGGGGTGTTTTCTAAGTGACATATTTCCAGAGGCACCTACACACATACTTAATGTCCCAACCCACAGGCCAGCACATGTTATTAACCTACAATTACTCTCCAGGAGTTGAGCAAGCAGATTCCGCTCCCATCGCATCGTGTGGCAGCAGAAAGGGACCTGGGGGTTTTGTGTGTGAAAATACAAGGCTGAAATATGTATGCACTGAGACCTGGATGCTCTCATCTTCATGGCTTTGCCTTGCCTTTCATGTAAAGCTGTGCAAAGTCTGTGTAAAGCCAGATACAGATCCTCAATACCAGCTTCCAGCTCACCCCTGTAAAATCTCCTCTCCGCCTTTTTTGTCCTACACCGTGTAATTAGAAGGTCCCAGGGATATGCCCATTATTTTAGAGCCTCCCCACAGTGCAATGCTCTTCTGTCCAATGTGAACGGACTTGCACTGACGGAGGGACGGGCACCCTGCACCCTTCCCGTGGCCTGCAACAGGTCTGCCACAGAGTGACCACTGATCGTTAATGCCCACCACCATCCACTCCCCACCCCAGCATCAGCGATGAACTTTTTGCCACCAGATCACTCTAGGGAAAGCAAACAGTACCGCTGTCTTTCATAAAAATGAATTGTTCTGCTTCCTGGAATTATTACTTTCTGTCTTATCACTTATCTATTAATTACCAGTGCTTTTGGATAGAAAGCAGCAGATAGACAGGAGTGCATTACACACATGATTTAAGACGCAGGGTTACAGTGTCACCTTCTCTTATTATTTCACAGGAGTTTGGGTCTAACGTAGTGATTGTTAATATTTGCATTCGTTTGACTGTGAATGCCTGGAAAAAAGGCATCTATGAGTTTATTTATCTTGGCAAAGGCAGTCCGATACATACAATGCATCTTTAGTTTTTGTAACAAGTTGAAAAACAGCCTGGAAATGGTGATGTCTGGAGACCACGGTGAACTACTTCCCAGGGTAAGAACCCCCAGTGGGGAGTGGGTGTTGCACTGGACCCTATTTCCAAAGGAGGTGCTGGAGCGAGGTCCTGGGCTGTGTTCCCAAGCCTCTGCCAACCCCAACATGTGAGATTCTCTTAAAAATCCAGCAAATGCATATTCTTTTAAATCTTAACAAGGGAGTTCCTTTTTCTTTGCCTTCTACCTTTTGCATTATTGGGGTTCCTGGGTTTTATGCTTTTCTCTGTAACCGTGAAGGCTAGAAAATGACTTCTGAAAAAAAATGAAAGTTGAGATTCTGGTATATTCACAGGTCTCCCAGGACCAAGGCCGTACAAAACCCATCAGCTATGAGGATATGTTTGTAAGAGTTGGCAATGGCAAGGTTTTTACGTCCAAGTGTTTGTGCAAGTGAAAGCCCAGATTTTCATTTGTCTGAAAATTATACGGTGTGATAAGGAAACAAAGTGCATGAAAAATATGGCCAAGAAAAAGCAGCCTGCAGTTTCAGAGATGGGGTGAAGGCCCTGTAAAAATGTGTTCCATTAAGTAAATGAAACGACAGTCTTCCATGTAATGCAGGGGGTGATTCAGCCCTTTCTGTTTTCTGGGACACAAGCATGTGAGGAGGCACCTTTTCTAGCATGGGGATGTACAGTGAGGGTGTGCAAGAGGTACCTGTCAAAGTAAAATAAAACTCTAAATATCTCAGATCAGTGCCTGCGCAAGTGGGTGATCTGGGCAAGTTTGTCCATATTATTAAATGAAAGAAGGAAAAAAAAAAAATCTGCTGTTTCTTTAAAGGGCAGATGAAATCCTGCAGATTTTAAGGGATTATTGGGCATTTAGGGCTGCAGTCCTGCAGCCGCCGGGGGTGTGCGGGGACCGGGCCGGCAGACACACCGCGCCGCAGCACTGCTGTGTTCCTGCGGGTCGGAGCAAGCCTGTAGCTCATCAGAGGTGACAGCAACGACTACGTGTCTCACCAGAAAATGCCATCACTGGAGTGATTAACCTCAGAAATACTTGGAGGCGGGCTGTTTGTCAACGGACAAAGGTAGTTGCAGCACTGGGAAGAGAAAACTCATAAATAGAGCTGGTGGAAAAACTCACTGATCGCTGCTCTCCGGGCTTCAGGCCAAGAGGCGGTGGGCCTGGCGCTCTGCTATCTTGTTTGACCATTTACACCAGTCCTGTGGGGATAAATGAACCCACTGAGGTTTGATAGTGTGCTTCAAACATTTTGTTCATATTTTGCAACGTGTCAGCCTTCAAAGAAACCAGTGTGCAGAGCGCAGGGCGGTGGAAATACATCCTTGCAACACACAGAGTCATGGTTCCCAAATGGCAGCCGCCGGTGACCCCAGAGGCCGTGGGAAGGAGCCTGCAGCTCATCTGCAAACTGCTGTCAACCATAAAAGTTACCTTTCCATCCCACTGCTCTCCATTAGCAGCTGGCCGGGGCGTGCAGTGGTCTGCAAGATGCTCCTGATGCTCCACAGCGCAGGAGGTTTGGAAGCCATCGGGCAGGGGCTTTGGGAACCATCGAGACCAAATTGTTCCCTCGAGGTGGCAGCATCCGTGCCGTGAATAGCCCCCAGTGCAAGACTGGGCACGGGAGATGTTCGGAGGAGTCTCTTCCAGCTCTGCCTCTCCTTTTACAGCATACTAACTGGTCCTGTGGCCATCTCCTTCGCAGTGTGACTCCTTTACGATTAGGATAAGCCTGGGACATGCTAGGGACAAGCCTAGGGATGAGCCTAGGATAAGTCTTTGCTATGACAGCACGTGAAGATGGGGGCTCACCAAAGCTGCTGCCTGCAGTGCCTGCGCCTGCCTCTGCCTTCATACTGTGCTCCCATTGCTCCATCTCCTCTGATACCAGGAGAGCAAATCCTGATCATCGCCGAGACAGGAGTCCAAGACAGGCTCCAAAAGCCAACTCAGCACCTCGCACCAAGCCCGGCCCTATACATTGCCAGGCGAGACAGTCACCTAAATACAACCGTCCGCTGGCAGTCATCGCTGCCAGGTCCCCGAGCCCCTTTGCAGAGAGTGTAAGGGAGCAGGTTTGGCTGGCATGGAGGAAAGGAGGGGCGTGCTGGGATTTCACTGTTACTGATACGCAAGGCCAAGGTCTTTTTCCATTTTTTTCTCAGAAAGGTGTATAATGGTTTAGGCAGGCAGGGTTTGAATGTCCTCAGGCAGCAGATGTGTCAGTAGTTAGTGATCGCTTGTTACTTTCTGGCACCGTAAGAGGAGTGGTGCCAAAGCTTTGGTTGTGAAATCTAAACCCACGTGAGCCAAGTGTCACCGACGTGAGAAAGAGGTCAGGCTCAGGAAACCTGCAGAGTATGGGGGCTCAAACGCGAGGACGTCTCGGCCAGCTCCGAGCCTTTCAAGACTAGGTTTCAGCTTGCCCATCTTTCCGAAGTGTTTCTGCTTTCAGCGATTGATATAAGCCTGGTTTTTTTCAGCTGAGACTACGCCTAGGTTTTAAGAGGAACCATAAAAAATGTTAAGCATGTGTAAAACTGGGAATCCCAGAGAAGTTGTCTCGGATAACAGGAGCACTCCAGGCAGGTGATAAACTCACCTTGCAGAGCATGGCTAGGGCTGTGCTGGGGATGCAGCATCGCCTCGCCGTGACCACGTGCAGCACTGAACTCTCAGAGGCAACCTGCTAGGACCCTCCCAGAATGTGTGGGCAGGTTCCTTTCAGGGTGGATGCAGGTTGTAAGAGGCTTCTCCTGCAACTAGGACGTTTGTCCCTCTGTGCTTGTGGGATGGTGATGTTAAGAGGAAAGCAAATCTCCTTGAAAATCTCGGGTGGTGGGCCGAGCTCCCATTTTTCTTATGAAGAGGCTTAGTGGTATCAAGACAGCCCTTTGCAGGCTGATATATTTTCTGAAAGGATGTTTGAGCATAGATAAGAGTGTTCCCAAAGCTATTTGTGTCCCAGCCAAAGGGCCCTGGAATGGGAGCAGACCTGCATTTTATCTCCCAGTGGGAAATGAGTAAAATTTGTTTTCTGGAGGGACAAGGTGAGACTGGATGTTTAATAGCCCAGCCCCCTGAGTTACGGATCGAGCTAGCTGGAAGTTGGACTTCACTGGCCAGGCTTTGTGTTCCCCCTCTCCTAAACTGTCCCAAAGATGAATCAATAAAGAAAGTTTCGGATACAGTTGAGGTAAGCGCAGTTCATGGGTCAAGGCTTGAACAGCTCAGTGTGGTGCTGGGATGCAGCAGGTGTGAACTAAGCCACTGTAATAAAAAAATTCTCTGAACATTCACCCAGGGTTTTCACCAGATTAAAGTCAGATTTTTATGGAGGACTCATCTCCTTTTTCTGTTATTATTTTCCCTTCTCAGCACAAGAGGAATCGGGAAGCCGTGTGGCAGTGCAGGACACTGGCAGGGTTTCTAGCTCGCCTGCAGAAGGAGAGGGGTGCGGGACGAACAAAAGCCTTTATATATAAAGTAGGATGAACCAACTGACCTCCAAAGGAAAACTTTTATTTTCAGAAGCACTTAAGGCAATTGTGTGTCCAGATCTCCGGTCAGGGGGATTTGAGCATCTGATTCCAGCTTGGAGAGCTGAGTCATGTGAAGGCCGCAAATCTGATTCTCCATCTGTGACCAGACTTCTAGGCTTCAGTGGCAGGCAGGATTTGGCTTTATCCGGTCATCCAAAATACATCTGCTTGTCTCAAGTGAAATCTAATTTGGCACTTTTTTGAGATTTGGCCATCGTTAATTATGCCCACAATTAATGGCATAGTGTAGGCTCCAGGAGCTGATGAACTTGAGTCTGCTGCCGGGTCAGGGCTTGGCTTTGAAAAATGTTTTGAGATGCCATTTTTATGGAAGATGTTTTACTGGGCTCTTTATTTAGGACAAGTCCTAATGGGCATTTGGCTCAAGAAAGAACTAATAGTTACACAGGCTATTTAAACATGACCCGAGAGATTATAGGTTGGCAATGTGTGTTAAACAAAACTATATACTTCTGCAAAATTGAAATGAAATTTACGCACACAGCCAAACCAATGCACTGAGAAGCAGTGAAACATCAAGCTAGCAGAAAGCTGGTAGCAGTTGTTTGCTGTCCTGTTATTAACTCTGATTTGTTTAAAAAGCTGCCTCTTACTTGATTTTTCTAGTGTGGTCTTACAAAGCATAGCCCTCCTACTCCTCTTGGAAAAGCAGGAAAGCATATTAAGAGCACTGATAAAAGGTAAACAAACCAGGAGACACAAAGTTTCTTGATATGCTCTAATTGAGCTAGTTTCCTTACTTCGGCTTTGAAAAGGAACAGCCATAAGGCATTCTTGAGAGAGCCAAGTGAACTGTTGTTATCTCAAAAAGGTCTCCTTAATGTCTCGCTCGTGGGGGCTCCAAGTCTGCTCCGGCCATTGCCTGGAAGTCTAAGAAAAGAAGTCTGCTGGCCTCTGTGATAAAGCACCCATTTTTAGGCCTTGGGAAGGATGGGGTTGTTGACAGTTCATTCCTGTGAAAATTCAGTGCGGTCCAGTCTCCTGATTGTAAATGGAAGGAATATATGGCAGCACTAATGCAAAAGGTATGTGATTAGATAGTCCCGTCTGCTATCTGCCCCAGCTTTCTGCTGATAGGCAGCTCTCACTAGTGCTAAATGGGAGCCATCAGAGTTGCCAGACTGACGCCAGGCCCTTCATCAACTGCCTCGCAGATAAGGGGAGAAGGCTGCAGTCTTCACGTAACACGATGTTTCCCCAGTGGGTGAACTTGAGTATTCCTGGCTGCATCTTTCACAGACATCTTGCGGAGCCGGTGAGGGGGTAATACATAGTTTCATACTGTAAGGAGTCCAAAAGTTCAGTGTAAGAGAGCCTGTTGCAGCCACACGTGGCTCACGGTTACCTGCCCGGGCTTTAACCTTCTGTTGAACAAGACTAGATACAATGCCAGCAGAAGAAGACATACCCCCTTGGACAGTGCTGGTGCTCCACGCTCTGAGCTGCCCCGCGTTCCTCGGCCGGCGGGAGCCTGCCTGGCTGCAGCACACCCCACGCAGTAACTCACCTCAAACCCCGTGCTCGCGGTAAAGGCAAAAAGAAAAAAATGATCTGCTGTAAAGGAACGACTTAGGCTCCATGGGGTTGCTCCCAGAAAGCGTTGACAGGGTTCCCATCGGCAGAGTGGTGCCGGCTCTGCCCTTGCAGGTAAGCAGCCTCCAGTCACAAATGGTCTGAGCCCCAAAAGGCCACAGTAGGGCAGAGTAAAGATGGCTTCACACATACGTGGTGAAGTCTGCAGCTTGCATGTTGCTGCAGTTTTTTTGTCTGAACTCTGTGTATCAGTCTATGGTTGGAGTGGAGCAGTTTCTTGCTTACCTGAGACTTTGTGTAGTGGTAGCAAGATTTGGTCCACAAACCTATTGTGCAGACCCAAAGAGATGCACTTCTGTGGGCCTCCCACCCACATAATATCCAAGTCCTTGGAGATGTAAGCCAGCAAAATCAGCTGTCTCAACCTGTGTGGCCACTTCTGGTTGCTGCTGCTGCTTGGGAGCTGGAATAAGGGTCTCAGCCTGCCTCTGCCCTTTACTTGAGGCATGGAGCAAGTGGAGGTAGACGCTCCTGGTGCCACAGCTGTCTCTGCAGATTTCCAGGGATCTAGGTAGGCACAGTAAAGTTTCTTCCACCATTAGCTTCACTGCATGCAGACAGCTCCAGTGAATACTCCTTCTAAAGGCTTTTCCATGTGGCCGTCAGGACTTAGGCAGTACGTGAAGACCTTCATAAAATCTGTAAACCCTCCACAATTAAATGTATTGCAATTAAGATCTCAGGTACGCTAGTTCCAGTTAGACAGTCCAGCAAATGACGGCAAGGCACCTATATGTTATACCATCAAATGCCAGCTTTTTCTAGGAATGTGCTGGAAGCACGAGGTAGACCTGAAAGCTACACAGACAATTGCATTTCCTCCTTAAGCCTTATCTTTTTCCACACCCTAGAAAAATCTTAGACCTTATTCATTCATTAAAACAGAAGGGAACTTTCCTCTAATCTTTTCCCAGTGACTCATACGCTCTGTCAGAGCTGCCATCAGAGGCGTGACCAGAGCGCGAGTACATTGACCCAGGTTTTCTCTGGCCTTTTCAGCTTGGGTGCCCCAAACAGTGTTGTCATGGCAGAGTGAACTTCCATGCTGGCTACCTGGCCGCATGCGTGCCAAGCAGTGGGGTAACGCTTGCAGCCAGTCCGCAGGCTAGCGTATAAGTTACTTAGGTTTAAAGCAAGCATGTGCATGCCTCCCTTTGGTACCAATCGCCTCTTGATCAGAAGGTAGCCATCCCCGTGGCCAGACGTGGTGTGACACAGCCAGCCAGGCAGCTCACAAGGGCTGGTGAGCACAGTGGTGTGCTTGATCCGAGCTATGTGTGGGCTCATGTTAGTCATTGTTTGCAAGTATTTGAGTGATGGCCAGGACTGATACAAATGTCTACAGAGCCTTGAAGATTCATAACTGTCGGCACAGAAGAGCCTCCTGCTGAAAATCCTTAACCTTAAATCCTTAAATCCAGGAGACAGGCCTTTATGGGCAGCTGTTTGCTGCAGGCACCCAGGGCAGGGCTGCGAGCGGTTCCCCGTCGGCCTGCTGGGAGGTCCCGCTGCAGCCCAGCCTCTCGGCTGGAAGTTCAGACAAGCCACACAGTCAGACATTACAAGTAATAGGTGTGAAACTCAGTTTAACTGAACAGATCTGCAAACGGGGAAAAAAATAGGGGTGACATTTGCAGCAAACATTGCACTCGGTAAATAACATGCCTCGGCTCATTGCACTGCATTTATTTGATGCTTTTGTTCTTCTCTTGCTATGTGCTTTTCTTCCTCTGTCTCTTTTTAAAACTGTCTTGTACTTGTTTTTATTGTATTTTCCATGGAGTAACTGTACGCCAGTAATTTTGCAGCAAGATAACGGTGAGATTCTACATTAAGTTTGTTTCTGATTTCTTTTAGCTTGCCAATTTAACAAGCTATGTGAAGCTGGAGATAAGTTTGAGTGGTTTCTTAAAATGTACAACTCAGGTGCGATGCATTGCTTCATATAAAAAAGAAACGAGCATCATTTGGGGGACTGATGGATGGCACTAGTTCTAACACCCAACACATGGCTGTCAGGGTCTGGTGCATCACCTCCTCTAGCCAGAGAAGAGCCAAAAGAGTGCCCAGAAAGGAAGAAATAAAAATGCATTTCTTGCATGCCTGCTGGCAGCCTCTATTTCTGTATGCGTTAGGCCAGGTTTTAAAAGCAACTTTAGAATTTCAACTTTTATTTTCAAACCTGAAAGAGGCAGGCGGCACGTGCTTACCAGAGAAAGCTGTCTCATCGGGTGTTACAACCACCTATATGTTATGGACATAAATGTCCGATACTGATGCAGTGGAGTGTGGGCCATTCATTTCTGGCAGCATATTCGAAAGCCAAGTTTAAACACGCAGACCACTGTTTATTTCAGTGAATCATGCATGCTTAGGACCTGATCCTGCTAGCTCCCGAACATCTCCTGGGAGATCTTGAGAGCTTTCCCTGATAATGCAATTATCCCTTTTCAATTGGAAGACTAAGGCGGCCATTCTGTTTCTTGCAGAATTGCAAGAGAGGGCTCAGTGGTTTGGGTTCTGCTTATGAAAACCCATTAGGGGCTAGCTCACCCCATTAATTGCCCAAGTAGCATCTTGCAGTGTGCATAGATGTGCACAGACATGTGGTTACATGAACAACAGATGCAGTTAAACACATACGTAGGTGCACAGCCATGGGTTGTTTCAGCTTGTTTGCTTGCTGCTTATATCACAGGAAGAGTTTAAGGAGCTGACTTAAAGCCCATCACCATTTGCAGCAGCAGAACCCATCCACGTGGGAGATGACCACAGCCACAGCATCACATTTTCTCCCATCACGTTGTCCGTTCCCAGCCGGGTGGAAAGCTCAGAGCTGCCACTGGCAGGAGTGTCAGGGATTTCTACGGGTTTTCAATCCAGCCCTGATTTATTGTAAATCATTCATCACCTTCTTCTTTTTATTCAGACAGAGCAGATCTCGCTGCTAACCACTGGGCAAGATCTGATAAACCCAGCACGAGCAAGGTCCCTTATGAAGCAAATGAAGTGCATACCCCTATTCAGGACGTTTTATCTGTTTCTTCCACTGTACCTCCTGTTAGTTGCTTGGCAACTAGAATAATATTATTGCACACACGCATGTTATAGTAGGCATTTTCATTTAGCAGATTCAAATCCTGCCATTTTGAATACTGCACTAGTTGCCGTACAGAGCTGCTGCCGCCTAAAAGGAGGTAGTTCACAGCGTTAAAGGAATGAGTCATGTTCTTACACACTCGACAGGATTAGACATTTCACTCCTTAATGCTTAAATGGAAGGTCATTAAAACAGCCCTGTGGTTTGGGGAGGATAGCAATTCCATAATATGCTTATTTTGGTGGCAAGTGAAAAGCTTGGTTTGAATCTATATTGGTTTACACTGTATCGTCGGAGAGCGGAGCAGCACTGGCTCTGTTTTGTACTGGAGGGTGCAGTCAGTCTTTGCTGACCCTATTCTTGCTTCGTTGTGGCCAACCGTGTCTCAGCAAAGTGCGGACTTCACTGAGACTATTTATGATTTATACCGCGGTCCTGGCAGGGTCCTCCCGGAGCTCAGAAGCAGGCACAGGCAGGCACATGAGAGCCCCTGCTCCGAGAGCACGCAGTCCAGGGGTCAGATGAAACAAGGGATATGGGAAACACTGGGGAGAGATGAAGGCTCGAGGGACAGTGTTATGTTTTATGTAGGGTCAGTGGTCACCACCTTTTCCAGAGAGAGGTTTTAGAAAGCCATTGGTATTCCCCCACACCTCTGGAGGTAGAGTCTTTTTTTGTTTATTATGATAATAAAAACTATTTGCTCCATGAGCAGCAGAAATAATGAAGCTCTGGTTTCCTCCGTATTTTTGCCTTGTGATTGGATTTCTGGTAACAAAGAAAGTGCAGCCTCCAATTCAAGTTTTTTTCTGACACAGTATTTCCATTCTGCCAGTGGATTCTTTGGTGTCACATCTTCTGAGCTCGTAGTTTGGTCTTTCCTCAGCAGCAATGCTCAGAGGCTGTCCTCCTCCCGGCTGCAATGTTCATGCCCGTTACATGCAGTACAGCTAAGCCTGCCACGCTGCTGCTAAATTAGATGGAGATTGACCCATGAATTTAAAAGTCCTGCCACGGTTGTGAGGAACGTGCACGTAGGCACACATTCACTGAGAACGACTACATAAGCTTTTGTTTTCTTAGAAGACCAGGTTAAACATGAGAAGTATACTGGATAAGGCCATGCAAAGTGTTGTCTCCCAGTCTCCCACACTGAGCCCGTAGAAGGGCTTGGGAGGAGGCTGGAGCGGCAGCGGTGGGGCTGGCTGACCAGGACATGGAAAGCATGTGCTGAAAGCAGCAGCTGCTGCTGGTGTGCTGGGTGCTGTTACAGGGTACAAAGCACCTGCGGCAGTTTGAGGAAAAGCACCGTGAAAATCGTTTTCACAGCTAAACATCCCCATGTATCTGAAATATGTCAGTCTGTGTCTCTATCACGGACGCCGACTGTTGCTTCAGTCTGATGGAGCTATGAGCAATTCATAAAACCAAAAGCCTTTTGCCTTCTAATGGAGTGGTTGAAGCTGAGGGATAGATGATGAAATGTGTTTCTCTTTAATCTGCCTGGATTAGGTATGTTTCATTGCTCACTGGGAAGAAAATTCAACAGGATAAGTGATGTTAACAGCAACTAATCTGATGGTGCCAAAGCAAGTTCCTACAGATCAGTCACATGAAGCTGGTGGAAGAGGCAAAGCCTTGCTCTGCGGAGAGCAAGGGGAACGCTTTCCCAGTCTTGTCAGCTGAAGTACATGAACAGTATGTTCTGAAGGCCAAGGGCAAGTACAAATGATCATGGTGAAGGTACCAGCCTTGATCTGTGGGCAAACAATGATTTAATTTAAGAACAGGGAAGAGAATAGAGGTGACCTACCACAGTGTTGGCTGGGGGGGGGGGGGGTGTTAATGCCAAGGAGAGGCAGTTATGTCAAAATGAGGCTGCTATGCTTTCTTGATGGTGGAGATAATAGAAGAAAGTGAAACCTGTAGTTATTTGGGGATTCTGAGTGAAAGAACTGTGGTCATGTAAAAATTACTGATTTTTAGGCTCGGGTCTATTTTGGGAGGTGGGGAGGAGGGCAGGTGCTGTTTTATGGTTTGAGAGCGCTTGGAGTTGAACACTTGGCTTGCGCCGTTTCTTATTTCACCAAGATGTCTATTAATTTTATAAGTTTTAAAAAGGAAAAGGACTAAACCCCTTTGTTCTTTCAGAGCTCCATACCAGAATGGCACGTGTACTCAGTGTCCAGCCTTGTCTGTTGGTCTTGTAACTGTGTGTCATTTTTGCATGCATCCCATTCCAAAATTGGTGCTAGATTCTGGTTTTGGCTTCTCTAACACAGATCCAGAGCAATTCCATTGGCTTCAGGTATCACGTGGAGCAAGATCTGGCACACAGTCTTCTTCCTTTTCTGTTTTCTTGGGAGCTCTGGTCCTGTCTGTAAGTTGGATGTTGCACTTGCCTTCATATAGTCTGAATATCATCTCACCCATTACCAAAGTAGCTCTTAGCCTCTTCCTGTGATCCCTGTATGTTGCCTGCTGCTGGACACCCTTGGTCGTATCAGAAGTGGCTTCAGCCTAGGAGTCTGATCCTGTGCCTGGAGTAAGATTTAAAGGTGAACAGGCAGCACAGGGTACAACTGTGCTTTCAGCCACGTTGGCTGCTTGAATTGGACCTTAGACTCCCAAATAACTGAAATGTTTTTCTCTTTAAAACCTAAAGCTTATGTTCTGCAGAACTTGATGGGCCCAGCAGAGAAAATGTTGATACCAAAGGACTGTCTCAACCTCCTGCCGAGACTCCTGACTTCCAGCTCTGTGCCTCAACCACAGGGCCACCCCTTGTCTCCTTCGATATGACCATTTATTTGTAGACCAAAAGCAAGCTGATGAAAGCCACCAAACAGCATCCAACTTAGAGAAAGCATGTGCTGTGCATACAGACCTCCATTCAACCAAGCGCCAGGACGGGCAGACTGGAGCGTTGTGTTAAACAGCTCCTCTGTGCCACCGCAGCGGTGGTGGCATTTCAGCAGTGGATAATCACTACATGTGCTTTGGAAGGCTCTCGGGGATGAAAAGGCTCTGTGCAATTGTAGATTTTTTTCCCCCTCTAAGGCCAGCATATGGCTTGGACTATCCAAAGCAGTTAAGTTTATTAATAGTCTGTTTCTGGAGCCGAAGTGACTCCGTAGAGGGGAGTTATTCTGTGCAAAACAAAACAGGAAAAGAAAACAATGTCCAGCTCCTCCATCCTGGAGGGGTGCTCAGAAAGCAGCATTGTTCCACCTTCTCACGTGAAGCAGAGGAGACCTAAGACAGAGCAGCGGCTGCGGGAGGAGTGTGATGTGGTCCAGCACAGAGACGCTCTGCGGCGGGAGGGACATAGAGAGAGCATTCAGGAATGAAATGTGACTGCCCCTTTTGAAAATGAGTCTGTTCCTGGCCGAGTCACTGGCTTAAGCATTCAGCAAGAGAATCAAAGGGGGGGACTTCAGAGGCAGCAGCACAGTCTGTTACTTGATGGGATCCAAGTGCTCGTACGCTTGGAAGGCAGCAGGATACGTGAGTTCCCATCGTTGTTCGTGAGGTGTATGCCGGACGGCGAGACTTGTTCCACCTACAGAAGTGCAGTGCAGCTTTTAAGTGTCTCTTAAACCTCAGGTTTTGTGTGGCTTCTCTGTGTGGGAAGCAGTTCAATCTTTTTTCAGCCTTCTACCATCGGTTTCCATCTTTAATCAGCACCGCTGGTTTCTCACCTTACACACAGCTAGTGGCCGGGTACTTGCAGACACCCAGAGAAAGTGCATCAGGACAGCCGAGGAGATACAGAAGACCCAGGTGCCTGTGAAGGAACAGGCAGACAGACGGCTGTTCTTCCAGGGACTGTGAAGATTAAAGGAAGCCTCTCGGCTCAGGAGGATGATGTTGTTTCTTTTTGCAACTGATGTTGTGTTTTTTTCATTATGAGTTTCAAGTCTTCTTCCCATCCTGGCTAATAAAGCTATGTGGGCTGAAAAGGACACGGAGAGAGAAAGTAAGTTTGCTCCAGCTCTCCATAGTAAGCAACATGGTGTTGTGAAACACTGGAGACAGTTGTTCATTAGAAAAATAAAGTGTGGAACTTTTCCCATGGCAGGGAGCTCTCCCTAGAAATGTCCTTCACCATGAAAAACCCAACATCATCCGGCTCCTGCCTTTCCCCTCCTCTGACTAAATATAAAATATTCTTCACATGCCTCGTTCCACTGGGATTCTGCAGCGGTTTGAGCATTGCTGGCTTTTTGCACTGCCATATTTCAACATATGCCCCTTATGACAGACAGCAATGTGCCTTTCATCAGTTTTAGCTCTTGGGTTAATTTTGCCTACGGAGGAAGAATAAGCTGTAAACATCCCTCGAACAGGGGCACTGAAGCCTGAGATGAGTTTGGGGAATTACGGGATTACAAAATGGCATGAATTTTAGTGTCAGTGCAAGGTATCCACTTAATGACAACTTCAAGTTCCAGCAGTTCCAGTAAGGAAGTTTTATAAAAACATTAAATCTAGGATAAAAATGGATTATTGGCAGTTGCAAAAGTTTGGGGGAAAAGATTTGTTCTAGTTCTGAATAAAACAAATGGTTTACAATTTTTCTGGGAAATGAGGATTTGAACAAAAATTTTGGTTTGTTTGACTGCACGGTTGCATTTGCTCTCAAAACTCTGTAGCATTTTAAAAATAGAATGAAATATCATTTAGAAAGGGAGATTATTTCAACTTAAAAGTGTCAAAATGCTTAATTTTGAAATGCTTTGAATTTTCTTCTAATAGAAATTCAGCATCCCTATTATAAGGGAGTGACCAACCTTGGGCTGGGGCATGTCTGAGATGGCTAATTCTGAATCTTTAACTTAAAATCACTCATCTGGGTGGAGGAGCACATGACCCATCACCAGCGACGTCTGAGGGAGGGCGAGCTGGCGCTGGGCACCAGGTAGGCTGCAAGGCAAATTAACTCATTATACCACAGGCTCGTCAGCTTATTTTGCTCCCTTTGAACACCACAAAATTCCTACTTGTTAGTCACTATTTATACAGTTGCACACAGATTCTTTCTTAAGCATTCACATATTTTATGAAGTTAGAAAAGACTTTTAAGATGCAAAACCCCTGATGTTTTTAATGAGCTTAACAATAAACAGGCAGAGACTAAAGCGTGCATAGTCTTCGGGTCAAACCCGCACCAAATTTCCACTGGCCTCAGCACAGAGTAGCTTCAAGCTCAAGCTTTCACTTCCAAATCATGCTGCGCTGGTGAAAACAGAGTTTTTACTGATGCTTCACACATAAATGAAGAGTTTTGAAGTACTGAGGGTCACTCAGAGCTTGCTAACAGCTCATCGGCGTGTGCTGGGCGCTGCTTTGGTTTATTTTATGCAGAGGAACTCTTTTGTTTGATGCGTCCTGCTGGCGTCCAGCGCAGTGCGGTGCAGAACTGGCAGCAGAAAACTTTCTTCACATGCCCTTACTTCTCACTGAGGCAGCTTAATTGTTACTCAATGAAAGCACAAATCTGCAGCAGAGGCATCGCACCCACTGCAGGGAGAGGAGCTCAGATTAAAGAGCTGGCAGGGAAAGACCCTTACGCGAGGGCAGAAAGATCATTCAGAAACATTCATAAAACACAAGACGAATCTTTAAAAATTTATTAAAAACAAAGTTTGAATGTTAATTCCCCCTCACACATCACCCGTGAAAGAGATTCTAGAGATGAGGAAATGAAGCCACAAAGCCAGTAAGTGATTTGCCGGAGGCCTCAGCTGTAAATCAGGCTCTGAACTTGAGATCAGCTCTTCCTGCTCCCTCCATCACCTCTCCTGACTCCGTCGCCTCTTCGCGATAAGGCAAAGGGCCGAGCTTGTGCCTGTGTTCCCCTGCGTGCCACCCGCGCGTGATCCTCATCGAGGTTTCAGGCCTTGGTTCTGCAGTGAGAGATGAACCCTGCAGCTACAGGGGGAGCGCCAGGGAGCAGCCGCGATCTTGTTACTTCTCCTGGACATTATCATGCTGGGATGAAACAACTTGCCTTCTCCAGCTTGTGAGTGTTTTCATGGCCTTATCAATGAAAACACACCTGAATTTAGTTTGGTAGGGTGTTCTGTGTAATCAGTGGGAAAAAGTGATTGGTGTTGGCAGTTTTGTGCTGAAAAAGTGTTTTTAAGTTGCTTTTTAGAGTCTTTCTGATTTTGCCCAACTGTTTTCTGATGTCTAACTTGGGTGGCCCAAGTCCTACGTGTGCAACCATGAGGCCACCAATGGACGGGGAGCCCCAGTCCTCCTCCCAGAGACAAACCCAACTATCTCCATTCCCTTTTGCAAGTTGGTGGAGCCTTGGCCCCGGCCCCGGTGAGCACCCACGAACAGCCAGGCTCCTCAAAACGGCCTGGGCGCCGGGGCTGGGTCACCGTCCCCGCACCGTGCTCTGCCACACGGCGCGGATGTGCCTGCGCAGCCTCGCACCAGATACGCTTCCTCCCGTGGGACTCTCCAGATAGCTAGCTTGTGTCTTAAAAGTTGTTTACCCCATGCTTAAAGCAGGATGCTTGCCTTATCTGCAAGCAGAGTAAATTCCCCCCAGTGCCTCCGCGCCGTCATTCCTGGCCTGCTCCTGACTCCTGAGCTTGCTCGGCGCTGGTGGTGGCTCTGCGTTATCTCCTGTCTGCAGCGCAGACAGACCCTGCCTGCAGCAGCCGCAGCCTCCTGGGGCTCTCTCACCTTGTGCACAGACTCCAGCTGCAGGCGGTCGAGGCTCAGCTCTGCCTTCACCTCCTGCACGTGCATCCTACGCATGGGCTCCCGGCTGGAGAAGTTCTTGAAGC
>JAVKLA010000002.1:21826922-21840096 GCA_034782735.1 Sagittarius serpentarius
TGTGTAATTTGAATCTTTAACAACACATGGAAAAAGCTACAGGAACTGGCCTGTATCATGTCTCGGAATGGCTTCATAAATACAACACTGAGGAATTTGGATACTCTGGTGTGTGTCCGTGATGGATGTTTGTATTCTAAGACATGCATTTTCTGCCTTTCCCTATCTCTGCAAAGCAGCTCAAACCCACCATGCAGCTCCTTTTCCCGTCCCTTTCTTACCTTCAACCCCCGTCCCACATCACCGGCGACTATGCCCGCACCAGAGGGCAGGGTTTAGCCCCTGTCACTAGTTCCCCAGTGGCTCCTCCTGGGCCACCGCTATTGTTGTCAACCCCCCCTTCCCATCTGCCTGAGACGCAGAAGCCACATGCGGAAAGTTCAGATACAAAAAAGCTCGATGGAATGTATTTATCTGAAAACAATAGTGTGTCTGGATGGAAAATCAGTGTTTTACACCAATCATGTGGTTGTTATTAATGTTTTCCAAAACACCCAGAGGTACCTTATGTGTTAAGTAAGAGTGGCCTGTACTATTTTGCTTAAAAAGCAAAATGTGCATCTTTGCACCTAAAAATGCTCTTGTATTTCAGCCCTGTATTGATGCCCAGATGGCTGCCAGAGGAATTTCTTCTTCCCCTAAATCTGCAGTCATGGGGCTTGATTTCAGCCCAAGATGCTGTAGCAATTATTTATGGTTGCGTTTCAACGCTTCTTTTCCATTCCCTTCCTTAAATTAAGCAGGAGAGTGTCCTGGAAGTGCGGATCGAGCCTGAAACTGTGGCCCTTGCAGCCCTGCTCTGCTTTCCTGCTGCCCTGTGTGGGCTGAGATGCAATCCCCAGAGCCGGGCGCAGCCGTGCCGAAGGCAGTGCCGGTGAGTGCCGCGGCGGTGCCGGGGGTACGCTGCGGGTGCGCCGGTGGGGATGATGCTCGCAGGTAACGCAGGGCAGTACCGTGGGCTCCAGCCGGGTCTTACACCCCGTGCTTTAACCAGGCAAAGGAGCAAACCCAGCAGAGAGCTGCCGCAAGGAGGAATTGTTTAGCGCAGCTCCGGCAGCAAAGGCCGAGCTGGAGAGTTCATTTCCTTGGCCGTAGTGCTGCTGCAGCCCCAGAAACCCAAGATCCACTGATAGCCATTGAGCAAGGATTTCCATTTTTGGTGTGAGCTCAGACTTAAAATAGACAGTCTTGAGCGAGGAAGAAACTCTGTTGACAGAACATAGGGAACATTCCTCCAGTGTACTTTTGCAAAGGACTATCTCTGTCTTTAATCTCCGCGCCGTTTCCTGCAGGTCTCCCGGGCCCAGCTTCCCTCTCATTGTTAGTGGTGCTTTTGGAAATGACCTCAGGCAGTCTGCAGTGACTGGCGACCCACGGTCAGAATGACTAACCCAGTCTGTCTCCATCCCTTGGACATGTCCCACTGACTAAATAAATGACAGGCACTGACATGTGAATAGAAACAAAAACAGCCCGGCAAGTGAAATCTTAACTCTTTGGAGCAAAGAAACGTCCGGCCGCGTGTGTGCTCAGCCTGCCAGTGGGGCAGAGGGGAACCGCTGCAAACAGTCCTGTCGACCGTAAAAATACAGCAAGCCTCCCCGAGCTGCTCAGGACACATGCAGATTGGGTAGACAAACACCTCTAATATTATTTTTAATTGTTTAAAATTGTTTTCCGAAGCTTTTTATCTCAGCACATCTTTAATTAAAAGTGCAGCTGTGTATTTTTATGGCCATTTGTGTGTCTGGGTTCAGCATGAATAATTCCACGGAATGTTACAAGCAAGAGTTAATGATGAGAGTGCTTGTCGCAGGATCACAGCCCTATATTGTACCCATAACAGCAGCTTTATGACTTGTCATAGGTGAGTTTGTAGGTGGTTCCCTGTAACTCGCCATAGGTGAGCCTATAGGTGCTTCCCAATGTTCCTGGTCAGACAGGTGATCCTGATTCCCCCAAGCCTGTATGGAGCCCGCCAGCATCCGCTGAAATCAGCTTTAGGGGGGATGTATGTATTTATGCCTCTCCTAAAGACCGTGGGTGCTGTCAGGCTTCAAGGAGTGAATTCCTCATCTGAGTCCCCGCTAACAAACGCATTTTGCCAAGCTCCCTCCAGCCCCCACCCCTAAGCTAAGCGACACCAGAGTCTGAGAACATGCCACGCCATCCCAGCGTGATAGATTTTCTTAGGGCCCAGACTAGCTGCCTTTGAAATCTAACAATAGTTTTACCAATAAGAATAGAATTAGTGTTAATAAGCTACATTTGTGGATTTTTTTGGTTGGAAAAGTAGGAAAGTATTCTCTTTAATATAATCAAAATATATTTTAAATGCTGTAATTACAATAATTAATAATGCTGCTTAGCAGTTATTAGCACTCGGTGCATTGTTAGGATGTCTGCATTAGCTAAGGTTTAATAATGAGGTTCATATAAATCCAGAAGAAGAAAATAATGATATGGGGAGTGGTTGTAGTGCTGCGGTCTGATGGCTTCTTGCTTTAATGTACGTAACAAATAATTCCCTCTGGCTCTCAGCATTTGTGGATAAGGCCATAAAAAAGGAGGGGGGGGGGGGGGAAGGAGGAAACCTGAGCTAATAAAAATGCCACCCTTGCTTTACGACTCTGAGAGAAACGTTTGTTGTTTGGCTAATGACGATATTAATAACTTGTGTTGGGTTGGTTGATGTCATTCTTTCGTCCTGCGCATTTAACATTTGCATCGAGAGTACAAGGACCGTGGGCCCACGTTTGGCAGCGTGCTGGTCCTCGGTGCGAGGCACTGGCGATCCGGTGGGTCATTGTCGCAAACACTGACCGGTGTCACAGCGAGGGGACGCGGGAGCAGGGCTGGGCAGCAGCCCTCAGTTAGAGGTGGCTTTGGAAGATGTTGGCAGGTCTTGCAGCTGAGGCGAAAATGATGTCCTAACCTGGCTTTGGGGATTATGTTTTTTAATGCAACACAACTTACTGTCTTTCCTCCCAAATGACTCTTGTCTTTAGGGGACCAGCTGCGGTCCCCTACCACGGGGCTGGATGAAGCTCAATGAAGAGAGAGCTGATCCCATGAAAAGTGGGACAAGAATTGCTGGGACTCGGTTCCCACAGATCCGGTGCCTGAGCCCTCAGCTGAGCTCCTCTGCGCTCGCACACACTCCTCCTCCTCCTCCTCCTCTCTCTCTCTCTCTCATGGCTTTTTTTGGTCTCGGTTCACCACATCTGATCACCATGCGTTAATCATTATTCACTCACTAGCTGAATAAAGAGAGGCTGAGAGCTAAAACCCACTCACCTTATATAAAATTTGTTTTCTGTCAGATGTTGTCACCAGGTATCTGCTCCAGTCAGTGCTCCATCCTCTCGTTCTCATCCCACGTTATGCCGGGATAGCCGGATGGGCCATGGGAAGCCTTCTGCCATTTCCAGACAGCAGGACAGTTTTGCATCCCTGTGCCAGGTCGGCTCTAGCGCAGGCTGGACTTTGGGTAGGGTGGGTAAGAGCCAGCGTGCAGGGTCAGGCTGTGCGGTCAGGCATGGTCCCAGGTATTCACCTGCGTAAGAAGGTAAATAAATGGTCAGATTTTGGCTGGGACCTGTCCACTGAAGGTGACAGGAGCTATGCCAGTTTACACCCTCCGAGGGCTTGGCTGCTCGAGATGGCTGGCACCAAAATACCAGTGAAAGAGTTTAGTGTCATAAATGCATGCCGAACTATGGAAAACCCCAGTTGTAGCTCGAAAAGGATGATGAGGGGTCTGCAGAGGAGGCCTGCACCTCCAGAGCTGCCTGACTCGGTAGGTGTTTCATCCAGGCACAAACTGACGGGTCTGTGCCCACGTGCGGTCGTGCTGGTGGCCGGGACGGCTGCCCAGTGGGGAGGCGTGCTGCTGGCACCCAAGGCGCCTGAGGGAGGAAGCTGCTGCTTCTGATCATCTCACAACAGCCTGAGATGTTGGAGCCAGCAGTTTCCTGGACAGAGACGGCTTCTCAGCACAGCTGAAGGTACAGTAGGACCGACCCCGCGGGATGCCTGCTCAGAGAGGGGCTTTCTCATTCCATGGGGTGGCAATGGGACAGAGAAGATCCCCTGGAGACCCAGCTGGCTTCCAACCACCATCTCCTTTCTCAGCAAAGCCTGCTCCGTGTGCTGGGTGTCTAAGAAGCAACTGTGCTACTGCTCGGTCAAACTGTATACTTCTGTGTCCTGGTGCATGTTTAAGGATGATTTGCTCTCAGTAACACCCAGCAGTGCCAATGACTTTAGGGTCAGCTCCTTTCCTCCCTAATGCTGCTTTCTATTTTCACATACTTCTGCATGAGCAAGCCCTGGAGATCCTGCAGCCAGCTGCCAGCAGAGATACTCAAAATACAGTTTCAACACAAAGAGAGATGCAGTTTTGGTACTTTAGCAATGATTGCCCCTGGCTACCTTTGGTCCAGGCTCAAAACAGAGATGACAATATTCTCTTTTTCCCATAATGATTTTCAAATCCCCATTCTGAGGTTGCAAGAAATTTGGGGAAGCATCAGACCAGTGCGTGCTGGTCCCACAGACGTGTCCCCGGACCAGCTTTTGAAGCCTGCCTTTTTTTTTCCCCCCTTGCTGCATTCAGCCTCTCCAGCCAATGACTCAGTCGCTATTTCTATTCTCTTCCCACTTCTGTTCCTGCTTCTCTAAAGTTTTGGTCAGTGGCAGCAGCTTTTGCTAATGTCTTGTGGCTGCTTCTCTCTGAGTTATTATTGGAGATGCCTATGAAATAACAGTGCTGCTCTTTAAGATGCTACTGTACCACTGCAGAAAATATTTACCAAAGATGTGGTAAGCAGCTCTTTACTGGAGTGACTGGCGTCTGCTCTGAAGCGGACCAGACGCCAGTCACTTCAGCAAAGAGCTGCTGCAACAGAACAAATTGCCCAGGGCAGCAGATCTTGGGAAGGGAGAAAAGCCAGCAGCCCAGTCTGTCTGTCTTTGTGTTTTCTAAGGGAGAAAAATTATCTTTTTACAAGCCTGCCCTAGTTGGCTCTGACCAGCTCTTCCCAGAAAATACCATCGTAAATAGAAGAGCAAACTATTGCATAAACGGACAGGTTGCNNNNTATATCTGACCTTTCTCAGATCTGCTTTGATGTCTTCGTCAACCTATGCTTCCTTCTTGTCCAGCCCCACCGTGTTTTTAGCTCCTGCTTCTAGGAGGGCACCACTGGACACAACAAACCTCAATTAAAATCCATTTTTGACATATATGTATACTCCCTCTACTCTCTGGACCAGCTCCAAATAGAATAAACCTTTTTTTAATCCTGCCCCCCCAGGGAACTTCCAGTTTTGTGTTTGCAAATTGTATGGGTAAATATGGATAGGGGTAGATTGTTTTTTTTTAAAGACGCTGGGCTTGGCATATTGTGCAGTTTGTTGCTAGATCAGCGTGGTGGCAACATGCAGCGCTGGACTGTTTTTCTTACTTGGATAGACCCTTTCCAGCTCAAAAACGACAATTCACCGAAGCCAAGCCAAAAAAAAGTAACGGGCAGTTTCAGAACTGGGTGTTATCTGCCTGGAAAAGGCTCCAGAAAGGCAGACTGTCTCCACAGGCTGCTGAATAAATGCTGATAAAAAGGACAAACTCCTGTGTGTTTGTTATGGGTGGCGTGGTTTTTAGATGTATCCTCTGGTGGACGCGGGCGGTTGTAATTCCCTTCCTATTTGAACAGAGCATCTGTTTTATGTGATATTACTTGACTCCTATAGCCAGACCGGGATAGGAGGCGTTTAATGGCTAGCCCTGCTGTTCTGCCTGCAACTGGGGAAGTAAAGGAGGCTGAGGTAGATGCTATGGGTTTCTGTGGGCCTGGAAATCCCCAGACTGCTCTCAGGCAGACGGATGGCTGGGCTCAGCACATCCATCTCTCTCCTGCACGAGTCTCAGAGGCTGCACCATCCTCGGACTGGCTGAGCGTGACTTCTCCTCCCCATCCACTTCCCCGTCTTGCACTTGTACGTCCTGGTGCGAGTCCTGGGAGCCCATCGCCGTGCTCACACTGCTGCAGGATCCACTGGCGGGCGGTTGCTCATAACAGACCACGAGGCAGGATGTCCTCCCGGGTAAAGCACTAGATTAAGGCTCAGGAGTCAATGTCCTCATCCTCTCCACCCACATGCCTCATTTTCTTAGGTCGTCAGTTCAAAAGGTCACAGCAAATCGCTGCCAATGGCATCAGGAAAGCCACTGAAAGGTTTGATGGCAGGTAGATCTTCCCCCGGATCAGCAGCTTCATTCCAGGGCACAGAGGAGTAGCGATGCCTGTCGTTCGCTCCTGTGCCACGCTGGTGGTCAGGAGATCCTGCAGCTGTCTAGTCAACCTGTAAAGCTGAGGCAGGGCCGCAAGATCCTGGTGCTCTGCGGAATTGTAGCTTTGCTTTCCAACCCCAAGAAGTCCTCAGAAACCCACGTTCGGATGAGCAGTGGCCTAACCCCCTCCGTCTTCTCTACAGCTCTCGTTGGGTGCGTACAGCAGTTTAGGAGGTTCTGCCCTCGATCATCCTGGACAGAAGCGCAGGGTCAGAGCAGTTCTGGGGCATGACAGCTGGGGAACCTCCTCAGAGGACAGTCCTGTCCCCATGGGCCATTTAGCCTCTCCTAGATGCTGACACCAGGGGCCAAACTGAAACTATCAATTAGCTCTGTTTCACTGAGCATTCAACCAACAAAACCAGCTCGTGGCTACCGGTCACAGGACTGGCAAGCCCGTTGAAACCTGGGAGTGGTGTTTGCTTGGCTGATACCACCCTCCTGAGCAAGCAGCAGCTCTCAGCAGTCGTCGGTCTGAATCCTCAGCTGCCGAAAAATGGAAAAGAAAGGAATGGTTTGGGGCAGGGGCTCCCCGGCTGGTGGGTGCACATGGCTGCTCACAGGTGCTCTGCAAGCGATGGAGACCCAGGACAGCTCCTGTGTCCCAGCACAGTCCTTTTCAGGCAGCGAAGATTTCCAGCCCTGGACCTTCACATGAGCTCTGTTCCCTTCTCTAGCACGGACACTTCCCCGTTACCTTGGGCAAATCACTTTCCCCTGGACCAGCGAAGGTAATTAGATCTCTGCGTCCCACCGGGCTCCATGGGAGCTGGGCACCAACGTGCCTCCGAGGGTCCTTCCCACTGCAAGCCCTCCAGATGAATACAAGGGGAGGTTAACAGCAATTCCTTGCCTCCTCAGAGTGTTGTAAGAAAAAAATACGGAGCAGGTAAATTAACGGTGCTCGCATGGAATCAAGAGGGAAAGCGTAGGGAGGTGGTACAGGGAAACTCTGGAGGTTTGAGAGTTGCATTTGATCAGGCAGTGGGAACTGGCTGATAAATCAGATCTCGTCCAATTTGAGAATCCACCCGGCTGGCCAGAGGACGGGCTCGCGTGGGAGATGGTGGCACGCATTGCTGGTGCTGCCCGCACTCAGGAAATGTATTGGCTGCTGGAGGAGGAATAAAAGTTATTGACATGAAATTTGCTGAACCTCAGAAGAAGTTTGACTTGGGTTCAGTTCAAGTCTAACAGCTTCTCCTTTTTCCCTGGCCGGTTTGCGCCTGCCCGGTCGGACCTGCCGCACGCCTGAGACGCAGCCGCGCACAGGCGGCCGGCAAAAAGCTGGATGGGCTGTCGGCAGCACGCACTCGCGGATCGCCTTTCCCGTAACGCCGGCGAAGGGAAGCCTCGGCATGCTTTGTGAAGCTCTTCATCCTTTTCAATGCGCGGGTAGCTCTGCTTTGCTGAGGTTATGTTGGATTTTTTTGAAGGTGTCTGTTTGAGGCTGCTCAGAGAGAAGCGGTCTTCTCGGCCGGGATTTTCAGCACCACTGGGAAAGACAGGAGACGATGTTCCTCCTGCTTCGTGTTTCACCGTGTGCCCTTGGACTGACAGAAAAGCCAAGGTGTCCCTTTGGCTTGTTCTCCCATTGGCAAAATTGCAGTTTAGCCTAGAGGAAACAGCAGGCGCAAACGGTTTGGAAATTGTAAGAGGTCTGTGTTCACTGCTGTGATATTTGCTCCTGTTTCTTCTCCATGGACTGGATCCCGTGGGAAGCTGCGCCCCACAGCTCTTTCTGCTTCAGCATCCTTTGCTGTCACTGAGGCTGGCAGCGAGTGACTTCAGGCTGCGAAGCTGGTCCAGCCCAGCCAGCTTCTCCCTGGGAGCGAGACGCACCTCCTGCAATACTCCCCAACATTTCCGTCTTCACTTCGCACTGCCTGGAATATATAATAACGAAACTTCATAGCAAGGATACATTTCTAGTTGTTCTGTATTTTTCAGATGGAGAAAGTGTGTGAATATTCGTCTCTGGTTGAATGTGAAATGACACCGCACGGCGGTCGGACTGAATAAGGTCTCTCTGGCCCTGTTCGAGGAGAGGGGCAGCTTGAGAGAGATGGAAATACAGCTTTTATTAAGGGGGAAAAACCCCACCTTTCTCTGCTGTGGAGGCTGCCACTAGGTTTGGATGAAGGCAGCCTTTCTGTCCTACAAAACCTGAGACACCAGTGCTTTCCTTGGATCGCAGCAGGACTTTACTGGGTTGGCTTGAGTTTGTTTTCCTACAAAAGGAAAGCAGCAGCACAGGGGATAATCCTGTACTCATGGCGCTGGCCTGACTTGTGGTTCAATCCCTGTTTGTCCTGACCCAAACCAGGGAACTGAACCTAATACCCCGTATCTCAGACGGGTGCTCTCATCTCCAGCATTAGAGTTGGGCCCTTTCTCCCTGAATAACTGCTTAATTATTTGTACAAATTGGCCCAGCTCCACCCAGAAGAGATTTATAGAAATGGAGCTGCAATCGTCCATAGAGCCAGGTCTTCTCCTGGGATGCGAGAATCCACGTGCCTGTTCCAAGCAAGGGGCCTCTCCTGGGGTGGGGACCACCATGGATGGGTGCCATCACCCACCGGTGAGGACCTGTTGGGAGATGACTTTACCTCTGTGGGTTTGACTAGAAATCCAGACTTGAGCCCAGGCAACCTTTCCAAGCAACGCTTCGTGGAAACTGGTAGTTTGCTACCAAAAAAAAAAAAAAGTTTTGGTTTTGCCGAACTGACATTTTCTGACACAAGAAAACATGTTGTCAAAAAGCTTCCCAACCACTCCGCTGGGAATGTGCTCTTTGCCATCAGTCCCCAAGGCTGGAACGCTGGGGTGTTGAAATGTTACTACAGCCCTGGAAACTGTGAGTCAGCTTGTCCCCACCCACAGCAGATACTCGTGGGAAGGGCCTTGAAAAGCCTGGAAACTCAGCAGCTCTTGCCTTGTGGAGTTTCCATTAACCCATTAACATTAATTTCAGGTCCAGTGAAATGCAGTATTTGGCAAATTGCTATTGGATTTTGCCCCTTCCCCCCCCCCACCCCCCGTGCCCTTCCTGATTCTGATAAATTGTGGAGGATATTTAATTTCAACTTGTCCCTAAACAATTTGGCTGCCACGGCCCCCGTTCACTCCCCGAGCACCGTGGGACAGGCTGGACCTGGGCAGCAAATGCAGCACCCACCGCAGTGCCACCGGATCCGGTGGAGATTTGGATGGGGTCACTGGATGGCGAAACTTTCGTCCCACTTGGCGGAAAGGTGCCGGTGCAACCTTTTTACCAGTGCAAAACCCTCCCGGCTGTATCGCTGTGCTGGGATGTAAATGCATTGACTTGGGCATCTCCCGGCAGGGAAGAAGGTCGTGCAGCGATGTCCCAGCTTCGCCGGGAGAAGACGTGCGGCTGCTCTGTTCCCCGTGGGGACGCAGGCAAAAGCCGCATGGGTGCCTGCCATCCCTGCCAGCAGCCAGGCAGCCTGTCTGCCCACACCGGCGGTGGCCGTGATGCCCTGTCACACACATCAGGGTTGCCTCGAGCCAGGTCGGGGGACCGGGTGCGATGGTGCCGTGCGCTTGCAGGCTCTGTGTGCGAGCCCTGCTGCAGCGGGACATGCAAACCCACTTTCGGGGCACGAGGTCGGCGGGACGTGAGCTGTGCTTCCCGCAGGCGAATCCACCGCGCTGAAGCTAAGCCCTGGTTTTGCGCGCGCGCAGTTCAGAGCAGTTTGTGCAAACCACTGACCTCAGGCTATCTTGGAGCCATCTGCAAACTGCATTTATTGCCTACTGGAAAACACGTGAAGGTAGCAAATCCCAGGTCTTAACGCAGCGTACGGTGATGTGGAACAACCCGTGCGTTCCCCTGATGCTTGCCCTTGCGTATGTCCCACGAGCAGTGGCAAAGGGCGGCTACAACTCGAGCCCGGAGGAGCCGGGATGGGCTTTGCCACAGGGGCACGTGCCGAGGTGGCACGGTGAGATCACATCCTCTGCACGAAGGGTTTCAAGATGCCGAGGTCTGGGAGCATGGAGTCCAGCAGTTGTGAAATTCTCCATACAGGAAGATTCTTCAAACATTTATTTTTATTTTTTTTTAAACTTTGGATTTATCAAAATGCCTTGTTCTGATTTTAGCTTTTTCCATTTTGAAGACGGTCCAAAGTCCTATCACAGTGTGTTACTGCACAGAGTATAACATTTGCAAGAGTAAAATGAAAAGTCGGTTTGAACTGGAAAATCATGGCAATGTCATTAAAACAAAGGAAACGGGACATTCTGATGTTGTCAAAACTTTTTTTCTCTGGTTCCTTTCAAAATCAGCTTCCAGCAAAACCAGCCTGATTTTATGAGGCATTTTAGTTTTTGGCAGAGCCCCTTGCTCTGGCGCAGCAGTTTTGTCGCGGTTTCTCTGGCCGGGCTCTTGCGCTGTGTGTCCCCCTTCCCGGGCAGCGAAACGGGGGTGCAGTGTGTCCCCCAGCCTTCACTGCCACTCGGCATCGAGTCAGCGGGGTCCCCGTCTCAACCTCATCTTCAAGGCACTAAAATAATCTACCAGTTGAGCTGTTAAACCATTATTTAAATGGCAATTATTCATTTTGTATTGTAACCTCTGCATCCTTCTCCTTGACCGGAAACGTGTAAAATACTAGAGAGAAAAAAGCAGAAAACGATGAGATTAGTTTTCCTTACTGAACACCCGGAGCGCAGCGGTCCGTGCCTGCAGGTTTGGGCTCTGCTGATGCCTTCGACCGTGCTGGCATGGACGCGATGGCAGCGCTGGCCCCTCTCCCCCCACCCCGGCTGCAGTTTGGCTTTGGGAAGAGGTTGGTGCCGGTGCCCTCCCGGCCACCCACGGTCCTCCTGGGCCCAAGAGGATTTGGCTTTATATAGTACCTGGGAGATCCGTGTCAGATAAGACTGGCAGGCTTTCAAAAGCTTCTCTCCAGCTCTTGTGCCAAGACCTATAGGATGCATTCCAGAGCATCTCCCAGGAATGTTTGTTATTATGACAGGCAAAAAAAAAAAAAAAAATAGAGGGGGGAAGGAAAAAGGCAGTGAAAGAGCACATTGCTGTTAATTACTAGAAATCCTTTAATAACCAACATTACTATAAATTATATGTGCATTATGACAAGTACAATTGAGTGCTCTGTTTTTCTTGCCCACGTTAGAGCACGGAACAATGTGCTCCTGTTGCAAGAGCTGAAATGGATGGCACTCTGGGTGAAATCAGGACTTCTCCATCGCATACCTGTGCCCGCAAAGATGGTCGGCCGCCCCAGGTCCCATGAAAGCTCCATTGTTCTTTGTGCCATATTGCACGCACCATGATTATATAGTGTTGGATAAGCAGTAATATGTTGCTTGCTGAAATAATAACCTATCCTTAGCTTAAACAGTGCTGTATTTAAGATTTATATATATTTAAATGTTGGTAATTGCACATTTGTGACATAATTTGGATGACAGTTTGTAAATATGATATTGGAAAGAAAAGCGTCAGCTGCATTTAGGGAGGTAAATCTTGGGGTCAGGCAGGACAGGTCAATCGATGTGGATTTTAAACAAGCGTTGGAACCTCTCTGGAGCAGCTTGGGGATGGGCAGGGATCCTGCCTGGGTCAGAGATCCAGGAAATCCCGATTTCTGCTTCCATGCCTGAAGCTGAACCTTTTTTGCAGCCCTTCCATGCCTTCTAACTTGTCTTTATTCCCTAACGTGAGAAAAGGCGAACAACATTTTCCTACCACAGTGGGATGTTGGCCGACACTTGTAAGTATCTCCAAGAGCTGTAAAACGTCAGTGCTCTGCAGGTCGGTGAGAGCGCTGGGGTTTAGCATGGCCATCATGGGACGTTATTTCCATGCAAAGTGAGTCGGTACCCAATAACATCATCTGTTTTTACTCCCAGTTTGGTTTCCGCGTAGGGAGGGAGGGAGGAGGACAGCGCGGCACGGGACCATCTATCTCCTCTCCGCAGCAGTTAGGAAACCCAGCGGCAGAGGCAGCAGGTCCCTTACAGGATTGATATGGTTTTTCACATTGCATTTTTAACAAGGCAAACGGCACATTTCCTAAAACCCACCCAAAAAGGGCAGGGGAAAAGGAGCTTTGCCCCTGGTCCTGCAGGTCAGTAGGGGCAGAAGTAACCCTGTTTGCGTATTATAACTACGCTAGTGCAAACCTCAGTGGCACAGGCGTTTTGATTTTAAAGGGAGTATTTTGGAATCCCTTCTGTTAAGCTGATGCACGCAAATCAAGCTTGTCATAAAAAAAGTTGTACTGACTTAACCGAGTGTATTTAAATGATGTCACACCTAAGAGGTGTGCCAGCGCAGGTCTGGGGAACATAAGCCTCCAAGAGAAAAACTATGACCATTCAGGTTGTCTACAATTTGTTGGTTGAAATCCTTTTATTGTTTCGTTTTGGGGTTGGCTGGTGGTTGTTTTGTGGGGCTGCGGTTTTTTTCCCCTAGCTGGTCAACTGCTGGGAAATACAATTGCCAAGGTGTACTCCTGCTCATCAGGGAAGCTCCCCCGTGGGGTCCCCGGCCGATCCTCCAGCCGCAGCTCCTTCACTTTCTGGTCTCAGCAGCAGGTTCCTGCTCAGTCACACGAAGCCGCTGCCCACGGGCGAGGGGAAAGGCCCCGTGGGGCCGCCTAAGCTCCCGCTGCGGGATCAGCAAGAAGAATCGTCATTTTAGGGGGTTCTATTTTTTTCTTTTTTCTTTTTTTTTTTTTTGGGGGGTGGGGGGGGGGTGCCGTCCCCGCAACCAGCAACCAACCCACGGCCGCGTTACCACCCCGCCGCGTGGGGGGCCAC
>JAVKLA010000002.1:21844663-21876881 GCA_034782735.1 Sagittarius serpentarius
GGTCAGTCCGTGCATGGGTTTGAACCGTGGTTGTCTTGAGCGCAGATGATGAAAGCATCGTTCTTTGGGAGCAACGTGCCATCTTGGGTGCTTTGGGTCACGGGTGCCCAGGCAGGGATGCGGGGCGGGGGGGTAGCGGAGAACTGCCGCATTCTTGGCGGTAAAGCCCACTTTGAAAGGTCAAGGTGGAACCCCCATTCTTCAAAGATTTGCAGAACTCTTGGTCTCGAGTTGCTTCCAAGTGGGTTTTCTTCCATTGGGCGTTTGTAACCTTGGAAGCGTTTGTACCCTGAAAGAGAGCGCGCGAGGGTTTCGTTGCTAAACCGAACACGGCACTAACGTAAAGTTTTGTTTTTCCAGAGTCTCCACCACCTCCCTACTCTCGGCTGTCTCCTAATGATGAGCAAAAGCCACTGGGTATGTGTTTTCTCTCTTTTGATCTCCCGGCAGCTCTTTCATGGTGCGGTCCTGGGGTTGGTTCTAAGACATCCCTACGTAGCACGTCAGGCAAAAGCCAGCAAGTCAGGATTTTATGGCTGCTCATTATTTCTGAGCAAGCATCAGCTGAAGGGTTTTAAGGAGTAAATGGATGTTGGTTTATCATGCCAAATTACGGTGTAGACACATGCATATTTTCCAAAATAATACAAAGCGCTATTTTTAATGAAGGCGTAATGAAAGGTTACCAGACGTCATGTTTAGTCTGCGTGTGTAATCTGCGGGATGACGGAGCGGAGCGGGAGTGGGAGCTCCTGGGTGCCATTTCCATAAAGCCCTGGCTGCGCTGCGCCACGGAGGAACCGGCTATTACCCTTCCTCTGCTTATTAAAATGAGACTTTTTGAAACTCGATGCTGTATAATTTCTGGATGGCATTTCGCTTTTCCTGATGAATTATAAAAGCTTTTTTAAAAGAAAGTTAGGGAAAGCGGCGTGGGTGCGTAGAGTGGGCACGAAGCGAAGGCTGCTGGAGAGCCTGGCACAGTGCAGCCTGGGAGCCTGGTCCTGCGTGGTGCACGCTGGCTTGGAGGCGTTTTGAAATCGGCATCGCTGCATCCTGACCGTCCTTTCTCAGCACCCGCTTCTTGCTCACGTAAATGGGAAGCAAAGATAGGGGAGGGCAGGGAGGAATCCCACGCTGTGGCTGCGTCTGGGGTGTGGGGTTTCTCCCTTCCTCCCGTAGTCGGTGGCTCTGATTTGCGGAGGGGGTAATAACCGAGGCGAGCCGCTTTCGCTCCCCATCAGGCAGGGACAGGGAGGAGGCAGGCGGGGTTTGCCAGGGCAGTAGGAGCGGGACAGCGTGCCCGCCTGTCCCACCCTGCCCCGGGGAAGGCGGGAGCTGCCCCCGTGCCAAAGGTGAGTCCCTGCCCTGCCAGGCTTGGGAGCTGCCTGCGACCTGCCCGCGCCGCCGCCGCTCAGCCGGTGCGTGCACGCCTGCCGGAGGGACCGGCTCCTGCATCGCGCCAGCCGGCTTGTGGCACCGGGCAGCAAACAGAGCGTCCCGCAAAGCAAAATTTGCTGGTCGTGGGTTTTGGGTTTTTTGTTTTTTTTCTTTTTTTGTTTTTTTTTTTTTTGTTTGTTTGTTTGGGGTTTTTTTGTTGGGTATGGAGGCAAAAAAAAGGAATTGTCCCTCCCCGCACTCCCCCTTCCAAGTTAATTCCCTTTAGAAACTGCTTGTGCTGCAGGGAGAGATGATAGCGAGTGACACGTGACTTTATTAAAACAACAGCCAGGGATTGAAATTTGCTTCATTGGCTTGTTTGATTGGAAAAATAATAGTTAATCTGTGAGCAAACAGTTGAGCACTTAATTAGAGGGGTGTAAGCAAGAGAGAATAACAAAGACTCTTAACTTGTTAAAACAAAGTTTCCTTCGCTTCAGCAAAGAGGAAGGAAGGAAGGAAGCAAGAATAAACAGCTTCAAGAATTTTAATGGTGATAATTAAGTATAGTAACTATGAGTTGTTTAGAAGCTTAATGTAACTTTATCCAGTAAGCACCAAGTTCCTACTTGTTTGATCAACTTAACTGCAGTTATTTTTGTGGTTGAAGCAATTCAAACTTTGCATTTGCATGGTAGAGGTACAAAGTTAATTGTTGCTTTCTGGCCTGGTGGAGAGTTTCTCTCGGGGAGATGATGAGAAGCTGAAGAGTCACGGGTGCTCACGTAGCGCTTGCAAATGCAGGAGGACTAAAAGCCCTTCTTTTTTTTTTCTTTTGTTTTTTTTTTTTTTTTTTCCCCCCCCAGATCTATCAGATTCCACGTTGTCTTACACTGAAACAGAGGCTACAAACTCGCCCAACGTCATGCCCGGAGACTTCTCAGGTTGGCAGATGTTTGCGCCTTCCCGCACGCGTGGTCTGCGCCGGGGAGCTCGTGGCTGGGGCAGGACCGCAGGAGGAGACAGGGGTTGTGGTGCTGCTGTTGGTTTATATTCTTGGTGTGAAAAGAAAGGGGAAAAAAAAGAGCAGCTATTTGAGTTGATGGTTCAGAGTCGCCTGCGCTCCGCGGGTTGTGATAAGACGCTCTTTGTGGGATAAGCGTGCTGCGACAAGCGGGGATGTTTGGGAGGTGGCCGCGGGGCCACAGGTGTCCCCTGTGGAAGCCACCTAGACCTTGCCCGAGCCCGGGGTCGTGGGCTGGCGTGGGGCTGGCCTGTACATTGTCACCGTTTGCATGGCAGGAGCAGCGAGGCCATTTGAGACGATGCTGCTTTGTGGTGGTTCTTGCTGAGTCCGTCCAGCTTGCGTTACCCGTTGGGTCCTGGCCCTACAGTGCAAACCCCGCTTTCATGAGCAGGGCTCCCAGCTACAGTGCCACTGCAGCTCCCGAACAAAGCTTGGCTTAATTAGGTCCTGGTTTTTTTGCTCTGCCCCACCCCTGCAACCTTTCATTCATTTCATGGTGCTCTGTAAGGCCGGGGGTGGTTTTACCCGCAAGCAGGCAGAGTTGGGGATTTCGTTTGCTCGGTGCTGGGCTCTGGCTGCTGTGACGGTTTCAAGTCCTTCCTCGCTGGTTTCCCATCCCAGGCTGGGGGCTGGCTGCATGGAGAGGAGGAGGGACCAGGTTTAATTTCTGTGTGAGAAATGACCGTGTTAATGGTCTGAGAGCTAAGATGAAGGTAGACGAACCCTCGTCCCGGTGGAGCCCCTTGTGCCTCCTTCAGCGGGTGGCTTAGGCTTTGCGGTGGGGTAGGACTTGGGCACCTCGGTGCCGAGTTGCCGGTTTGCTGAGTGCGTGGACAGGGTTTGCTGCGCTCTCGGGGGGATGCTGTAGGTCGACAGCGGTGGAGGGGACCCTCGGGGTACTGGTCCGTTAGCCGCAGCTTTTCTCTTCTCCTCCTCCGCCTGCAAGAGTTTATGGCCGGTTTGGTGAGACCTGTGGTGTTTAAGCCGATCCCAACTTCGCAGCACTTTAAAGACCGTTTAAACAGCACGGCACCGCAGTGTCGTGGCACGGTGGTGCGTTTGCCTCCGGGGATTTTCCCTTCTCCTTCTCCTTTAAGGTTCTCCTGCCGCGGTCGGTTTTGCCGCGGTGCTGCCGCGTGCCGAATCCAGCGTGCCGGCCCGCCTTGCTTTTGTTGTGCTGCCAAGTCTCCATAGCAGGGGAACAATTGATAGCCAGGAGTTGGATCGTTCAGGGTTGTGCTATAATAAATATGTGTTTGCAATTGCTGACAAACATTCCTCGGGCTGGATACACGTCTGTAAAGCTCCCCATGCCCATGGCTTTTATTGTAACATGATAATTGCCATTAATTACAGCAGCCGAGTTTGAAAACCGGGGTTCCTAAGGATGTAATGCTTTAGCTTCTCTCACAGCAGAGTCCTTTATGGGACATCTGGTGGATTTGCTGGAATAGAAGAGGGATTTTAACTTTTACTTGAACAATATAATGATAACATGTGACCGAGATTGTACTGAAACCGGATACCTCTTCTCCCCCTGTGTAGTTTCCAATGGTGTAACTTTTAATAAGAGTCTGGGGCTGTGTGATTTATTTTTCCCCAGTGCTCATGATTGCTGAAAGAGGATAAGAGCTTCACTGAAGTTAACCCATACTTGTCATCACGGGAAGTAAAAGGAAAAAATACCACTTAGACTCTAGTCTATCTGCCATATTTCAGTGTGTTTGTTCTCCATTTCGCTTATTTAATAGGTCTACTTGAAACATAGGCCTGTGTAAACGATACACAAAGCACTTGGTCTTCCCTGCCGTTTCTTGTGTGTACCAAAGAAGCTCAATGTGCATTAAACTCCCGTTCCAAAAATGAGTACATTTTGGATCTAGCATCAAGCCACTACTATTTATTGCTTCAGCTTTGATCATCTAAAAGGCTTTTCCTACTAAAACCACAAAATTCAATTTTGGATAACAAAGAGAACCATTCTTCTACTGTTACTCGTTTACTTGATGAACTTCTAAACAGGAAGTTTTAGCATGAAGTCAAAAAAGATCGTCTCTGTCATATGTATAAATTAAAAAAAAAAAAAAACCAACAAACCCCAACACCTCTTTTTGAAGTAGACCTTTTCATGGCTATAATACCACTCTTAAAAACAGGAAAAAGCCTTCAACGAACTAGCAGGCTCGCTATAAAATTTGGAGTAACTGTCAATGCTGACTGGAAGCACAAGTTGTGAATACTTGTGCGGATGTGACCTTCTGCGTCAGGAGCTGGATCGATGGATGATACCCCGGAGTCCTGTTCATCTGAGGTTCAAAGCATATGGGTCATGAACTAAAGCTGTCTGTCCAAGGATAAGCGTCCAGCCACAGCATTTCCCTTGGACTGGGGATGCTTCTGATTTCTCAGGGAGGTGCAATGGCTTGGGAAGGTCTGGGTTGGTCGGAAAAGGCACTTGAAGGTGTTTGATGCTGCTGTTTCCATCTTCTGAGCTCAAGCAGTGTCACATTCAGGCTTGCGAGAGTATGAAGAGGGCCTCCATCTTTTCCTCATTACATTTCCGCAGCCGTGCACGCCTGGGGAGCAGAGGTGAGGAAAACCTGTTGCTTTGGGAGTTGTGTTTTGAGCCCAGGTGGTTCCCCTGGCCGGGGTTGTGCCTGTCCCCCGGCTGCCGGCAGAGCCTCGGCCGCTGTTGGCGTCCCCGCGGCTCCTCCGGCCGGAGCTGGGGAAGTACCAGGGAAAGGGCAAAATCCAGCAAGGCAGAAGCAAAAGCTCAGGCCTGTGACTCATAATTGGTGGAACATTTGTAGTTTGGTTTTTTTGGGTTTTGTTTTTTTTTTTTTCCCCTTCCCCTCAGACTTGGCTTCTCTACCACATGCCAAGAAGCCGCTGCACCCGTTAGACTTGCCAGGCTTGTAGAGGGCTGCGCCGCTGCTGCGGGGACTGGTTCAGTACGGTGGGGACGTGCTGGAGCAGATGTCATGGGCCACGGGCTTTGGGATTCCCTGCCTTCCCCTAAGTCCCACAGGGCTATCCCTCACCTTCCCCGTGAAGGACCCTCTCTTAAAGACCATGAAAGAGCCTCGCTCCTCTGCGCTCCCCTTGCACAGCACGCTGCGTCAGTCTGTCTTTCTGGTAAAAAAGGCCCACGAATTCCTACGAGTAGCAACCAGAGTTCTCGTGAGTGGTGGCATTAGATTCTGGAGGGCCTAAGGACCACGCAGGAGGGCGAGGGTTGAGCACAGGTAGGAGGGCAAAAGGTGGTGTTGCTGCTTGGGAGGTTGCCGTAGGTCTCCACGCTGACTTGACCATCGCTCGTGGCCGCTGCAGGTCTGGAGCAGCTTGTCCATCCTTTAGAGAAGGCAGAAATGTTGAGGCATTGGTTTTCTGTGGAAAATTAATGGGTTATTTTCCTTAATGATAAATAAGGACGAGTCATTAGCTGTAGGAGCAGACAGGTCGTGATAGGTGCAACTCACTGCCGCCTCGCAGCAAAGTCCCCAGCCACCGTGCAGAGGTCCTGCACCAGCTGGGTGTCTCCATTGAAGATACGTAACGAAGACTGTGGCTGCAGCAGTCGGTGCCAAGCCCTTATGATAGCTATTTTTCCTCAAAATGAGCCACTCATCACTAGAGCCCGTCTCATGTGTCCCTACATGCCTGCTCATTACTCCTTGCTTGGTCGGGAGTTACACCAGTGTTCGCACGGAAAATCTCATTGTTCGTATGGAAATGCCTTTGTGAACCCGTGTTGCCCGCAAGGCTCTAGCCCTGTGTGTGGCAGGGTTTTCCAGAGGGAGAGGGCTCCTTGCCGAGCATGGGTGTTCGTGTCCAACCCCTTTGGTTCTGCAGCGTGCCGGAGGACCGCATCCTGCATCCGGTCATCCTGCCAGGGACCGGCCGAGCCGGTGCCCAGAGTTAGGGGATGCTCAGCACCGGGTGCCTCGAGATAGGAGAAATGAGGGCAGCTTGGTGCTCGGTAATGCCCCTGAGCAGAGAGAAGAGGAGAAAAAAAGAGCTGCCAGGGAAGAAGTGAGAGCTGGGAGTGGGAGAAGGGCAGGAGGAGAGTGGGGACAGCAGGGCAGGGGCTGGCGAGAGAGGTTGCACCCCGGCAAGAAGACAGAGAAGAGGCTGCTTTAGATTTTTCCAAAACTACTAATTTATTACTATTATTTTTTTTTTTAGATTTTGAAATCAATTAACTTGCCCTGTGCTAACAAGTGTTTCAGCTCTGGTGAACCCATTTGTAGCTGGGAACGCACATCCGAAAGAAGAAATTGTGCGTTGGTGGTTTGCTGGAGGAGGGAGTAGTTCCTCTCTGCCCTGCGGAGCCGTGGGGAGCCATACCCGAAAGCGGAAGGACACGCGTGGGTCCGCTCTGAGCAGCTCTGCCGGAGTCTAGAAGGCGATGGGCTCCGTGTAGAGACGAGCTCTGCTCGGTGACTTACTCCGTGTTACCCCCGCCGAAGTTGGTGGAGGGTAATTGTGAATTAATAGAGGAGAAACAAAGCGAGGCTGAATGGGCTGGAGCTGATGTAAATTATTTTGGTTTTTTTTCAAGGCTTGGGAAGGTGGAGAAGTTGCTTGCAAGGCAATGGTGGGACTGGGGGTGTTGGATTTGGGGAGGAGGGTCCCCGTACCCCCGAAGGGAGGAGGAAGGCAGGAGCGTGCCCGTCCGTCCCGGCTGATGACTCAGCCCTGCTGAAGCGATGCCACGGCTCCAGAGTGAGAGCCGGAGGTTTTTTTCTGCTTCCAGCAATATTTAGGATGAACTTAAGGAAGCATATTTTAAAACCCACTGGATGGAGAAAGTGAACGTCTCTCTTCCTCTCCCCCCAGAAATAACAGACTGCGAGGATTTATGCGAACAAGGAAATTTATGAAGATCCTGTGTTTTAGGAGTAGGAAAAGAAAAAAAAAAAAAAAGCCTATTAAATATGTAAGGCGGATATGTGTGGAAACTGGGCAAACATTGCCCTTTCCAGATCGGGGGAGAGATTGTGAAATTACCTGTTAATGGGGGGGGGGGGGGAAATATATATATTTTTCCCATTAATAGGGTGGCTATTTCTTCTGGGGGTGAAATGTTGGTTTTGCAGCTTTCTGATGATTGCCTCTGGCTTTGGCGTGTCTCGGTGCCAGGCTCCCACCGGGCACGGGTGCTGGCTTGGGGTGGCAGCGCCGTGGGCTGGGGCTGCACGTTGGGTCTGACCCAGCAGCACCGTGGAGCCTTTTCGTCCTTTCTTCCCCCCATCCTATTGCAGAAAAATAAATCCATTTAAAAAAAAAAAAAAAAAAAAAAAAGGCATATCTGTGCATCCAGTTTAATCACAGACAGATGTTTATTTGGGCCAGTAATGGTTTTGGTTTCCTTTTTCTTTCATATTTAACTTTTAAGTTCGCTGGCGTGTCTTACCCTGCGCGGTCTGTAACAATCAGGGTTTGGCTAAAAACTTTTCTTGTCGGAGGAGCGAGCCTGTTGCCAAGAGCTACTTCTTTGATGCAAAAAAATACATCCTGGAGGTGCTTTGTCAGATGTTTTTATATTAAAACATTTTTCCTCCATAGTTTTAGTTTGCCAACGGGAAATAAAGTGCATCTATTTTCCAGTGTGCTTCAGAGAGGAATTCTTTGCTTGGTGTGAAGGTTTTCCCCACGTGACGGTGGACAGCCGTGAATGTTGGAATCCCCATCGGAGAGCGTGACCGCGCAGCAGCATCCTTCCCAGTGGTTGGGAGAACTTCAAAACAATAGCCTGCTTTTGCTTTGGGTCTGTTCTCGTGCAGCTTCTGACCCTGCCTGGGGTTGACATCAAAGGCAACTTTGCAAACTGCAGGGTGAATCGTGGAATTAATCCCTGAAAGGGAGGATAGAGAAGCTCTCGGAGATGGCATCCCTGGGCTTTGAGCGCCTGTCCCTTTCAGAGAGGTGGAGCTGTACTGTGTTCTTCTACAACAAATATCTTTCTGGGCTGGTGATAAATTCACTGGAGCCTGTAGATTTACGGGAGGGTTGCGGGTGTTTTTGCATTTCGTTGATGCTTGCCACGGTGGGTGGCTCAGGTGGCAGCTTCTGGAATTCCAACATTCTTTTCCTTTGGAGCGGAAGGGAAAGGGAAGGGATCATTGACTGTGGAGCTGGGTGGGCTCCTCGTTGTGTCCAAAGCCTGTCGATGGCAGTGCTTCATCCATGAGCAACGTAGCCCGGCAGAGACTCTTCCATTTGCTAATACGCAGCTGAAGATGTTACCCAGAGCTTTGAGACTGAGCAAATACACCCTTACTTAGTGACTGAAGAAGAAGCACCTTAGATCAAGGCTGGGGAAGATACTCCCTGCAAGCGGTTGTTTCTGCATTGGAACCCTGCAGGGCAGCTCATGTTGGGCCACCAAACCCAACAGCTGCAGCGTTGAGGTCTGCAGGAGCTGGCTCTTGTAGAGCTTGTGGATGACCACGCTTTGGTGACGATACACCTTCCTGTTGCCACCTGTACCCGACATCCCATCTGGAGAAGCAGGAGAGGTGCCAGTGACCCCATCCGTGCAGAGCGCGGGCCTCCGGAAGGAGGGTGAAATTCCGGCAGTGGCCGTGCAGCTGTAGAAGGGTTTCTAAAGCAAACGACACCTGTTTGTAAAAAATAACCTACGGGTTATGAGCTCGCAGTGCAAACCTTTTGGTCTCGAAATTAATTCGGAGCTGAGCCAGGTTAGTAACGCGGGGAGCGGAAATTAATTTTGTGAAGGGTGAAGGGACCATTGGGGAATTTGCTGGAGATGAGAAAAGAGATGGTTTGTGCTGAAGGTCTCCCGAGGAGGGAAATAAAGGTTGTTCTGAGGCTTTGCGTCCCACGCAACGAGAGAGCATCGTCACCAGCCGTCAAAAATGCTGTCTTCCAGGAGGGACGGTAACTTCCGGACTGGGTGATGGAGAAATGGCCGTACAAGTGCTTTGGGAGAGCAGTGCCATTCTGCAGCGCATTGATGGTGCCAAGTGTGGAGGACGGGGGGGAGCTCCCACAGCATCCAGCGTTTAACCGGGGCTGCTGTGTCCTAAGAACCTGCCTGCCCGGAGGAGCTTCTTTAGTTGAGGCAGCTCCAGTGATGTTCTTCATCTGAACTGGTGAAACAGGGGTGGACTCCCTTCTTCCCATGTGTTTTTCCCTACCAGGAGGCAGAGAGTCCGTGATTTTCCCAGGGTAGATGAGGCAGCTGTTGCAGAGCTGTGAATCGAGCGGGAATTTCCCCCGTCACCGTCCATTGCTTGCATTGCTCCACGTGGAAGAACATCTTTCCTCTTTGATTATTATGGTGGCTGATGCTTCTGCTTTAACCCTCCAACACAGACAGCACTTGGAAAAATGTGGACAGTCAGAGCTGTCCCTAGTCCAGAAGGAGGAGGAAAAAAAAAAGCAAAACTAGCTGCCAGAGCTTTAGGATCATCTGCCTGGAGTAACTCCGACTGCCTGGTGCACAGGGGTGGAAGAAGGTTGGTCTTGTCGCCGTTTGGCCCCATGCCTAACGCGGGGGTTAAAGCTGCTTTGCAGTGATACCTCCGCATTTGTACGTGTACGCGGAGCTCCCCAGCGCTGAAGGAGAATTCGCCGTGACGGAGCCAGGCAGGGGATGCCCTGAAATGAAAGTACCACGGGCAGTGTTTGGGGAGCACCGTTTCCTTGTAGGCAATACACTGAGTTCCCCAGTACGCTCCTGCAGAGAAGGAGAGAGAGTTGCTCTTTCTCTCCCTCCCTTTACCTGGAACTGGGATGGCTTTTCGCAGCTAGCCGGGATGTTTTCAACCTAGTTCTTGGAGTAAGTACAACACCCAGATAAAATATGTTTTTGTCTGTGGTTCATTGAGTAGTTACGATGTTTGGCCTTGAATCACAGAATAATCACATCCCTCACTTCTCCAAGCACCTAAGCTTCACACTTAAAAACCAGAAACATCAGGAAGTAAGCAAGTTACTTAAAAGTAAATTAGTTTAATCTTCGCAGCCAAAACATTACATTCTTGCACCCTGTTAGGAGCTGGATATGGCTTTCTAGGTAGTAAAAGTTCTTTTGATGTAACTCTGGTTGTGTCTTTTAAACAGTGCGTATCTGATGCTACGTCTTTGTTTGAACTTTACTTTTTCTCTGTGCCTGTGTTTTGCTTTTTAAATAGATTTGCTGAATACTGGACACAGTGTATTTATGACCTTTGAAAATGGTGAATGTTTTGAAGGAGGAATTTTGGCTTCTTATAGGGACCTGTAGAGAGAGGCTTGTATTCACAGTTACAGTAATAGATTTTTTTTGTGGCGCTTTGATGAGTGGGAGGTGTTTATAGGCTTGATTCATAACTGAGTTACTAAGGTTTTCCACGGAAATAACTTATTAAATCTGTGGCGCTCACCGAAACGATTGAAGTCTGTAGATTTGCTGTTCATCAAAGGCACCTCCTTTCCCGGACTTCAATACCTAACTCAGCATTTTACCTCTGGAGGATGCTCAGACCCAAAAGGGCTGTGCGGTGTGGGAGCTCGAGACGTGTTTTAGTAAGAAATAAAAAAAAAAAATACCCCAAGACAAACTGGAAAGGAGGAGGAAGGGGAAAAAAAAAAAAAAAAAAAAAGCCCAACCCTTCAGGAAAAACATCCCCTGTCGGTCAGAGCTGCTGATGGTTAAACCTGGTTTTCTGGAACACTGCTTATTTGTGTGGATTTTACTTTGCTGCTCGACAGCCGAAAAGTACATCCCTTTACTGCTGCTGGCCAGGCTGCTGCAGGCTTTGAAGTGCCTTGGGGCCCTGGAACCACAGGTTCAATTTACTGGCAAAGGAGACTCAGCTCTTTGTCCTTCCAAAGTGCTTGGGATCGGAGGGGATTAGGCACGCGGCTGCTGCGATTCCCAGCCCCGCCGAGTGCTGCCGCGTGTCCCGCCCTGCCGTGGGCTCCGGGAGGGAGGAGAGGAGCCTGCCGCTTCCCTGTCCTGTGCGGGGATCGAGGTGTTTGGTGGCCACCGAGGATGAGGAGGAACGTCGCCTCGTCGAGGTCCCACCTTCCTCATGGGGCATCGGGTTTGGACGGTGCTTGTCCCAGCAGCGCGGGCTGCACTTGCTCTCCCTCCCGGTTTATACCTTTCCCTCGTGGATTCCCCCAGAAAGTGGGTGTTTAGCCTGGAAAAAAGCATTGTTCCAGGGGCTGCGTGCTCAGAGAGGTTGATGAGAAGTTGTGCAGTGCACCACCAGCGCTGGGGTCTGGGCTTCGGGTGCTGAAACTGTTCAATTCCTGTTTGGGTGTTTTGGTGGTTTTTTGGGTTTTTTGGATTGGTTTTTTTTTTTCTGTAAGAACAAAAATATTCCGCGTGGAAATGCCTGTCTTGGCTGACCTCTTCCAGAGTTGCTAAACACTGACTTGTAATGGCCTTTGCAGCTCCTGGGGCTGGAGCAGGGATTAAACGGTCTCCAGCGTTGAAGCGCTGGAGCGTGTTGCTGCCCCGCTGCCCCCTTCCCGGAGGTGCTTTTCCTTCGGTGAGAGGCCGAGCATCGCTTTGGTTCATCGTCCCTGGCTTTGGTTCTGGGAAAATACCAGCCGCCTCAGAGGATATAAATACAATTAAAACCAAAGTCCTCTTCCTGCCCGAGCATGCCCATAATCAGCCTTTTTTCAGCCATTTCAAGGCAAGCAGCTCGTGCCGGTGGTTGTTTCAGTGCCCCCATTGCTGGTGCGCAGGGTAGTGGGGTTGAGCCCGTATCGGAGTTCGGGTTCTGTCTCGTGTCGGGAGGCCGAGCCGTGGCTGGTGCGGAGCTGCGTGCGTCCAGCAGCGTGTCCAGGGTATGCAGTAACCCATCCCACAGCGGTGACGGCGCGGTGCTCCGGTGCGTTGTGGCCCTCTTGTCGGGATGCAGCCGGCTGCTCTCAGCCCAGCCAGCCCGTCCAGCCACCCTAAAATAACGCCGTGCAGAGGTGCGGACGCTATCTGGACTCCCTTGTTTAGCTGGTGGTAAACAAATATCCCCCTTCTTATTTTTTTTCTGGTTTTTTTTCAATGTGTAAGAATTAACTCTGATGACCAGACCTGAATTCCCCTATCGAATAGAACCTGTTCCTACCTCTCCATGGGGATGCAAACTTTGGCTGGGAACAGACAGGCTGCAGTGCTTCTCTGTGCACTTGGCAGTTTGCATTTCAGGTTATAAAAGCCCACGTACGAAACCTGCCAAAAAGTCAACTTCCCAGGAGAGCAAGAGAGAGGGATTGGTAGAGAATTCGGTGTTGTTTTTTTTCTTCGCAGCAGTTTTCTGTTCCTGGGGGAGCAGGAGGCCTTTCCTGATGGTACAAGGGCCCCTTGCAGCAGAGCCTACGTGGTCCTGCCCCGCAGCATCCCCCAAGCACGGTTCCCAGACCAAACCCCGGACCAAAGCCCTCCTTCCCTTCCCAAATGGCAGTTCATGCAAGCCCCTCACGTCACGTCAGCTCTCCCAGCTGGACGCCGATGCTCCGCTGGACCCGTTGCAGCTTGGCCGTCTCCCTGCCTGGGCTTTGAAGAGCTGGTTGCTGCCCTCCCCTTCCTCCGCCTGCATTTGGGTTTTATGGGTTTGGAGATGTTCCTCCTCCTCAGTGCTCTTTAGCGGCTGAGGAGGATCAGGCTGCCCTTTCCTCGCCTTGGCTGCGTTTTAGAGGCCAGAGGAGGAGTCGGAGACTTCATCCTGCCGCGGGGTTATCTCAATGCAAGGAGAACCATGCTGGGGATACCTGAGCATTATTTCTCGCAGCAGCAGCACTCCGGAAGGGTTTGAGACACAACTGTGTCAGTTTTATCTACATATTCCATTAGCAGGAGCGAAACGTGCCAGCAGAAAGGCTATTTTTCAGCTCTTTCCATTTATTAAGGTCTCATTTGCTAAGATTTTTCCATTCAAGGAGCCAAAGAATGTTAAAGACTTAAAAAAATGCCAGCTGCTTTATGCTTTCACACATAGTGGTGCAAACCACTGTTGTCTATTTAATAAAGAAAAAAAAGAATTGACTGACGGGTTTGCAGAAGAGCCCCATAGATACCTGCACGGTGGTCTAGTACTTGGGCGTCTGGTTGGGGGGTGATGATAACACTGCGTTGTCTTTAGATTTATTCCGCCTGTCTCCGGAGGCTCCTGGAGGGATGGATGTGCTGTTCAGAGCACATCGCTTTTCTTTCCTTTATTTCCTCCCCCCCCCCCCCTTCTGGCTGTTATAAACCTTGGCCTATTCTGGGGGCGAGCGCCTGGCGCTGTGCTCAGACAACGGTCCGTTTGTGAGATCCCGTGCCGGCAAAATGCAAGTTTGTCCACTTGGAAGAATGAGGCAGTTGATTCGTCTTTCCCAGCGGAGAGGCTGTGGGATCTCGGAGCATCCTTGCCTGTCCTGTCCTGCACGGGTGGCAGGCAAGGCAAACACGGACAGTGGTGGCTGGGAACTCCCCTGGCTCTGCTTTCCCTCACTTCTGAATAAATGACATTGGTGTTGCTGGTCCCCTGCAGTGCCTTTGGGAGCACCGTTGCATCTTCCCCTGAGCTCTATAGCACACACATTCGTCGTGCCCTGAACTCGTCCTGTGGCTTTTATATTTGTTGCTCTTTGAGCCCTAAAGTGAGCTGTATGTGAAAATGAGCTGTATGTATTTTTTTTTTTTCCCCATTCTTCTTCTTAAGATCCAGAGAAGCCATGGCATAACCTGACTTTTTGCAAAAAGGGAACGGTGGAATTACACTGAGTAGCCTCTTGCCTTGTGCTCAGTGCTGCAGGTTTCTTTAGGGTCCAACACTTGGAAAACAGAAACAAATGTGTAGGGAAAGGTCTTTACGCTAATTAAGTCTTAAGCAATAAGAAAAGCACATGGGAAGTGCTGTGCTAAACTGTTAAAGATGCTTTGAAATACCAGAGAGACATAAATGAAGTTGGGGGAGGCGACACTGCGTGGGCTTGTTCCGGTAGCATCCTCCCGTAGGATCCACCACCTCGGTGCTGAGTGCACCTGTGTTGCCTTGTACAGTCTCTGTGTTGGGGGTTTTTTGATGGAGTAAAACTGTTGTGACCCTTCTGGTGTTTGCAGGGTGTGTCACTTTGGCTGTCCTTGCCCATCTGAAAAGAGGAGCTCTCGTCCACGCAGGCGTTAAGATCAGTGAGCAAAGCTGTGCTGAGTTTCTTAGCTAATAGTCGCTGGTACTTATGAAAAGCTCAGGCTCCAAGATGAGATCTGGTTGGTTTTGTCTAGTGCAACAACTTGGTGCATCCAGCTGTGGAGAGAAAGAGCAGATGTGAAAACGGGGAGTTTAATGTCTCGGACGCAAACCATCCCTATAAAATGTGTGTCTGCAGCTGCCATTGAAGTCTCGAGCTGTTTCTGCTGCAGGGCTGATAATGGGTAAAACTGAATCCATGAGGTTTTGATTTTGGCCTATTCAAAACTAGAGAAGTAACTTTCTAATAAGATTTTATGAAGCTCTGAAAACAAGATGCCGTAGTTTTCAGGGGGACGTAGGCGCCTGTGCCCGGGTGCAGGAGCAGCCCATCGTGGGGAGGCCAGGGCTTGTTGTTCCCCAAGTGTCTCAGGAATTGCTTTCTGAGATCTGCAAAAAACCCAACCGAACAAAAAAACCCAACAAAACTTTATGAATCAACCGGGAAGCCAGTAAAAATTAGTAGTAACAAGCTCATTTCAATAGAAATGGGTTTGCTGCTCTGCCGGCTGCCAACCATTTATGAGACTGGCTGGGTGCCGGCAGGCAGGGTCCAGCACGCTGCATCCTTCCACCCTCCTGCTGCTGGAAATAATTTGTGACTTAAAAAAAATAAATAACACTATTGTGGAGCTTGTTTTATGGTTGGGGCCTGAGTTGGGCAAGGGTGACAGCTCTAGCTAGCTCCGGAGTCTGCAAAACCTGGCTGGGGGCTTTCTCCTCCATCTCGGGTGAGATTCTGCTGGGTTTGTGCAGCGGAGGTGAGGACCTCCGTGTGGATGAGTGTTGCATCCGCGGCACGTTCAGTCTGCTCACCGGATCCAACGCGAGGGGAAGAGCTGGGTCGGGGTGGCTGTGCCGATGCAGGGGCGTTGCAGGGAGCGTTGGGTGCTGTTAGGTGCCATGTGTTGAGTAGCTCAACAGCACTTGGCAGAAGCCTTACCTGGGGCTTTGACGTTCATGCCCCAGGCATGTCTGCTTGTGTCATGTTTTCTGCCCTTTTTGTTCAGTTTTCCTGTGGGGAGCCTAGGAAAACCCCACGTGCAAGGAAGTGAATAGGTCGGTCAGTCCAGATTATAGCTGTAACTAACTCATTGACCTGCTGCAATCTGTAACCGTCAGTGGCGATTGATTAACGTGGTACGAATGAGCCCATCACACCCCTGTGGTGGGACAGCCGTTGTGCATCGGTGTCTGCCAGCGCAGAGCCGTCGCCTCTGAGGCGACGGCATTTCCTACAGGCCGACATGAAGCGGTTTGGGCAGCCCCTGAGGGGGCGAAGGCACAGGGCTACTCCGATTCTGGGTCCCCATCGCGGAACGGGACCGGTCTAGCTCTTACTCCATCCCTTGTTCCCTGTCCCAGTTCAGCCAAAGCCGTCAGCGTTTCTGTGGTGCGAGCTCTTGTCCTTACGGGATGGGGTGGTCCTGGGACGAGGGGTGGGCAAGAGGAGACTCTCGGGTGATTTCACGTCCTTCAGGGAGCTGGTGATACGCTGTGTGCTTTGCTTTCCGAGCCCATGTCTCTGGTGGGGACATCTGGCCCCAACGAAACCCAAAGTGGTTTCCCAGTGACCCAGATGATGGCTTGCTTGGAGGAGCAGACCCCAGAACAAGCCCTTTTCTGATTTGCCCTGTCTTCAAATACCGTGGGAGGTTCCCAGCATGGGAATCCGTCCGACTTTCCCATTGGCACTGGGCTTTATTTCAGCGCTTGCACAGGGGGATGGTCTGTGCTGGAAGCTGGTGTCCGTGCCGCCCGTCGGCAGAGCCTCTGTCCGTCCCTGGCAGGCGCGCAGGCGTCCACCTGAAGCCGTGCCAAGCGTTGGGGACGGCGGTCCGTCTGCAGGCAGCCGTGTCGTACGACGGCCGCCCCGTCCCCTCGGGGTGAGCACGGAGCCGGGGGGGGGGGGGGGGGTGGCCGTTCGCACCCCGTTGGCAGCGCGTTGCATCTGTCTTCTCTGAGCCCAGCTGATTTATAGCCGGCCTCGAAAGATTTACGTCTGCCTCCTGGAAAAAGGGAGCAAAACAGTTTCTGGGATGCCACGGGACGCTCTGCTAAAGCCACTCGTGTGTGACTGTGGAAACTTCCACCCAGAGGAGAGCAAGGAAATTCCTTTGCGAGTACAAAGTAAGGTAAAGATCCTATGTGCATGGTGATTTGCTCTTCCCCCCATTGTTGAGCTATTTTAATGAAAGGGAAATGTCAGCAAAAGTGTGTTTAAAAAAAATAATCACTTGCACATCGCTGGTTTTAGAATAGGAGCACTCTGGGCAGCTTCTTCGCTGCTGAAGCAAGAAAATTAGAGTCGTCTTTTTATTTCCAGGTAATTACGGCCACATATTTTGAAATATCCTTGGTCTTTTCCATGTTGAATCATAAATATGGACCTTTAGAGCTGGATTGAATTCAGCTGTGCTTGAAAGGGTTGGTCATTTGAGACTTCTAACATTAAAGATCTTTGCAAATTAGTTTTGCTCTTGGCATGTTGAATTTGTTTGTGTAAAAAACTTCACTGGATTTGGTATGTGTCCGTCTTTGAAGGGCTTTGCTTCAAAGGCTGCTTGCACTTGGTTTTTTATATGCTGAGCTTCGCTGTCTGTGAAGCTCCGCTGCTTCATGGGGAAGCATCAGCTAATGACTTTGTTAAAACCTGCAGGAAGGAAAAGCTGAGCATAGCTTTTCAAAGCCATCAGGGAAACTGGATGGCCCGGTCTCATTCCTGATAGGAAACCGGTGCCGGAGCTCCGTCAGGGACTCGCACGTGCTGGTGTACAATCTGCCCCGCCGTCCTGTAATGCACACATGAGGGTGCACTTAAGCCTTCCCATGCACTGGCTGCATGGAGGCAAGCACGTACATATATATATATGTAGATGCAGCAGGGGGTATAGCTGGCTTTTTAATTATCCTAAACGAAGCTTGCATGCAAAACAAGGCATGCAGAACTGGGGCAGGTTGGCCACCCGGCCTGCAAGGTGTTTGGGGCTGGGGAGATGGGCATTTTGGCGCTGGGCGGTTTGGAGGGGCCGCCGGTAGCTTGCTCTGCTGCGGCATTTGCCGTAGCCGCCAGCCTCGCCTCCTCCCAGGGCTTTGCGTGGTTGCAGTCACCTTGGGTTTGGTGTCTGGGATCGATACGGTCCTGAACGCGGTTCCCTCCCTGCCCCTTCCTTTCCTGCTTGCTTTGGCTGCAGACGGAAGGAGCCCGCGGGTGACCTGCATGGCATTTGGAGGTTTAGGGGCAGTCGGTCCCAGATAATTCAACTGAGATTGCAGTCAGAAGCCAGCCGCAAGAGATACAGTTGGACTGTAGCTATTATTTAAAAACAGGTAAACAGTAAAAATAATATTGCAAAGTTTCCCAATTCTTGGCTTGAAATCTGTTTTTTCCAAAAGTAATTTAATCTCGAAAGCAAAAATGAGAGAGCCTAACATTCTGGAGTTTTGCACGGTTGAATCAGATCTGTCACCAAACAGGTTTTGTTCACGATGAGGCAGGAAGCCCTTTCCCGTCCAGCCTGACGTATGCGTGCACATCCCAGCGTGCTGCAAATTTTAATTGCTCATTTTAAAATACATAAGGAGCCGGGGGGGGGGGGGGGGAAGTGCTAATGGAAGGGCTGTCACCTCCCGAGTTCTTGGGCTGCGAAGAGGGTTACTTTCAGAGCCCAACACAAAACGGATGAAGGTTTACGTGAGCGGAAAGCGCATCATCAACATTAAATGCCGAGGCTTCATTCCCGGTGATGCTTTTGGGCTGCCTTATCTCACCAACAGGGAGAGGCTGCCCTGGCTGGATGTATGCGACGCGATCAATCAGGGTTTAAATGAGGACAAACTAACCAACACCAGAACATTTCTGAGAGCCAGAAGATAATCCCAGATCAGCCACGGCTCGAATCGCCGCCGCTCCATCGCTGCCTTGCAGAAAACATTTGTTTCTCTCCTCTCCCCCCCTTTTCTCCCTCTCATTGAGATTTCTACACAATATTATTTTAATCCTGATACTCTCGCCCCTCCTTTTCCCTCTCCCCTTCCCTGCAGGCTCTCTTCCCCCCGTGCAGGCTGCAAGAGGCACACAATGAGAAACAGCTGGCTCGCAAAGCGAATTTCCCCTCGGAGGCAGGAGCAAGCTGCGCGGAGGGGCCGGGCGAGGGCGAAGCTGGCACCGCGCGGTGCCGGGGTGTGCTCAGCCCCTGCTTCTCGCTGCCGCCTGGCTCTCCCTCAGCCTCCAAAATGCTTTTCCTCCTGGCTCTGTCCTCTTCGAAACACATGGTGTTTTCACGCCTGGGGTTTTGGGCTGGCTTCTGAGCCGTCCCACGTCGGAGCATCGCCTGGGTGCCCGTGCAGGTGGTGCGGAGGGAGGACTGGGATGCGGGATGTGCCGCACGGCTTTCCGGCTGGCTGCCGTGGCTCGGCCGCCTCCAGCCATCACATCACGTCACAAGCTTGCTTTGATTAGAGGTTTGTTAAGACGTGGCGCTTACTTCTTTCTCAGGCTCTTTTGCGGGTCAGGCTGGCTCGGTGCAGATCCCTGCGTTCGAGTGCTCATGGCGTGTTGAGCACGGGAAGCCTCCGCTGGGATTTTGAGCTATGTTTTCCACCCTGTTCAAACACCCGGGAAGGTCTTAGGCATTCAGGGGATGCTTCCAAGGCAGGCAAGCAAGTTGAGGATTTAACTGCAAGTGAAATTGGTTAAAGCATTGACAACTCACACCCGTCTGCTTCATCAAGTAACAGAACGCCTGCTCACATTCATCCTTCAGTGCCCAGCTGGTGCAGGCAGCACAAACCGGGAAGCTGGGGGTTGTAGCTAAAACATACATCAGGATTAACGTCTTGGCTTGGGCTCCTCACCTAGGCAGGGATCTCTGCCGGCCGTGCAAGGCAGTGCCCTTGGGTCGAGCCCCGCGGATGGCAGAGGGAGCTGCAAACGGGAGTGGCGGTGGTTTATTGCCCTAACAGAGGGAAAGAGCCTTTCTCCAGTGCCTGGATGAGTGCGTTCACCTGAACGAAACAGCACGGGCTTATTTTGGAGCTTTTATTACGTATTTTTCCTTTAAAGTTGCATTTAATGCTTGTGTCTTGAATAAGCTGGAATACTGTGTAAGGCGTGTAACATGCAGGCAGCGGAAAAGGTTTTCCAAAGTGCTGAACCTTTACCCCATCTTAACTGACGGTACAGGGATGGGACGGTGTCTCCTCAGCGTGACCCTCCGGTGCCGCTGCTGTGAGTGGTGCGGGGTCGTACACAACTGGAGACTTTTGTGGTCTCCAAACTGACTTGAATCGGTGCTACAAAGGCAACAGTGAGTGTTACACGCAGGTGCACTCCCAGACTTGAAGTATCAGGTCACCCTGATACCTTGAATCATTTTCCGCCGGTGCCATGAAGCCGACTGCGATGCAGGGAGAAATTCTCAACAATTCAACATTGCAGAGCTTCAGGAACACAATTTTTCTGGGTAGCAAAACCTATCAGCTCTCTGCAAAAGGGGTGATGAGAAAATGCTTGCCTATGTGCGCCGGCATGCCTGCGTGCCCCTTGGGGTGCTCTGGCCATCGCTCCCTTCCCGCAACACTGTCCAGCCTGGTGGTGTTCCTGCAGCGAGGGGGCGGGAAAAATCGAGGCTGGGTTTTTGGAAATACAGTGACTCGAGTGCTCCCAGAGCGGTGCCTCTCTGTTTTGAGTCAGGTTGTGGGTGTTTATTTGAGGGAAGAGCTGCTTAGCCAAACATCCTGCTTTTAAACTTGACTTTGCAGCAGTCGGAAAGATGCCTGCGGCTGTATTTGTGTGCAGCCTCTGAGTGCCGCCGTTGCGAGCGCTCGTCTCTGGGCACAGACGGGATTTGCAGCAAGGGCTTAGGAATAGGGTCCCGTCTTTTGGGGTTTCTGCAGCATTAAAAGCTGTGATTGCCTCGTCTTTGCGCTGGAGAAGCGCTGGCTGTTGTAGCGTGCGTCCGTCAAGATGTCCAGCATCAGGCGGGGAGCTGGGTGCCTCACAGGGCTCTGAAAAATCCCACCCCTTCCCGAAGGAGGGTGTTTGAGCCCTGAGTTTTGAGACAAAATAAAAGGCAGTGGGAACTGCCAAGTTTGGGGGGGGTAGATCTTGGTTTTGGGTCAAAACTGCTGTGGTTTTTTTCCCCTTGTTTCAATCCCTGACACAGCCCTGCCAGAAACTTGGCTCGGCTTCACCAGCAGAATTGGGAACGTATCTGTGTTTCGGGGTTTGTAAGGAAACCTGAAACCAGGTGAGCTCTCACTGGGGAAGGTGCGTGGGGCTGCACACTGCTCACCCCTTCCTCTACCACGGCTCCGTGCTGTGGAGTGGAACAAGGATGTGTGTAAGGGAGGGTGCAAGCAGGGCTTACTTTTGTAGATGTCTTTCTTAGCAACGGGGCTAAAAAAGGATCGATGCTCTGCCTTTGACATTGCCCACGAGAGGAAACCCTTCTTCTGCTGATGCGGAGACCCTTCTGCGGCTGGGATCGGTCTCTGTTCAGCAGCAGCCTGGGTTTGGCCATCACAGGGTCCTTCAAGCTGCAAGAGAAGTTAGTGGCAGCTCTTGTTTTTAAAAATTCATTCTGAGCTAGGGGATGCATGAATGTGAGTTGTAACTTTACCGTCTCCTGCGCACCGCAGCATCGTGCTTTTTCGGCCCCTGGTTCCTCTAAGTAGTCCATTTGTTCTTACATGGGCTGCTTGGATTTTTGCAAAGCTGGAGCATGTGGGTTGTAGCTGTAAAAGACCATTGGGATATCTCCTTTACCTTTTTCAAGGCAGGAGAATGTGCTTTGTTGGTAGCAACACTGAAAAATACTGAAGACATCCTTTAGTTACGTAGGTATAGCTAAATGCCACCAATTACACGTAAATTTTGTGTCTGCAGGTAGAAGGATCCTCTAATGTATTTATATTCACAGTCCATTTCTAGCTCAATTTCATATCCAGAGTAATCTAGGAGGTTGACACATCACCCCTAAGATACGGATTCTTTTAGGGAGATGTTGTTTTTGCCTGTAATTAAAGAGCTGATAATTTTGGGGGCCATTTTGATGCTGCCTGTGTAGCAGTTGTCACATTTAATCTTAGATTAATAAAAATGTCCATGTCTAAGCTGTTCTGAGATACTTAACTGCAGTCAACAAGGAGAAACAGCCACTTGTAGGGCACAATTCATCTTCTCTGTAAGGGAGAAGTCTAAAAGTCAGATGAGTTGTGCCCCAAAAGTGCTTATTTCTCATCATTCTCTGCTGGGGAGCGCAGCTGTGAAGGTCTGGGCTTGCTCGCGTGGACCCAGGATGGTGTGATTTATCCTCGCGTCAGCCGAGCCAGCAGAGGGGATTTGAGTGGTTGCGAAAGAAAAAAAAAAAATATTTTTAAAAGAGGGAAATGTACCGTGCTAGCCACTGAAACGAACAGCAAAGTTCTCCACCACTTCAACCAGCGCTGGACTATCTCCATTGTTTAATAGCGGTCGGGAGCATGATGTCATGGACAGAAAATAGCGCCTGTTGTTATCAGAGTAAAAGTTTAATTTCTTGTAATCTTTTCCTGGGCTGCCGCCCCTTCCAGCCTTCCCCGCGGGAACCTGCGAGCAGATCTCCAGCCCCTTCCTGATTGTTTTTCCAGCTCCATTACACAACGCGCGTTTGTTTGGTTTTGCAAATTGGTCATGAGCAGTGTCAATAGCTGGAGATACACAGAAAGGGGAATGGACTTTATTTGGGTTTTAGGGCCTTCTAAATGAATAGTGCCAAAATAAATACGGAGTTTTATACTGGGACACGCTAACTAAACAGCCCTGCGAGCTCGTGGGGAGAGGTTCAGTGGAGTACAGCGGGGATGAAACCATCAGGGTACCGTGAGCGTTGAGCGGGACTCGGGATTCATGAAGACTAATGTCCCCTTGGGCCCGGGTTGTTTTTTTTCTTTAATGATGGATTTACAAGGAAGTAAGAACATAAGGGCTGGTAACAGCATGCTGGGTGACTCTAGCACGGTTGCCTTCTGTCTTTGGAAAGCGCATTATGTTTATTAAGCTCTGTCTTAAAAGAAATTCAGATTTCCATTCCTCTGCGACTGCTGCGTTGCCCTGCAATAAAAACCTTTCCAGTGTTTCTACTCTAAATTGACTCATGGCAGGTTTATCCCAGTTTGTTCTGGATCTCTCTATAGTTACTCGTTCCTTTGAGCTTTGTAGCATGGGCTGGGAGAGGGCAGGTTAGAGCTTCGTTGCATCGCAGGGCTTGTGCGTTGTGCTTCGTAGTCGCGTGAGTCGTACCTCCTCAGCAAACTCGAGGACTTTAGATGGGCACCTCAGTGGAAGCGACATCCCAGGTCTGCGTGGTCTGAGCACGGCCCTGAAGTCACGCAGGCGTTTTGAAGCTTTCTCAGCATCTCACATCACAGTGGCAGCAAGGCACTGGCTTCTTTGCCATCGCTGTCGTCTGCAAGCATTACAATGACCTTGGTGAGATGCTAACACTGAGGAGCAGGGGATGGCCAAAATATCTGTGGTAGACCCTTCCGTCAAGTACAATTGCATCACTAGAAGAAAGGTTTGCCCTCAAATTTTGAGCTTATTGGAGCTGTTCCGTGGCGCTGATGGCAGAGCCGTACTCCGTGTTTGGATGAGTAAGGCTGACTTCATCACTGACGGCAGACTGGAGCGGCCCAAGCGTTTCTGAAAAAGACAATTTGAACGCCCAGGCCAATTTCTGCTCTGAGTTACAGCTGTCTAAATACAACCATGGTGAAGTCAGTTGAGTTACTTTGAATTTCTGGTCAATATTTGGAGCAGAACCTGGCTGTCCCCACGTGCAGCATGGAAGAATTTATTTGTAAGAAAAAGAGGAAAATGTGATGGTGGTTGGAGAATAAATGGGAGTTGGAGAATTAAGTCAGGCTGCCCTGCTCATCATGATTTTTTACTGTCCTACAAGAACTTCCCCTTAGAAAACGGGCTGCCTCAAATAGCCGTGGTCGCTTGCTGAGGGCACTGGGTTATGACAATAAATAAAAGTGAACAGCGCTTCTAGAAATGCGAGGAATGTGAAAATGTTTAAATGATTTAGTATGAGAAAACTTTATTTAAACATTTAATCGAAGAGCACACTTTCATCTTTAAAGCATTGGTGTTTGAACTCCCATCCAAGTTTTTTCCGGACTTTCTATGCACTTCATCCTATGCAACAAGAAAGCTGTGCTTTGCAAAGTGAACGAACTTCCAGTTCCCCATCTCCATTTCTTGTTGTTGTTGTTGCCTCAAACGCACCTGAATTACAGTAAAGAAGCCGTTCCGCGGAAAAACTGCTAAACATGTTACTTCCTGCGTTAGATAAGAAGATCTGTGTTTATTTGGAGAATTCGAGCTGGGAAACACCATGTCCAAGCAAATCTCATAAAAGTGCACGGCTTTCCATATGGAAACCACCCTGAATACAGATGTGCCAGTCAGCACAACATCTTTTATTTCTAACGCAAGGGAATATTCACCTCCGCGAAGTGCATCTCTCCAGACAGCACCCACGAGAGCGGCTGTGGTGGATGGGTTCGGCGGCCGGTTCGGTTGCAGTCATCTCTACCGGTGAGGGATGCAGAAGTCGGCTGTAACGAATTGGGCTTTGTTTCAAACCTGCCACATGGCATTCCAAAAAAAAAAAAAAAATAATCATTTAATTCTTGAAATGGCTGCGTATTAGTGGATGGTTTTGGACTTACGTAATTTTTGCCCGTATGACATTTAAATCTGGTGCTGCATTTCAAAGAGAAAAATCTCAGGACTTCTATCCATAATGCCGTCCACTACGCGGTAACTGTAAAGAGATTTTTTTTAAAACGGTGACACTGGAGTTACACTTAACTGCAGTGACTCATTGCACATAACCATGCTCCGTTTTGGGGTGAATGAAGGGGATCGGCCTAGTAATTATTTCCGTAAAATTGTGACCTTAGGGCCCCTTGGGTCCAGCATTAGCATTAGAAATGTCACTGTTTGTGTTCTTAAAACCGTCTAAGCGTGTGCCGCTGCGGTGGCCTGCCGTGCTCTGATGGGGAGATTTATGCTTCCTAAGTACATTGTAAAAGTTTTATAAAGTAGCTTAAATATTTACACAATAAGCATTTAAGGAAACAGTTACGTCTCTAAAGGAGCTGCTGATCCTTTGGGTCCATCACACCGTGGACATGGGGGTTCTTTTAACTGTCTGACCTCCAGGAATTTCTTTTTTTCACCTAATTGTTTTTAAGCAGACAAACAAATGGAAACTTGTACACAGGAACCTATAAATAATGTTAATGACCTGGCTTGTATCCTCAAAAGCCAGGAAATTTAGGAACATGACGGCGAGCTGGCCCTTTGCTCTTCAAAGGGTGGAAAGCGTAGCTGGGAGGAGATGGTGGCAAGGACAGCACAGGTCCTGGGGGTGACACCTGTGTCCCCCCAAACAGGCAGGCACGATGGCCACAGCCACCGAGCCCTGGCAGGAGGCACCTTGCTGGAGGTGCAGCAATTGCACGTGCGTGATCCCATCTCCGCGCAGGGTTTGGTTTGTGACTTGCAGCCTTGGGGGCTCCTGTCGCAAGGTTTGGGGGTTCAGGCGGTGCCGCCATCGTGGTTTGTAGGTGGCTGGTTTGACACGGATGCTCTTTCTGACATGCAGGACATCCAAGATGCAGGCAGTTGTTGCACGGTGGTGTTCAGGGAGGCATGAGCATCTCCAGCACTTCCACCCTGCCCTTGGAATTACTCTGGTGATCCGGTCCTGCACCCCTATGACATCCCGCTTGCTGCTGGCTGCGGAGGTGCCCCTTGCCACGCGGCTGGATGTGACTTGGGGTGAGCTTTGGTGGCAAGCAGGGGTTTGCCTGCCTTGCCTTGCACTTGTCCCAGGACAACCACCTTTCTTTTGCTCCCAAATTCAATTTTGCAAGGCTCCAGTGATGCTGTACCTCTAGCGCGCCTGTGAGGTGCCCGTGCGGCTTTTATTTCTTGCTTCATCTGTCACGAGGCTGCGAGACTGCCTGTTTCTTCAGCCTCAGGAGATGCCCAAGCCTGCTGTAAGAAAGTGCAGCTGCTGGTGGCGACGAGCCGGGCAGCCTTCGCCTTCATGGACATGTTCAGGAAGATGTGAGGGTCCGACCAGGGGTCCTTCGCTTGGTCTGCTTCGTGGAGAGCAGCCCGGACCCCTTGGGGTGGCCGTTCCCTTTCATTTAGGGCCGGCACAGGATGGGTGCCCCTTGGGTAGCAATAGGTGAAAACCTCACTGAGCAGGGAGCAGCGGGGTGGGTGCTTGCCTGCTCTCCTCCCCGCTGGCACCCACCACCCCTTTCTTTGCGCTTCCTGAGATGCACGGGTTTTGGGGTTTGTTGTTTTTTTTTTTTCCTCCTGCTCGCACGGCAAACGGATGTTTAGATCAGAAAGGAAATAGGATCGCTGTTTTCTCAGCTCCTCATGAAGCAAACAGCCCTTCAAAATAACTCCGGTGTCGTAAGTGCCAGGAAAAATAGCGAAGCCAAAACGTTGTAAGCGAATAATTGGTCTTTTTGTTAAAGGTCTTCTCTTCAGGTCCGAGTTTGCATATTGGAACGGTTGTTTTTAGGTTTTGTTTTGGGGTTTTGCAATTATTTTCAAAGCAAACAGATTCAGTATGTGCTGGACAAGAGATTTTACTGATCCCAGGATGCTGCTGCCGGGTGATTTCCCTGGGACAGCGGAGCTTTTGAGTGGGAAATTGTGAGTATTGTAATTGTGGAGCTAATACTTGGACCCCAGGTGCCCAGTGCTGGGTGTTACCCTGGAGGAGGTGGCCCCAGAGGACGGTGCCCTCCGGGGTGTCCCCACAGCAGGAGCCCACCCAGCCGGGCAGTGCCTGTCCCCGTCCCCCTGCGGGGACAGCTCCTGCAGAGGCTTTTGGCCGGCGCTGTGGGAAGAGCGCAGCCTCCCCGCACAGCCCAGCCCAGCCCGTCTGAGTCACCCCGGGCAGGAAGGGCGCTCGGCAGGTTTGGAAAGCTGGCTGGAAGGGCAGGCGATGCCCGGCCTGCTCCCTGCCTGCCCCGGGCGATGCCGGGGGCGGCCGCACCTCCAGGCTGAGGTTAGCCCTGAAGCTCTGGGGCTGGCGTTGCACCCTGAGTTTGCGCACGTGGTGCCACGACCGCCCTACGACACCGGTCCCAAAGGAAACCTCAAAAGCAGCTCCCTGCAGGTGAGCGCCGCCGTCCTGCTCGCTAGCAGGGCACACGTCCCGTTCCTTCAGGGACTTCGTCGAGATACCCAAGCGAGGTGCCCAGTTGCTGCCACCCAACCCTCCCCGTGGCACCCAGATCCGATGGGCAGCCGCGCCGGCCCCCGCTGCCCGCAGGGGATGGGGAAGGTGCCACCAGCCCTTCCCCAGGCACCGGCCCCTGGCTGGCTCCTGCACAGTTTTGTGCAGGGGAGCAGGATGTGTTTAAAATACTGAAAGTGATGGAAGTATTGCCTGGACTGTGCTGTTTCTCAGACCGCCTAATCCCGGCTTTCGGCTGCTCGGCCTCCGGGCAAAGGGCTCGCTCGATGCCGGCTTGGAACCGCAGGCTGCAGACCCACGGCGGTGTACCCGAGCCCGCTTGGCTCCGAGGGCTCCGCGGGCATTTGTCACCCATCACCCCTCACCGCCACGCAGGCGTCCGGGTGCGCCTGGGGTGGGAAATCCTGGATTTTGCAGGTTTGGTGCGTTCGATACGGAGGATGCGGGGCTGGAAGTGGCTCCCACTCCCTCTTCATCTCCCTGGGGAAGAGCTCGTCAGCATAATGACTGCAGACACTGGTGCGCTGAGGTGGGGAACAGGTACTTTTTTTTTAAGGTTTATTTTTTCATTTGGAAATGCAGCCTCTCGCAGTCATGCTGTCACAGTTAAAATAAGGTTTAAATTACAGGGCTGGCTGTGGCTTTTTCCCTTTCTTTCAGAATTTTTGCCAACTTGCAATTTACTTAATGAAATCCTGCTATTTCGTTTAACAGGGATATTTTTTGCAGATGTTGATTTAACCCAGCTTTATAAAATATGTGAACTGTGCAGTTTCTTTCCTATTTTTAATGATTTAAGGATCCTAGTGCAGGAACTTGACAGAGTTTATAACGGTGATAGCATTGGTCTGTTTGTACCGTGCAAATACCGGGGTTGAAGGATGAGGCTTCCACATCATCCGCAGCCCCATCAGAAGTAGTCAGAAACGTTGCAGTAATGAGCAAAAGTTGTCCGAAGTGGGAACTGTGTTGCTCGGAGCTTTGTGAATGTTTTTCTGCAAAATATCTGACCCTGATTTTACGCTCAGTTATTCTTCAGGTTTTGTGCCAGGGGGGTTCTTCGCATCCATGTGGATATTTTGTATAAATGATATATACAGAACGGAGAAGAGAAATGGATCTGGTTTAGCCTGCTGTCAGGCTGGCTTTTTAATGTGTAATACCAGGCTTATTTCCCCCCAATATGCCTTACTTTATTTTTTAAAACCGATTTCCCTTGAGGGGAGGTGAAGAATTTGCTATTTCTCTTTCAGTGCTCGGCTGTGTTGAGCGTGTGCAGTCTTGAACTCGTTAGCCATAACGAAGCGTTCACATGCTCCGTTAATCTCCCTGTCCTTGATTTACAAAGAGCCCGACCTGCTCTCCTTCCCATTTTCCTCTCGATGGGAAGGTCGTTTATTTTGGTACTTAATTTGCAGAGTTTATAACTGCAGCCTGTGCATTCCCCCCCCCCGACACGTCTCGTGGAGGAGTTGCAACCACGAACCCTGCACAGACCGGTCCTGAAAAGATTATTTTTAGCTTTAAATTTCAGATGCCCTCCAAGAAAGATGAGAGCTTGTCCAAGAAAGGCGGGAGGGTTTTTAATCTGAACAAAGACCCTTCTTGAGCTCCACTCATACACCCACAAATTATTTTAGCTGGGTTATATTGAATGAGCGTTACTGGAAATCAGGAGACCCGGAGCTAATGCCGGCAGCGTCTCTGCCGCGCATCTCTGGCGGTGTCCGTGCTATATATATAACTCATTAATCCTTTTCTCTTTGAACATCCCAAGCGAAGCTGGAGTATCGGGGTGTCTGGGATTCATATTAGTGCAGCAGGACAGGATATATCCCACGGAGTTGTGTGTGTATTTTGGTATTTTCCTATTTTTTTCCCCCTTTTTTTAAAAAGAAACTGTGGGTTTTAGAAATGAAAACAAGTCCTCCCTGGCCAGGGAGGGTAATTAGCATGAGTCACCTTCACTCTCCATGAGCAAATACAGGGTTAGGAATTTTGTCATCTGGGAGATGACTGGGAAGATGCTTTCGGGGACTTTCAGGGGCCACACGTTGCTGCCTCGCCGGGCTGCAGTGATGCTTGCCAGTGTTGTGGATTTCCTGCAAATACATTGGTTTTCATCCCCCATCCCCTGCTTATCCCTTGCATCCTTGCTTATCCCTTGGTGATCTTATCCCAAGCTAGCAGAAACGCGTGCCCTGTGCTGCGTCTGCCCCTCTGGATTTTACAGAAAAAGGGCCAGGAGAGCCCTCCCGGTGCGTCCGCCGTGGCACGCAGACGGCACAAATGTTTTTATCCACGGCGTTCGCAGTGGTGTAGGTCCTCCTGCAAAGCAGAAACCGCCAGTGCGGCATCCTTGCTGCTTCAGCTGTGACTGTGAGGGACCAACTATGGGGCTTAAACCCTGAGACGCTTAAGTCATTGTTTAGTCTTTGCTTTAAGCGGGAGTAAGAGCCTATGGATGCTGGCCACGAGCAGTTGTCAGTGGAGCGAGCTGCTTGCTTGGAGTAAGGGCTGGAATAGACCCAGAAAATGTTTACACATAAATACATGAACTAGCTATCGGAAAATCTGGCGTGTGTGGGTGCACACGCATGCACGCATCCCTCCGCACGTTCCTCCCGGCCCGGCTGCGGCCGTGCAGACGTGCGTGCGTGTGCGAGCAGGAGGGCAGGAGCCGTCCCATGCTCCCTTCCAGCGCCGCGGGACCCGAGACCCGCCTCTGCCTCGCTGGCTGCCTGCCGCTGGGCTCTTCCCACGGCTGCTCGCACCACATTCGGGCTCCCTCCCCGTTGCTTTTAATTCCTCTCCAACAGATAGGAGCCCCAAGACCTCCCCGTACAGGTTTATCCTTTCTGCGTGACCAAATTGGCTTGCAGACCGGAGGGCTTGTTTCCTTGCAAAGGCCACGCTGGCACCCAAAATCCTTTAATTCCCTGTAAAACTTGGGCAGATCCTTCACAAGCAAGGCCTCGAAGCAACCATGGCGGGGGTGACGTGCAGTGGCAGCCGTGGAGCCGTGGCTCCCTGTCTTGCGGTGCTTGCTCAGACATCGAGGCTCGGGGAAAGCTTTATCGTGAGAAGGATCTTGGGCTTTGGCCAGCAAGAACAAAGCTTGAATTTCCATTTCACTCTCAAATCCCTGTCTGCTTCCCATATACGTGAGGGCACTGATACCTTGCTGGGGAAAAAAAAAGCCTTTTTTAAGGATGCTGGGGGAGAATTACCAGGCAAGGAGAAGCATCAGCTGGAGTGCTTTGCGGGGCAGAGGATGGGTTGCGATGGGGAACCCACAACCAGTCCGGGGACTGGCGGGGATTTGGGATAAAAGCCCAAGATTTTTGTTCTCCCAGAGGTGCCAGGCTGGGGTCTTGTGCCTGCCCGGGGCCGGACTCTGCACCCAGCCAGCCGGGGAGGAGCAAAGCGGCTCATTCCCAGCCCATATGGAGAAAAACATTTAATGGGCTCCTGCCTGTGGTCCCCGGGGAGCCTCCCCAGCCTGGCACTCCTCCGTCGCAGCTTGTTTTCCAGGTCAGTGATAGTTCCCTAAAGCTTTCGCAGTCCTTGATATTTGCAGTGGTATTGGCATCGAGCCGACAGACAGCTGTCTGCAGTGCCTCGGTCTTCTCTCGAGGATGCTGCTTGCGGCTGCGTGGAGTCCTCGCTTCAGAGAAATCCGGGTGGCCTTGGGTTTTTTCAGCCTGCTTGTTGCTTCTGAAACCCCGCGGCTTGTTCTCAGGAGTAAATCTGATAGAGGTGTGGTAGCGGGGTGAGGCTGGCTTCGGTCTCGCTTCGGAGGGAACGGCTCGGGCTGGAGTGCAATTGCAGGCTCTCGAAAGATATCCGACGATGACGTTTGATTTGGTATTGCTTTGATTTTCCTCCCAGGGAAGCATCTTCGCTCATTTTCTGGTTAGCAGAAATAGAAAAGCGTGACAAAGCCGCTGCAGTCGCAGCCTGCTTCGTTTCCCGTGGTCTGTGCGAGCTTTTAAGCCCAAAGTTTCCGGCTTTGCTGGTGTTTTGGGGAGCGGGTTTTGCCCGGGACATCTGAAGGAGGCCTTGCTTAGGGGACCCACTGAGCATTGGCCTTCTGGAAATGGCAAATTTTGGTTGTTACCGGAGGGAGCTGAGCAGTAATTTGGGGTTGGGGCTGTGCTGAGAGCGGTGTGAGTAGGTGACGGCGTGCTGCCTGGCTGTGTGGCCTTTGCAGATCAGCCCTTTCTGTTTGGAGGAGCTCAGTGCCGTTGGATTATCTAACAACTGGCGGAAAAAAAAGGCGCGTCCCCCCCCCCCCCCCCCAATCTGCTGCTTTTCTCCGGGGGAGGTGTCTGTGTCAGGCGTGCCGTACTGAGTTAGGGGTCCTGCCGCCGCCAGGGACGCTCCGATGCTCTCAGCAAGCACGGCAGCGGGAAGTGAGGGGTTCGGGGGCATCTCTGCAGGGCGACGCGCTCACCAGCTCGGCATCTGGCTTCCTAAAATAGCTCTGTCACCTCGGTGCCCCCATCACCTGGGCAGAAACCCCTTCATTTAATGCCGGGGTGAACCAGGCAGGGCTTCGGTTCGGTTACAGCCTGAGCCTCGCGCCTCTGGACCGTCGCCCTCCGGTAAGGTGATTCCCGGGCTCAGCTGGGAGCCAAGTCCAGCACCCAACGCGCTCTGCCCGAGAGGTGCGATGGAGGCGGAAAGTGGTGTTACTCCTGTTTCTCTTCAGAGGGACCTACTAATTAGTTTCTGCTTTTAAAACGCTTTGAAGTGCTCAGCCGAAACTTCTCCATGAGCGAAAACTATTATTATTTATTCAGACCGTTTTCTAGAGTCTCTGCTCCACCGTGGGATGCTCCGATTTGCCGCACCTCTGGTCACCGAGCAAGATTATTTCCCTCCCCGAATGCGTCAGTCGGGATTTCTCAGAGCACCTAAAATTGCTCTCCAAAGCCGAAACGGGTTCGAAAGGCAGAAGAGACCTTCAGGAGGTCCCGCGGGATTTGGCCGGCCCAACTTCTGCCCACCAGCCCAGCCCAAGTCGGATGCGGTTGGCGTAGCCGGGATTGTAGGAGGCGGCCCCCCGGATTAATTAATAGCGAGGGCTGGCGTGGCGCCAGGCGGGAGCGGCGCGGGGAAGGGAGCGTTGGACGTTGCGGCGGCTAAAAGGGAAATCTGCCATCGGGTGATTTATGGGGTGATTTCTCCTGGATTCTCGGCGTTTTTCAGGCTCTGGGAAAAAAAATAAAGGGGTTGCCTACACGGTTGTTTGGAGGAGCTGAAAACGTGCAAGTTCTCCACCTAAAAATGAAAAAAAAAAGGGGGGGGGGAATTGCGCCCGC
>JAVKLA010000002.1:21876891-21915930 GCA_034782735.1 Sagittarius serpentarius
CAAGCCCCCCCCCCCCCCATTTTTTTGTCCCAGCATCCCCCACCCTCACAGTCCTGCCCTGCAGAGGGCACTTGGGGAATGAGCCTTCTCCCCTCTAAGCGCAGTCGGTGCCTTGCCCAGCTGGCAGCAGGAGGCAGAGAAAAAAAGCCAACCTCACCTAGATGATGCTCGGAAGATTTTCAGCAAACCTCCCGATTTTACAGAAAATCAGTGGAGACCTTCCCCTCACCTTTATCCCCTGTGTCTTTCTCCAGCTTGTTTCTCTCCCCGTTTTTTTGGCTGGTGGGGGCACCCACGGCCGGGCAGCAGGGATGCTGCAGGTGCTCGTGGAGGTGCCGAGCACGACCCCGGGATTTTGCCAGGCTTGGACTTACCCAGGGCTGGTTTCCAACAGCGGAGAAGTCTCAGCCAAATTCTGGTTGATGACAGGTCTGGTGCTTTCGTAATTGGCAGCCAACGTAGGTGATTACGTTTTGGGCTCCTTTTGAAGATGTATTTACATCGTTGTGTTAACTTTTACATGCCAGGTATAAAGCGGTTACGTGCACGGCCCAGGAACTTAAAAGCGACGAATGTGCCTGCGAAAGCTGTGAGCAAGGGAAGCTGAGATTATATGGAGACTGTTCAACTCAAAAAAAAAAAAAAAAAAAAATCACCTAAATCTCTGAAAACATTGGCCTTTAGAAGTAACACATAAAAATGTCAGTGAAAAATACCTGAGTTGGGCTTTTCCAGTTTTCTTACTTTCTAGGACTTTTCACCCTTGGCTGAAAAGACCTTTGTAAACTATGCAGGGGAGCTGGAAAAAAACAGCCCTGGTAAAATCCCTTAAAATCATGTTCTGGACTGCGTATTTAATGGCCAGAGAAGGTACATTAGAAACAAACTCCTTGAATTTAGCTTGAAAATAAGCTAACTGATGATGACTTACAAATTTCCAGGCAGAACTAAACATGGCATGTGTTTTTCTTTGAAGGATATAAAAAAAAATAGCATGAGCTGATGATTTTGCAGAGTGGTTTCTTTTATGCAGAGAAAATTGTTTTCATCCTAATTCTTGGCATTGGCTCCTGTCCTGTGTTGCTTTTGTTTCTTGGGCTGCCATGGAAATGTCCCCCTTTCCCCCCAGGCCTCTCCACGCGCCTCTTCCACCGGCTCTGTTGCCCATCAGACCCTTTTTTGAACTAATTTAATTAATTAACCCAGTGCAAGTGTTCTTCTGAGTTAATCATCTACTGGGTTAACAAATTAAATCAGCTCACAGAGGAGGCTGGGGAGCACCAGAGCTCTGCTCCAAGGTAAAGGCTGGAGGAGGAGGAAGAGGTGGAGGAGGGAGGTGCCTCCTCCATGGTGGGTACGGTGGCAGCGAGGGCTCTTTCCAGCTGTCTGTGGTGCTTGCTTTGGTGTTGGTTGTTGCCGGATGAGTGAGCTGAACTGTCTCCGTGGCTGCACGACAGCCGTATCCAACGTGAGGAACGTGCCAGGAGCCGTGCTGGGGTTGGAGGAGTTGGGACCCCGCCACAACAGCGGTGACACCAGATTAATCGTAATATGAAATCGCACTCTTACGTTATAATTGAAGTACGAGCTGGGCTGAATCTTTATGTCTCTCTCAGCAGAGCAAAACAGAAGTCTGGGAGAGAGTTTGATGCGCTGTGGCGTGGGGAAGGACTAGGCTGCTGTCCCCGTGGCCGACCTCGGTCATCGGCGGGGTTGCTGGTGACAGCTTTTCAGGGCCTCTGTGACTCAGGGACGATGTTTGCCTTGGTGAAAACTGGGACATTAAAGGATCCTCAGTTGATTCTGGGCCTTAAGGAAAAGGTCTGGGAAGAAGCCTAGGGCTGTCCAGCCTCCTGCTTGCACCCAGCTGCCATCTCCTTGCACGAGCCCGTTGTCCTGCCGTAACACACAGCTTCTTGCTTCATCGGAGAAACCAAGAACTAATTAGAAAAGGGGACTGAACTGTCCTCGTCCTCATCAGGACTTTCCCTGACTTTTTCTGGTGGGCTTGGGGTGCTGCCTTAAGTATATATGGTGGAGTCAACGTTGGAGCGCTCCCACGGGCCGACAAAGCGGCTGCTGGCCAGGACGTGGCTCGCCAGCAGCTGCAGCTCCTCCAAGGGTGGGAAGGTGCCTTCCAAATCCCACCCCACCGCTCCCAGTGAGGATGGACAGACAGATGGTGGCCAGTGTGTGGCCCTGTGTCCTCAGGGTGTCCGCGTTGGGGGGAGCCCTGCGCTCAGGGCAGTGCTCAGCTTCTTGCCCGCCCGAACAGGCAGGGTCTCGCGCCGGGGGTAGATGCCGTGGTGCTGGTCGGAGCGGGCGGGGGGGGGGCTCTCCGGGGGGCCACATTGATGCATTCCAGCTGAAACTTGTAAGGCAGAGGTATTTTAAGTATATTGGCTTAAAGAAAATGGTTGTGAGCTTTGCTGGGGCAGATTGACAATTAATTTTTTTTTTTTTTTTTTTTTTTTTTTGTAGGGCCATAAAAATTCCATTTCTGCTCTGGGAAGTTTTAACCCCTTCCTTACCCTGGAGCTTGTTTCTAAGGGTATTGATGGGGGATTATTTTAACCGATGGCTCCCCGATGAACTGTTAAAAGATTTTTGGGAAATGTGCATGTTCTTTGTGCCGGGCTTTTTATCTGGACCTTGTTCACAGTGACCTGTGTATGGCTATAACCATCCTGCTTCCATGCTCCTGCGTGTTGGGTAGTGTAAGCATGCATCAGTGCGGTGACAGGGCGGGGGAAAAAGACTGAGCATGTATCAAATAGAGTCTGAAGTGGAATAAAATTGAATGGAAAGACATTGGCCGTTGAGAAAGGATGGAACTGAGCTCCGTGGCCGGAGGAGCGTTAGGTTGCCCCTTGACACAGGAGTACGGGAGGGTGGGACATGAAAATGGCGGGTGGGCTGAGTCGTGGGGACACTTTTGAATATCCCACTTCATCTCTTCAGGTGCCGAGATGCTCATTTGGGTCCCTGTCACTTTCGGAGAGTGCAGTGATTTTTATTTTTTTTTTAACATGCGTAGTCTTCCCTGTGGGCACCTCTTATGTGTCTTTGGAAAACCCATGAGCGTGGTTTGGGTTTAGGTGGGGAAGGGGGGGCTGGCATCACCTGTTCCTCATGGGGGGCTCTGCTTGGAAAAACAACACGGTGCCACTTGCGACTGTTTCCTCAGGAGTCTGTGCAAAAACGGGAATATTCCTCAAAGCACTGCAGCAAACTACCCTTCTTGCTGCTGTTTCCTTACGCAGTAAGATCCTACTTGGCAGCCATATATTGTGGGGGCCATTTGACCTGCTGAGAAGAGGTTTGGTGGCTTCAGAAGAGCATGAATCAGAGATACTTCATGTGTTTTGTGATCTGCCCATGTTTTCCATCCTGCTTTTAAGTGCAACATCAAGCGGTACAGCATTTTGTTTTGGAAAAGAGCATCTTTCATTTCTCTTTTAATGCATTGCTTTGAACTTCACTGGCTTAAAATGCTGTCAGATCACAAATAATCTAAAACCTCAGGTTATTTTCTTTACGTCCACGCTTTGCAGGGAGCAAAAGCAGCAGTGCTGCTAACATCATGAGGATTTACAGTATTTGCTCTTTGCATTTATTCCATACCCGGATTCCTTTTGCCTGAACCATGCGAGATTCTTTTCCCATTAAGTTCTGGTTTTGATTCTCCATCTTGCTTCCTATCTTGTTTTTTTATCTTAAATTGTTTGAATTTCCTTTTGGATGTGTCTGCTGTGAGGCATTGCTGCAGCGGAGGAAACGGTGACTCGGAGGAACGAGTAAACAAGAGCCAGAGTTTCAGCCCGTCCATCTGATCGATAAAGGTGGTTTTGATGGAATAGATAGCCCTGACGCCAGCCTAAATGTAGCTGTTAGAAGTTGTAGCTGCCTACAATGATAGTTGTTAAAAATGCATCGTATACCATTGAGGGAGGCACTGCAGGACTAAAATATTTTTCTTTCTTCAAAAAGAAAGCCAACAAGCCTGCCTCTGTTCCAGCAGAAAGGGGAAAAAAAGAAAAAAAATTGCATTTTCTTGTCTATGCATAAAGGGCAGCGTGGAAAAAGAGGAGGAAAAAACGGAATATTTATTTAAAAGGCAGAGGACATGCTTTTCTGCCGGCCGCCCCTGCTGTCTGCTGAGTGGTAGTGGCTAATAGCTGGAGGCGAAACTAATACTTGGCAGGGGATAAGACACAGCGCAGGCCCCCTTGTATTGGGGGCTTGCTAAAGTGCTTGCTTTATGTCAGGGCTGCAAGATGAGTTCATCTTTGCAGGATTTGGTTGAGTGCACTGGGAGATAAAAGGAGGCAAAGGAACCGACCACGGCACGGGGAGCGGGGCAGCCGGCAAGGGCGGCGATGGATGGGGCTGGGGGAGTAGAGGGACCCTGCCGAAAGCTTTCCGGAGGCAGAGGCTTTTCAGATGAGCCTTTTAACCGTCTCCTTTCAGGGTGTTTTATTTGCCTGGAGGCCACGGGCAGGTTGCTTTTGCAGCTGGTGCATGGCTTTGAAAGCCTTTCTTCACCCCTGGCCGCGTAAAGTGGGGCGGAAAGGAAAGTTGTAGCTGCTTGATGTGCAGTTACCTAGAACTCACGTCCTCACCTGTTTGAAGGAGCACAGGACATCTTCAGGAGTGCTTCGAGCTGGCAGAGCTGTCACTGCTGGGCGGGAGCTGTGACGGGGCGACAGAGATGAGAAGCACCTTGGCAGGAGGGATTTCACCCCCCGAGATGCGTGCGTGTATGGATGGACCGAAGCTCATGCCATAAATTGCATGGAAGTGATTTTAATAAGGCTGTTTCAGATGCACGAAAGCAAGAGGTGTATAAAAAAACCTTCCCTTGTTTTCAGCATGTGTATAGATTGATGATATTGCCAAAATATTTGCCAGTTCCTGGAAAGCAGAGGTGGCAGCAGGGATGGTGGCACCTACAGCGAGATGTTCTTGTAGAATAGACAATGGTTTCCTCCCGCTTTGCTTTTCCCCATTAGGTATGTTAATTTGCAATAAACCATGGGAAACACCTATTTAAATGTTTATTGCTGACTGGTCCCCTAATTAATGCAGCTGATGGGGAAACTTAAGTTTTGAAGTTGTCCCATTCTTGGTCTGTAAGGGACATTCGGGGGCTGAGTGGTAGTTTCTAAAAAACGTAGTAACAAAACCAGCTTACCTAATGGGCATGCAGGGCTTTGTGGAGGTTGGGAGGTTAAACAGATGCAGAGCTCGGTAATTGCTACCAGCCTCCGGGCCCGGCAGATGAAAAGCTGTGAGCTTGGCTGTAGCCCCCCAGCATCACTCAAGTGGGACAGCAGCAAAATTTAGCGTTTGAGAAGAGGTTTGGAAAGGCGCTGGGAGCATCTTGACTGTATGATGTCCCAGGGGAGAGATGACTCTGGAAACTGGACGCTGTGGAAGATGTACCTGCAGATGAAGCTCAGTTGCTCAGTAACTCTTCTTTCTGCTGTTCTGTCGTTTATGAACTACATCTTGTTTCACCTCGTAAAAGAAAATAACGGAACTATCTGCCATAGTGCATTTTAAAGAGCAAAATGCACTGACCATCTGCATGGTGGTAGACGAAGGGATGTTATCAGAGAAGGTCAAAAGATTTTTGTCCGTGCCAAGCTGTTGATGTCAGGGCTGTGTAGCTGATGTAGCTAAAGATGGTTGTGCTTCGGTAACATTCAGTTAGATAAGACCGTTTGGGTCAGATTTGTGTTAACGCCATAAACTTGGTTAACATCATTTTTGCAACTGCTACAGAAATACTGCAAAGAGGTTCTGAAACTTTTTATCACCAATTTCCTCAAAGTTTCTGTTCTTGATGGAGGTCTTAGTGCATCTTATTGGCACTAGGCAGCTAGGGGTGTTTCAAACTCAGAATTACATTTGAATCTTCTCTTCCTTCCCTAAAACTTGATGTTTGCATGGCTGGTGCTTTGCAAGGCATCATGAGATACTTCAGGAAGAGACGAGTCTAGTCGTCAGTATTTAGTGATGTGCTTAGGTACAACATATCCATCATGCACTTGCTGATGAAGTCGTTACCCTTTCGGAGCAAGTTGGGTTGTTCGTTTAACTCCTGGCGATCCAGACACAGAAGGATCATTTGAGATGGCAAAGGAAATACAGTTATCGGCCAAAGAGAAAGAATGGGGAAAAACCTTTGGTTTTGCTGATCTTTGTCGTTAGCAGAGTGCAGCATTAGGATGGGCTTACTACAGAGTGGCTCTTGAGTGGTTTCCACTGAGGATGGCTCAGAAGCACAGAGGCAGAAAGACCCATCAGTGCCACTGGGATGTGGTGGAGTGTCCCACCCCACTGCAAGGGCTATAGCTGGGGGACAGGACCTGGTCCTTGGGGGGAAAGAAACCCAAGTTTGCCTCACCCAGCTCTGGGATGCTGCCACTGCTCTGACCAAGGGTCTTCACCCATTTCCCTGCTGTGCAGAGCCACTAAGGCTGGATTTAAGGGGCGCATCTTGCCCAGTTGTGTTCAGCAGGGCTTTTCCCATGCCTTTAGGAGGCCCAGGACATCACCTCCTGTGTTGGGGGTCACGAAGCTCTTGGCTCGCTCTTCCACAGAGGATTCCCGTAAATGCAGGGAAATGGTGTTTGTTTTCCCCAGAGGGGTTGAAGTGTCCGATTGCTGTGGGGTTTCCTTCCCATTTCTGGACAAAATGTGCGTCAAACCGAGAAGGGGCTACTGGCGGCCATGCTGGGTCCTAAAATCTATTTAAACTGATGATGGGGGAGAAGGGGGACAATCTGGCATTTTTGGGGTGTTTAGACCTGTGACGGGTGAAGGGGTTGGTGCAAGATGGTGAGCATTGCCCACGGCAGAGGGCATCCCGCCATTCCCGCTGCCTCTCTGCCCCCCCCCACCATGTCCTTCCCTTTAAATTTGTATAGTTACAACTCAAGTTAAACTCGTAACAAAGCTGCTTAATTCAAAGTTCATTAATGGGGAGGAGAGCCCATTCCCCTCCAGGGTGATTTGAGCCTGAAAAGAAATGGGGCTATAGGGCTGCGCTTGAAATCCGGTGCGTCAATAGGGTTTCTGAAGCAAAATAATGGCATCACCCCGCGTGCGAGTTAATTGGACATGATGGCACGAAGGCAGAGGGGTCAGCAGGCCGCGGGCGCGTGATATATTGTCAGGGAGCTTAATGCCGGGCACGGAACAGGGCTGGCTCGAAGCAGGGCTCCTTGCTTGAAATCCCAGGGAGTGGTTTTCTGTTAACCGGTGCGGTAGGAGCAGGAATGATGTTCAGCAAGAGGGTAATTCCCCTTCTTGGGGGCTCTTTTAGGGCCGAGAGTTCCCATCCTCCTTCTGGAGGCATCATAAATTGAATAGATTTCTGGCAGCCTGCATCCCTCCTGTCTTCCTTGAATGTAATGCCTAGAAAGAAGGGACATTTCTCATTGTTCTGGAGAGAGTTCAGTGGCTTTGTAGGAGGACGTGTATAGTTCATAGCAACTACTCCCCATTGGCATGAAATGCCTCCTCAGATTTCATGTTCCCCGTGGGAACATCAGCATCGCTGTCAAAGAATATTACATAGCAGAGGTAACTGTCAAGTCAGTCATCCAAGCACTTCATGGACATCCCATATCTTTCAGGTCAACACAAGTTGGCCTTTGAAAATGGGGGTACACCACCACAGCAATGTTGGAGGGACTTGGGGACCCGCCAAGCTCAGAGGTGGCTGAGTTGCAGTGGTACAGTATCCATGCCGGCTTTTGGTGGTAGAAACGCACGTATCTTGAGTACACAGGGTCCCAGCTGCTGGATGCAGGTTTGAATACTAAATTCAAGGCGTTGAGCTTTGTGGGAGCTGATGTGTGGCCTTTGCTTTGTTTGACATAATTGAAGATGAGCTTTGGGTTGGAGATGGGCTTTGGGCTGAGCACAAGCTTTGGGTTGAAGATGGGCTTTGGGTTGAACACAAGTTCAGTTCCCATACGAGCAAAGCCGATGGGTGGGAAGAGGCATTTGCTTACCCTCCATACCTGTCTTTTCCCAGGCAGTCACAGCAAACCCTGACTTTTCTTCTGCTTTCCCCTACAGATGCCAGTACGTCGCCCGATGCCATGAAGAGGAGCCATTGGTGCAACGTGGCCTATTGGGAGCACCGGACGCGCGTCGGCCGCCTCTACACAGTGTACGAACAGTCTGTCAGTATATTTTATGACCTACCTCAAGGAAACGGCTTCTGCCTCGGACAGCTAAACCTGGAAAACAGGAGCGAGACTGTGAGAAGGACTCGAAGTAAAATCGGCTACGGGATTTTACTTAGCAAAGAACCGGACGGTGTGTGGGCTTACAACCGCAGCGAACATCCCATCTTTGTCAACTCCCCGACACTGGACATCCCCAACTGTAGGACTTTGATAGTGCGCAAGGTGATGCCAGGCTATTCCATCAAGGTGTTTGACTACGAGAAGTCCTGCCTCTTGCAGCACACGGCCGATCTGGATTACACGGATGGGCCCTACGACCCGAACAGCGTACGGATTAGCTTCGCCAAAGGCTGGGGGCCGTGTTACTCGAGACAGTTTATCACGTCATGTCCTTGTTGGCTGGAGATTTTACTCAGTAACAATCGATAACGGTCAGCCTCTGACAAAAGGAAAAAAGAAAAAAAAGACACGGACTATCCCAAATATCATCTACCTAGATTTAATATAAAGTTTTATATATTATATGAAAATATATATTATACTTGTAATTATGGAGTCATTTTTACAATGTAATTATTTATGTATGGTGCAATGTGTATATGGACAAAAACCAGAAAATGCACTTTGGCTTATATAATTCTTTCAATACAGATTTTTTTAAAAAAGAAAAATTATACAGCAAAAATAGGAGAAAGCCCTAATTTTGATGTATGGTTTTTTGAAATATTATTAATACCCAGACAAAAAGCTAATACCAGTCACTCATTGATAATAAAGTATTCACATTATAGGGGGGGGGTTTAATTGTCTTTTTTTTTTTTTTTCCCCCCTGACTGACGTCCGCAGCAGTGTCTGCTCAGGCGCTCTGCAGTCAGGGGGAGTTTCCAGAGGGGTGACCGCTGTCTCCCATCTCAGCCAGGACCCTTAGAAAAACGGTAAATGATTTGCTGAAAGGCTGCAGTTGTCTCCAAGAGGAGGGTAAATGAGGACAGTTTGAGAGCCAGGGAGCAAATGGAGAAGGTGAGAGGAAAATCGCCCGTAGCTGTTCTTGCTCAGGGCTCTGTGATCTCTCCGATAGCACAAAACATGATGAAGATGAGCATGCATGTCTGTGTTTGTGCCAATTAATGGTTATCAGTGCAAATCAATGGGTATCAGTGCTGGTGGGAAGAGCAGAATAGACCGTGGCCCTAAAAGCTGCCCAGTAGGACCAGTTTGCATTATATCAGCCTTGCACGGGGGTTGTCTGTGAGTCTGGTATCTCCCGGACGTGTCTGAGAAACAAATGGTGGTTTTGGACAACTCACGGTTGGGTGGATCCACGGTTGGACACACCGTAGCGTGGCCTGAATTGCAGGAACCTCTCCAGTAGCTTGAAATAAGGCGGAGGTGAGTTGGATGGGTTGTGTGCAGATTTGTCCTGTAGGTCTCCCAGTCTGTCATCCAGGCAATCAACTGATGCAGAATTGTTTGGGAAGAATGTATTTGCTCTGAGGAGCAGCTGCAGCCACAAGAAGTCCTGGTCAAGTGAGCTTGTCTCGGCTGATTTACTCTCTCTGGAAATCCTGGATAAAACCGGGCACTTGCCAACTTCTGCGTGAGCTTCGTTGCTGTCAGCGCTGTAGCGCCCACGCGCTTGGATGGGCAGGTTGGACGTTGCCCGGCTTAGCTTGGTTAGTAAAGTTACTTATTGCCAGTGACTAGTGTGGCCAAGTCTTAAGAGTTGTGTTACAAATCCCTGTACGTTTGGTTTTCGTGAAGACCTCCAGAGTCTGGTGACTGCAGAAGCACCTCAGCTTCCAATGTTACCGAGGATGTTTTTGTTGCCCTCGTATTTGCAGAGGAAAACATGCAATGAGACCTCGCCTCAATGGCTCAAAACTCAGAGTAAAATGGGACATAAACACACTATTAAAAAGCCCTGCTGATGCATGTCAGGGTCATGCATTTTGGCAACCAGACTTGGTGTTTCTGCAGCAGCCACGAGCGAGGGTGGGGAAGGTGGGGACCGCGTCCCTCCAGGGAGGGGAACTGCATCCCGGCAGGAAAACGCGCAGACCTGGCGTGGATGTGGGGAGAGACGCGAGCAGGCAATGTCGCAATGACATTTCCGCAGTCGTTTTTCAAATTATAACCATACTTGATATCTAATTGGGACCACATTGGTTGAGTTCATGCAGCATCAGTATTAATACTTGACATCATTAATTTTTGTTTGCGTTACAGCCATTGTTGTCAGGGAATGGTGTCAAAACATGTCACTATCGTTTAAAGCCGGCTTTCAAGAGCTTTGCAGGGTTTTGTTTTATCCCCTTTGGCTTAGATTTGGTGTGTCCTGCCATACCACCTACATCGCTCACTGTATCATTTTCAGGCAGTCGGTCAAGAGGCCATTTTTATGTTTGGGGCTTTTTTAAAGAGGTTTTTGTTAATACTGTCCTCATTTTAACTGGGAAGAACCAGCCACGAGCTGAGTTGCTTCTCCCTGTTTCCTTTTCTCCTCTTTCCCAGCATTTCTCACCGCCACCCAGAAGGTTTTGCATTCACATCCCGAACTGGCTGCTACCTTCCTCCCTGTCCTCCTCCTCCTCCTCCCCCTCCTCACGTGCACTCGTGGATGCAGCAGTGCCATCATTTTCCACTTTCTACCTACCGGCTTCTTCCATATTTTGGACAAAATAGCACCAAGGATGGACATTGCTTTTATACCACCTGCAAAAGCCCTCCTCCCAGTACCCACAGAAGCTGTTGTTCACATGCTGTTGGTTTTCCCTAACTTAACTCTTCGCATTTGCAGCGTGGCCAGGCTGGTCGGGCACCTTTCAGCTCCGTTTTGGGTTTGCATCAGTAAAAGGATTTTTGTGGGTTGAAATTTGAGGGTTAACTTTGGGGTTTCCCTTGTGCAAGCCACTGGCTGTGCTTAATTTTTCTTTTTTTATTACTCATGCACTTCCCCAGGAATAAATCTGGAGTTTTATTTCACTTGACAGCAAGGCTTTAAAGGGAATAAAAAAGGATTTTATGGTGAGGCAATGAAATAAGACATCAAGTATTCTTTTCTGTCCCATTTCTCCCCTGTAATACCTTACTGTAATCATTCAAACTTAGGATCTTTTAAAGAAGCTTTGGGACTTCCAAGCTATTGAAACCCGTGCTGGACCCTCACAAAGCTCAGCTGAAGCCTTCCCCGTGCGATCCCCCGCACTAGGCTTGAACCTGGGGGCTGTTGGGTGACTGTAAGGTGGCACGTGGAGCAGCCCTTGGGGTGGCACTTACATCAGGGAAGGAACAATTATTTCCCTGCCAGGGTTTGCGGGAGCAGCTGAGCATCGTTGGCTTTTGCTAACGACCCAACGGGTCTCTGGTGTGCTGGCACCCGCAGCTGCTGGTGTTCTGCTCATCTGCCCCAGCCCCTATAAAAACAGAATGTGGGTCTCTCCTTCCTGGAATGGTTGTGGTCTCCCAGCACCTGAGGTAAGTGGCACGGTCTCTTTTCTCATTCCTTTAAGGTCTATATGGGGTTATGCTGTTTTAAGGGCAGAAGTTAAAGCGGTCCCTTGGCAGGAGGGTGCTGGGGGTGTTTCCAGCTGGGCTGTGCTTGGACCGAGCTCCTGATGCTGCTTCGGGTGCCCTGGTATGGGTGCGCTGTAGGGTTTTGTGTGATCGCTTTTGAGCTGGAGCTGGTTTCGCTTTGCCCTGGGAAGGTTGGTGGGTCACCCATGTGGCTATGTTATCCCTGAGTGCTTTTTTTTTTTTTTTTTTTTTTTTTCTTTCTTTTTTTTTCCCCCTGGAGGGATGTGTTGGGAAGTGCTTTTTCTCCCTGTAGTAGTGCTGGGACACCCGTTACGCTGTTACAGGGGGTCAAACTGAGCTGGAGGAGCTGGGTGTGCCCCCACCCAGTAGCAGGACAGGATCCCTGTAGCACCCCCCAGCCCTGCATGGTCGGAGGAGACACAGGGGCAGCAAATCCCTGAGCACACACGGCTCTCCACCTGCACCGGAGGGCTTCAGCAATGCACGGGCCTTGGAGTTTGCTCCAGCTCATCAGTTATTTGTACGGAGAGGTCGTGGTTTTGTTGTAGGACGGGGGTGTTGCATGGGTTTGGTGCCTCAGCTGATCTTAAGCTGATGAGTCTCACCCCTCCAAGGCAGTGACTCCTCCTCAGGTGGAGCTTCCCCAGACCACAGCCGTCACATTTCCTTGTCAATGAGGAGTAAGATGATCCTGCAGAAGAGCCTGAGGTGGATGGGCTGACTCACCCTGGCCACTTTATGGATCATCTGCGGAGGTGGTGGGACACGGAGGTGTTCTAAGGTGTTACTCAGGCAGCGAAACTCGCTGGACACCTTTATTTGTGAGTGCCAAAGCGTTGACGGAGGCATCAGCTGGTTCCTCGTGGTGGTACAGGTCCAACCAGGAGGTTGAAGGCTGCATCGTCTGTTTTTTGGCTTCCCTGTGCCAAACGCACCTAAAGTCCACTCAAGTGGAAGCCCCAAATTAGTAATTCTTCTTGTATTGGGCTAGTTATTATGGGCTTTGGTTTGTGGAGTGTGTTTATTTGACAAGATCCTCTTAATTTGAGTAATACTGCATTTTAAAACTGTCTGTGCCACAGGCTGATGAGAAGCAGCCAGTTCCTGCTGGTAGGTCCCAGAGGCTGTGGCTCCTCCTGCGAGAAGACTTTCATCATCCCTGTCCTTGATGTTCATTGCTGCTATGACTGAGGAATATTGGTACTAGCTAGAAAGGGAAAGAAATGAACACTAAAAGGAACCACACTCAGCTCTTCTTAAAAAAAGAGGCTAAGATCCCTTTGTGGCTCAAGTTTTGCCACAGTTCTACAGGGTCTGTCAGGCTTTAGACTGTAATCCTCCTTCCCAGGATTTTCTCTCCGCAGTTAAAAGTGGGGGGGGACTTGTTCAATGCGTAATTAAAAGCTGAATCTTGCCTCCTGTGCATGGGCTAGCCAGGAAAAAGAAGAAGAAAAAATTGCTGTTGGTGCTGGGGAAGGAGCTGGAGGTTTCTTTCAGGGTGTGTGATGCTGCTTGACTTCACGGTCTTTGTAGGTAATGGAACATCTGCAGCTCTTTGTTTGGGATGCGAAACTAATGTTTTTAACAGAGCAGCGGAGTTGAAGTGCTCGTACATGTACCTGCACTTCCCAAAACTTCGATGGGTCCTGGAGGCTGCGGCTTTCTGCTGGCTCTGGTGTTGCAGCTCTGTGTAGCTTCAAGCCAGCGGGTGGGATGGAAGGGGAAGAAGAGCTTTAACAGCTGCCCAGGACACAGCCTGGTCCTGGGTCAGAGGACGAAGCAGCTGTGTGGTCGGAGCTGCTGCTCCTCTCCTGGTGCCTCCCGGGGCTGTGAAATGCGCCTCAGGAGCCAGAGTGGCTTGGTTGGGTTTTTTTCTGACAAATGCCAGGACCGAAGATCGGATGTCTCACCCAGGTGAACGGCCCTGCGGAGGGAGCCAGCTGCAGGGACGGGGCTGCGCGTGGCCCTGGGCTTTGAGCCGCTGAATGTGAGCGGGGCTGGTGGTGAATCCACTGCTCCTTGGTTGCTCTGGCTGGTTTTTAAGCTCAGTTTGCCAAGAAAATGGCTGTGGGGTGGCTGCAGAGCTGCGCTGGGGGTGGGGAGAGAGAGATTGGTGCCTTCACCCCATCATGTCCCTCCTGTCCCTTGTTCGAGTTGTTTGGAAGCAGGAGCTGCCTCGTGGGTGAACATGGATCTGGTCTGATGGGTGACCGACATGGACAACAACTTTCCTAGAAAGCAAAAATAAAGATTCACCTCTGTTTCCCCTCCCTTGAGGTGGTCTGGGTTGCCAAATCTGGCAAGCCCCCAGGAAGGGAGGTGTGCTGGGGGTGACACGGCATTGCAACAGGGTCGGCAGCATCACTTGGTGCGGGGTGGCATCCCAGGGCTGGTCCCGGCGGCTGCTCTCTCAGCACTGGCACTCCGGGATTGGGCCCAGGAGCCTGAGACGCAGTGGTTAACTGCGGAGCATCCAGAGTTATTTCCTGTAAATAAGTTCTTTTGCTTCCCTCAAAGGTCTTATTTTCCATTTGGTGTGTGATGAAGCATTGCTTGCTGCTTTGTGGATAATCCTTTCTATATTCCTGATTTATGTATGTGCTGGTGCGATGCACAAAGTAGCATCTGTACTATGTACACTGTGGGAACAACCCAAAATTGCTCTGAAACTTGACTGGCTTACAATTATATTGGATTCTATTAAATTAAAACACATAGCACATATATTACACAATAAACCACAGCTATTTCATGGATCAAATTAAGTTTTATTTGGGCAAATTACAACCTTTCTTACAGTTGGGCCTTTGTGAAACCATTCCTTTTTAATAAAAGCAGGCATTTTGGCAAATGCTCTTAAAGTGTGCATTCCCAATAATTGCATATACTGTTGCTATTCTTTCTTGGGATATATGTGGCTAATTATCTTCTCCTATTTAGGATAGGTTCAAATGAGTGGTATCTTCCCTTTCCTCCTCCCCCATACCTCCCTTCTGCTGGAATTTCTTATTGCTTTCCATTTTTTATTAGCTTGGCTATGGAAGTCGGCAGGAAAAAAAAAATCTCCTCCTCATTAAAAGCAGGAGTGCCTTTCCCGGAATTTCTTGGGGAAATGTGACTCTTGCAGCTGTCCTCCGGCCCTGGCTCGGGGGGCTGTGAGGTGTGGGGGACAAAGCTGAAAAAGAACCTCCGAGAAGCGAGGTGAAACCTGGTGGGTGCATGAGGGAGCATCGGCAGGGGGGTGTAAAATGCATCCCGTTTGTGGAGGGTCCTTGTTAAGTAAGTGGTTTGGTTTTGCTGCAGCCTTTTCCTGCACAGGGACAGCAAGGAGCATGTGAGGTGGCATGCCAGACCCTGTCAAACGTCTTCTGTGATTGCTCATCCTCGCGCAGGTTTTGCTGAAATCAAATACGTGGTTCAAAAACTGTGGGGATGCACAAGACAAAGTGGTTTGCTCCCATGTTTCCTTCGGAAATTGGGTTAAAAAATATACCCCATCAGCTACTCTAGTTCTGAGAAGTGCTGCTCCGCTGTTTTTCCTGCCTCTTGCTTTCCACTTGCTGTTGGGCCAGGTTTAGAGCTACCGGGTTTTTTGCAGGAATAATTTTTCTCACGGTGCTTTCAGCCTAGACCTGGAAACAGAGGAAATGCCCTAAGTGCAGTCTTCCTTGGGTAACATCAGTGGGATTTCTAGCCCACCGGGATGGAGATCAACAGCAGAGCAGCATCCAAGCTTCCCGATTCCTGAATACACACAGCACAAGACCTCTGCAAATTCTAGCCTCGTATTTCTTGACACAGCAGCACCTCTGGGTGTGGGAAGGGTGCTCAGCCCCTTAGCTGGGTGGGACAGGGACGATGGAACTGTCACTGTGGAAGTCCTAGCATATTACATAAAACTTCAAAGCTTTTTTGTCAGTTTTCCAAATCCTTCCGGGCACTATTGTCAGAAGATCAAGAACTATTATTTAGCCTCCCAAATCACATCTGGATGCTGTTTATGGGATTGTGTTTGGCGTGATTAAATCCGCAGGAGGGGGTTAGCGCTGGCGGTGGGAACTGGTCTCAGGGATGCCAGACTGTCTGCTGCCAGGGCCCGTGGACCGGTGGCATCTCCCCACCATGCTCTCAGCCTGTGGTCCTGATAAAGAACCCTTGGAGCTAGTGGTTTCCCTGTTGCTTTACGGCTGCTGCCAAGTGTTTGCTCCGAGGTTCCTCACCTGCGTGTTGGTGCTTCCCAGCTCCTTCCCTCCACAGCTCCCTGGTGTGTGACAGCCCTGTGGGCGCAGGCAACCTCAGCACCCTCCAGCTTGAGTTGGGTGACAAGTAGATGGCCCTGTGGTGTAAGTGATGTGACGGGGTCCTCCACAATTCCTGTAGAGATTGGACCATCAACCTGTGACACGGGGGAAAGAGGAACTGGGATTATTCTGTCCATATAAAAGACTTCCAGAAATGTCTGTATCGATTTATTTTTTCAATAATAAATTGAAAGCATCTCTGACCTGTCGCCTGCTTCCCGTTATGGCCAGGATGGGGTTGCCTGTTGCTGCTGCTGTGTAACGTGATAGCGGTGGAGGAGATACTGGCGCTTGCTCAGTCCGCAGTGCCTCTGCACCAGGGACCCACGGTGGGGCAGGAACCAAACAAAATGGCCACAAAACATTTTTGATGTCCTGCCTGTGTGACCACGGTGGGGCTGTGTCACTCGGTTGCAGTGGCAGGAGGTCACAGCCTGGCTCTGTCCCCAGAGCGCGCCCTCCAGCCTGGCATCGCAGGGAAGAGCATGTGCGATGGGAGAGAAGGGGAAGAGTCCCCAGAGCATCCCTTGCAGCCTGGCTGTGGGTTTTGAGGAGAGAAGGTTCTGCGCTTTGTCCCTGGCTGTCTCTTCCATCCAACATGCCTTCTACCATCTTCCGGCTTGGGTTGCGTGTTTTAAGCTGGATGATGCGCTCTCAGCCCTGGTCTGAGTCGGGTCGTGGCGCCATGCGGTGGGATGGCATTTGGGGCACGAGGCTTTACAGGCTGGTGGTACGAACTGCTCTGGGGAGCTAACTGACACCCCGACTGCAGTTCGCCACCACCATCTGAAGGGCTCTGTGTGGGGCACGTGCTGTGCCTCCTCCCGTGGCAGCAGGCATGTCTGACATGCCGCTGCGTTCACGTTTGGGATGCAGAATTGAAACCACAACCCATTTCTGGGGAAAATATTTTATGAACGTGAAGTGCCTTCTCCTGAAGGACGCTGCGGGGGGAAGGGTGAGAAGAAAACCCCCACTAGTCTCTGGAAATTGCTTTCCTTCCTCTTCTCCTTCCAAAATAGCATAATTAACAGAAATCAACTTTGCAGTGCTGTTAATTTTGAGGGCCTTGTATGCCAAGCTTGAACATGCAGAGCTCAACTGAGCAGGCGCTGAGCACTGGGAATGGTTAATTATTACCCAAATGGTGTCTGAGTTAGTCTGAAAGGACTGAAGAATTATGAAACTGTAATGAGGGAGGCCCATTCTTGGCAAACGCTTACGTGATTCAAATGCTGGGGAATTCAGCATGTTTTTCTCTTTCTTCTGAGGACTTTAAGCCAGCCGATGGTCCAGATTGCACGGTGGGGATTGAGTGGGACCATCAGTCCAGGGGAGCTGATGCTGTAACAGCTTCTGTAGTTCTTCTCCGGCACTGCAGTGGTTTAAAAATAGCTTTGGTGAGTCAATCATTAACCGATTGTTACTTCTTGAAACTCCCAAGCGTGTGAATTTCTGGGTATGGTGGTTTGGTGCTGGATCTGTAGGAGAAGCTCTCTCTATGTGATGTGTTTGGCACGGCTGCAGCTGGGACCTCGCAGCGGCCCTTCTCTCTGATCACCTCTGCAGGGGTCTTTGCGTGCTCTTTGGGCTCCCGTATGGGCAGTGTTCGTAGGGAAGGAGTTTGTGTGCCTATTGCAGAGCTGCTCTTTGGCCTTGAAAGACCAAGAAAAAAGTTAAAACGCATTAGAGGTTTTGGCAGAAATTTCTTAGGTTTTCTGCTGGGTATGAGTTCTACAGAATACTCCTTTCTCTCATCTTCAGAACACGTGGCTCATGCCCAGTCTCTTGGATCTTGACCTGTCTGTGCCTGCCTGGAAAACGAGAAGTCACGGTGCCTCAAGAGCTTCTACTTACTCCACCCCTCCAGACACTGTGGTCCATGCATGTGTGGTTGGGGTTCAGTCTCTTTCAAGTCGGGTTTCGGTCCCAAATCTCATGGCAAAGGTGGTGGGAGTGAACAGCCATATCAATGGAAAGCAGTCCATAACATTGGTCTCTAAACATGATTTGTTTTGAACCGTTTTGTTTGAACAGCCCCTGTTTTGGACTGCTGTGGTCTTTTTGTCTTGAGCTCGGTTCGCTTTCCTCCAGCTCAAATCTTTGAGGTATCATAAACAGATAAAGCTGGAAACTGAAGCATATGGAAGTTTAGAAATCCTTTGGTGACCCATGTCCTGATGCTCTTCAAGCTGCTCCATAGAGCCCAGGGCTCCCCCAGTCCTGACTGTGCTGTGGAGCGGAGGAGGCTCCCTGCAAAGTGACACTCCTTGGGAGTTGAACCCTTGGCATGTGAAACTTTAAAAAGCTTTTTTCCTCCTACAGATGTTTTTCCTCAGTTCTAGTGAAACAAGTGAAGCGTGTGGGAATGCCTTCAGTGCTCTAACCTTGGGGGTTCGATGCCTTTCTTTCTAAAATGTGTCTCATGCTGCTTTTCCCGTGCTCATCTGGTTTTTAGCTGCTTCACTTGCAGCTTTTCAAGGAACAGTTGCGTGTTAGATGATCAATAAGGCTGTTCTGCTTTGTTCAAAATGTCTCCCACCAGGAAAGTCCCAGCCGAGCTGTCTTTCTGCTGCATGCAGTGAACTGCATAAGATTCCCCTCCGGTCATTGCTGCTGATATTTCATAAGAGCTAATCCTCCCCCTCCTCCTCCAGTTGGTTGTGTGTTTGCAGAGTAATCCCCTATAGGACCTACGCTCTGCTCCAGAAAGTGGCTGGAAGGAACCCTTGGCGTTGATCTAATGTCCTGCTGAGAACTCTGCTGCTTCCTCGTGGGTCTGTGTAGTCCCAGTGACAGGCTGCTTGGGTGCCTGGTTGGAGCCCCTTGGACAAGCCAAGGAACCAGTTCTTTGGAAAAACACAGCTTTAACCCCTGGACTCTGCCTCCATGGGTTATGATACTTGGCAAGGGGGAGTAGGAAGGGGTTCAGCTGCCTGAGGCATTGCCTTAGTTGATTGGCAAGGCTTCCCTTCTCTTTAGACTGGAGACAAATGCTATGAAGTGATAAAAGATGAAGGTGTGGGTTAGAGCAGGAGACAAATCCACCTCTATCTTCTGGGATCAGTGGTGTTGGGAGCAGGATGTCTGGTTAGGGTACAGCTCGCTGTGTGACCTGTCGCTGGGCTCCGACGTGTGCATGGTGATGAGCTAATGAGTTGGATCAGCGAGCTGTTGGCACCACCAGACTCGGATCTGGAGGGTTTCATGTGTGAACTGGAGGATGAACTCTCAAAGAAGCATCCAAATTACTTCTCCAGAGAAAGGATGCCCAGAATGCTCTTATGAACCAAGAGCTCCTTTGTCCTGTAGCACTGGAGTTCTTGTCTGTCCTTCCTGCATTAAAAAGCATGAAGGAACTAAGTCAGAACCACAGTAGTTTGAAGAATGCTCAGCTTTGGAGTTTTCACCTACAGTTTAGTCCAAAAGGCTTTAGTCTTGCAAATTGTTCCAGTTTCATCAGAATCTTCTGATAAAAAAGGAAGTCTCTTAATTTTTTTTAAGTCCTGGGCTTTTCTTTTAGTTCAGCTGATTGTTTTTGTGTTCTCTGCTTTTGCTCTTTCCTCCCCTTGTGTCTCTGGGGAAAGGTCTGTGCATAGTTAGTTGCCACTTCTAGTTTCTCCCGTCTTGCATGTAAAGCTATTGCAAATCCCAAGAAGTAGGATCATGGATAGCAAATTGGAGGTTTTACTTCTAGTGGACTCTCTGTTTCATAAAATGAGTATATTTATTTCTATTATGGGCAGCCAGTGCCTACTAACCTTCCTTTGGAAATCACTTTTTACAGCTTCATGCTGTGGCATGCCCCTTGTGCCCAGGTCCTTTGCTCAGTGCAAGCCACTGCTGGAGCTGTGCTCGGCTCCTTTGGGGCCCGAAAGTCTCCTCCTCTGTACCTGGGGTTTGGGGATTGAGGTGTCCCATCCTTATGTGGGTTCTGTCTCCCTGCGCTCACCCACAGTACTTTTACGGGCACAAAGTGCGATGGTCCTGCTGGTCTCCTGTACCTAAACCTGCAGCGGTGACTGCAGGGAGAATTTCTCTGCAGGAGTGCAGCCCTCCATCCATGGGAAAATGGTGGGAGTTCTATTTCTTCCTCTCTGCTTCCCAGTTTTATCAGTCCCTGAAATGTGACACATCACCCACCTGGGTCAAACCTGTGCTGGGTTCAGTAGGCAGTCCTTCAATAAGCAGGACTTAGGCTGCTGTTGGAATAAGTAACCTATTAAATTGCAATGTGTGTGTAGCAACTTGGGCAGGAAGCCTCTCAGCATCTGAGGGGTGATTTCAAGTGTGTGATGCCCTGATAGGAATGGACCTCAGTATTACTTTTCCTTTAAAAAAAAACTTGAGAGCCATGCCCTTGAATTCTTGCATTAGTAAACATCTCACAAAAATGAGCTGGTATCAAGCAAGATGAAAGGGGCTGTGCAATGATTTTGGAGTTGCCCATGATGGTTGTACCTTTTTACGCAGAAACTAGGCAAGCTGAGATGGAATTTCCGGAAGGTCTTTTTGATATCGGCTTAACATGCATAAACTTCAGTTTATTAAATGTAAAAGAAAGCTCTGAGGTAACTTTTCAACGTGATGTTGTGAAACGTTTCCTTCAAGCCAAGCGGTGGTGTGTGGTGGGGCAGGTGGGAGGTCAGAGCTACTCCTTGAGTAAGACTTGGGCAATCCTCCCTCTCTCGCCCACCTACGCTCCCCCATAAGAACCCCCACCTCTCTGAGCTGATTCAGTACAATGTGCCAGAGAAAGGGAAACAAAGTGAAGGCCCGTAAAGCCTCTGGACATCACCTCTCGGAGCAGCGATCCTTGAGGCAACAGAAAACATCTGTAAAATGATCCCGCGGTCCTCCATGTGGGCAGGAAAATGGTATAGGGGAGCGCAGCGGCTGAACTTGCAGAGCTCAGCCTACTTTTTGCGTGGCTGTGAATGAAAACTACTGGAGCAGTGTTGAACAAGACGTTCCCTTGTTTTAAAAACGCCTCTGGGATTATTGTTTTGAGATGAGCTGGGAAATGTTCTGTTCCCTCCTTTTCTAGACCTGCTGTTGGTAACGTAGCCCTCGGGTGGATCAAGGAGAGGGAAGGACACAGAGGCTGATATTTGTTCGAAGCTCTGTATGACACTGCAAGGCATCGTGTGTACGCAAGTTCACTGCACCACAGGCCCCGTGGTCCGATGTGGGTTTGGGCTGCAGTTTGGATAGGCTTGGGTTGTTACCGATCCACTACCGCTTTGCTGTACAGCCTCGTGTTGCTCCATCCTGACTCATGCTTGGGCTGGGCTGGTGTCCCCAGGTGTGGTGCGGGTGACACCACCAAAATGGGAAGAACCAGGGCACCCAAGGAGAGCCCTGAGTCCACCATGGAGCTGCACCACTGTTGAGGGACAGGGTGAACCCACGGGGTGGTTTGATCCTGCTGTCCCTTTGTGGCATTGCTCTCCCACCATGGGGGATGTTTCTGAGCACTGGGAAGTTCTGGGAAGGCTGGTGGTGCTGAGCCCCCTCCCTGCCTGGCCCCAGCATCCATCCTGGTTGAGCAACGCAGATCCAAGGTCAGCATCCCCTTTCAGGGCTGTGGCTGGGTGCTCCTGCTCCCAAGGGGTCACTTGTGCCGAAGCAAGCAGAAAAATAGTGCAGTAAAGCAGAATTGCTGCTTGAGTTGCTTTTCTCATTAAAAAGAGAGGGAGGGAGAAACATCAAAATCAACCCCTGCCCCCACAAATCCTGCCCCTGTTGCGTAGTATTAAAAACATCCTGGAGCTGAGACCGCGCTTGTGCTTGTGAATGTTGAAGAAGGATTTCTGCCAAGACACTGACCCCTTGTGGATTTTGCAAATGTCTTTGCACCTCTTTTTCTCTTCAAAAGGCAAAAAAAAAAAAAAAAATAAATCCCCTTTCAGACTTTTGCTTGGTCCCTTGCAATCCGGACCTATCAGAAGATTTATTCTTAAACGGAGGCTCCGGGGTGATTTATGAAATTACAGCTGAGCCGTATTGTATGCTGGTTACAAATTGCAAAGATATTCCATGGGACGTAAGCTTCAGTGAGCACGGGATATATTACACTACGGGGAAAAGGGGAGCTTAAAACCAGCTGGCTGACTGTAACAACTACAGCCACTTCTCTTTGATGAGAAGATGATATACATCTGGGTTTAATACAATACGTGATGGACTGACACCAGGTTTCGGAATATCTTATACAAACTGGATAATTTTTGCTTGCGTTTTTCCAGAGCTGTTGCATCACTTTATTCCAAGTTATATTCCTTTTTCCTGTTGTTTCTTCATGTGTTAGTGACTCCTTGTTCAACTTTATAAAGTGCTGGGGATAGTTTCTCACTGCTTTCCAGAAAGAGGGTTTCTCCGCGCTCCTTGAGTGCACACAGTGAGTGCTAGGGCTTGAAAAAAGGCGATGCTGCAGTACCATATGTGGAATTGCTGAGCTAAATTGGCTACCTATAAATATAAGCCAGATGTTAATAGGAAAAAGGAAACTGGAACACATTATCAGGAAGGATGTGTCTTCTTTGGAGTAAATCCCTCCCGCGGAGACCCCTCCTCTAGCTGTTAATGACGGCACTTCTCCAGGAGAAGTCATCTGTGAGCCCCGTTGTGGTGGGTACGCTCAGGGCGGGGTGTGATATATATTAAGGACACCTCTCACAACCTTCCGGTCAGTAGGAAGTCCTGGCGAGCCAGATGCTATGGGTTGTAAAGCCGTGTCGTTGCTCTGAAGATGAACCTACGCTGGTTGACGATATCTGGTCTAAAATCTTCTGCCATCCACAAAGGCATGTACTGGTCAGGTCTTGGTAGCCCATGAGTGGGAGGAACTGGTGAATTAACAAGATTCCTTCCAAGCACTTTGATCCAAGAGAACAGCAATGTTTCTGGACAAGAATCTCCTATTTTGGCTTGTTAGTAAGTCATGGCATTTTACTGAACTCTTGTTTGGGTAACAGATCATTTAGCGGTGATTTTGTTCCCTGGCCTTTTTGAGTGTAGCTCTTAGATCTGACTTCCGTTGTGAATATTTAACGGCACGTCTAGAATCTCTCACCTTTTTGCTTTAAATACCTGACTCGCCCATTTCCAGTAAATAGTCCTCAAAGTCTGACTGCAACTAAACTTGCTTCAGCCTTCCCCAAACCTGACAGGCTGTGCCCATGGTTCCCTGCCGCAGCGCTCCTGGGAAGCACCTATAAATACCCACTCTGAGTAGAAATCCTGCGTTCTAGTAGCTGATGGTGGAAGTACTTGCGTTCCCTGAGGCCAGCTGCTAGCCCTGCAGTTTTGGGAGGGAGAGTGGGTTGCATCCTTCCTGCTCCACCCTCACTCTTGGGTCTCTAGGAGCTGTGCTTTGGGTGGATGCAACCTCCCAAGCTGAGCTCCTCACCCTTGAGCTTAAATGGACAAAATTTCGGAGAATTGTCCCCACTGGGAGCTGCAAGCAATAGTTGAACTCTATCTCCTTTGTGGGCCAGCCTTTGGGTGGCAAAGTTGTTATACCTCCATGGCTGGCGTGATCCAGCCTGCTCCTGCCCTGGCTTTGGGCCAGGGTGCTCCAGCTCCAGAAGATCCTGTTTCAGTCACCTTTTTAGGACTCTCTGGGCCAAAGTGTGCTTTGATGTCTGGCTGTTTGGCCCCTGGCGCACCCCGTGGTCTGGCCTGGAAGAAGTGCTAGGAGGACAAAGCATAAACTATAAATTTCTGCAATACCAGCAGTCCTGGCTGAGCCTCCCCATTCTAGCGAGGTTACGAAATACCGACATGGCTTTCTCTGAGATATTAATTAGGGATGGACAAACCAGAGGGAAGAAAATAAGAAATCCCTTTGCACTCTTTCTGGGGTTAAAAAAAGTTCAGCTAACTTTCTTCCTCCCCCGTGTTATTTTTCCCTTCAGTGCAGGCTCTTCTCATCCAGGTTCCAGCAGGGCTGGGATGTGGAGCTGCTGAAGTGCTGGGGGAGGCTGTAGCTGTTGCTGCAGGATTTCCAGACCAGGCTGAAACAAGCCAGTAACCTATGGCTGAGAGTGCCTGCGTGACTTAGAGCAATCCTGATGTTGTAGTCCTCCTGGCTCTCCAAACAGAATAAATTGATGTGTCGTGTATCCAGGAAAGATCTGGATGTTGCTTAGGATGGCAGATCACCTTTACTCTTCCTTTTGCAGGTGGGGGATCGTGCTTGGAAGGTTGGGGCTGTGCTTGGTTGGTGCTGCAGGATTGCTGTGCTCACCCGGGGTGCTGTGGCCATGGGCTGGAGGCAGCCGCACCTGGGACACCCATCCCAGCTTTGCCGATTCCTGCTGCAGCCAGTCTTCTTGCCGAAGCGGTGGACTTAGAAATGTTGGTGGACTTGGTAGTGTTAAGTTAATGGTTGGGCTCGATGATCTGAAGGGTTTTTCCAACCTAAATGATTCTACGATTTTAGAAATGCTTCACGTAGCGTAATGAACGCTTACAGATCCTTTCTGTGCGGCTGACGTTCCCTCTTTGCAGATCATTGAATGCAGAGAGCAAGCTTTCTAAATAATAATGAAAAGCAGTGCGAGTAAATTAGCACGCATCAGTGCACGGGTCTTTGGCTGAGCTCTGCTCATCTCATTTTCAACAGGAGCCTCTTTCTGCAGACCTCCCTGCCACAGCGTGCTCTCACAGTGCCGGCTTAGACCCCGCGTAGATTAAAACCATGCGATCACAATAGATTTGTCTCTGGCTAATGAAGCTCTGCATCTAGTGCAAAATTCCTCTAATGCATTAGGAAATAGTTATCATTTTTCTTTGGCACGGCATTTGATAAGAAATTGCCTTTGGCCAAAAGCAATGCCAAGATTTTACTGCTTGTTACAGAGCTAAATATGTGACACTGCAACACATGTAATTGGGATAATTTAACACCCCATTAACGGAGTGCAGGAACGGCCTCTTCTCTTACCATTGTTTGGGTCCACTTTTTATAAATCTTGCAGTCTTTTGGGAGAGAATTTTTTTCAGTGGAAAAATGGACATGTTCCTCATTAAAGTCACTCGTTTTGAAACATCGAACAGAAGCTTTTTTGCAGCATGGATGGGGAGAGCTGCTGATTTGTCATAGGAAACCTGGAGTCGGTCGTGTCCCAGTCTGGTAAACTGGGAACTAATGGGTTATGGTCCATAATCCTACTTCTGGTTTCAGGCAAGTCACTTCTTTTCAAGGAACTGTAAAATGAAGATGATACTTTGAATTTTATGATCCCTGTATGGTTCCCATGACATCCTTGCCACAAGGCAGGAGATTCCTGGAGGTGACTCGTGCTTGGGGAAGGGGAGGTCGGCAATGGGGCTGTCACCGTCTCCTGTCCTGTGACCTTCAGCGGAGACGTGTGTGCAGAGCAGTGGAGAAGTCTAAAAACACGGGTCTTCTGAACTATCTTCAGAAAGGCTCTTTCAGGGCAATTCCAGATCTTATTAGAAGCAGGAAAGACTGGATATTGCAAGGCATCCCAGTCTGAAGAAGCTGTATTTCTGGTTGTGCCTTGCTTTCGGGCTCTGGGTAATGGGGCTGGATGTATTTACATCAGAATACCTGGTTTCCTGATCCCGGGCGGCATCGCGAAGCCCTTTGATCTTCGTGAGCATATGTGTGTTTGGAGATGGACTTCTGTACGTGGTATTGCACTGAGGAGCTGGCAGCAACAGCCAAATCCAGGAGCCTAGTAATTAAACCTGTTAATCTTCTTGTCATGACTGTAGTGATTTTGGGTGAAATCTTGATGGATTTTAGTGTGAGAGCACCCCTCCTTAGGCTTAACGTAGGCTGGTTGGTAGGTTCCTTTATGGGGTAAGGCAGAAGAGGTTAGTTTGGGTCCAGGCTGACCCTTCTCCCTCCTTCATGCTTGGTGGGACTTCAGAACACTGGGGAGCGGTGGCATAGCCAGCAATCTTCTTTTACCTCCGTCCCCCTTCCTTTTCCATCCCTTAGATAAGGAGCAGCTCTGGCTTTAGGGCAGTGACCGCAGTATTAGTCAGCCTGTCCCCACTCGTGCCTTTTCCAGAAAGTTGCCTATTTTGTTGCGGAAACCTTGATTTAATTCTATTTAGCATCCAACTACCAAGCTGGAATCTCAAGGCAGGGGAGTGCCTGGTGTTCCTGAAGAGCAAAGCCAAAGACACAGACAGCAAACCAGTGGCCCGGAGGTCCTGCTTTCCTGCCAGCACTGTTTCACTTATTGAAGGGACAGTTTAATTTTAGCCTTTCTGGTAGTGCTGTTCCTTTCCTAATTAGATCCATCCCAATAGAAAAGTAGGGGGGAAAAAAAAAAAAAAATCACTTGAAACATGTTGATGGGTTTTGCTCATTCAGCGAAGCAGCAACAGGGACTGGTTTTAGCCTCCAAGCCAGATAGGGCTGTTTCTGATTAGCATGGGGAAGGCTGCTGGGAAGGGCTGGTGGGCTGTCTGTCTGTCTATGAACACTGCTCTGACTGAGCCATCTTTAGCTAGAGCAGCAAGACCCAGAGAGGTCTTTTATGGCTCTGTGGTGTGAAACGACCCCATTTGCCATTATCCCGCTCGTGTTTTTAGCAACACGTAGATAAAAGGCAGTGCAGATGACTTTAAAATTCATGGGTATTGCTCTTTTAACTTGCATCTCCCTCAATAGGCTCCTTCCCCTATAAAATACAGGCGAGCCTGTCTTTGCCACTGGGAAAAGCCCTCTGAAATGAGTTAGATTGACTTTGTTATGGCTCCAGTGAAAACTTCTAGACACTTATTCAGAAGTCGTTGCGCTTGCAAAACTAGTCTGAAGTGCTAATCCAAGCGAGCATGGTTTTACTGTTTTGAAGCCATTGGGCTGCTCTTGTTACATGGCCCTGGTTTGCACCGTGCTCGGCAGGGTGGCATCCCATGGCTCTACACCTGCCCTTCTGAGACTTGGTGACTACACTGTACACATGAGCTCTGAGCTGAAAGCAGATTTCCCTGGTCTGTGCCACAGAACAAACAGAATAGGGTTGTTTTGGGTTTTTTTTTTTGAGGGGGGGGAACGTCTTCAGCAAAAATCAGTCTAATTACATTTGCATTTGAAAAAAAAGTTTCTTCCCCTCCTGCTCAAACAATAACTTATTTTTCCATAGCGTCAGATTCTATGATTTAATCAAATGCCTTTCAGTTGTAACAAGGTGTTTTCTTAAATTCAGCAACTCCTAAAATTTTTGTTTTGAATGTTGAGCCAATTATATGTCTGGTGTAAGTGTTGCAGGTTACTTTCCCCACCCCATCAAAATGCTTTTTTTGAATGATACTCCCCAAGGTTGTTGGTTTTTTTTTTTTTATCCCCAAATGCTTTTTAATCCCCACTGGAAAATTTAGAACTACTCAGCATTTGGAAGTCTTGGATTTTTCAGGGCAAAAGGGAAAGAAGTAATTTAAGAGTTGAAAACCCTTGTTCAGAGCTGCTGGCATGCTTTGGAGGGAGCTCCCGTCCTGCAGGCCAGTGCTCGTATGTGTGCGACCAGTTCCTAGTGGAGGGTTTTATTTTTGTATCTGCTTTTGGTGCATTGGAGTCGGGAGCATTCTGGTGTCCTGGGTGGTACTGGTGCCCAAGTGGCATTAGTGCAACTTCCTCTGATTAATCTAATAACTCTTTGTGGCTGGTGAGAGAAGGGAAATAGTTGGGGGTTTTGCTTTGTAGGGCTTCCTACAATGCCCACAGCACTGCCTTGCCCCTTCGATGGTGGGTCCCAGGACGAGGGCAGTGCTGCTGTGCGGGTGTTTTTGTAGCGGCTGCCAAAGCATCCCACCCTTGTGAAAAGCCCGAGCCTTCCTCTAGCAAAGCCCCGGTGGCATTTGTCACAGTCTGGGGTGCCTGTCAGACAGGTCCTGTACCCTTGGGTAGCTAATGACAATGCACAATGTTGTGGTCTGGCCATAAACAGGTTTAAAACGAGCTGAGCTAATTCAGTCAAAGGTGTGAGAGCGATCCAAAGGTGCAGTGAGTATCGCCAGCTCCTTGCTTTCTCCTCCGGGCACCGTCCCGCTCATTAACAGGAGGCTGCTCAATCAAGAGCGCTGTGGCTTGTTTGAACTGCAGGGCTGCTCTGCTTACACACGTCTTCTCTGCTTTGAAGGCTCTGTCACTCTTCAGTTTGCATCAGAAACTTCGGCTCTCCCCATCTGCAAAAGCCTACCGAGGTCTCCTCTCCCTGCCGTGAAAAAGACGTTTCAAACAGCTCCTGAAGTCTCTGAGGGCTTCTCTTCTCCTGAAAGCTGAATTGCCTGTTGGTTTTGGAGGCCTGTGTTCCCCCTGGCAGCCTTCCACGAGTATATTTAGAATGGAAGATCATACCTTCCATCTCAAAAATAACCAAACCTGATGACTTAATTTAGAGCATGAAAATTAAAAGCTCCCTCTTGAACTGCTGAGCAGTTCAAGCTCCTGCAGCCCCTTGCTTGCTCATTGGCTGTGGATTTTCCCCACTTGACCATAGATTTCTTTCGGTCAGCTTTGGGCATCTTGAGTTATTTGGGAGCAGGACTGTGAACCATGGACCCATGTCTCCTCTCTGCCAGCACTGGCTTCTGTTGGTGTCTGGCTGTGTAACTGGGCATCGGTGTCAGACCTGGACACTGGCCTCAGGGGAGACTCTTTGCCACTATTAGCAGACAGAGGGTTGTAAAAAAAAAAAAAAAAAAAAACCCAAAACCCAAACACAACCTTAGTCTCTTTTGATTACTAATATAAAGGTACGCTTTCTGTAAGCTTTTCTGGGGCGCCATTAGAGAGCTGCGTCTGTCCACTAGTAACAAATGGGCTGGAAAGCTGTGTAACCTGCGTCCCGGCAGAGAAAACCCGCCTCTACAGGCAGCAACGGTGTCTTTTACACAGGCTGGATTTTGGTCCTTCGCTCGCACAAATTGTTGTGTCTCCTTTGGCCGTTTCTGCTCATGTGGAGCAAGACCCAAGCCAGCTCCGAGCTGTGCCGGGGGCAGTTCCCTGCTTCCCTCCTTACCTCTCGTTATGACTTGCTGGGCAAGACTAGCCCAGTTGCTCAGTTCCTTTACACCTGGCTTTATTTGTAAACCTGGGATAAGCTGAAACCTTAGCACTGAAATTGGGTTCCTCAATTTCTTTCCTCCTGCTTGGGCCTTGCCTCTCGTACATATAAAGCATAATACTTAATAACAGAGTGGGGGTGTTTGAGCTGGGTTAGTTACCGATAAAGCCCTGGAGACCTGCAGAACAAAGATGCTGTGTGCTGCCATGATAAACGCTTTCCTTTCGCTCATTGAATCTCAGCCTTGCCTATAGCTGCTGATCACACCACTTTTTTTTTTTTTCCTTCTACTTTATCAGCTGTATTATCTGAAGTGTGCTCTGAGTGACTGCAATGTTGAAAGGCCCCAGAGTTAATTGGCATTAAGAATGGTGTAGTATTATTAGGTGTGCCTTAATGTAACAATCTCCATTTTCGTGTATTTACTCTGTACTACTGAGTAAACGCAGAGATAAAAGAAGGTGGAATTAGCACTTCTCTTGCTTGCACTAAAGCCAAGTTGCATTATTTTCTTTTCTGTGGGTTTAGGCCTAAAAGTAGCTCAGGTATGTGCAAGTTTAAACAAGACGAACCAGGGCCCCATTAAAAATTACTCTCTCCTGGATAATATTCAACACAGGATTAATAGTAAAGAGGCTGATGTCATCTCAAAGCTCCCGTGACCCTTTGCACTTCTTTAGCACGTTGCTGAAATAAAACGTTTGTTACAAAGAAGGCTTTTCCTGCTGGAAAATGTGATGCTGCCATCTTTCCAAAAGCAGAGGGAGAGACATTTGGAGCAATGTGCAAAAAAAAAATTAATTGGGTATTAAGAGCTTAACCTGAGAAACCACCTTCTCCTAAGAATAGCCTCGCTGCTGTTGCATGGCATGCCATGTGTGATCCCAGCCGTGTCCCGCTCATGGACTAATGCTTTCCAGGGTGTTCGGCTCTCGCGGCCCTGCAATGCGGAGCAGGCTGATAGCATGTGTATGACCTTACCCATGCAGGTGGGAAGGCTCTTGTTTACTGCCCTCCCTGGCCTAGCGAACGGTTTGGCAGATGCCAAGAGAGGATTTGCTTCCTTCCCTGCCATCGCACTTTGGTGCTGAGTTGCTCCAGTCTCTGCTGCGGTCAAGTGGGTGTTGCGAGCTGCCAGCACGGCCAGGATCAGCGTCGTCCAGGTCTTCTGGGGTGTCGTTGCAGGCACTGTGGTGGAATTGCTCCCAATTCATGCCGGGCTTGTCTTGGCTGGGAATAAAAAGACTGTGCAAGAGTTTGGTGGTTTTAGATGGTATCGGTGATGTTATATGGTCCCAGTGCTGTTCGTGCAGAATCTCTCTTGCGTTTTAACATTAGTTTTATCTTCCTGGCTAGGCTGGGCTCTTAAACCCCGACTTGTCCTTCAAGGGCTTGGATGAGTCATGTTCTGCACTGCACCAGCCTGGCTACTGCCAAAAAGGGCCGGATTAAACCGAAGCGTTGTTCTAGGCTGTGAGGTTACAAACAGGTCTCTTGATAAGGAATTGGGTGTGCTATAAAATAATTATATAGCAATTCTCATCTCTGAATCTTTACAAACATTAATTAGCAGATTTCATAAGATCAGTTAACTCATTTTCCCTGTGCCCGTAGGGACAGGTAAATATTACAGCTCTGCCCCCGTGCGCGCTCTGTGGCATTGGGAGGGCAAGCACCTCGTGATGGTGTTAGTGTCAGAGCCTGTGTTTCTTTGTGACCTTGCTTGCGCCAGCTTTAACTCCAAAAAGCATTGACTTGTATTCAGGTTTGCCTCGCAGGTATAAATATATATCCCCATGCTGGGTATAAGAGAGCCTGCCTTGGGGATCTGGTTATCAGTCGTGGGTCCTGCCTCTGCTCAGGGCTTCCCTCTGCCCCCGCAAAGTTCTCCTTCTTTTCTTAGTTTTATCTTAGAGTCCACTGAGATGCTTTTGCTGCTTTAGGGGTGTTGAAGGTCACCCGTGGAGCGAAGGTTTGTAATTACAGCCCGTGAATCCCCTGCGCCGGCAGCAGCCTGGAGGAGGGCATGGGAAAGGGGGTGGCTTTATGGAACAGGTCCGACATCTCAAGGAGACTGCAGTGCTTTGCTAAACCCAAAGTAACAGCCGTTGATGGGAGTCAGTAGGGCAAATTTTCCACAGCTTTAACCCTTCTTACATCCAGCTGAGGGGGCTTTGCCTTCTGCTTCACCAAGCTGCCCTTCCTTCTTGGCATCGGTCTTGTTGCTGCAGCCCGAAGAGCTGGAGGAGAGGGAACGGAGGGAACCTGTTCCACAGCAGATCTTGATGGCCTGTCTTTGGGAAGGTTACAAGCTGTTCCCCGCAAATGCGGGAGGAAGCAGGGTTTGTGAGAAGGAGCTGGATGCTCCCCAGCACCCTCAAGGGAGTGGTGTGGTCATTGCCGGCATCCTGGGAATGACCTTAGAGAAACCAACTTCCCAGCCATGCTGTGCAGGGGCATGGGCCTTAGCTGTGGGCTTGAGAGGAGGGTCTAGCCCCAAGCTTTAAGGAGAAGTGAGGGGCTGCTCTGGCTCTCTGAGGACACTATGCCCATGGCATTGATGTACCAAAGACCTAGGGGCTGAGTGGGTGGGATAGTCCCCAAACTCCTGTCCCACTTGCGGGGAGGCTGTGGGGAAGGTGAGGAGAAGGTCTGGCTGGCAGGTTTGCCGCAGGAGCGGTAGCCCTGTTGCCCTCTGGGCTGGGCCTTGGGAGGGTGGTTTGTTGTGCGTGGCTCTTGGAGGGGACGGTCCATCAGTCCACGTGTGTCTTCAGTGCTCTGTTCAGCAGTAATTCTGCCAGGCGTCTCCGTTGCACCTGAGCACGTGGCACAGGAAACCCTGGCAGCCTCACTGCTGGAGGCCTTTGAATACAGCCCGTGCAGCAGCCTGGAGCATCTGTGTCCCTGTCCCATGTCCCCACCTGCAGCACCCGGGCTCTCCTGCCCTGTGGTGGCCGAGGCGCTGGCACCCGTGCTCTGCCAAATGGCAGGTCAGCACGTCTGCCCACCCTGGGGGGTGGAGTTGGGTGGCAGGAACACCATGGTGCTCTTGTCCTACCTAAGCAGGTCCCATAGGGAGTGTCACCACAATGAACACATCCACTGTGGAGCGGCCGCTGCACCTGCACATCACCTGCAAAAGCTCATCGGCAAGGATAAGCAGTGCTCCTTCCTCCAGATTGTGTTTTCCGATGGTGTTAAGCTCCTTTTCACGTAGCTTTTTATAATTGCTCTTGTTTGCACATCCTGAAGTCCCTGAGGAACATAAGTGGCTGGAAACATCTGGAGCACAACTGTCTCCTGCAGCTCTGGTGTTGGGAGCCTGGATGAGGCCGGGGAGGGAAAGCCGATGGGTCTGAGCGGCCAAGCTAAGAGCTGCTTTGCTGGGGCACAGGCTCCCTGGGCACCCTCCCCTGGCCCCAGTCTGGGACTTGTGCTGGGATTTCCTGGAGACGTGCCCAACAGAAAAATGTCACGGGACAAGTTGTGCCTGTTTTGCCAAAGATTAGCTTTGAAACAGCATGGAGAGAGCAGAGCCGCTTCCTTCAGTAAGCGCCGTCAGTGCTGGGCTCCCGGTGCCACAGCCCCTGCCAGGACAGAGCGAAGGGTGGCCTGGAAGGGAGGAAAATGCCCCTTTTCTTTGCACCCATCTGCTCTGTAAATCAAAGGCTGACTTGTCTTCTCCATGCTCTATTGTATTTGATGAGGAGGTTTTGCAACTCGATCTATCTTCTGCAGCACTGCTCAGGACTTTCGTATGTGGCTTTCTGCTAGGTGCATTATCTTACCTGAACTTTGCTTCCTTTAATAAGGCCCTGCGTGGAGGTTAATACATTTTAAATGTATCCCAAAAGAGCTGCTTTTGTGCTTGCAATTATGTGCTATTTTAAGAATTTAAAACATCACGTAAGGCTCCTGGAGGAGTCAGTCTTGGCATGACTTTCGTTTAAGTACTATTCTGCAGGAAATGCTGAGAAAACTACTGCTAACGCTCAATGAGCACCAAAGTGTCTGTCTTAACCTTGCCAGGTGTGTGACCAGCAAATATTGTAACCCTTAAACAGCACAAGTGCCTAAAGATAATGTTTGCTTGCAGAGTGAGATATAAAATAAACAGGACAGAAGATAACAGGATAATGGGATGCCAGATTGATGCAGTTTAGTGTAACATTGGTGAAAAGCACTGTCGCTAACACCAGTCAGCTCTGCTGTGTGATGGAGTGCTGGGGCACTTGGGTGTGCAAAGGAGATGTGGGATCGTGGCTCCTGAGCTGTGGCAGTGCTGGACTCAATCAATCCTGTTGCTCCTTTTCTTTACAAACAGGATACGGTGGTTTAGCTCACCAGGTAAATACGGACAGCTTGGAAATGGGAAAGCCTTCCCCTTTCACAAGGGCTTTCAAAGCCATGCTTGAGAGATTGCTTATCTGGCCCATCCTTAGCTGTGGGTTTGACCTTCTGTGCTCATTATTGCAATTTCCTCTCAACAGCTGACACAAGGGGGAAAGTTGTGCTGTTTCTACTGGAAAATCCTCCTCATTACAGAAAAAATACCCTTAATTTCTAATGCAAATTTTGGCAGGTTAGCTAGAAAGGCAGAGGATGGGGCAGAACTCGCCCATTGTGAGAAGCGGGGAGGGATACTTGAGAAGTCGCTGCATGTAACCTGCTGCAGAGCTGCCGTCTCAAGGGAATGGGAGGCTGTGATGGACCTAGCAGGGATGACTTATACTTGAAACAACTCCTCTCCAGCTATGTCTTGGAAAAGGATCCCTGAAAAGTTGCTCTTCCCCTGGTCAGGGTGATGCTCATGTCCTGTGTGTGGTAAGGGTGATACCCTGCCCTGGGGAGGGTACCTGCCTGGTTTTTAGAGGATGCTGTATGTCACCTTTGCTTTAGAGTTCCTTGCTAGGAAGATGCTATGCGATTTAGCAAATATGTGGGACAAACCTCACCGTGTTTTTCTTTGGTTATACCCTTTCAGTTATGGGTTTGTCACAGACTACAGGACTAGCCTTTGCCGTGGCGGGGGACAGAGACACTTGCACTTGTTCCAAAGGTGACTCCTGCAGCTCAAGATTCATGTTGGGATCCGAGTCATAAAAATGAAGTCCACAGCTAATGCTGTTTTTCCAAAATGGATCTAAACTGGCTTGATTTGAGCCATGAGCGGAACAGAATGACCCCTCAGCAAATGTGAATTAGGCTAAAAACTGCAGTGTCTTGGCTTCTGTGGCTCAGGTTGAAATCCCAATATGCCAACAGTGACTGTTCACAACTTTGCTTGTCCTCATAGGTATTTTTAAAGCCTAACATGTTTGCTGCCAAATTTATGAAGACATGTCTTACAGGCTCCCTTGTATGATATTTTTTGTGAACTCATGCAAGATAAAAGCATTAGTTGTAATGAGCCCCAGTGTTATCTGAGAGCATCTGGTAAGCATAACGCTCTGCTTTGTAAATGCAGATACGCTGCTGGGTTGTACAACAAGGCAGAGATGGTCGGGACAGTGGTAAAGTGAAAACCTAAACCCTGCTTCCCTCGGCAGCCTTTGCCCTTGGACAATGCGGAAACCCACTGTGGGGCTGAGCAGCAGCAATGCCTTAGGGGACTGGATTTCCTATGGGAAACGTGAATTAATCTCTGCTGTTGGCTGTGATGGAGAATTACTTGTCTCTATTTTTGCCTGCATGTATCAGAGCTGGGGACCATTCAGGAGAGCTGCCATGGTAGCATTAGGGTGAGCAAGAGCTGATTTTGCCCATCTTTCCCCATCCTGGAAAGGTCTCTGACGTGCTAGATGTGCACCCTGGTAGGACGAGTGCTCCTTGCTCCAGTCAGCGAAGCTCAGCATGTCAAGGTTTCCTCATCACTGTAGATATGCATGGAGTTGCACTTCAAAAGCAAAAAAAGCATCAGGTTTGAGTCCTTGTCCCTCTTATCTTTTGCCATGAGAAAATAGAGGCACTTGGAGAAGTGGCCCAAGTTAAAATTAATCAGAAGTTTGAGTCAAAACTACCCTTTGATGCTTTCGGTATGGCAGATGCACAAATATTCTGGAGCCAGACCATCGGCAGGATGGTGAAGTTTCCCTGCCGAAACCATTTTGCTGACCACAAACTTGTGAGTAACTGCACACGTTTTCCCCGTGTTCGTTTTCCTGCAAGCCTGCTGGCAGGTTCAGGCTTGTGCCACACCTGGCACAGAGAATTTTGGCAGTAACGGGGTTTTGTAAAGGCACAAAAGGCAGCGTGGCCAGACAGCTGGGGCAGAGCTCGCTGCTGTGGGGTGCAGCTATGGATGACCGTGCTGGCGATGCCAGTGCCTCGTGTGGTGTGAGATGGTTTCTCATCCAAAGGAGTTTTGGAAGTTGGTCTGTAGGTGTTGCACTGGTGAACAGGCACAACTTGTGGATGTTTGTGCAGCTGTGACATTGGCAGCCGGGTCTGGCTGTAGCTGGGCTTAGGGCAAGGGGGCTCTCCAGCCACCAAACCACAGCCAGTGTATCTGTGCTGTAGTGGAGCTAAATGGTAATAGTGCTGTTGTAAATCCCATCCCACTATGGCATGGGACTTAAAATATCTGCGTGCAAATGTAGCTGGAGCCTGGCACAGTGCTGGGGTAAGTGTTCTTTTGTTTTCTGTCTGGGTTGAGAAGCTCTGTGCGGAGATGATTTTGGAGAAACAAATCTGGCTTTTCTTGCATGGCTTTTTCCATGTGCCCTGATGAAGGGTGTGAAGATGTTAAGTGCATCAGCGTATCATGCTGTGTAATCTGCACGTGCGGATGTTGGTGGAAAGCTTTTGTGAAACCTTGAGGAAAATTGCAGCTGTGCAAACTGCTGCGGAGAGGGGACTGCCACTGTCCTGGGGACATGGGCCAGCCTGAGGCGGAGCTGGAGGTGTTTGAGACGCAGGCGGGAGACTCGGCCGGAGCCGAACCACAAACCAGGCAATGGCTGGTGGATTTTGCAAGGAAAAGGTAATGAGGTCCCACTCATGGTTGGAGGGATGGGCAGCAGCATTAGGGTTGGGGCATGTCCACAGCACAGGCGGGAAACCCCGCGAGCCTAGACATAGCCAAGCACCCAGCACGTCGGTGCTGGTCTGTGCGTGGGGACAGCCCGAACCAAGCTCCGCTACAATCGTATTGTCCCACTTCTCCTTTGATCACCCTGATTTTAGTGGTGTCCCAAGTGCCTCACCAATGGCTTTGAGCTTTGCCTCACTGTGAAACATTCCTTCGAAAATGTTCGTTCTTGGCCCAAAGTCATCCCTGCAGTAACTTCACTGAGGCTAGCGGGCTTCACAGGAAAAATCTGGGCTACTTAAGGCTGCAAATCTCTGCAGTTCCTAGGAACTTGCTCGTGTGTACAAGCAGCTCAGATATAATCAACAGCCAAAACATGCTGTTTCTCTCGGAAGCTGTTTACATAATGTTTCAGCAGTGTTTAAACCAAGATTTATTTGTACAGAAAGGCTGCAATATCAAAAAGCAAAGCAACGTTACCTTCTGACAGAAAGGATGGAAGAAGGCGGCTGCCTCTGCTTGCAACTGGTCTGGGACCAAAAGCCCAGCAGCGTCCTGCTATGAACCCTGCTTTCGGGGAGGGTTTACGGTTCCTTATGGAAAATAAAGATGCTGGGGTGAAGGTTGGTGTTTGTGGTCATGTGAATGTGAACAACCAAGCTGCAGCTTGATGTAAAAGATATCTGCTCCCAAGTGCTAATCCAGAAAGGCTAACCAGGGGTTTGGAGAAAAGGGCTCCAGAGTAGAATTATTTATTCGAAATACAGATTTCTGGGAGTTTTCCCATTTTTATCTTGAGACTTAAGGGGCAGCCTGAACACTTGAAACAGTAAGTCTGGGGAGTTATTGCCCTGTTTCAGTTGTGGTCAGTGTTCAGAAAACCCTTTAGAAATGAACTCAAGGAAAACCTTCTCTCTGTGGAGGAGCTTGGATAAAGACCCAAAGTGGCTAGAGAGAAATCTCCCGCATGAGCGGGACCGTCCCAGTGTTAATGGCCGCGGCATCCTGCACCAGAGGATTATGAGCATGATGGAAGTGGCATTTGGGGTGCCTGTGATGTGGGTTTCCCTGACAAAGCAAGTTAAGTTCCCCCAGGTTCTGGGTCCTGAACACATCCTCCTGCTGAGCTGCCTCAGTTGGCAGCTTCAAAGGCTGCGCAGTCCAAAACAAAAACCTCAATAAAGGATTCAGCCATGAGAAAGGCGTATGTACCCGAGAGGCCACGTGCCGTGCATATGCCTGATTAACCACTCCCAAATTTGTTCCTATCGAGCACTAAAAAAAAGCATCTCATGGTTTGGTCTTCCCTCTTCCTGTCATAAAGCCAAAAGTCCAATTTTTAGGCCACATCTCTGTGCAAGTCTTAATAACTTATTTAAAATGGTTTTGGAAATGATTTAAGCAGGTGCTGTCCCCTGGTGTGGGTGGTTAGATTGAAACCATTGATCAAAGCTCTGCCGAGACATCTGCCTGGAGGGGAGGGAAGAGGAATGGCCACTGATTTCATCAGTTGTCCTGCAGGCCCTGGAAGGAGTTTGGATGTTAGGTGGGGTGGGCCGGGACTTCCCAAAAACTAGACTTTGCGACTAGACGCAAGGCAAAGCACCAACTGCCTGATGCCTCCAAATGTCGGCTTGAATTTCCCGTGGAGCGATAACAGCAAAGCTGAGGCTGTGTGGCTGGAGGATGTGCGCAGGAGTTGCCGGGCAGAATTTTTTTTGGCGGAAAAAGCAAGCCTCTACCCTTGCCTGTGCTGTGATAGCCAGTGCAGGAATCGAACAAGAAGCCAGTCTAGAAAAAAAAAAAAATGAGCGTTCGTAACAGCACTGTTTTGAGTATGTGTCTAAACTCTGCACGCGCTCGTGCAAAGCTCTGGTGATGCTTTCAACGACTCGTGCGTTGAGACCAGAAGCCTTCGAGATAAAACAGGAACCTGTTTTGCAACTTGCCCGTAGCGCACAGTTGTTAACTTTGCAGATGGTTTGAATTCTTCTTTATAGAATGGGGTGAGATGGAAACCCTGATTGTAGCTGTGCTGCAGACCCTGGGAGCCGGTGGGATTCCACAAGCCGTGACAGCTGTCAGCACGCCAGCCTTTGAAACGGAGAGCTGCTCAGACTAGTGTTTCAAAAGGGGGATATGCTGGGGGGGTGGGGGAAGTCTTCGTTTCACAAAAGCTGGTGCTAGGAATGTTCCTAGGCTTTGGTTTTACCTGAGGGATCAGAAGCTTTACTTAGGCTCTGCCGGTCATCAGGAGAAACCTGATTGACAAAGATAATGGCAGCTTAAGATTTGGGCTGAAAGATAAAGCCCGTCAGATGCTTTTGGCTGCTCTTTGCAAAAACCACTTACTGCCGGTTTGTTTCTAGCAGCCTGGGGCCAGAGATTGAACTGAGTTGAAAAGGTCCCTAGTACGGCCAAAACTGTGTCCTGTGGAGCAGGAGGGCCGGACCTTTCTGTCCGAGGAGTGGTCCTGTCTGGAGAGCATCGGTCCTTGGTAGCTGTGTGTCTTCGTGCTCCATGCACCTCCTCAATGCCACCAAGAGTGTGAGTTTCCTTCTCTGCAGGAAGCAGAGACCTTCAAATGCATCTCTTCTAATTTTCGGGGGGGAGAGAAGGAGGGTTGTCCCAGACAAGGCCTGAAGCAGCTGGGAGCCCCCAGGGCCATGCACGGCCACCAGCACTTCTCCGGGCCTGGGGTTTAAATAACTGTGGGAGCATGTTAGGCACGGCCTCTCTGTCTGGAGGTGGAAACCTGTGGGATCTGGGTGAGATTTCTCCTGCTTCAGGGAAGAACAAGATGCTTCAAAGGGCTTGTGACAAGGAGGAAAGATACTTCAGCAGAGATGGGAAAGATGACAGACCCTAAAGCATAAAAAAGCGGGGGGGGGGGGGGGGGGAAATAAAAAACCAGG